>JACMZG010001863.1:48799323-48933535 GCA_018340805.1 Microvelia longipes | reverse complement strand
TATGTGTAAAAAACGTTTGCCCAATGTAAACATTATATAAAGATTTGTGATTTTTGAAATGTTTTGTGAGGTCTTTTTTTTGGGTTAATGACGTTACACATATTTCATAAACATTTTTTTGGTGGGTTTGGGACATTAGCAAGATTGGTTTTTGTAACAAGTTTTATTTGGATCTAAGAAAGCGTTCGAAAGTTATCGTGTCCTATAGAAACACCTAGGACACAAAAATCTCGTACATACGAGATAAAAAGCAAGTTATGCAAGAGGAGAAGCTAGGTTGTAGCTATATAGTATATAGTATATATATATTATATATATATATATAATATATATATATATATATAATATATATATATATATATATATATATATATATATATATATATATATTATATATATATATATATATATATATATAATATATATATATATATATATATATATATATAATATATAATATATATATAATATATATATATATATATATATATATATATATATATTATATATATATATATATATATATATATATATATATATTATATATATATATATATGTATATATATATATATATATATATATATATATATATATATATATATATATATATATATATATATATATATATATATATATATTTTAATCAGGGAGATCCTCCCTCCCAAAAAATCCACCTTCCCCCATTCCCCTCCCCCCGTCATGACACTAACCTCATAAGCTATTTTTTTACATAATTGGTTAAAATAGTTACTAGAGCAAGAAGTTTAAAAGGATTAAAATTACCAACACTTTTAGTTAAAATTAATAATTTTAGTAAATTTTAAGGTAGTTTTTGTTCTATACATAATGACTATGTTTTAGTATATTTTTAGCGAATTTTCAAAGGCAATGACACTCATAAAATTGACGGCATAGAAGGAGGTTGTTTTTGGTCCAAGATAATTTTCCAATGCTTTCATTGGTAGGAAGTGGGTTAATTTTTCATTTCTGTTTAGAAGTGGGAAGACACTCTACTCTAGCGCCTAGTATTTATATTTGCTATTAACCTTCTTAAAGTTCCTTGGTTTAAAGGCCAAGCTACAAGTAGATATTTTTCAACATTTACGATTCGACTTCGTATAAACCATGGTATCTGTAAATCTTATTTAAACAAAATAAATTTAGAAAACGATCCAAACTGCACTTTTTGTAATACAGTTGAGGATCTTGAACATATAATAATGTACTGTTCTCGCTATTCTGCCGAGCGTGCTGTATTGTTAAATGAACTACATGTTACTAAAAGTGTCGCTCAACCATTTAACTATATCTCCTTGTTATCTTCAAAGTCAATAGAAGTGTACAAAAAAAATTTTTTTTTGCTAGTAAACTAAAAATTAAAATTTAGTTTTTTTTCTAATCTAAAATTAAACAAATTTCATACAATATTAATTACAAAATAAGTATAAATAACAAATTAAATTACTATTAAAGTAATAAAGCTTTATCAAACATCTTACAAATAATATAAAAACAATTTTCAAAGGTCCATAATCAAATAAACAATTTACATGCAAAACAAATTTTAATATCAAGAGTTTAAACTATATTAATAATAACTAATCCATAATATTAAAAGTTCTTTTAATCAATTAATTATTTTATTTTTAATATTTTCTATCAAAATTTTCAACAGTCTTATTACTTATTCAAGTCATAAAAGTATAAAGTAAGTATTCCATGGCTGTATGGTCCTAGTAGACCAATGACAAAAAAAAAAAAAAAAAAAAAAAAAAAACCTTCTTAAAGATTTTTGTAACATGTTATTTATTATTTCAGTTGACTATGGAGATTAAAAGTTTACAACGAAGAGAAATCAATTTTAAAAATGAAATCGACCGTTTAAGGTTGCTTCAGAAAAGTGCAAATAAAGAGAATAGAACGTTAAAACAACAGCTGACAGCAGCAACTAACAGACTAAAATCTCTGAGGAGTGATATATCTTTAATTAAGGCTTACGAACCGAAAAAATTAGTCAATGCATTTAACGTACGTTTTATAAAACAAGATATAATTAGTAAGCACTAAGTGCAATATTGCTCAGTGAATGAAATCATAAGACAATAATGAAAGTTATATAGGTGTAACAGGTGTATAACGATTCCTGAGGAAAAAAAATTTCGTGGTTAATAATTTCAAGTTCGCTAGCCGGGCGAATTTATTTTGAAATGCGTGCTTCAGTTCTTAACAGTCCATTTCTTAAAGTTTCTACAATATGCTATCTAATAGAGTTAGTTAATAAGTTACTAATAAAGTTATTTTTATGATGAGCAGTAGTTTCACAACTTGTTATTTAAGTTTTCTTTACTTTTTAAAGAAAATGCTCATATTTATCCCATAAGTTATAAAAATCTATAGATATAATTCCAAAACTGACACTGCACAGCATAATTTGCAAATTCTGCGGCTATGCTAATTTTTGGCTCATTTCCTTTAAAACTTCGGGAAAATTTTATCAAGTTGTGATGCTTCTGTTCTCAACATGAAATGGATTACTAAGCACGAAAGCAGGCATTTCAAAGAAACATTCGCTTGGCTTGCGGACCTTTCACCGTCATTATTTAGTAGATATAATCTTACGCAGTGTATATGACAATACAAATTATACACGGTACTAAGATTCGAACCTGTGAACCGTGGCTTTGAGTACTTTGATTTGGGGTTCGTATGAACCCCGGATCGACTTATTTCGATTCGGTTTATTCATTCATATATGTTATGAATATGCTATATATACATTTATATATATATATATATATATATATATATATATATATATATATATATATATTATATATATATATATATATATATGTATATAAATGTATAATATAAATAAGTAATAATAATAATAAAAGTTTCTTAATATATACATATTACGAAACTACTACAAATTTATTACTATTACCAATAGTAGGTTCTGTAACTATGCTGATTATTATTGTTCTTAGTTGATGATCAAGAAGCATATAACTGAACCTGATAAAATGGGCGAGTTAGACATATCTAAAGAAATAGAAAAAGAACTGAAACCTCACGAGTATAAAATTTTACAACTCATTGCTACAGGACCAAAAACTAAAATATGTCCTAAAAGTAAAAAGTATCCTAAACATAAACTTGTCCAGGTTTGTATTTAATTTAATTTATTCGCAATTGAAATGACAAATGACTAATATTTCTCATTAAACAAGGAGAAATATAATTGATTCGAAATTAGTTTAGTATGCACCCCTGAAGGTCAGGGCATTGCCTCTTTTATCTTGTTTGTGCTAGAAATTACTTTGTATTAGAATACCTGCTACAACAAAATTTTGTCCATACTACTAGGTAAGTGAATCAGAATACACACGTCTGTATCCTAGTAAACTAAATCAATAAAAAAACGGATACTGGGTACCTTGGAACTTTTCACATCGGTCAACTTATCACATCGGATCCGCTACACTCATCTTATCATCCCTACTTAGGACTCGCTTCGCTCGTCCACAAATAATAACTTCATTCCCCACGGTCTCCCATCCAAGTTCTCATCACGCTCGATACTGCTTAACTTGTATGATCCATCAAAAACCATAGATATACTAGTCGCATTGAATCGAAACTTAGTGTACTGATTTATTACGTAAAGATATAATTTTGTACCGAATTTAAACGCAATTAGATTATTTTTCTGATTTTTTACAATTTTTTAAAACAACGTACGCAAGTCATCTGATAAAAATTAAACTAATGCTGATATTGAGATGAAAATTAAATAATATTTTAGTCTTATACGTGGCTATATGCGTGCCAAATCTAAATCAAATCGCAACTACACCCATATACTTATTTTTGTACAAAGTTTTAACTCTCTTGCATAACTACACTAGGAGCTACAATGATAACATACACACACATACAGACAAACAATTTTGTGATAACTACTCAGGAAGTCTTAAAAAATCCCTGAAACGGATAATTTCGGTAAGATCTCGGTTTCGAATTCTTTGCAAACACAATACTCTTCCTATTTACCTACGGTATAAATGAGGAAAAAATATATATATATATATATATATATATATATATATATATATATATATATATATATATATATATATATATATATGCAAAGCGTGTTTTAAATTGTTTTCCCATCTTGTTGTTTAGTAATTAATCTTTAGTCTATAGCTTATAAATATTTTAGACCTCTTGTTTGTAGGAAAACAGATTTTTGATTGAAAGACTCGAAAAGCTAAACGAAGCAAAAGAAAGTCTACAACATGGGATAGAAACACAGAGTCAGAATTTAAATAATGTTTTAGAAAGCCGTTATTCAAGGGTAACTATAATAATAATATATATTAGATAATATTATCTATATTATCTAATAATAATATAATATTATATAGATAATAATGCCCGTTTAGAACCTTGTAGTTCATTAGGGATAACTCGTGCGGGAACCACCTCATGTGGTAGTGACAATAATTTATTCCTTCGCTATTTTATTGTTATCTAACCTTATACTACAATTTAAGGTATAAAAAATGCGATCCTGCCGTTTTTCCTCGTGTAGCACCTCTATAGCTAGTCTTATAAAATTAGGCCTTTCAAATCCTTTTTACCTTTCTGAATCCTTCATCCATCTTTCTTCTTTATATTCATAACGTACTCGCTTCGGCGGTACTTATACTAAAAAAAAATATTCATAACATTTTGGATTTGTGAGATACAAACACTAAATCTGAAATTCATCGACAGAAATAGATTGATTGACAGAAGGTTTTCCCTAGAGTACTTCCTGAACCTTAAATTTATATATTAAATTTAAATTAAAATAAGAAAAATTTAAATATATTATAAGAAAATAAGTACACTAATAATACTGCATGCTTTACTAACATGCATGAGATTAGATATTTAGTTTTAGTTATTAAGAAAATGCCACACAACTCAGGGTTTTTAAACTCTTTAGTGTGGCATTATATCCTTTAATGTTATGAATTATTACTAATTTGTTATTTATTTACTAATAAAGGAAATGATTTAATAAAAAAAACCTCATATGTGCCGGAGGTTGTTATTGAATTGATAACAGTATTACACACTGTTTTAATCAGTCAATAGCGTGGGAAAATATTGTTAAGGAACCAATGAGGTTGGCCTATTATGAATTTTAGGCCATATTAAGAAGGCGTTGTTTAAAATCTAGAACCAACCTCATTTCCCACCCTAAACCTAAAATTTAGACAGAGTTTATTTAATGTTATTTTATTATAACTTCAGATAAGTTTTAAAGAATCAAAAAGTGAACTAGAAGTCGATCAAGATTTAAGATCACACGTTGACCGATCTACAGAGGATTTACATCAAGTAAACGAATGTACTTCCTATGAAGCTAATAAAGTGATCTCCTTTATACCCTCTTCTCAGATAAAAATTGTTGATTTTAGAGAAGACAGTAAAATCGAATAAATTTATGAAATACGAATATAATGTCATCTTTATTTCTACTATAGAGAAATGCTACGCTCGTCCTCAGATTCTAAATACATTTATTTCATTTCAAGTGGTAAACCAATGAGGCTTGCTTAATGCTGCTTAACTTTTATGATCCAGCAAAAACCGTTGATACACTTGCCGTATTGTAAGGAAAATTAGTATATTTATTTATTACAAAAGGATACCCTTGTCCCAAATTTCAACTCAATTAAATTTATTTTAAATTTTTAACAAATAAAAAACGTTTACAAGTTATTCAATACAAATTAATGCGATAAAAAATTTCTGATAATGAGATGAAATTTTGGAAAAATTTATTGGTCCTGAATTTTGTAGCAAGTTTCAACCATCTAGCATAAATACAATGTGATCTACGATGATTACAAACAAATTACAAAAAAATAACTTAGTGAAAACCCCTTAAATGGTCTAAGCAGATGTATACCTCGATTTTGGATTTTTAGTCCAAAACCTAAATTTTAAGTCCTACCTACAGTATAAATGAGAAAATTGTTAAAAGTGTGTGTCCTGGTTTGTTTTGTATTTTAATATTTTTTAAAATATAATTCTATACAAAGGCAAAAGAGGGGCAAGGATTGAGTTAAGGATTAGTTCAACTTTTCACCAATAGAATGCAGGAAAATTTAAAATCCATTGAAGTGTCTTCAGTATTACTTCAAGAGATATAAAAGTTTTTTCATTTTGCTAGGTTTACTATACTAGCTAGGTTCAGTTAAAACGAAACAAAAGAGACCACAGGGAAGTTATATACGATCTTATTTTAAAATCAAATTTTAAGTACTTATCTTATCTATATATATGCTTATAATTTCATTTTACTTTTTCTTATTATATTGAGGGTGTAGGAAATTAGTGACTTAGCACTAAAAATCCGAAGCCAAGATTTTACATACATTATCGGTTTTAGGTGTTTTTAAAATCTACTGAGTAGTTTTTACCAAGTTGTCTGTCTGTATGTATGTGTGTGTGTATGAGTCTGTTTTGATCGTAGCCCTAAGTGCATTTTTGTTAGAGAGTTAAAGCTTAATGAAAAAAATCAATTTTTAGGTCTAGATGTGCTACACATAAAATATTTTTTATGACTTCATAACCTTCATTAATGAATCAGCAAAAATTTCGGGAATTCATAGAACGAGAAAACATACAGTCGGACCTCTATATAACGAACTTAAAGGTTCAAGTGAAAAAATTCGTTATATAGAAATTTCGTTGTATAGAAATTGAAAAAATAAATAACTCTGTACTACTTTATGATATTTTAATGGATATATAGGATGAATAATAACCTCGCAGTTGCATATTTAGCAGCTTTTCTTTTATTAGCGGTCCTGTCACAGGCATATTTTTGTCCCTTAACATTGTCACCCACTGTAAAATTGCGTCATCAATGTCTTCGTACTTGCATACTCGAGAACTTTTTTTTAAATCGCCACTCGTTTCGTATAACATAAGTATAGATTCCCGATTTTTTAAAATTGTTGATATAGAACTAGAAGCGATTTTATACTTCAGAGACAAGTCTTTGTTTTTGACTCCATCGTCAGAATCTTTAAATAAATTGATTTTTTGAGAAAGGGACAGCGATTTCCGTTTTGACATTTTAATAAACTCGATTTACAAACAAATAAAAAGTTTCACAAACGAACTGGTCAAACCAAATACCAAATTAAAACTGAAAGATTTTTAGTTCTATGCTGTGTTAATCCTAATTCATAGAAAATTGTAAAGAAAGAGTTCGCAAAATTAGATAAGGCAGGGCGAGAATCAATATACAATTGTTCTTTAAAATTACAGAAAAATAAAAGTGCCGTTTTGGTCAATTCCCTGAAAATTTGCGGGTCTTGTCTTTATCTTTATTTCTGAAAATTTTGTTCGTTATATAGACATTTTTTTCGTTAAATAGAAACACTTTTAAACACAAAATTCAAGGGAACGTAAAAAAATTCGTTACATAGAGACTTTCGTTGTATAGAAGTTCATTATATGGAGGTCCGACTGTATTTTAATCGATTTGGAATTTAGCACGCATGAAATTATGTTTAGTATAGGACCAAAGAATATGCCACGTTTCATCTTATTATTAGCATTAGTTCAATTTAAATTATCAAATATCTTATTATTAGCACAAAAAAGACTTGAATACGTTTTTAGCGAATTATCGAAGAAAAAATGAGCTTATGAGGTTGGGGTCATGGAACAGGGAGGGGTTGGAGGTGGAATTTTTTGAAGGAGTAATAATGACCCCACAAACATCTTAAAAAATCACAAATATTCACAAAATGTTGAGATCGGACACATGTATTACTATGTAGGGTTAACAAAAATACGAAGTTACATTTTATCAGTTTTAGTTCCGCTGTTATTAATTGACACAGATAACATAATGTAAACAAATCACGTTTTTTTGACGAATACATCCGAAAATTCGCTTAAATCATGGCAGTCTACCACTTAAAAATTTTTAAAAATCAAAAAATAATTTTATTCAGTTTCAAGCATAATTCTTTATGTAATAAATAAGTATACTAAGTTTTGTCTTAATACGGACATCATATCTACGGTTCTTAGTTCACTAATGTAGCTGCATCAAGTGTAGTTAGTACTTAGGAGGTGACCGCTGGAAATGAAACAAAACAAACTAAAGCCAAGAAAAGCGTGGCAGAAGTCGTGCAGTATATATTTGGTTTTTGTATTCGGAGGACGAGCTTAACGAATCTGATAAGGAAAAGTTCTGAGGAAAACCGAAGAACTGCCGGAAAAAAGTTCCGTTAATTATTTTTTTCTCTTTTAGCGAATTTCCTTTGGGGAAAAATTCGCTAATGGGATAGGCGTCATGGCGGAATTCGAACCTGGGACCTCGACACAAATCCGTTTCAGAGGTCCCTAATGACGAAAAAAAAAATTTCGCGAGACTTTATATATATATATATATATATATATGTATTTCTAGACACTTTCTTGTAAACACTCTATCTTTCGAACGGATTAATATTTTTTAACCAAACTTGGTGCAAAAATCAACCTTCGGGAAGACTCGAACCCTATTGAAAACCTGGTTTTTGTGACGTCATTAACCCGGTTTGCTGAGTCAGCGAAATTTTCAAAAAAATCAGCAAAATTTCAGGGTTAATATTTTTTGCCGCGAAAAAGGTCAATATTTATGTTTTTTGAGACGCTAAATCGAATGAAACCGGTCCGAAGTGGATACGACCACTCTAAGTGACCTAAAAATCGAAAAAAAAACCATTGTAAATTACAAAAACCAAAAAGGAAATGCGCATAATCATCCAGTTGTTGTACAAAACTATGCCTCTAAAATTAGAAGTACGCACTATTATTTGCACTAGTTTAAAGAGCTACTTATCTTTAAGCTTAGTTAGCTATCTTTAAAGGTTTTAGCGCATTTCCTTTGGAAAATACAGACAAAATGAGTTACGAGCAGTGCTTGACAATGAGTAACTGCTTAGGTTCTAAAGCATGAACTGGAACCACGCAATGGGTATGGTTCTTGCATAAGCAAGAAATGGGTTGTTTAGCACGGAAACACGCATTCTAAAATGAAATTCGCCCGACAGCGGACCACCGCACCGGAATTTTTCTTATTTATGCTTACAATATATTGAAAAATTATTATTTGCTCTGAAAATCCGATGCTGGAATGTATTCTCAATTTTAAATTTCAGGTGTTTTAAGACATCGTCAGTAGTTTGACCAAGCTCTCTGTCTGTATGTGTCAGTGTGTGTAGGCTTGTCTGTCCGTTATCATCGTAGCTCTCAGTGTGTTTATGCTAAAGAATCAGAGAGATTAAACAGTACAGAAATCTATTCTTAGGTCTAATTGTGCTGCCCGAGAAATATTTTTTTCTTTTCATCTTAAACCATTTATGACACCTAATGAACCACCAAAAATTACGAAAATTCATTTTTTAAACTCAATGTATTCGTATACACACACACACACACCACACACACACACACATATATATATATATATATATATATATATTATATATATATATTAATATATATATATATATATATATATATATATATATATATATATATATATATATATATATATATATATATTAATAGGTACATTTTTATCGAATGGCATGCGTACGTTTTAAGAAAAAATGTTTAAAATTCGGAAAATAATCCACTTGAGTTAAAATCTGGTACAAGTGCATTCCTTGATGTAATAAATTAGTAAATTAAGCTTTCTTTTAATACGGATAGTGTATCTACAGTTTTAGTTCACTAATGTTAATCAGCATCGAGTTTTATGTTTTTACTGTCAGAGGACGAACGAAGCGAGACTGATTTAGTGAGGATGAGGCAAATTCGATGTAGTGTGGAAAAGTTCCGAGGTACCTCGTTTCTTTGTAAATGTTTTTATACCAGAAAGTCAGCTTAAGGAAGAGGGATCACCGTTCTAAGTAAGTCTTTAATATACATTCAAATTTAATTTATATAAACCTTTCCTTTCCTACAGCACTGTTACAATTTAATTCTAGGTTTTAAAATAAGACATTTAGGGGAAGAAATTTTAACAAATTTTATTAGAGTTTAATATAAAGCGATGTAATTGACATTTTATACCGGATATTGTGACTCCTCAGCTAATAGAATCGTTGCTTTGCTCTCCACAAAATTTTAAAGCTGTTTAATGTTTTTTGCTTTAAATCTATTTACTCCTAAAGTTTTAGGGGATTTTTTAAAATTAACTTCTTCCTCAATATAGATAACACCTGGGTATAAAAATCCGAGTTTATTAAGCTGAGGAGTTGTAATATTAGAAAACAATTTAAATAAAGGGATTTATTTCTTTTTTGAATTTATTTAAAAGCACGTCGGATTAAGAAATAAATCTTGATTCTTTTATTATTTAAGAGGAATATTTACATTTGATTTGATAAAAACGATTTTTTTTATTTTAGCATATCTTACTTTTTAAAAAAAGACAGTTTTGATACTATTAGGTCATTTTATTTATGTCTAATGGAATTAAAGTCGTTATTACTTTTAACGACTTTTTACTTATTATTACTTTATCATCACTTTTTACCTTTTCTATCACTTCCTGCACTTTTGCAAAGATATAGGTAAGAAGTTGTTTCTATCTCTGAAAGTAGAAGGTTCTCGGAAGGAAAGTAGAAAGGAAGCACGCATTGTAATTATAAAAATGTGACGCTTTTTTTTATGTCCAGTCCAGTTAAAATTGAAATCACCTAATTTTATTGCTGTTCTAGAACTCCCTTTACTTGCGCTTAGACATAAATCAGAGATTAAACAAAAACCGAGATATACTCGCCGTATTGGGAAAAAGCGAGTACGAGATACCCGATTTTAGACTCATCACATCGGATTCGCTACACATATGTGTACCCTCAACACATCGAATTCACTACACTTATCCTCGCTTCACTCGTCCTCAAAGCATAAAAATCATATAATTTATTCTTTAACACTTCGTCGGACTCGCTATGTTCGTCCTCAGATAGTGAATACATTCGTTTTATTTTCAGCGATCACCCATTTAGGCACTGACTTCGCCCAATATTAATCAACTTTAATCATTAAACAAAAACCGTAGATATACTTGTCAGATTGAAACGAAACTTAGTTTGACTTATTCTTGTCGGTCTTTTCGATGTGGGTGGTGTCTTGTGTTAGTTTTGTGATTTGGTTATTGTTCTTTCTGTTGTTGGCCGCAGTGCTGGCTGGATGGTTGAGCCGAATTCGTTGTATGGCATGTGGAGTAGGAGCCTGTCCTTATCGAGTGACTCCAAAAAATTCTAATATTTTTTATTTTATTATATTTTATATACAAAAGTAGCTCTTAAAAAAACTTTTTTTTTCACGAGACATGGAGTTTAGTTTTTTGGTTATGCTGCAATCTTTCCCCACTTTCAGACATTTAATTTTCTTTTTAATTTATGTTATCTGTTATGATGAAATTATAATTTATTATATATATATATATATATATATATTATATATATATATATAATAATATTTATTTATATATATATATATTATATATTATTATATATATTATATATATATATAATAATTATATAATATATATATATATTATATATTATATATATATATATATATATATATATATAATTAATCTCCCCTACATCCGGACAACCTCTCAAGCATAAATTTCTTCAAAAATTCTGTAAAAACGTTTTTTTCTTGTCAAAATAATGTGAATTTAGAAAAAACGGGATACTCATCGGACAATAAGAGGAATGGAAAAGCGAACAATCTGATTACGATAGAAAAACCAAGTCTAAAGTAGGAAGGGTCAACTTGAACGTGAAGTACTACGCTAAGTAATATACTTGTATTATTTCTATATGTATGTCGACTAGTAACGATACAATGAGGTGCAGCAGACAAAAATTATACTTTGTACTTTAATTAAAATAAGTGTAATTAATTTTATATGACTAATTATAATAACTTTATCATGTTACTAAATGTTTCTATATAAAACTTTTCACTTTATATATATTGGAAAGTAAAGGGAAAAATATCTTTAAGATGAGAATCACTCTAATCAACCTTCATCACGTATATACTCTGCAAGAGAATAGAGACACTGGCAAAGAAGTATTTCTTTGTTATTTTTCTCTTCTTCAAACTATATATTTATTGAGAGAGTTGCCAACTCTCATGTCCTGGATGGAAGGTCCTCACGTTCTAAATGAAATTTCCTATCCGCTTGGTCCACTCAACTCCACTATACCAGTACATACAAGTTAAAATCATTCTATATATCTTCTTTATTTTCTATATACTTAATACATACTCTTTTATATTTATATATATATATATATATATAAATTTATAAAAGATGCAAATATTAACTAACACGCAGAAAGTAATGAAGTGGGTAATATACGATTATCAGCAATACCATTAAGCTCTTGAAAACAGAGGAGTTACGGACTATGGAAACTAAAAATGAAAAATGAATGCGACGGTGCAGCTGGTGATAGATGCTATGCTTTGACCTACAAACTTATGACCGGGCGTGGAGGGTTAAAAAATTCTTTCTGTAAGATACATATACGTATATGTAGCCACATATATTTATGAATTTGGATGGTTTCCTTGCATCATGGTTGTAATTAGCTTTTCCTTATTTATACCGTAGGTTTATAGGAAAAGTATTGTGTTTGCAAAAAAGTGAAAAACCGAGATTTATATCTGTTTAGGTGTTTTAAGACCTTAAGTGGTTTTCACAAGTTGTTTTCTGTATATATATGTGTGTGTGTCTGTGTTTTTTACGATAAACTACTGGCTATGGAATATGGACTTCAAAAACTAAGTTACTAAAATTCATACAATTTTGCATAAAAATGAAAAAAATAAATAAGAATAAGAGAGAAGCGTCATTGGCCTATAATCAACCCATGATTATAACCCTTGTTTAGAAATAGTAAAAGAGGGAAACGTCACAGTCCACAATTATAATATCTATGATTATGGCTTAAAATCAGTAAGGGTTGCCATCTTAAGTTTATTGGTATAGCTGTCTTATCAGTTTTATCTCTAAATTATTATTTGTGTAAAATAGATAAAGATGATTTGCCTACCTTACAGTTAAATACGGGCCTTCGGCCCGTAGCCGCTGCGCGGCCTCGGCGCTTCGCGGCCACATTGTTGTTGGTTTGTATTATGTGTTGCTCTTGTTACATGGCATTTTGCCATGTATCTAGCGAATTTTCACAGCCTTTCCACACAGGCCCGCTTCGCGGGCCTGAGAGGCTTTCTCACAAATTTGATTTTGCTAATTGAGATTTTATTCATACTCTATTATAGTATGCTATAATATTAAAATTAAGAAGCATTATTGTGCCGGCAATTGCGCAACAATCGTAACGGAATTCATTCTAGCTACAAATTTAAAGTCAGACAGCTTTAACTTTCACAGAGTTTTATTGGTATAAGTATCGATACGAAGAAGGAACAACTGTAACATAAAGCGTCCCGTTTTCGCGAACAATAATCGAACAAGAACCCGTAAAAACCCGTTTGAACCATGGTTAGAACCCGTAAAAGAATATTTTACCGTCTAAACTAATAAATTATGAAACGAATCGAAAAACTAGAATAAAATACGTCAAACATAATTCTTTCCTGACAGTGTTGTCCAAAATAACAAAACAAAACAAATATAGATAAAAAAACAAGCGGCGGCCGCGACAATTATAAACAAAATACGGGCCTTCGGCCGTAGCCGCTACGGCCGCTCAAGTAGTACAGTCTTGTGGTGACAGCGTGAAACTGTCACATATTTTATTTCTGACATTTTATTTATTTATTTTTATTCAACCAAACAACGAGCTGTTGAGGGCAGGGGGGGTTAACTTAAATGAGGAAAGTTTGGATTCGATTATCGCAGCTACTAAAATAGCGCTGCGGCGGACCGATGCGGACAACTCATGAACTAACGCCAATAGCTTTCCAAAAATGACTGATTATATTTTTTATACTTAAATTTATGAATACCATGACAATTCTTGGTTTATGACAGCTACATTTATTATTATTATAAAATTATTGTTTCTGTATGTATTTTTTCACAAAAACGGTTCGCCGTTGCATGTTCTGTATTTCAAAATTTAAGACACTAAAAGTAAATAGAAGCTTTTTTAAAACTTCCACGCTACTGATGGCAGATAACTGTAAATTTCATTTAATTAATTGATTGATTTAGTCGATTTTAGCAGGTAATTACATTAAATCACATGTGCGCATCTTGCCGATGTAATTAAAATACAGGCTGCATTAAATGCCGAAATCTATCTTCTACCACGTGTAAACTTTAGCCACTATTTCATTATTACCTGATTGAATCGATTAAATTAATAAATTACTTGAATGAAAAACTTAAAAATAATCAGAAGCGTTCTGTGTAAGATTAAAGTGGTAGGGTTAGTTAGAAGTATAACTATACAAAATATAAAATTAAATTTCAAACTGACTGTGGGCAAAAAGCGGTAAATCAGGCACGCCCACTCAATTGAAAGGTAGGTCCCCCGCCACGCTAGTGTCGATCGGAATCCAAATTTTCCCACCATTGAGTCGACAGTCTTACTGTTTAAGTATTATAGTCTCTGGTTGAGGGTAATCAGTCTTTCCATCCGCTTTTCAGCGCTAGAATCATGAGGAGTCGATGGATGAGTGATCCCAAGAAAGCTCTATAAGAATTTTGTATAAATTGGTAAAAAGTGAAAAAAATTAATTTCTCACTCTTACTTCACCCATTCTGTCGTCCCCCTTGAATTTGAACCTCTAATGTTTCCTTTACTTATCCGTTTGCGCCAACCCGAGATGTTATACTCAGATAGCAAATTTAAATTTAAGCCTAAACACTTTAAATGAATTATTGTTATTTTTTTAAGAAAACGATGGTGCCGCTTCGCGTGATGAGGCCCCAAGTTTTATTAAAAACAAAAATACATCGCGAATACTACAGCATACCATAGATCTTTGTTTACTTTTATTTTATTTTACTAAACGATTGGCAACTGTTTGTTTTTAAAAAAATACTACAGCACAATCTAGTAGAGAATAGAGCAAATATATTTTTACTACTAGCGCTATTCAAGACTCTAGTGATGAGGCCCCAACTTAAATCATAACACAAACTTGTCAATTGAGTGTTCCTACTACCTCGGGAGTGAACCATCTATCTTAGGATTGTCTGATTGAGCTGAAACCGGTCGCAATCGTTTTAGAATGACTTCGACCATATAAAGACTACTTCGAGGTTCTTCCGCTTTACGGGCCTGCTTTGCTCGGCGTGGTTTAGTGGAAGCCATTTTTGTCCTGTCTCTCTGGGACAGCAGGCTTACCAGGATGGAGCAAGAGGTAGAGGTCCATCTTTTATACTATATCCCCACCCTCTAACACTACTAAACCTAACAGATATCGTACAAGTCTTTGATCTAGACGTATACATATATCAACATTATATATATATGTATACTGTTTGCGCCATTTGTGATGGTTCGATTGAGCTGAAATTGGTCTTAATCGATTCAGCTAGTCGTCTACCTAAACACGAAATACCTTGTTTTAAAGCCATTTCAAGTTTCAAAATTTTTTTTTTCATGACGTCATAACTTTGGTTAATGACGTCATAATGTTTTTATAAACAATAGGCCTCGTAACCTCCACAACATCTCGCGATTTGCAAAGTTTCGTTTCAATTTGAACGCTTCGAGAGTTATCGTTCGCCATACGAAAGGGTAGAAACTCTTACATACATATATATATATATATACATATAATATATATATATATACATATATATATAAACTTTTTTCGGGCATATATTTTTGTTATCAGGAAGCCAATAGGAACCGATTCCACTCACTCCCACCCTCAACTTCCGTCATCCGAACAACCTCATAGCGTCATTTTCATAATGAAATTCGCTAAAATTATGCAAATGTATTGCTATGAACTACGGTAAATATTGATGAAAACTGAAGTAATGTTCTCATTAATATTTCATTTTATGACTAATTTTATTAATCGTTGTAGTAAAATATGGCTCCGGTTTAAAAATATAATTTTTTTATACTTTTTCCAATAAATAACTTGATTAAAAGACATTGGTTACAGGGTACCTCGGAACTTTTCGTCGCATCGGATTCGCTACGCTCATCCTAACTCCTTTAGACTCGCTTCGCTCATCCTTAGATTATAAGAATCACTAAATGTACTGCAACGCGTCTTTGGACTTGCTTCCCTCATCCTCAGACCAGTAGATACATTCGTTTTACTCTCATCAGTCACTCATCCAGGTACTGACCTTGCTCGATGCTACTTAACTTTTAAAATCAAACTCAAATCATGGAGCTTAAGTTTTATGATCCTGCAAAAACCGTAGATATACTTGCTGTATTAAAACTAAACTAAGTATACTTATTTATTACATAAAGGAATATATTTGTACCAAATATCAACTTAATTGGACTATTTTCTGATTTTTTAATAAATCAGAATTTTTAATAAACGTGTGTATTGAGATGAAAGTTGGAACCTATCTGGTCTCATATATGACTACATGCGAGCAAAATCTCAAACGAATTCACAAATTTTTCCGAGTGTTTTATGAAGTTTTGAAATTTTTGCTGAATCATTATTGCGGATTATGACGTCGTAAAAAATATATTCTGGATAGCACAACTAAGATTGATAACCTAAAGATTGATTTTTGTGCTAAGTTTTAACTCTCTAGTATAAATATACTGAGAGATACCATGATACACAAACATCACACAAAGACAGACAGAAACTTTGTGAAAACCAAACAGGAGTCATCAACAATTAAAACAGATAACACAAAATAATTGTGCGAGAGACACCTAGGAAATGTAACAAGCAAAATGCAATGCTACATCTGGGAACTGTTCCATCATTCGACATTCGTCATCATGGATGGCTCGACATAATGTCATGTCCCACTCTGTTTCGTTACGTCTAACTCATCAGGGGGCCGACAGAGCCTGAACTCACTCTGACCTTCAATTAATTCCGAAGAATATAATGTGAAGTACTTACTAGAGACAAGCGGTGCTCTCTTACGCCATTATGCATGGCAAGCAAAATATAATATTTGATACTACCGAGTTTTGCAAACATGAATAGTTGACACAATATAATTGTGCGAGAGACACCTAGGAAATGTAACAAGCAAAATGCAATGCTATCTGGAACTGTTCCATCATTGACATTCGTCATCATTGATGGCTCGACATAATGTCATGTCCCACTCGACATGACATTATGTCGAGCCATCAATGATGACAATGTCGAATGATGGAACAGTTCCAGATGTATCATTGCATTTTGCCTGTTACATTTCCTAGGTGTCTCTCGCACAATTATATTGTGTCAACTATTCATGTTTTGCAAAACTCGGTAGTATCAAATGATATAAATTAAAACAGATAATTCAGGGGAAATCCCGGTTTCGATTTTTTTGCCTACAAACCTTTTTCTTCACACTTTTGGTATAAATGAAAAAAAATAAAGAAGTTAAAAGTGACTCTGATATAAATATTTAATCTCTTTTTCATTAATTAATAAACGTTGGGTATTAAATAATGATTAATAAATAATAATAAATAAATAAATAAATAAATAAATAACCATTTATTGCACATCGCACAATTAATTAATTACAATAATAAATTATCACAAATATACATTATTACTATTTTAACTTACATACTAGTTTTATAAATTCCCCTAATGTGCAATTCGGCATTACGCCGTGGTGCCTCTTATGAGGTTGACGAGTGTTAAATACTCCTGATAAAATTTAAAACATAGAAAAACAAACTTGAATTAATTACTATATGCATGCATAATTACAAAAAATTGATTAATTATATTATTTTAATAATACTTTAATAATATAATTGTTAATTCTGTTTTTAAATTAGATTATTAACTTCCATTCTTATTTAATACTGCTTATTTATACTTTATAGATTGTTATCTGAATGTAAATTATGAAATACTGTTGCTATTATTTTATTACTATCTAGATATTTTTATTATTTATATATTATTTATTTTAATTATACCTTAATATATTTATTTACTTCCTTTAATTTTAAAAAATTATTATTTATTTTGTTTATTACTTATCATTATAAATTTGCCTTGTTTAATATTTATTCCTTGCACTCATCCTTTATACAGCCAAACCTCTTTATACACTCTCTCCATTCTAGCCCATTCCTTCTATCCCATGCTGTCCTCTGCCAAGTTTCCTGCCGCATATTCTCTCATCTCTTCGTCCCATCTTATCCTGGCCTTCTCTATTTCTCTTGCTCCCTTGGATACACTGTATCAGCTTTTTCGTCCGTTCATCGTCTGTCCTTACTATGTGTCCTGCCAACCCATTTCCTTTCACTTATTACTCTGCCTATATCCTTCAGCCCCGTCCGACTCCTCACCCACTCGTTGCTCTTCCTCTCTCTTCTACTCACCTTTAACATACTCCTCTCCATGCCTCTCTGAGCTACCCTCATTTTATGAATCATACTATTGCTTATTATCCACGTTTCTGCACCATATATCATAACAGGCAAGACACACATATTCCAAAGTTTTCGTTTGTATTCCATGTTGACATCGGATCTGAAAAGATGTCTGTATTTGTTGAAGCTTGCCCAACCAAGTCCTATCCTTCTTCTTATCTCGTTATCTTCCCTCATGCGTTATCAACTGTCCGAGATACACATATTGCTCTACTTTAGCAAATTCTCGTCTTCTCTTACCTGTAAGTCTATATTATCTTCAATATTAATACACATGTATTGAGATTTTTTTGTTTTATTTTTAACCTACCTTTTCCGTTTCTTTTTTTAGTTCCTTCAACATTCTAACCGCTTCTATTTTATTTTTACAAATTTAATAAAGTCATCACAAATGCTAGCCTGTTTAACCATTCTCCTTTATATTAATACCTAATCCTTCCCAGTCCAATTTATTACTTATATTTTCAATGGTGTTCAAAAAATGCTTAGCTGAGCTAACATCACCCTGTCTTACGCCTCTACTGACTTTAATGTTTCTTTGTTTATCACCTAACTTAACTTGTAATGTTGTGTCTTTGAAGGATTTCCTAACTATTTCGATGTATTCCTCTTCAATTTGAGCTTCTTCCAAACAATCAATCATCACGTCTCTAAAAATGCTGTCATATGCCTTTTCAAAATCTATAAAAATTATTATCATTGAAAATTATACTCTTTTGCAGTTTAATAAGCAATTTCATGGTTAAAATGTTATCTAACGTTGAATAGTTTTTCCTAAATCCTGTTTGATTTGGCGATAGTGTTTGTTCAATTTTTTGGCTTATTCTTTTTGTAATTATTGACATGAAAACTTTATATATGACAGATAACAGACTAATGGGTCTATAATTTCCAATGTCTAACCTATCGCCCTTTTTATATAATAAGATTAATTCTGCTTTTAACCATGCTTTAGGGATATCTCGTTTTTTCAAACATAAGTTAAAAAGGTCATATAAGTACTCAACTATTGTTTCTCCTCCGTATTTTATCATTTCGTTAGATATTCGATCTATTCCTGCTGCTTTTCCATTCTTCAGTTTTTTTATTGTATTTATTATTTCACTTTTCATTATACTTAAAACTTCCATTTCATTATTTTCTTTACTTCTATATTTCTCCTTATTTCTTTTGTTTTCATCATAATATAATTCTCATAAAAGTCTGTTACTACCTGTATATTTCCTCCTTACTGTGTCTTATATTACCTTTTTCATCTTTTATTGCAATGATTTGATTTTTTCCTAATGCTTGCGATCGCCAATATTCTTTCATACTTCCTCCTTTTTCTATTGTTTCCTTTAATTCTAATATCTTTTTCTCTTTACTCCAACTATCCATCTCTTCTCTCAGCTTTTTAGATATTTCTTTAATTTCTTCAACACTCCCTTTTTTCTTAAGCTTTCTTCTTTTTCCAAATAATTTTCTTAACTCTTTAGGTAATTTATTATTACTCTTGTTCATGCTTTCTTTTCTAGTTTGTTTTATTATATATTCGCTTGCTCTTTGTATTGCATTAACTATTTCAGATTCATATTTATCTAAGTTATCTTCGTTCTCTTTGCTCTTACGTCCCTCTAATTCCTTTTTCAATATCTCTTCAAATTTATCCACTTGATTTAGATCCAATTTAAGTTTTTGTTTATTCTTATTTTTATAATTTCTTTTCCTCTTCTTAATCCTAACATTTATATTAAGGACCGCTTTCACTGGTACATGATCACTTCCAATTCCAATTGTATGATCTGTTTCAACATCTATAAATATTTTCCTATTATTTGCTATAAAATAATCAATTTCATTTCTTGTAACCCCGTCCGGACTTACCCAAGTCCATTTTTTGTCTGTCTGTTTTTTGAAAAAGGAATTTATAATAAACATTTGATTAGCTTCCGCAAATTCGACCAGCCTCGTTCCTCTTTCGTTTCTTTCTCCATATCCATAGCTTCCTACTACTCTAGAATCTCTCAAATTTCCTACTTTAGCGTTCATATCCCCCATTATAATGGTAAACTTACATCTATGTTCATTTATTGCCATTTGCATATTATTATAAAATTCCTCTACTTCTGATTCTTCTGAACTTGATGTAGGAGCGTACGCTTGCAGTATTTTTATTCTTCCTCCTCCTTCTTCTTTTTTTAAAGCCCAAATTAATTTTGATATCCGATGGCCATAAGATTTATAAGTAATTATATTTTTTTCTCTGCTATGGTTGACTAAAAACCCCGTGCCTCCAATTCCTCCTTCACCATTATAATAAAAGTCCACATCTTCTTCCATCTTGACCAATCCTTCCCCTCTCCTTCTAACTTCTCCTAACCCTATAATGTCCCATTTTTTGCTCTTTAATTCTTCAAGCAATTCTTTTAACTTAGAGTCAGTCCTTAAAGTTTGAGTATTGTATGTGTATACTTTGATTTTTCTCTTCTCTTTATTTTTCTCTCTCCTTATATTTGTATGAAATTGCTATGCCTTCTCTTCCGTTTCTTCATTATTTTTCTCAGCTACTAATAATCTTGAATTTTCATTTTCAGTATTGATCGTAGTTTCATTCTTATCAACTCCGCTTATTGTTTTTTGTGCTATTTCATTACATTGCTCTTGACTCTTAACAGTAAAAAAATGCATTATGGATTTTTGTAACGTTAAACTATTTTGTCTTTTTGGCTCATTCAAAATTATTGCATTATCCACCTCTTCCTCTAACTTTCTTTTTCCATTTACATTATTTTCTCCTTTGTTATTATCATTTAGCTGTTTAGATTCATTTGATTGTTTCCCCTCGTCCTTTTCCTGTTCTTCATTTTCTATTGCTTCATATTTTCTATTATTTGATGACTTATTCTTAATCTCATTAATTTCTATTCTATTATCATTTCTTTCCTTGTGATATAAATATTCATTTTGATGTTTTAGGTTTACCCCTTCTCTATTATCTCCTAGGTTCAAATTTTGACGTTGGTTGAATCCTGAAGTCGTAGACATATTATGACTTGAACTTAATGGCCTTCCGTCCCACTCTCTTCCATTAATCATCAACTTGTCAAATTTCAGAACTGCGTGATGCCCGTTTTTTCTAGCAGCTATCATTACCGGTAGAAGAGATTTTCTCTTATCCCTCATTTCCTTGTCATAATCCTCAAAGATTTTTACATTTGATCCCTTGAGAGTGTTAACTGCCGATAATACTTCCATTTTCATTCTAAAGGTTGTAAACCCAACTATTAACATAGAGCCTTGGTTTTTTTTTGTATTATATCAATATTGATGAAGCAATTAATTTTCATTTTTATTATTAAATAAATCAAAAACTGCTTTCTCTCTTTCCCTATAATTAGTAATTTTTCCCAATCCTAAGATGATGACATTTCTTTTCCTGTCTTTGTCCTCTAAATGTTTTACTCTGTTAGCTAGTCGACTGGTTTGCTCTTGAGCTTTCTGAACACTTTCTAATTTTGTAAGGACTTCATTTAACAATATCGTCATACCAGCATTGTATTTATCCATTTGTGTTTCAACTGCTTTCTGCACAGCTTTATCTATACATTTAATTATTTCAGACTGATTCTCCATATTTTGTTCTTCAGTTATTTTAATTTATTTATTTTTATTGATATTGAATGAATACTAATATTACCAAAACTATTTAAAAGAGATTATACAAAAATAACATTTAGTGTAACTTGTAAACTTGTTTAACTGTCAATAATTTTTAATTATTTTCATTACTATTTATTTATTTATTCTAATTACAATTTATTATTTCTTAATTCTATTAATTTAATTTAATTTCCGTAATATTATTAGTATTACCAATAATAATAATAATTTATTATTAAATTTTTATTTAATGAGTATTATTAAGCAAAAAGAGATCTTCATAAATCGACATTAGCGCATTCTTGTAGAGAGGCTAATAATTAAAAAGTATTAGTCGCCGACCGTGACGTGTGTAAACTGGCGCTTTCTAGTAGTGAGTTATTGTACTACTTGAGCTTGCCTTTTTCTTTTAGCTTGTTTATACGTTTTATGACGTAGCGGAAAAATAAATGATTAATGAAAGTAAATATTAAGGATAATTCTAGTAGTTTCGAATAATTAAAATTCGAGTAATTCGAATTTTAAAATTCGACAAACGATAAATTTAATGTTAAAATTTTATAAATAACAATTTAATAAATAATAATAAGAGACATGCCAGATGTTAGTGTCCGGATTAATAATTTTAAAAAGGATGATAGTAAAAACCAAGTAAAAAGATTTAAAGGACAAGTGACGCTTATAAATCATTTGCCTGACTAACACCCCAGACTGACTGGCATCCCTGCAAGGGGATGATTTAGCCCTATTTTCCTCCTTACACGCAGCTCCATTCCATTGGAAAATTACTAGTCAGTATCATGATGTATACAAACATGTCTTTGCCTAAAGGAAGTGTCATTTCTGTCGGACCTGTGTTAGACAGTCTTATCTCTGTTCTTTTTAAACAAAATACATCATTAATCTTTAATTCAACCTAACAAGTTACTTCACTTTGTGATCTATTGTTCTTTGTTTTTACAGCCCGGCGATTTTATTAGGGGTAGCTATGAGGGAACTAACTCAAAAAGGATAACTTCATTCATTCCAACAACATTTATATATTAGGACACATGACAGATTTCATATTCCAAAATCTAAGGTTGTTGTATGACGTCTTAAATTTGCCATAAGGTCTTGTCAACAATGCGATCCAACTTTCAACTCTAACTTAAATAGAAATATAAAAAAAATCGGGTACGAGGTACCTTGGAACTTTTCCTTTCACATCAGATTTACTACGCTCAACCACCCAACTTCGGACTCGCTTCGCTCGTCCTCAGAATATAAATATCACCAAATTTATAGTGCAACATGTCTTTGGACTAGCTTTGCTTGTCTTCAGATAGTAAACACATCCGTTTCCAGGCTGATAACGCTGGATTATTATTATTAAAGATTGGGGTTGGAGTCGAGGATAGACCCCATTTGCACTGCGACTGGAAGTCTATTGTACAATCCCCTCAATTGGTCCAGGTCTGAATAATCCTTTTCCCCGGACTAGGTCTAGGATCTTTTTGACGTTGGATACTGCTTAACTTTTATGATCCAACAAAAATCATGGATATTCTTGCCGTATTCAAACAAAACTTCGTATACTTATTTATTACAAAAATAGCACCAATTTTAAACTCAATTGGATTTCGATTTTATACAATTTTTAAAAAACGTGTACTAGTTATTCGATAAGAATAAAACTAATGCTGATAATGAGATGAAATTTGACACATATGTTAGTCTTTTATATGACTACTTGCGTGCCAATTCACGAATTGATTGCAATATGTTTCTGCGTTTTATTTATGATTTTTCGAAAATTTTGCTGACTCATTATTTCGCAATAATTACGTCATAAAACATTATTTTTTGGATAGCACAACTAAACCTATAGTATGATTTCTGTTCGAAGTTTCAACTCCCAAGCATATATACGCTGGGAGCTACGATGATAACAGAGACATACACGCACATTCAACACATTTTTACAGACAGACAACTTTCTGAAAACCACTGAGGAGGCCTTAAACATCCCGGTTTTGGTTTTTTTTGCTAACACAATACTTTCCTATATACCTCCAGTATAAATGAGGAAAAGTAAAAATACTTTATAGATTTAAACTATGATACGAGCAAATTTTATTATGATTTGTTATTACATGTTATTTTGGCACGTATTTAGCGAACTTTCATTGCCTTGCTCGCGTTTGGGATCTATTTATTAAGCGAGCTTAATAGGTGCGCTTTATATTTTATCCACTTTATATTCAAAGAAAATTTGTAATGACGTTATAATTAAGTTATTGCTCTCCTGAGGATGGTTCGATTGAGCTGAAACCGTTTCCTATCGTTTATATATATTAAGGTGATTTATTCATTAAATATATTCTCAAGAAAATCCCTCTTGCCATTATAATCTAAAGAATGCGAACTGATTTAGAATGCATTATAATAAGAACAGATGAAAGGATAAACTAATTGAATACGTTATATTGGTGTAATATGATGAAGCTAAGGAGATGCGGGTGTATAAATCTGTTTAACTTAGAGGGGAAGTTGTCAGATGATAAGTCGTCTTTATGCCAGATATAAGCTTATAAGGGAGAGCAAGTGTTTACAGCAAATACGTTTTAGATCATAATCGTTTTGCAGAGGGATGATATTGAATATACTTAAGGGAAATATTCAGGACACCCCCTGTAAAAGGCTTAGAAGGGAAAAATAAGGTTTTCTATGCAAATCAGTATTTCTAAACTACTTCCTAATCAAACTGTGTGAGTTTTCCCCCTCAGATACCCTAAAACAGAATAAATCCTGATGTATTATTCAAACTATTCTTCATCTCCATTGTCTTCTATCACCTCGCTGGAAACTCCTTCCCTTTTTCTAAACCATATCGTACATAACTTGACAACTGACAACCTGTTCAGAAATGCTTTTTTAGCTTATATAACATTTCTGAAATCCTCAAGGGGTGTAACAAAAGTTTTTTGAGTAACAGGTGCTCAAGTTTTCAACATGAGATGACATTTTCCCTTCACTTCAGGAGATAGGTAATAATTCATATTTCATTATCTCTTCCATCTATCAACCCTTTTGGAAATTTTAATTAATCTTTTTAAATATTGACACGTTTATATTATTACCAACCATTTATGTCTCTTTGTCAAATTCTTAGAAAGTATCTTCATTTCGACAATAACTCTGTCGTTATTTTCCTTAAATTGCAAATATGGCTATTTAAAAAAATATTTTTTTGAAATTATTGTTTAACTTAAAATTGTAGATTTATGATTACCGAAAGAGAAGGGAACCACGTTTTTGGAAAGTTGTACTAATTCAATACTATTAGCGCTTCATGTACCATCGAAGCGTAGAACTTTCCATTAATTCACTAAAGTCTATTTACTTGCTTATTTCCACAGCTACGTATCTTACGGCACTAGTCTAGTGCTATGCAACAAATTCCATTCAATTATTCATCGCACAGAAGAAAACTCTCCGGGTAATGTTGGAATTAGCCCTTAGAAAATCATGTAAAAATATTTTTTAAAAACCACAACATATTATATTAATTATGTTTTTATTGACTTGCTACCCGTTTCTTATCTATAGTATCAAACTTAATTTAGAACGATAGGAAAACTTGCACCAGCATATTTTTTATTGATTTGTACAACAACAAATCTATATGTTACAAGTATTAGAATTTTGTACTATAGTTTTACTGGCTTGATAAAACTTGTTAGTGAAATAATGCAGTGATTGTACGCAGGCGGAAGAATTAAAATTCATATGTTTTGTTTGATAATCTTATAGCCTTAGGGTAATAGACTAGGGGTTACGTAGCTAGAGTTAGAGAAGTTTCATAAAATTTAAAAAGATCAAATAAATTAAGACAAGTAAAATAAATTTATAAGGACAAATAGTCTCGGAGCCAATGCGTCATACAATGCAAGGAGTTTACCACAGCCATCCGCTGTTCTGGATGATGATGGGAGTTCGCGTGAAGATATCTGTCCGTATGCGTAGGTTTGATGGTATGCGTAGGTATCATCCAGCACAGAGGATGGCTGTGGTAAACTCCTTGGTCTCAAGAGTCTTTAGAATTAGTGACAAAGAATCCTGGGATCAGAAGAAACTACACCTCCAGGCAGCACTTTCTAACAACGGCTACAAAAGAGAGGACATCAACAGGACCATACGTCGTTATGAACAGTTATCGACCAACGAGAAAGAGAGACAAGAACACAGGAGGAAATCATATCTACCATATGCCAAAGGAACTACGGATAGGATCAGCAAGGTTCTGGCACGCAACGATATTGGGACTATCTTCAATACCTGTTCCACTACCAGAAATTTCCTTGGAAGTGTTAAAGATTCCCTTCCAAGGAAAACTAGTTGTGCCTATAAGATCCCTTGTAGCTGTGGAATAGTCTACATCGGAGAAACAGGCAGACTCATATCTACGCGTTAAGCCGAACACATCAAACACACCATTGACGACGATCCTCGGTCCGCGGTCGCAAAGCATTCACGAGATACTGGTCATCTTATTAATTTTGAGAAAACCGAGGTACTAGCGGGTGTTTCTCAATACCATGACAGACTCGTCTGGAAAGCTATAGAGATTGCTAAGCACAGGAATAACATCAACAGGGACACGGGGTTGAAGATTCCCAACACTTGGACACCGCTTATATCTTCACTGTGTAGCGTCTTTAACCACTCGGCCATTCTAAAACCCTTTTTAAAAAAATGTGTTTCCTCCTTCTGCACTGCATGTTCCTTCTGCACGTCAAATCTATTTTTATTTTTCTTATATATTTTACTAAGGCTAGTTTTTCATTTTTTTAAAAAAAAGATTCGACTCAACTCGAACTCAAAACTTTGACTATCAAACATTCACATATACAAGATCGGAGTCAAATGAAGTAAAAAAATTCATTCTAAAACAAAAGAATTCATTCTAAAACAAAAGAATTCATTTATTCTTTTTTACTTAGTTTACTGCTTAGTGATGATGTGAATAGGCATATTTTTGAAATGAGTTGCAGTATCGAATTTGAATCAATATTTTTGTGTAGCGGCAAAGATTAGTACAATTAAATTTATTGTACTAATTTTCCACTTCGCTTATTAGCGAAGTGGAATGTATTGTATACTGACGATTTCAAATTAAATTGACTTTTAAATTCTTGACAAATTAGATCTAACGATTGCCAATAACATGGAGATTAGATTTGTAAGGCGTGAAAAGTCGCCGTAATTATTGGAATCCTGGTTTGCCTTCCTAATATTATTTTAGCTAGGTTTAATTAAACAGTATAATGTAATTGGTATGAAGAGAGAAAAAATAGTCTTTAGGAAGTGGAGTGTCGGTACCTGTTCAGAATATAGGAAGAAGTTTAAAGTTAAGATAATGATTAGGAGAAGGAGATACTGGCGCTGTTTGATGATGTTATTAAAGTGTTAATAGAGAGAAGCTTTGCAATCCTTTTCCTACCCCTAACTGAGAAGAGTGAGAGAGGTGAAAGCTGTGTATGTGACTTGGCTACGGATCTCCAAATAGAATTACTTCTTATTAAAAGAGAGCTTCGCTTCGTTTCAGGGTGGGCGGTTTGAGTTAGTTGTAAGGTAAATGCACACTACTGCTGTAGCACGGACGCGTCCCGTACTAAACCATTTTAACGTTGGCGCTTTTTCCTTTTCTTCAAAAACCCGTCTCTATCTTAAAAACCTCTTCTCTCGAATTAATGTAGTTTGCATATTTCCATTGAGCGCATTAGAACAATAATAGCTTGCCTGCTAGAACACTGTAGAGAAATTCGGCATTTAGTTCACGTAAGCTCAGAAAGAGAAAGACTCCTAAGACAGTTTTTCTTTCTTTTCCTTTTCTCAAGTCGGTTAATTGCACATAAACATCGCATCTTACCTCCGTATTCGTTCTACACTTCTGGAATTACATTATCCTCCTTACTTACTTACAGATTAATTCCGAGCAGGCTTTCCTTACCGTCTTCAAACTCTACTTTACATTTTTTATGCAAAGTTTTATGCCTTTTTCCTCGAGAATTCCACGATTCATTAAGATTAAAATTTTGTTTAATACTTTAGAAATCTAATTAAAAAACTTTTTGGTAGAAGTTTAAACATATAAATTACTTACTTTACTCTGTATAATTTAAGTACAAAAATATTAAAAGAAAAATGTTTAAATCAAGACTTTAGAAAAATTCTAAAAAGTGGCAGTAGGATTAGTTGTTTTGAGTAGAATTCCTCACTACTTGGTAATCTAGTAGTCGCTGGAAAAGTTTTTATTTTATTACTTTACTTTATTTGCATTCATTAACTTGGTATATTTTAATTTAGTTTATTTATAATTCCTACAATAAATTGAAAACATTTTTAAAATAGTGTTACAAGTTCTTGATTACCTTTCTTACTATAATTATAGTAAGAAAAGCTATCTACTCTAGAGCAGTGACGTACTCATGGAGGGGGTCCAAGATTTCGAAACACCTTTATTTTGACAAACATCTTATTACAATTCTTATCATAATTTCTCTGCTTCATCCACTTGCGGGATTAGTTAGTTTTCATTACTATCCTCCTATCTCTATAGGCGCCTATTCTTGATGTTAATGGACCCCCTTGAAAAAACCTGTCAACGCTACTGATCCAGAGTAGAGGACTCTGATTTATCTAAGGATCTTGAATAAAGGGGATGATGCGATAAGCATTCCTTATCCTTTACTGACCCCATGAACGTCTTATGAGTTTGAGAAATAGGAGCAAACTTACCTTCCCTAACATGGTTATAGCCATTCGGAAAAATAAAACAAAAATAACCAACCTTTATTTTTTTTAATAAAGCTATAAAGAAACGAGGTGGTAACAAGCATAATAAAGTATTATACTTTCCACTATTTGTTTATAATCTTAAATAGAAAGCCTTTCGTCGAAAGGTAAGTTTGCCTCTAAATTTAAAACCTGGCATTTCATGTAATTATTGTAAGCATGCGCAGTTTATACCGAGCATGTGAAGGTAGTTGGATTTTGACATGTTTTGTGGTAGATTCTTCTCTATTTTTTGTTCTCATTGGGGTCACTTTTTTATGTGGCAAATCGACTTAAAACGTCATTCACCTTATTTAAGATCCTTGAATTTTGATCCTTTATTGCACGAGGAACTTGGGCTATAAATCAGCATGAGATCCTACGAGCAGGATTCCTTTACAACAGGAATCCTACGATTCGGTCGGAAAACAGGCATTGCTAATGAGCTAACAGGATATAAAGCTTAGGGTCTTAAACACTCAGCCATTCTAAACACACTTAAAAGTAAGATTATAGTTCTCACATTTAATATAGGGGCATGGCAGTACATAAAAAGCATGTCAATCCTATTTTTCTTTCTCATATTTTATTTTTCCTCATTTAATTTTATCCTATTACTGCGGTATATGGGAAATGTATTGTGTTTGCAAAAATCTGGAACAGGGATTTCAAAGAATTATCCGTTTCATGTGTTTTTAAGACCTCCCAAGTGATTTTTACAAAATGTTCTGTCAGTTTCTGTTTCTCTCGTATCTGCCTATATGTTAATGCTAAACTTGGTTCAAAAATCAATCTTTAGTTATATTTGTGCTATCCGGAAAATATTTTCACCAACGACTTTCAACTAATTTCTATTCCACTAATTTAGTTCAAGCCAAATTTTTATATTATAAGTAAAATTTCAACATTTACCTAACCACGTCAAGGAGTATCACCACTGGGTGATTCCTCCTATCAAGACTGCCTAGTCACTTTAACCAGCATTAGCACTATGTCAAATACATTTATTGTAGACAATAACTAATAAAGTTAAAAAAAACCTTCGACTTGAGTTGTAAATCAGGTTTTCATATGTAGCGACCTAGCCCCGTAAACGTGTTTTACGCCTTATGTGAAAACTTGGCCTTGAGCTGTAAAACTTTCTTCTTCCCCTTGCCGTGTAAATAACTATTATTACATGCTTTTATTCATGAGTGAATTAGATGGGGCTAAGAAAAGTTCTGAGGTAATCCGTAACCGTTTTTTTAATTAGGCTAATTTCTAATGTTTATTTGTCCTTTTATTTATTCACATTTATGAGATTGATGGCAAAGGCTAATGTTTACTTTCATCGATTACCTCACTTATTCCATTTACTCTCCCCTGGTTTATCTGATTTATTTACACTACGTAAATAAGAATATTTAAATTATATAAACAATTCAGATGATACCATCCTAAATTTATTAACCCTTGTTTATACCGTAGGTATAAATAAGGATTAAAGGTAACCACCGAATAAAACAGTTCGGTGTCCCATGACAGACGACCTACCTCTACTACTTTATTAAGAATCGATGGAAGAAATGTCACGTTAAGGCAGCTATACATAAAAGTGATGTTTTGTGAGAGCAAATATTGCAAAACACAAACTATGTAGCCGCGTTGCGGAAGCCCTTTCTTCAACATTTGTTAAATTAATACCACATGGAGGCTTTCTCAAATCGAAATTTATTAATATATGGCGAGATGTTAAAAACTTAGAGCTACAGGTCATAATAACTTGAGTTGACCCAAAACTCAGGTATAGTGTAGGGAAGGGAGGTACCAGGGACCATTACCTAGTTACCTACCAAGGAGTTCTAAGCGCTCCGTGGAGGTACTATCTCTCCCTTACTTGCTCTCACACCGCAATACCTTCTACTTACATTTTTCCTATAAATCATATAAGGAAAGTATGTAATATATATATATATATAATATATATATATATATATATATATATATATATATATATATATATATATATATATGTGTGTGTGTGTGTGTATGTATAAATACATATTTATGCTAAATCGAATGACACCAATTTCAGCCGAGCCACCCTAAGTGATTTAAAAGACATGCATGTGTATAAAAGATGTTTCTTATTTCAAAAAAATTAGCTTAAGGGAGTTCGAGTGGGATATCGTTTTACGGGTTTTGAAATCTTTAACAGTGTTAGTAGTGATAGTCAGTGGCGTAGCCAGGGGGGGCTGAGGGGGCTTCAGCCCCCCCGAAATTTTACATAACCTAAACCCGCAATAAATATGTGAAAAAAATAAAACCTATAAAAAATATATAAAAATATTAAATTACATAACATATAATTTTTTACAGTAAACTTAAATATACAATCAAATATATAAGAATAATATACATGAAATTGAAAGAATATATAAATAATTTGAAACATTGAACAATATACATACATATATATATATATATATATATATATATATATATATAATATAATATATATATAATATATATAATATACATATATATATATATATTATACTATACAATTTTTACATTCAGCCCTCCCGAAATTAAATCCTGGCTACGCCACTGGTGATAGTGATAGTAATTAGGGATAGGTGATAGACCACCTAGCATGTATGCCGCGTTGTTGGGGCCTTTTTTGACTCCCTTAGATAGAAGATAGAGTTCTTGTCTAATCCACAGAAGAGCCGTGATTTTATTCTAAGTGTTTATATTAGTTCTAAGTTTTATATAGGTTCTACTTACTACACGTGCCCCACTGCCAGACCAGGCATTCCTGCTCTCGAAACCATAAGGCAGAAACATATATATTTAATATAAACTAGTTTTTAGGGTCCTAAATGTTGCCTAAACCCTGGTTCATTTAGGATTAGGGACCTTTTGCGAGTATTTGACATCGCACAGACTTGGAACCACTGGCTTAACGTCCCTTTCGAAGGACGACACGTGAAAGGGTTTCCATCCCTCGCATAAAAATCCTAGAGGTCCCTTCCAGGATCGAACCCGGACTGTCTGTGTGGCGTGCTTACCATTACACCACCGGGAGCCCTCTAAACAGCGTTTAACACTGTTTAAAACTAAACCGTAAGTTGCGTACTTAATAAACATGCGCATTTTATTTGAAAAGAAAAATATGCTTATAAATCAAAGTGTTAAACTACAACAACAAGAAATACATTGTTGAAGGGTGACTCTAATTTGATGACTACTCATCAAAATATTCTGATGACTCTAATATATCCTGATATATACCTGCTAAACAATAAACAAAAACAACAATTGCTGAACAATAAATCCAGCATTCCAAAAGAAATTCGCTCGGTTGGCGGACTTCCACGCCAGAATGTTTAGTTAAATAAGATTACCTTATATCGATCTATCCATTTTTTTGGTGAAGGACATTAATTTTAACATTATTTTTTTTAAATAATAAACTCAGTTTTACTTCTTTCTGTTTTTAATATAATTTATTCAATTAATCATCAATTAATTATAAAATTCATAATTCCCGCCCTTATTAAATTTTTCTGAATTTGTAGAAATTTTTTTTGTATTAAACAGATTAATAATTTAATGTTAAATTTCAGGTTATATTTTTCTATAGTTAAAAAATTATTAAATAAACTAAAAAAGATAGATAAAGCATTTTAAAATAAATTAAGCTTTAAATAGTCGTTGATTTATAATGCTTAAATGGATTACACTGATTATAAAATAAATGCGCATGCGCGTCATTTGGAATGAACCAGTTCATAACGTGCGTGTGCTTCTCGAGTGATTATGATTTTTTCTGGCAACTTTGTTTCAAATATTTTATCATTTTAAGGTAATGAATGTATTCTAATTTATTGCTTAAGGATGGCTTAGTTAATTTTAAACATCATAGTGAAGTTTTTTTTGCAAAGAAGTTCTTTGTTTGTGGGTTCAGACTGGTTAAATCTTGGACCCTTTTTTTAGGGGTCATGGCGGCCCTTGCGATGCACCGGCTGTTGCCTCAACCTGTCCCTTTACTACCTGCTACCCTCTTAACATAAATACTGCACTGTAACAAATTGTTCCGTGGTTAAGACTTTGTTACGTAGTCAGTTAGTGAATTGACATTTTTTTATTTAAAGAAGTTAAAACATGTTTGGTTAATTGATTAAATTCACATTTTTAATCGCATTTAAGGTTTGTATGTTACATTTTTTTTTATAAATATGATAATCTAGAGCAAAGGTGTGGAAATATTTATACAACTTAGGTCTAGAGACTAGAGCAGGTGTGAGGGGGTGATTTAAATGGGGAAAAAATTAGATTCCATTGATCCAAGTTACTAGAAATCAGCACTGCTGAGGACTGGGGTAGCTACCCAGTCCGGAGTAACTAACTCTGGTAGCTTCCCAANTTGGTTCTGAACAGTTACATTTGTTGTAATTATAAGTCCATCTTGAGGGGAGGGATCATAGATAAACAATATAACTAGTGGCGAAGCGTGAAACTTCAGAAATTTTTTATTTCGTCATTTTATTTATTTATTTTATTCAAGCCAAATTACGAGCTGTTGAGGGTATTCAAGTTCTTTCCATCCGCTTTTTCAGCGCTAGAATGATGAGGAGTCGATGGATGAGTAACCCCAAGAAAGCTCTATAAGAAATTCGTATAAATTGGTAAAAAGTGAAAAATTTAATTTTTCACTCTTACTTCACCCATACTGTCGTCCCCCTGGATTTGAACCTCTAATGTCAGAGTTTCAATTTTGTTTGTTTCGTTTACTTATCCATTTGCACCAACCCGAGATGTTATAATAGATAGCAAATTTAAATCTTTAAAGTCTAAAACACTTTAAAATGAATTATTGTTATTTTTTTTATGAAAACGATGGTGCTGCTTCGCGTGATGAGGCCCCCAAGTTCGCGAATACTACAGCATACCATAGATCTTGTTACTTTTATTTTATTTTACAAACGATTGGCAACTGTTTGTATTTAAAAATACTACAGCACAATCTAGTAGAGAAATAGAGCAAATATATTTTTACTACTAGTGCTCTTCAAGGCTCAAGTGATGAGGCCTCCAACTTAAATCATAAACAAAACTTGTCAATTGAGTGTTCCTACTTCACTCGGGAGTGAACCATCTATGTTAATATTGTTTATCTATGGGGAGGATGGAAGGAGAAGATAAAGTCAACTCACTTTCAAAATACGCGGGGACCCTCTCCCCTCAAAATGACTTTAATTACAATAAATGTAACTGTCATAACCAATAGTTGCCATGATGTACATGAATTTAAATTTTAAAATATGGATAATTATCAATATTTTAATAATGAATATTATTTAATTATAATGAATTCATTATGGTCATTTTTGGTAAGCTACTAGGGTTAGATAAAATGACTTTGATTGTTATGGTAAAATTATTTTTCTGTTCGTTTTAACGTAATGAAAATGGTTCGCCATCATATTTTATCACAAAATTTCATAAACTTTTAGTATAAAGATGTCTTAAGCTTCGACAGAATGCTACTGATGGCAGGTAAGTTAACATTTGATTCAATTAATTTAAGTGGTTAATTAGGTAACCACATCTTAATTCTGTAATGAAATGTTATTTTTTAAATTAACTGGTACAGACTGCATTAAATGCATGTTTATTATTTCCTGAATAAATTAATTGAATAAAATGTGAATTACCACAATTATGACCATTCTAAATGACCAAGGAGTAAAAAAAACGGAGGAAATATACCAAAAAAATTAAAGTACAGCTGGTAAACAAAACATTTTGAGTAAAGTGTGGGTTTTTTGTGTTGTTGGGGTGGTGAAGCTAATGAAACCAGTCAGGGGTCAATACGACCACTCTAAGTGACCAAAAATTTAAAAAACGGTGGTAAACCACTGGAAACTTAAAATAAGGTTGGTGGTCAAAAAGATTTGTAAAGGGTATTGGTGCTAGATGAAATAAAGTGGGTCCCGAGTCAATATGACAACTATAAATACTTAAAGCCAGGGTACCCAGGTTCAAATCTTGGTTGCCGTCATATTTTTTATGCTATGCCTACAGTATAAAAGAAGTTAAATTTTTAACTTTAAAATAATTCTAGCTCGAAGGTCTAGAAGCCAGGACAATTTGATTTGGCATGTGTGCTTTCTTACTTATCAAACCATTTCTTGCTTAAGTTACCGGTTTATGCTTTGAAACCTGAGTAGTAACATCACAACTTGCTATTTAATTTTTTTGGTTATTTAAAGAAAATGCTCTAAAAATTAGCATAAACTGAGCTTCAAATGAGTGCGAATAATACTGTGTCATACATTGCATAATCTGTGGGATAATTATTTTCTTTGAAGAATCTGAAAAAATTAAATAACAAGTTGTGACACTACTGCTCTCAGTTTATAAAGCATATACTGAAAACTTATGCAAGAAGGTGGACAATGGGCAAGAAAGGGCGTATTTCAAAGAACATTAGCCTGGCTTGAGGACACCGAGATACTAAAACTTTAAATTTTGATTAAAAGGAATGTTTTTCATATTTTATCACATTCCTTCTCTAATTATAGAAGATAGAGTAGCAAAACATATATTGTAAAAATCTTATCATTGCAGAAACTATTTTTTTGTTTTTCCCAGTGAGATTTTTATTTGGTAGAGGTGGGCCTGGTCGTTCCAGTGAGGTAACCCTAGTTCCTTTGTCCTCTTAACAGAAACACTGCTGATATTACAACATTCAATTTATATAGTGTATTTATTTCCTGAATAGTATGTAGACAATACATTCTATTCAACATTAATTATATTAAAATATTATATTATACTAAATATTGTATTAATTAATATATTAAAAATAAGACACAATCAATTTAGACAAAAAAAAACATTATAAATACACAATTTAAATTAAAAATAATTGAGGGAACTTTGAGTAAAAGTATATTGGGGGATGGTGTGTATGTGTATGTATATATTATATGTATAATATATATATATATATATATATATAATATATATATATATATATATATATATATATATATATTATATATAATACATTATATAACATATACATATATATACATATATATATTATATATATATATATATATATATATATATATATATTAATACACACACACCCACACACACACACATACATATATATATATATATTATATATATATATATATATATATATATATATATATATAATATATATATATATATATATATATATAATACTTGTTGATCAGTGCCCCCTTCCAAAAAATCCACCTCCCCCCACTCCCTCCTCTATGAAAATACGCTAAAAAGAAATAAAGGTATATATAAGGATGTATATTATTATTGATTGGTGCCTTTTGGCATCTTTATCACTCTCTAAGAATAGTGAGAATCCTGGCTTACACTGAATGACTACTGTTTCTCCTTGCTGGCCACTTGTTATACTATGCCCGCTTTACTTTGGTCTTTTGCGTTTTATTAATCAATGAGAAACAAGTCTTTAATATAGTTCATTTTGGCTCCACCACTTGTAGGTTCAGAGCATGCTTATCTTTAAAATGTGTATTTCTCTAGTTTTTGGCTGGCAGCTCAATTGAACTAGGTACTCTATTTATTCTAAATGAAAGGCGATGTCTGGTTAGTTAATACTTAATATATTTTATTCATACTGAGTATTAATTGAGAATAATTAATATTCTTTGTTAAAAAATTTCAGCCCTTCTATGCCAATGTAGGGTTTAAATCAAGTTTTTTATTTTGCCAACAATTTGTTAAAGATTAGTTGTTGTTTATTATCACTATGTAAAACAGAAACTTAGCAAATTTAAAAATAATACAATTTATTACATTTCTTTAGTCTGATGTAATTAAATAATAATAAATGGTTCTGTTAAATTGGGACTGCAGTTGATTATGTTATACTTAAATCAAATAAAACATTGCAAAATGATTGTTAATAATTAGTCTTTAAATTATACACATGAGGATATGAACAAAAAATTTAGTTTGAGAAGTAACCTATTGGTATCCCGTGGGAGGATGGGCATTCAAAGGGTCCTGTATCATTATTTAGTAATTCATTAGCTCTAAATGACTAAAGGGAGGTTATATATCCCTAGTGTAGGTTTTGTAAGCTTAATGCGTAAAGCATAGAGTAAAGGTTATGCTAATGTTCCAGGTAGATGCCTACAGGAATGCATATGCATTTATGTTCAACCCATACTCCTTTAAAATACCCCAGTGTTGTGAATTTGAATAGGGAAATATCACCATTAGGGACCTAAATTGACATTTTCCTCAATTCTCTAATAACATATTATCCCCTCTCCTTTCCTCTTTGCTAAACACATAACACAAGACAAAATTAGACTATACATAATTAACCATTACATTATTAATTGCAACCAAATGTTCATTTTAAGGAGAGAGGGGAGCCCTAATTAAACTTTGTTTCGAGTTTATGGATATATGCTTACACTTCATGATTATTTATTGCCTACTTTAATTCAATATTCACTTTTATTTAATTAGAATATTACATTTATTTTTACTTACTCTGTTTCAAAAGCAGACAATTCATGTTAAATTGAAATGTTTTGAATTCAGTTAAAAATATTATATTATTAGCTTTAGATTTTGTTAAAATTATTTTATTTTTTTATAATATATAGTTATATAATAGTTTAAAAAATCGGGTACGGGGTACCTCGGAACATACCCTCATTTTATCGGATTCATTCGCCCTCTGTATATGAAAGTTACCTATTTATATTGCTGCGCGTTTTTAGACTCGTTTTGTTCTTCTTATAACAATTAAATAATCCTTCTTATTCCCATAAGGAGCATCGAGCGTACAGACATCGCTCGATGCTCCTTAACACGGTTTTTGGTGATCCGTCAAAAACCATATAAATACACAAGCTGTATTGAAATGAAACTTAGTATCCTTTTTTTAGTATTTAGTAAACTTTTTATGTCCAGTTTCTTTAATGTGAGTTTGTAAAAAATAACTTACTTGCTTTAGCACTTAGTTAACTTTATTCATATGAAGTGCTTACAGGACATGTTCTATTGATCCTAAAGTATAGAAAATATAATGGTATTGTGTTAATTTGAAATCTGTGTAAGTGTATTAAGAGAATGAGTCAGACTTTAGTTATAATTTAGTTCTATTATGTTGTATATGTGAACCCCATGGTACTGAGTGTCCAGTAACTCAATGAAAGTGTGAGTAGCCCTTAACTATCCTGTGTTTCCCCAGGCAAGAGTTTCCTAGCCACCTGACCACCTTCCCATCTGCTCTAATGGCCAGTTAGCCTCTAACTTTAACCTTATTATTTGGCAAGAATATGACCCTTTGCCTCGCTACCCATTTAAATTATGTCGTTTTTACCCTTCCTCTTGTTCATTAGGATCCCTTTACTAATTTTCTGCAGGCTTCTAAGTTTTGAAAACAGTTCTAATCAGTAAAAGATGCTTGGCTCTCTTTCTCCTATTTTTCAGATCTAAATTACCCTCTCCCCTTGATATACTTTAATTCTACATTTTAATTTAATTTTCTTGCCAGACCCAACTCTTCTCTTACTTACTTGTTTCTACCTCGTTATTTATAGTTTTCATTTTTTCGTTTTTATTTTATTTTAAGTTTTATTATTTTAATTCGTTTTTACTTTAAGTGTAATAATAATTGTTTCCAAGGTTTTAATTTTTCCCCATAATTAAATTATCATTAATGAATTACTAATTTCTTATTACTTAGGTACCTAAATTATTATATTGACTTAAATAAATTAATTTAATTACATTACTCTATTCAATAGTTCAACTATTAGTAGACCCTTAGAACGGATAAGTATTTTTCCTAAAAATTAATATTATAAAGTAACAAAATAATAATAATAATCCCTAACCCAAATAGCCGTTAGCTTAGCAAGGTTTATAATTATTATTGTAGAGTAATTAAAAAAATCAGTTACGGGGTACCTTAAAACTTTTTCTCATCACATTGGATTCGCTTCGCTCGTCCGATAGTAGATATATCCGTTTAATTTCCAGCGGTCACACATTCAGGCACTGACCACGCTCGATGCTCAACGTTTATGATCAAACTCAAATCATGGCTATACTTGTATTGAAACAAAAAAGGGTGTACTTATTTATTATTACTTATTTATTATTACTTATTTATTATTTTTAAAACGTAATTAATAAAACTATGCTATTTGAACTTTGTGTAAATGTTTATCTTTTATACATAACTACTTGCGTGCCAAATTCAATCTGATCGCAACATTTTTCTGCGTTTTATAATTTTTAATTTTTTCGCTGAGTCATTAATTTGGGTTAATGACTTCATAAAAAACATTTTTCAAATAGCTCAACTACACTTATTATCGGATTTTATTGCTAACACAATACTTTTCATTTTTACCTACGTTATAAATGAGGTAAAGTAATAAGGAACATATTAATCTTAGTTATCCTAAAACAAATAGGATGTCTTACTCCTAAAAAATAATATTATTATTTATTGGGTAACAAAATAGTAACAAGAATAATAAGGAATAATAATAATAATTAAGTAAGCTTGGTTTATTACTATTATCAGGATTGTAGAGACAGTAATATAAAGAACTTACATTCCACAGTATGAATTAAGTTTTGACTTAATGCCTGCAATGAATACAAATATTTAAACCTTCTCCTTGAAGAGTTTTCTGCATGGATAATAGATTTCACCTTATTTCATGCTTTTGATTTTGGTCTACCTAATCCAAAAAGATCTGATCGCCCTTTTTAGAATTTATTTTGTTATTTAATTTTTGTGTGTTTATTTTGCCCTTTTTAATTTATTCAATACTATTTATTTAATCATTGTTCCACTATTTTATTGACACTGTTAAAATTTATTTCTTTTAGGTTAATTTCGAGATTAAGTACTATGATTAGAAGGAACTGCCGCCCAATACTAAGTTGCTGTATGTTTAGTTGCTATTTTTGTATCAGGTATGTTATTTTTTTTATTTAAAATCATCCATTATAAAAAAGGTATTATTTATGTATTCAGTTACTTTTAACCCTAAAACTTTTATCGTTTGAGATTTTTTTTTTTGGATAGGGCTATTTTAAATGATATACAGATTTCAAGGGGATATTAGGGGGTAAAAAAACTTTGGAGGTTAGTTTGTCACTTGCATATCAGTTGTGATAGCATAAGGGTAATGGGGGGGGGGGTTGATTTAAACGCTACTGTAGCATTGTTAGAGAGGGTTTAAAAACGAAACTAGAGGGATGTTTAGTCAGATTTGTAAGGTGAGGGGTATGATTTCCCTTCGGATTTTTTTCACTCTTGAATCATTGGCATACATGCTAATCTTGACAACATTTCCCAACAGATTGTCACAGTGTGGAAACCCCCGAACATTAATTACAGGAGATTTCGGACAAAAACATTCCCATGAGATAAACATTGAAGACTTGAAAGTCATGGTTATCTCTACCGGTCGTTGTTTCAAAGTTGTATTGACCAGTTTATAAAATTCTTTTTTGCTTTCTTTGTCGTAAATCATTGATAAGATAGACATTAATATGCTAAATGTTTGCTACATTATTGTCGTCTTTAGGACACATTGTGCCCCCTTTTCGTATTTTATTAATAGGTGAACATCGTTTTTGCAGAATTCCATAATAAGGTCTTTTACAAAGGAACGAACGAACTTTTATTCTACAACTTTAATAAAAAAATAATATATTTCAACCCCCTTGGGTGATCTTTAGGCAAAACTAGAACACACCTGAACTATTAAATTATAATAAATACATGTTGACAAAAGTCAAACTCATTTAACTCTATTTTTATGTAAGTTATATATGTACTCGTATAATCTTTATTATTGTTTTCTGTTCTTATTTTGTTTAAATAATATTTTAACTCTTTTTTTCACCATGCATTTATTTTAATGTAATTGTTCTGGAGTGTTCTAGTTTTGCCTAAAGATGATACAAAATAGTTTAAATATATTGTATTTTTATTACTCTTTTTAAATAAAAGTCTTTCTCTTGTAAAGCGCCTTACTTAAATTTTACATTAAGCTGGTAAATAACACCAATGATAAAAATATCAGATTCAATTGTTTTTAATAAAAACAGCCTTTTCAATAAAGGAATTTACAGCCACTTAAACAAATTAATTTTTTTACTAAAAGTATTATACTCGATATACTCTTTGTCAGATGAGTATATTTTATACCTTTAATATAATTAGAGATTATATGTTAAAGTTTGAACACAAATTGATATAATTATTCTTAAAAAGATAGACATTTATATATGATTGATAGTCAAATCTACAGCAGTATATACTATCATAGTTAATTTCTATTAAAATTGTTATCGAAGCGATCTTTAAATTGTAATTCGACTTTTGGGCGAATAAATGTAATCTTGCAGTTATTTTTTAAGTTATTAAATGACCCAGGTTACTAAAAACAATGTTATTTTCGTTTACGCTTAGTAGACATTTTAGGCTTCAGTTTCACTAGGTTTATTATCTTCTATTGCTTTGGAAGCTTTGGAATTGTGTGTTTAAAAAGATTTTCAGTTAAAAGATCATTATGCATTTCCCTAATTTTTTAGTGATATTTCGACACATTTCTTAAAACTTTTTTTAAGTAAATTTTTCAAAGTACTTATTATTTATCCAAAGTAACGTCAAAGGTTTCTAGATTTTTTCTTTGACCAAAGAGCCAGATTTTTATAAGCCCTTAGCCTATGCCCTAAGAATAAAACAGTCAATCATTTTTCATTATGTATATATATATATATTATATAGTATATATATATATATATATATATATATATATTATGTATATTGTGTGTTATTTACTTATGTATACATATAAAAGTTTTAAAACGCATCTCTTTGGAGTCAGAAGGCCAAGTGGAATCAATCGCTCTACTCCTCTTTAACTTCTGTCTTACGAACTACCTCGTAAGTTTTAGAGTTCTTCTAAAGAAAGTTATTATTAATAAGAGGAGAGTAATAAGAATGCATAAAAAATGATCATATCCCTTCGTCTCTTTTCCTTTAGCATTAATTATAATCAAGCGGTTGTCTTTTTAACGTGACTTAAGCAAGCGTTGTATGACTTTGATCTTTCCTTGTCTACCATCCTACATAATTCTTGAAACTATAAGTATTTCATCAATTCCTATCCATGACGTATCTGCTTGTTAATATTTATGATCATCATTGTTAATTCTGTTATAACATTTTACTTCATCTAAATTTCTGTTCTACAGGATAAAAAATGCTTATGTTGTCCTGTTAATTTATCAGAACAACATAAACAAACAATGTGTACATGTTTTAATATGTATATTTTCAAATTTAAGAGAATTAATTAATTAAAAGCTAATTTAAAACAGTATTTAATCTTTTAATATACTGGATGACTATATTTTTACTCTTATACGCAAAATTTAAAATTAAGTGGATAAAATTCAACATTATTTTCTAAACTGAACAGCAATTAAAGTATTATAAGTAATCCGTTTATTGCCGAGTATTTTATTTTTTTAAATTTATTAATGTTTTTAATCTTTATTTTTAATTTTTTTAAATACGTATTTATAGTTATTTATGCACCAAGGTAGTAAATTATACTATTAGAATGCTATTATTTCCCTGAGCAGTTAGTTGGTTCCTAAGGCATTAGCCGAGGGAACCAAAGTACTTAACTACCGAGGCGAAGCCGAGAGATTTATATGTTTAATTTTCGAGGCAAAGCCGAGGGAGTTTTGACTATTAAGGTAATTGCAAGGGGGAAAATAGCATTTTACTCCCACGGTGCTTACAAAATTTTATCTCTAGACGTTGATTTTATTTTAACATGTTTTAAAATTTTTTGCTCCAAATAACTTCTATTGACCTAAAACGGATTTTGACCCAATACATTTTTTTTTGGTCGGCTTCCCCTTATACATTTTGGGTGTGCTGCCACAAAAAAAACATTTTTTTTAATTTTTCCAAACAACTTCTATTGACCTGAAACGGATTTTGACCCAATAAAAAATTTTTTTTGATCGGCTCCCCCTTAGAAAAAGTTACTCTTTACTCCCAAGGGAGTGAAAAGTAAATTTTTCTTTAGTCGCTGCGCTCGGCCTCAGGTTAACCAAAGTCTAGAGTATTATGACTTCAGATTCGCTTCGCTAGTACTCGGATTGTCATGATTACCCAAAGCCTAATGTGTTATTACTTTGGTCTCCTTACGCTTGTCCTTAGAATTATTAGGTAACTTATGTACCTTGGGCAAAGATTAATTAAAGCTTACACAAGCAATGCGATAGATAGGCATTTAATAATTCTAGTAATAATTTTATACTATGTTCAGGAATGCATTTAAAACCTTTGATCATACTTGGCAGCATAGTTTTTTATTAGTATAGTTCTTTATGAGAATATTAGCTCTGTATTTGATCAATGCATCCTATTATTTGTTATTTTAAATTTTATGGGATAAAGCGTCATGATTTTGATTCAATGTTTTTCATATAATTTTACGTGACGCACCAAAAAAATGTTCTCCAATAATGTATATACTAAAAGCTAAATAGCTATAGGATTTTCAGTGCTAATTCACTATGTGCCTTGCTATCTGACAATATGTCGAATGAAGAAAAGCAGTGAAATACTAAAATTTTAGGTTATTAAAGTTTTGTAATGATTTTACGTGGTTTCCTAAATATATCTGCTAATAAGCAACTGCGGGGTTAGTTCTTGTTTTATCTGAGACAAATCTGGATCCACAGTTACCGAAAAGGCAAGGTTCTGCAGGCTGATGGAGATGAAGGTTAAAAAAATAATGTGCCCTCGTATGTCCGAAAACTTAGTCAGTGAAGTGAGTGAAAGTGAAGCCGGGGCACGAATAACGTAAGTGACTAGGAACGAAGTGCTTGTTTCTTGAAGACAGACATCTAGTAGTCCTAGTAGCACTGCGGATCTTTTAGGCCCCTGACTAGGACAAGGACTAGGTCCCTAGTCCTGACTTGGTCAGAGTTAAAAAATGAGTTTGTGCACACAGACGTCGGAGTTGCTAGAGTTCTCTGTTAGGTGGCGCTAGACAAGCCTGAGCGGTGAGCTTAGAGGAGTGATGGGATTGGTTAAACGAGAGTGGGCCAAGTGAGACTAATGTGATCAGAGAAGCTAGATAGTCTAGATAGACTAGATAGGCTAGGTGAACCTAGCCAGAGTCTAGCTGGTCTAGATGAACTAGACACACACATTAGATGATTAAATGTTCAAAACCTGTGGAGTAAATTAGTTGAGTGAGGGAAAACGCTAATATGACCCCACGGGTTTAAGCGTTTAAAAAAATTATAATTATTATATGTAATATTGTATTCATATTATGTTATGTTTCAAGACTATGAATAAGGTATTTTTTACCGTGGCGACCATATTTATTGTCAAGCCAAGCGAGACAGTAAAAGAAGCCGAGGTAAAAAAAAACCATTCCCTGTCTTGTAGCTTATATGCTATTTTTTCGGGCGTAGTAATAGTAATAAACTATGTAGAAGAAAAACAGTATTATGTGTAAAAATTTGCTGGTACACTTCTTTTCACCGCCTTGTTGGCCAAAAGTTTCAATTCTGGCAGCGTATTTTCAATGTTTGAATCACTATCCATGATTATTAAATACTTGATAATTAATAAGTAATAACTCATATTAAACAATTGATCTATAGGTTTATGATCTATTATCTATTGATCTATTAAACACTTGATAGTAAATAAATAATGACTCACTTTCCGAATATAACAAACTTCAATAACAAAAACGTTCGTTTGATTATTTATTTGAAATAAGTTAGAGGAACAAGGAAGGTAATATAACCTTGTTTTAAACTACCAGCGCCTACCTAGTAGACATTTGAGGAACTTCACCAGCAACAGTGTAAAACTCTTTTACTATCGTCGACAAAACGCATTATATTTACCTTTTTGAGGATGTAAAGTGCCTATTTTATAGCCGCCCGAAAAAATTATATGTTTTATTATTTATAACTAAGAAATTAGGTTTTTATTTTCTTTGTGTCAGAGTTATGTTATTCCTTAAAAAGGAGTTTAATCTTTTGGATTTAAATTTCGCTAATCTGAGTTTTGCCAACATCATACTTTAGAGAGAGGGTGTTTTTCTATGCCCTTCTCCCCTCTGCGTAGGGATGTTAATGTTATTATAATGTGATGGACCATTGACCACTTAAAGTTTAATCCTTAATGCTTAGTCACGTGACTATGACCTCTGACCCTTGGCTATGATTCATAACTGGACAATTGAAAGTAGCACAAACTTATTGGGAACATAATTTTTCAGATATTTTTGATTTTTACTTCATTTCTTATCTTCCAGTTGTAGGATGTGCAAGCAAAATTTTCTTGTGCTTTCTTGCCTTTCTTGTATTATGAACACTTAAATAGTACATAGTGTGTAGTGCTTGAATACTAATTATTCATGGTAAACAGTAAAATTATAGTAAGCCAGTTCATCGGTAAAAAGGTATTTACTAAATTTTATTTCCGGATGTAATTATGTTGTTAGGATAAAGTCATCACTGATGGTAAAGTTAATATTAATTGACTATAAATTTAAGTATAATTAATATGGTATCGAAATCGAATACAGGGTACCTCGGAACTTTTCCTCTCCACTTCGGTTTCGCTTCACTCGTCCTGGATGTGTGACCGCTTGAAATAAAACGAATGTATTTACTGTTTAAGGATTAGCGAAGCGAGTTCGAAGTAGTGAAGATAAGCGTAACTAATCTGATGTATTAAGGAAAAGATTCGAGGTACACCGTACTCGTCTTTTTGTTTATTAAAACTGCAGTAAGTTTAAATCGTTTAACAAAATAAGGTTCATATAAATCCTGCAGTTACTAAATAGTTTGATGACTAAATCCTGTAACGGCACAAGTTCTATTAAACTTTGCAGATAGCCCTATTACCATTTACCACAATTTTAGCGTTGTAGCCTTAAATCACTTCATTAAATTGTTTAAAATTGATCTAGTACAAAGATTTAGTTAAAATAGGTTTTAAAAATAACAACAGGTTTTGTTGTGTGTTTATATGTTTTAAGAGTGCTTTTTTCTTTCAGCTGCTTTATTTTATCTCTGTTTACTCTTTCTATTGCTCAGTGAGACTGCCACTTTCGATTTTACACTTTCCCCTCTTGCCTCTCCTTTCCATCTCTCAATCAGCTCTTAAAGAGTTTTAGCTTTTGATGATTCGTTTGATGTTTTTTCCTCTTTGTTTTCAGTTTTAAGTGTTGCTGTAGTTAAAATTTAAGTGTCAATTATTATTTTATTTGCATTTAACCTATTTGAAAGATCAATTTAAAAAAATCTGGTACGGGTACCTCGGAACTTTTCCTCGTTAACATATCTAATTCGCTACGCTCATCCCCCTACTAGATTAGCTTCGCTCGCCTCAAAACATACAATTCGTCAACTGAATTCTGCAAAACCTCTTCAACTTGCTTCGCTGTCCTCAGATATAGTAAATACATTTCATTCTCAACGTCACTTATCAGGCACTGACCATGCTTGATGCTGCTTAACTTTTATGATCCAATAAGTTCATAGATATTCTTGTCATATTGAAACGAACTTTGTGTACTTATTTATTACGTAATGGTATATACTTGTAACGAATTTCAACTCAATTGGATTATTTCCGATTATTAATTTTTAAAAAAACTTACACAAGTCATTGATAAAATTTGAATTAATTGATTAATGCCGGTGCATCCCAGTTGCAATTTTTTGTGCAAATGCAAAGGTTTCCTATGTACCTACGGTATAAATGATGAAAAGTAAGAATCTAAGTGCCTGTAAGCAACTTTTTATTAAAGTTTTAATTGAGTTTCTGTTTAAATTCTGTTCTCTTTAAAATGTTTAGTTCTATGAATCTATTGTGACTGCTGGAGCATATTTGTAATCTTAGATTTTGCTAATAATATTGGAGAAGGAGGAGGGGGTGACAATTTTTAAACACTTTACTAATTTAAATTTTGTCGTTTCTTACAAGCTCTAGATAACGTAAAGTTAACATTTTGTAGACCATTGATACAATGCATGTGCATTAAATTAACTTAAGGTATTTTTATTAAAATTTTTCTGTTCTATGTCGAGACGTGTTACATGTTCGAAAACTGTGTTAAAATAGAAATTGCTATATGTAACGTAAGACTCATAATCAGTATAAATATTCTAACTTTAACATAGGTGTATTTGTTTACGATTTAATAATTAGACATAGCAATAAATTAATTTTGTTCTACAGATATAAATTAAATTTTGGGTCTGAAATCTATAATAAAACTAAGTTAAATATTTTTAAAATACACTTTGATAATTTTCGGTATTGACTCGGTTAATAGCTTGTCAGCTGTCATCTCAGCTGTGAAAACTTTAAATTAAATAAATAATATTTTATTGTTTAAGAAAGTTCACTCACACATTGTCATATATCTTTATTCTTATTAATATATTTTAAGAAGTAGGGTATATTTTTTATAAAATTAAGAATAAACAGAATTTTAAAAAGAGAAATTAATTCAAAATTTAAAAGTAAATCGTCTTAAAGCCAAACTAACGTTTAGGTTGTTTTGTTGACTTCGCTAAAAAAGTTTTCTTAAAGTAAAATTAATAGGTAAGTCAATTGTTAGGTTAGATATAAATAAACATATGAATAATCTGTTTTGGAACTGATATGCGCAAAATTTACAAAAGACTTACTGTAAAAATATTTTAAGAAGTTGAGCCTGAAACATATATTTTGTAGTAGTAGAGTTAGTAAGGAAAAAAAGACTAAGCAGAATATCAAGAGGGGGAATATTTATAAAATAAAAAAGAAGGAGAAAAATTTAGATTAATTTAAAATTAGAGGGCAGGTCGAACCAAAGAGAGGACTCTGGTAGGAACTTAAGGGGGAGGAGGTATAAGTTGGTGATTGCGGTCTAGGTTGCTAAGCAACATATCGATCTGTATGGGTGAATGAGAGACTGCCCCCTAGCCTTGCCATCTCTTACTCAAGATAAGGTGGGGGGGTGAGTTATACAATACACTCTCATATTACTAAACTCTGACGCACGCAAACCAACAGAACCAGCAGCGACTTAAAGGGTCCACTCCCTCGTCCAATCTCACAATTTTTTCTTTTGCTGTACAAAAAAACTTTCTTATAACTTGTATTCATCGATTGTAAATTAAAAAAAAAAGTTAAATCAGGAAAAAAGTTCAAAAATACGAAAAAAAGATAATAACAAAAAATAAAGTAAATAACAAATTAAAATGAAAATCTTTTTTTAAATTATATAAAAAAGTAACTTTATTTTGGGATGGATTTTGCTTTAGGGAGATGTTGCGCATAGAAACAAAATTACAGAATCGAAATTCAGTGAAAATGTAACCCCCGGAGGCGGTACGGGGGCCAAAGTTTTCTCATTAGAAAAGTTTAAAATTAAAAGAAAAGCTTTATTTTTCCAAATTATATATTATATAAAGTTTTCGCCTTATTTGTCTAAATTGGTATAAAATTAAGAATGTTTTTTAATTATTATTTAGTCGCTGTCTTTCTCTTATTGGATTTTTTGTTGATTCTTTATCATTTACTGTGAAGTGGGTATCATGAAAGGCATTGTCGATTTATCTCTCGCCTAATTATTATGATGTTATATCACATATAATGTGATATAACATTATCATGTTATATAGGATTGATATCAGAAATAATAATAATATCTTATTTATTGTGTTAGCTTATTACAAGATACAACATGTCAAATTTACATAATACATTATTATACAGAAAATTCTTTATAAATAAAAAAAAGAGTTGAATTATTTTAATATTCATTAATAGAGTAAAAAGCCTTGCTGAACAAGAATTTCTTGACTGACTTTTTAAATGACTCAGCAGAGGCACTGTTGGTTTTATTATATCAGGAAGTTTATATAACGGAGATTGCAATATTATGAGGAGATGATGAAACCTGGCTGTTCTACATTGTAGAGGTAAAGTTTGTTTTTATTCCTAGTATTTATTATATGTACATCCTTATGACTAATAAACTATCAGAGAACTGTACAATATATTTACATGCTTCTAAAATAATTATAGAGAATAGTCAATATATTGTTTAATAAAAGAAGGTTTGAGGTTTTCTACAGGAATATTAAATACTAACCTTAAAATTCTTTTTTGCAATATAAATACTCTGCAAGCTTGAGGACTTAAACCCCAGGCGAGCACGTGACTAGATAGATAAGGATATACTAATCCATGATATAACATTAATAGCACATTAGTGGAGTTGTAACTCTTTAATTTTCTAATAAGATGATAAGCGCTATTTAGTTTATTTACAATATTATTTACATGCATATCATATTTGAACTCACGATCAATTTGTAAACCTAAAAGTTTAGTAATAGGAACAACACATAATGGACTTGCATTTATCATAAACAGTAGTGGCCTGGAAATTATTCTACTACTGTAAACCATGGATACCAGATTTCTGATTGATATCAGAAATAGTTAGGAGTATTGTGTAAAATTGTTAAATTATATTTTTTTCATTACTATTAGTTCCTGCTACTTCCTTTTTGGGCGGTGACATAACAAGAAGTGGTTCTATTGATTTAAAGCTCTTATAGTCAACTAATCATATCATTCAATTTGGAAGAGGTTGCGCGAGATAGAATCGGCATGGGTTGCTGGTTATTGGGATTCTCGGATCAATTGCTTGTTAACAAATTTTCCTTATTAAATCGTCTGCTAATTTTAAACTATGGTCTAACAATTTGACATTTTGGGTGATAACTTTTTAATTGTTTTTTGCAAATAAAACAAATGAGATCACCCGTCTATACCATTTCCCAATAAAATGCAAATTTTGCACCATTATTTGGTGTTTTTTTATGTTTATTTAATTATTACCACGTATAGATTTTAAGTACTTTGATTTTTTCTTAAGTTCCTCCTTTTATAACGATTTCTCTCTACCTTTGACTCATTAAATTTGCCCTAAATGTATGTTTTAGTTTTTTATTTTATTGCTTCAGATTATTATTATTCTTTAATTATGCTTAACCCCAGTGTAAATTATTTTTTATTATCATTTAAAACAAAATCATGCATCGTCAAGTTCTGGAGGTATTAGGTTTTTTCAATTTATTCTTTATTTTTAAATTACTACACCATACATTTATGTATTTTTACTTCATTCTGAGAAGAAAAAAGCGTTGCTTAGAAATTCCCGGGTAAATTTGGCAACAGTGGTAAAATAATAAAAATTTGTTGGGGATGTTGGTCAGTGGTAGTGTGAGAGAGCACGTGGTGGTTTATACAAGGAAACGGAGAGAGTAAAATAGTGGGGGAAACCCTTGGGGTCGATACTCTCCTGCTCTCTTCTATATGAAATATTATATAACAACCCCCTTTTCTAAAGAATCCGCCATTTTGGAAAATATTACGCCCAAGAAACCTTTTAAAGGGTGGATGTTATGAAATGAAACAAGCTCATTGGTCGTTATTAAATATGTATTTTGGATGGGGAGCCTTATAAAGATCCAATCATAAAGAGTTATGTTATGAGGGTGGTAATATCTTGAGGGGCGGTACGGTGTGTTATAATATTTCACCTTTCATATTTTACACGAATAACACTAGCTCTAATGCAGCTCGTGGCGCAGCATCTCAGACCGTCTGTACCTTAAGATTATCTCGGCCATAATCCGATTGCAATTCGGTTGTCATCCAAACCGCCACTATTTAAATGCCTTTGTTCTTATATTTTTTATATCTTATATGAACAGTTAAACAATAACTGGTTGTCCGCTATATTTAAGCTGATGGAATTTATGACGGAATTGGAGTTTTTTTTTAATTAAATACATTTTTTGACATGTTAGTTTTATGTCCGGCATTGACGTCATTGCAGGAATAAATAGTAACTTTTTAATGTTAACCGCCTATGCCAATTCCTGCAATGACGTCAATCGTCATTTATAAAAAAAGTCAGGTTATAACCTCCGAATGCGTTTGGTTTGCTTACATCGAATTGAATCACCTTATACATTTTTAACATCTTGCGCTTTATTAACGTAACTATGTAAAGACCTGTTTGAGGCATGAATGGATTCAAACCTTCTTAAACAATGATTAAAATTGTTTTTACCTACATTTAATTAGTTTCCAAGGGCTTTTTTATTTTTTTCTTTCATTCTATTTAATTTTGGCTCAAAATATTCATCCATAAAACCCAGCCATTTGGCCAAATGAATGTTCATAATAGGACACTGCCACAAAAGAGAGGGTCCTGTGGTTCGCACAATTTTTCCTTAGTTTTTTTCGGAATATTAAGTTTATAGGGTTTGGAGTAAACAGTTGTTTTTCCGGCATGCTTTACTAGCATTTTTTTTATCTTCTAGTCATTTATGAAAAGCTAATGAAGCTTTTACCTACAATTTTAAATTTAATTAAAACTTACATGTTTCTCTAATTAATTAAATATGACTAATCTAACTGTCATCAATCAATCAATCTTCTGAAAAATATGAGTTGTGTAATTTGATTGCTGCTATCTTTAGAGGGATATAAAACGAAATTTTAAAGTGCGTATATTTCGTTCCGCTTTGCTGCTGGCTTGCTGTATAATGTCTGTTAGGTTTATAAAGGGGAAAAGACTATCACTGCTCGGGCTATGGTTATTGACTTGTTAGTTTTATCTATAAACTTGAATCTTCTGTATTTTTCTTTTCCTCTAAAAGCTTTTCTGATACTACCTTCTTTATGTCCTACCTGTCGAATTCAGTGTACGCATGCATTTCCTGCCAAAAGCTTTGACAGAACCAAGAAAGTGAATGTCGATTTTATGTTAAAACGAGAATTTATTTTTAATTAATTTCGATTTAAAATAATTAAAATATTTTCAGCATTCACTTTTATAGAACGAATAATGAAATTATTTTAATTTTTTTTAAAGTGTATTAATAGTCGCTCTGGAAGGTCTAAGATGTTAACTTGTTCTTGCGTTAGTCATAAGAGATAACGTTTGTGTTTAAACAATATACGAGTAATTTTGTTCTTTTAGCGTTTTGTGGCTTCTAATTGGAAAAATAAATTATAATAATATTATTGTTGTGAATGGAATATGTCAATGACACTGATTGTACTTAAGAATCTCTATCAATAAAGACTATCATTATCTGACTGTATACCGGGTGAAACATTTCAGTTGCGCCAACATTAAATCCTTAATAATGTGTTGCTTTATTAATTTAAGTATAAGAGGGTGAAAGATTACAGCCAAAATCGTGTCAGCCTGAAAATCACGGTTTTCATGCTTATAGAGGAACCCGGACAACATTGGAGTTCTGGGCTATTGATGATCCCCATAAAGTTAGTCGTTTTGATTCTACTCCTTATATACAAGTAAGTATATATTCTGCGAGTTCAAAGTCAGTAATGTGCTAATTAAGATACCACCTTTGTCAGCTTGAAAAAACTTGAATTAAAGCATCCCAAGGATTACTAGACATATGATAGAATTAGAATACTTGGATAAGTATTCTATTAATCACCCTTATGCTTATTATTTAGGTTATCATATGACATAACAAATTAATTACTTTCATTCTTATATTTATGCTTGTAAAAATTAGTTTTTGAACACCATAATAAGTTATTCAATCGGGTTAGATTAACGCTACAAAAGTCTTATCAGGTATTTAAATTAGGATCTAAAAAGTTATTACGCCCAGTCTTGCGATGAAGGTTAGGGTGAAAACTGTAGGGTGAATTCAGTAACCATAGTATACTATATTTCAATACTTTTATGTCTTGATGGTTTAATCGTACTTGCTTCCTTAAGGCGATGTATTTTTCACCTATACGTTTCTAAATTTCTATATATATAACCTTAGTAATTGGTTATTCAAGATTTATATTGAATTAGTACTCGCTAATTAATAACCCTACGTCTAATGAAGATCTTCATGTGAATTTTTCATTTATTGACTGACTGTTCACTAGGTTGTCATTCACATTTATTCTTTCTTTGCAAGAACAGATTTTTATAAAAACTGACGTGTTTTTGATTGTGCACTTACGTATTTGTAATTTTCTTTCTTACCTCCTCTAGAAGGGGGAGCATTTAAGACATTATTTCATAATCTGAGCATTCCCAATAATGTTTTCTATATATTTTTTTCATATTATACATCACTCTTATTACTCTTCGATATTTTTGTTAGTCATTTCAATTTTTTAATGATAGTTCTGCAAACGTTTTTGTGATTCATATATTTTGTCTTTTAAATATATATGAGGAGGAACATCATTTTATTATTTTTTTTATTACATGAAAATTTCTAAAAACGCAATATGCTTGAAAAATAGGTTTTGCGTTCTTTCTATATTTTATATTGCCGAGTGGAGAGGGTGAGGGTTTCAGAAAATATATTTCCAAGTATAAAATTCCCCTCTCCCCTGTATTTATATTGTGTGCTGGGGGGAGATGTACCCCTCTTAGGATGGGAAAAGGGGGGGTTAGTTGGTTATGAAAGTAGGCGTGGTTGGACCCTCTCCTCCCTGAGATATGATTGTGGGTGGATCCGGTACTATCTGCGCATGTACCAGATATTAATATAAAGTTTTTGGAATAGGAATGGGAAGGGGAGAGGGTTGTGTGGTAGAGTTAGGCCCACTCCTTAGCAGGACTTTCTCATACCTCTCCCTTGTCTCCTAGGAGGGTGAAGACTGCTGGTCCGAGCATAACCCATCCACCCCGGGGTTATCGACTCACTCTCTCCTGTTCTATACTGTAACACTCTCAATCTTTTACTGTTATTTTATCTCCTCTTTCTTTAACCTCTTCAATATTTTTGTTTTATTGACATTAATAATATTAAAAAATGATAAATATTTAAGTATCTATCTCTCGCTTTCATATTTATATTTTCTTGAATAAGTTTATCAGTAAATGCAATATAAATAAGAAATTAGAAGTTTATTCCATGCACTGCTGTACGCTCTTTCTGGGGTATCGTGACTTTGACGCGGAGTATTGCTTGCGAAAGTATATAAGCCTTTGACTTAAACTTTTAGATATCCATCGCGGGATACTATACTTCTAAAACTATTTTATTATAAAAATTATAGGCGCCTCCATGGCCGAGGTTGTTAGAGCTTTAGTCTCTTTTAACTGATCTTTGATACCACAGAGGGCTGGGGTTCGCAACCAAGGTTACGCTCTCAGCTTATATAAGATTATTGTTAAAATCAATCATCACCAACTTTAGATTATTACATTCTGAGGGTAACGGTTGCCTCTACCACCTGTGATGGTTTCTGCCACGTTTATCGCTGATGGGCTGCAAGATTCTAAACAGGCATTATTATGACTAATATTTTGTGTTTCGCACCTTTCGGTGGCCATTAAATTTGACAGCGGGCTTTTTAATTTGCCATGGTGCCACCTCTTTCTTACGTCCGTCTTTAGTCTTCTTTATTATTTTTATAATAATTATTTTTTACGCGTAAACCCGTAGGGTCATTTTAGCGTTTTCCCCTCACTCAAATTTCACTCAACTAATCCACCCCAGGGTTTGTACGTACACATCTAATCATCAAGGAAGCACACCCTCCGTACATGGTGGCACATATGACTAGTTCACAGTGTGTCAAGTTCATCTACCCCAACCAGACTCCATCCTAACTCACTGTTCTGGTTAGTGTCTGCGACTACTTTATAGTGTGCCTAGTTCATCTAGACCTGCTAGACTCTGGCTTGGCTCACCGCTCTGGCCAGTCCATTGCCACCCAACAATGAACTCAAGCACCCAGATGTCAGCGTGCACAATCTCATTCTTTAGCCCTGACCTGAAAATCAAAGCTCCATAGTGCTATTAGGAGACGTCTGTCTTCAAGAACCGAGCACTTCAATCCTAGTCACTTACGTTATTCGTGTCCCCGCCTTCACTTTCACGAACTAAGTTTTCGGACTCAGTATATCTTTCCGACCTTTATCTACCCCAGCCCGCAGAACATAAACTTTTTGTGAGCTGGAGACAACGGAAACGTGGATCCAGACTTGTCTCAAATGAAACTAGATCGAACCCCGCATTTGCGTATTAGTAGCCAAGGAAACCTCGTAAATCCCTGGCTGGGCTGGCCAGCCTTGAATTCAAGACCTCCCGAGTGTACGGTAAAAGAGATAACCTCATATTGAGGTCCTCCCCCGGCTGGACTTGAACCCTCGACCTCCAGGTCGAAAGGCGAGCGCTCTACCATGGAGCTACCGGACTATATTATTATTATTATATAATTTTACTTACATAGCAAATTACTGCATATAATAATACTATTATTAGTATTTATACATAATTTTCAATATGATAACTTGTAATATGAATTCGTTCATTACGTGATATTTTATTTTGCTGTTTATTTTAGAATAGAATATAAACGCGCACATTTTTTAATGTTATTTCCCTAAGCAATCAGATTATAAAATCGTTTAAAAACATACCCTCCAGAATTGAAATATTTTTTCCAATCGAAAAAATTGTCTCCGTTTTTTAAGAGGCTGTAAAGTTAAGGGAGGGGATTGAGTAAGTGGAAAAATCCCCCACGATGTAGTTGTTTGCTGTTGATTTAAAATTGGAATCAAAAGAATTGAGGGAAGCAGAATGTCTGATTCAGAGACAGGTAAAAAAAGCGTTTTTTCCTTGCCAAAATCTCCTGTTAAGTGACATCCCGACAGAAGCAAGCTGGGTCGGGGAAAGACTCGGGATTAGAACCTTTACCTTTAAAAAACCCACTCCCCCTCCTTCTTAACCTACCCTTCTGTTTAGGTTTATTGAAGCAGTCGTTTTGAGGCAGACCCCTGCCTACTGTCCTTGACGTTAATATAATTGGCAACAATCCTTCAGTAAACATTTATTTATTTTATTTTACTTATATATAAAATTGTTTTAGTTGAGACATATCTGTGCTCAATAATATAGCATATAAATATTTGCATATGAATACTTAAAACCAGTTAAATTACGTCGAGATAAGTATTGGATTGCAATTGTTTGAAGGGAAATTTGAAAACCCTGTTCTGCTAGCACTTGTAATAATATTAATAAAATTGAATGCAGTGTGAAGTAATAAAAAACTAAAACAGGATTTTCCCCTAAATAAGCAAATAAAAGCGACAACGCCCCATAGTTACCAGGGGCCAAAGGCTACTTCTTAAAAAAAGTTCGTTCTCATTCGTCTATCTATGGCGTTGTGTATTCTGTGTGAGGTATTTTTAATCTCTGCAGGTGTGATCACTTGCATTTTTTTAAAGTTCAAGCAACAAATTGTATTTAGGACCCATGATCACTATCAATAATAATGGTTTTTACCCTTTTCTTAACAGAAAGTAAAATAAAAATCTATGAATAAAAAATGAGTTGTGCACAATTCATTGAAAGGAAAAAGATTTAAGGGAATAAGTGATGTTGGATATTAGGGATAGATAAAGGAAAATATCGGAGCAAGATCAGAGAGTTAGGGGGTGTATTATTATGTGAACCTTAAACTGGACTGAGAATAGCCTTGTATCTGAGAAACTCATTGTCATGTGGAAGAGGGTCCTGCTAGAGTCAAAGGTGGACGAGGAAGGACAAGGATACAGCAACAAACCCCTGTCTATGGACTTTTCCTTTTACCTTGCTCCACTGTATCTCTTAGTACTGCAAACACATCACACAAGCACAATACAATTTATATACTTCTTTTCTACTTATATATATAAATCTAATAGAATTTGTTCAAAGTACGCCCTGGGCTTATATGAACTGGGATTGTCGAAGGAAAGCATGAAAGGTTAATGCCTGAGAAAGGAACTACCCATTGCCCATTCCCTTTTCCCTACCGATTCCAATTTTCTATCAAAGCTTTAAGGGACTGTCCCCGGGGAGATGCAGGGACGTGGGACGTGTCTCCGACAAATACTTGACCACTCAAGACTAACTCCTCTCTATACCTCCTTCAGTTCGCTTTTTCTCGTGCCACTTAATTGAATTTATTTTTCATCCTACTTCTTTTACTTGGAGATATATACTAGGAAGCTCTTAGAAAGGGCAAACATGGATCCAGAATAAACAGTTGAATCTGATGCGATATTCCTTTTCCTTGGACTTGTCTACTGTCCAGAGTTTCTTCTTTGCTTTTTCCTGGACACTTGGGATTCCGCGCAAACCTTCCCCTACCCCCTTACTCTTTTCAAATTATAATTAACTTTACTTCTATCCCTTCAGATTGAAACATAAGGACAAAACAAAATTTACTTTACTACTAGTGTCCCCCGTATACTGTGACACTCTGACGAACTACACAAAGAATGTTATTGTTTTATTATTAATATTTAATTTTCTTATTTATACTCAAGATTTTTCCTCTGTGAAATACTTAACTTGAAAATGTTGTTGACTGAGGGAAAGTTTGTGTACACATTGAGTATGTTATAACATTATTTATTAACAACTTTCGAGCGTTTCTATTATTCTTCTGAGTTAATTATAATTTATATCTTACTTTATACTATTTGTTATGTTGTAATTTAAAACTGTAACTTTTTTTGTAAAACAGAATAAAGGTTTAATTGTGTTTTTCCTATTCTGAGGACTTGGCAAGCTCTCCAGAGATACCTTGAATGTGGTATTTGCAGATACTAACGCAACACACTACATACTTGTAGATATCCAAAAATAATTTTTAAGTAGATACCTGATAATATCCCAAATTGTACGTCTTTAACTTTCTCCCGTAAATAGGAAAATTGTAAAAAAAATGGTGTTAGTTGTTAATTGATACAAGTAGTACAATGGCAAAAGCTGATTGGTTAAAATTTCTTTGACTCTCCACTTGTGATAAGAGACCAATGAAATGGATTTTAACCGAGAGTTTCTATCGACCACTTTGTGTTTTAAAATTGTATTTGAGTTTGTGTAAATATATTTTATCACGTGATTGTCAGAGAAAAGTATAGATGCGTAAGTTTTTATTCATAGCATTTGTCTACATAAAAGATAAAACTGCTATAGGTCCACGTAATATGGAATCGATGTTTTAGTTCTATATGGAGTAAAAGGAATTTCATATGTCAGTTGTGTCTAAGTATAAGTATATATTCAAGTATTTTTCTATAGCTTTGGTTGTGTCAATCACTCTTTTTCTCTATAACTCTCTAAATCCTGTCTTGGCAGCCTATGGTTGTGCCTCTGGTAGAGAGTGAGCGGTAAAATGACGCTCTCACTCTTGTTTCGATTTCTCTGGAAATGAAACGTCACTTGCACCGCATCTCTAAACACACTAACACCGAAGTTGAATTCTTCCGAAAAGTAAAAACCTAAACCTTCAAGTTCCACTTTTTTCTCTTCGATTCTCAAAAAACCGCCTTACGCGTCGTGTCGCCTCTAACTCTTCTGCAAAATCGTGTGGAAGATTTTTTTCTCCTCCCTTCAGCCTCAGCCAGTTTTATTTAAATCACATCTCTCGTAAGTCTCGGTATATTTAGGAATAAGGGTTGAAGATATCTCACCCCCTTCCTCACATCAACCAATATATTCGTCCCTGTTTATAAATCCCCGAGTTTTTCCCTAGGAATTCCCCTTCTTCTGACACGCTATTCCCATTTTATTCCTTTTCGTCCTGCAGACGTTTTCCCTCAAAACCCACCCGATTCCCATCCATACAATCCTTCAAATGTTTTTCGAGTCGAGTGTATAGTATATATATCCTTTAATGCAATATTCGGATCCTTCAGTGCCTTCTATATATCTTTTATTTGTAACTTTTATACTTTCAAAAAAATCGTATTCCATCATCATTCTTATCCAGTTTTATTTACTGCTTATTATAATATACTTGCATTTTTTTAGTCAAATAAAGTTTATATTCGAGCTTTTTTTAAGTTATTATTTACTATTTATGATAAACCCTTTTTAAAATTTTATTAAATTTGGTGAAAAAGGTCTTATGAATTTAAAAAGAAATTTTCAACGGCGTAATTTCAAATTAGGTCTTTTATCTAAAACCTCATATTACCTTTTTGGACTTTTGTGTAAAAAGCCATAAAAACTAAAGTATCATCTACATTATTTGTAAAATATTGCCCGAAAATAATTGTAAGGAGTCTATTATTGTTCTATTAAAATGACATTTAATTGCAAAATAATTGATCTAAATATTTATGATACTAAAATCTAGTATCGGCTATAAGATTCTCATCGTTCAGTAGATCTATGTATTCTCAACGTTGGGTAGATCTATGCATTTCTGAATTATCTAAAATTATGCGAACAAATTTAGTTCGTTCGAATTGAGTTCAAATTTGGCGAATTGTATATTCTGAGGACAAGCGAAGCGAGTCCGAAGCAGTGAGGATGAGTGTAGTGACTCCGATGTGATGAGGAAAAGTTCCGAGGAACCCTTACCCGATTTTTTTCATTATAATTTTTTTATTTAATTTCTTTAAGTCTTATTTTCTTATAGTCATATATTAATGGAGGTTGGTTATGCCACCTTATCACAATTTCCTTAAATAATCTGACTAATTTAAATACAGAAATAGAATGCATATTAATTAAAACCCTTAAAGTTTCTTTTAGATTTTCTTTAAACCCGACAGTCACGTCTATTTAAACCTAAATAAGAAAATACTAATTACTAATGAAGTTAAAAATACTGCAAAAAGATAAAGTATAAAGGTAAAATAGGTTAAAGTTATTCATATACACGTATACAGACATTTAGAATATAAAAGATAAAGTCAGCTATAGAAAATAATAAAACAAATCTTAAAATAAATTTAAAAAAAGATAATAATAACAGACTTTGAGAATTAAGTGAGCTATGAAATAGTATAGTTAAACATTATCGTTACAAATCCCAAATGAGAAATAACATAAAAACAAATCGTGATACTAAACACGCAATACTATCATTATTCATCCCAGTTTCGTTCATTGCTTTAGGGGTTCCATTGCGATATGTTATTTCTTAGTGTCTTATGCATAATATATTTCTTATCTTACGACTATAAATTACTTTTATTTTAATCGTTTTCTATCCCTTTTTGTTGTGTTTTTTAGCTGTATTATTTAAAGTTGAGTATAATTTATCAGTTAATATATTTTATAAAATATTTTGGTCTAACAGAGGTAAAAAATAAAATGTTAAACGCTAAGTAAAGTTGAAGGTAATGAGAAGTTGTTTTAGTATTTATTACGAATTTCACGAAGGAAATACGCTAATGAGATCGGGGTTAAGAAGGTGCGGAGTTTTTGTTTAGTAATTCTCCCTTTTTGTGTTATTATTATTATTATTTTTAATTACAATAGGAAAATTATGACAACTTTAATAGTAAGAAATTACAAATAATGTACAATTTTTACTTTTCCTCATTTATTCTAGGTTTTATATCATTATCAGCATTACTTCATTTTTTTCAAATGACTTGTATACGTTTTTAAAAAATTATCCAATTAAATCCGAATAAATTTAAAACAATCCGAATAAATCCAATTAAACTGGAATTGGGTAGAAGTGTATTATTTCTTTACATAATAAATAAATATACTAAGTATTGTTTAATTACAAGTAAATCCATGATTTTTATGTTGAATCATAAAAGTTAAGCAGCATCGAGCGTGTTCAGTACCTGGATGGGTGATCGCTAGGAATGAAACGGATGCATTGACAATATGAGGAGTTGCGAAGCGAGTCCAGTCCCAAGTAGGGAGGATGAGCGTTGCAAATCCGATGCGATAAGGAAAAGATCCGAGGTAACCCGTACCCCATTTTTTGGTTCTCTGATATTAAAAAAATATTTAAATTGATTTGTTTGTTGTAGAATTTTTATTATAATTATGGCAAGCTACAAGGCAAATGTCTGTGTGTGTGTGGCATTATAATAGTCCGAAATTCTTAATAGCAGACATATTTTCATATTTTCTAGAGCTTACATTTTAAGAATAAGTCGTACAATTGGAATGTGCTAATAGGTTTTGATGAAAAGTAAATTAATATATATGTACATTAATAAATAAATTAAATAATAATAAGTTATTATTATTAATATAACTACAAAAGAAATGATAATAATAAGATTATTATTACTATAAAAACTTTTTATAATAATAAGTTATTGAGAATTAAATTTAAGGGTAACATTTTGAAGACTTTAAAAAATGGAAGATAAAATAAACAAAAAGACTTTATTTTAAGAAAGAAAAATTGAACTAGTGGTGGTAATGTTAAGTATTGGATTAACGATTTATATTATGCCAAAACCGACATATTAAATTTTAGACTGACTAACACCACTGTATTAAATTTTAGAATAACTAAAACCTCAATAGGTTAGTTATGGTTGAGGGTGGCTCAATAGGTTACTATGTGCGGCTCTGTACTTGTAAATTAGAATTAAGGTCTTCCGGTGGTGAATGAATCCACCAATTAAGATGATGAATTCAACGTTTCGCTTCTACTGTGGGAGGCATCTTCAGGGATGTAGTTCGTCATAGATTTATTGTAGTTATTATGTAGTTCACAGCGTCTGATTTATTATCTACAATGACGGTGTCACCGCTGGAAGATCTAAATTATCATGTCAATAACCGCGGATGCCTACGCAGTTTGTTACTTGTTAATTAATTATTAATGATTTTTATGATTTCATACGCTTAAATCTAAAGTATTAGTGTGCCTAGGATTCGTTATAAGTTTTCTACCTGTGTAATAGTATGTTACATTTTTCTGTTTCAGGTAATTGCCACTTGACAATGTGATTGCTTGTAATAGTTAAGTTTTAAAATTTAATGAAGGTAAGCTAAGCTTGTCGAAACTTAAATTCTTTTTAAGTCTGTACGAACAGGGGAAAACGCTTTATACCTGAGCGATTAAGTAGTTCTCCTTAGCAAATCCACAATTAGGTACTTGCATCTGACTCAAATATTTGATTTGACTTTTATTAAATTAAACTGATGTTAATCCTGAACCTAGTATAATGACATTATTTGGTCTCAAGTTTGTTAAATTAATTATTTGATTCTTTATGACAGTTCTAGATGTACCGCTTTGACCTTTGTATGTCATGACTGGATCATCAAAGTTCCGTAAGTTGGTAATACTTTTAGCGAATTTCCTTTGGAAATTCGCCTAATGGGATAGGCGTCATGGCGGAATTCGAACCTCGGACCACGACACAAATCCGTTTCAGAGGTCCCTAATGACGAAAAAATAAGTTTCGCGAGACTTTATATATATATATAATAATATATATATATATATATATATATATATATATATATATATATATATATATATATATATATATATATAATATATATTTTAGACACTTTCTTGTAAACACTCTATCTTTCGAACGGATTAATATTTTTTAACCAAACGTGGTACAAAAATTAACCTTGGGGAGGACACGAACCCTATTGAAAACCAGGTTTTGGTGACGTCATCATTTTCGTAACTCATTTTGTCTGTATTTTCCAAAGGAAATGCGCTAAAACCTTTAAACATAACTGGCTAAGCTTAAAGATAAGTAACTAAGCTTTAAACTAGTGCAAATAATAGTGTGTACTTCAATATACCAGTTGTACAACCAACTGGATAATTATGCGCATTTCCTTTGGAAAATACAGACAAAATGAGTTACGAGCAGTGGGCATGGTTCTTGCATAAGCAAGAAATAGGTTGTTTAGCACGGAAACATGCATTCTAAATGAAATTCGCCCGACAGCGGACCACCGCACCGGAATTATTTATTTAGTAGTTGTAAACTTATATAATGTAAAAAGCACAGAAACACGCATCCAAAGGAAATTCGCCCGACATGCGGACCACCGCGCCTGAATTTTTATGTTCCCAATATTTTTTTCAATTCTTTAAAACTTCATAGTAAGCTCAAATAAGTGTTTTGAGGTTTCTAAATTCTTTTTAAATGCTATTATCATTTTAAAAATCAGTCCCAAAGCAGCAAGTAACTTATTTATTTATTGCATTATTTATTTGTATGTGATATTTTACCCTACCGTACGTATAAAATTTAACATAACCGCTAGCCTGTTACTAATAATTGATGACAATATTTACAGTAACTTAAAATGTTTGATATTAGCCCAAGCTTCCTATGATTAATATATGCTAGTATTGACCGAATGTAAAAGGTTGGAAATCAACCCAAGCTTAATTATAAATAAATTAATCAACACTTTCTTATTTTGGACAAAAGAATTCAAAGTAATAAAAAATTCTGGCGCGGTGGCCCGCATGTCGGGCGAATTTCCTTTGGATGCGTGTTTTCGTGCTTTTTACATTATATAAGTTTACAACTACTAAATAAATAATTCCGGCGCGGTGGTCCGCTGTCGGGCGAATTTCATTTAGAATGCGTGTTTCCGTGCTAAACAACCCATTTCTTGCTTATGCAAGAACCATGCCCATAGCGTGGTTCCGGTTCATGCTTTAGAACCTAAGCAGTTACTCAATTCTCAAGCACTGCTCGTAACTCATTTTGTCTGTATTTTCCAAAGGAAATGCGCATAATGATCCAGTTGTTGTACAAAACTATGCCTCTAAAATTAGAATTACGCACTATTATTTGCACTAGTTTAAAGATTAGTTACTTATCTTTAAGCTTAGTCAGTTATCTTTAAAGGTTTTAGCGCATTTCCTTTGAAAAATACAGACAAAATGAGTTACGAGCAGTGCTTGAGAATTGAGTAACTGCTTAGGTTCTAAAGCATGAACCGGAACCACGCTATGGGCATGGTTCTTGCATAAGCAAGAAATGGGTTGTTTAGCACGGAAACACGCATTCTAAATGAAATTCGCCCGACAGCGGACCACCGCGCCGGAATTATTTATTTAGTAGTTGTAAACTTATATAATGTAAAAAGCACGAAAACACGCATCCAAAGGAAATTCGCCCGACATGCGGGCCACCGCGCCAGAATTATTTTCTAGTTGTAAACTTATATTAGGTAAAATAAAACGATAAAAAATTATTGTCCCTACTAGGATTTGAACCCAGGTACTCAGGGTTTGAGTGGTCGCATCCAAAGGAAATTCGCCCGACATGCGGACCACGCGCCAGAATTATTTTCTAGTTGTAAACTTATATTAAGTAAAAAAAAAAAAACGATAAAAAATTATCGACCCTTCCAGGATGTGAACCCAGGTACCCTGAGTTTAACTGGTCGTATTGACTCCGGACCACTGGCATTCAACTCAGAGGCCTAAAAAACATTGAAAACGACACCCTACTCGAAAATTAATTTTCAACGACCGTAATTTTGGTTTTCTATAGTTTTTGTGGTTTTTTCGACTTTTTGGTAACTTAAAGTAGTCGTATCGACTTCGGACCGGTTTCATTCGATTCAGCGCCCAAAATTACATAGAAAACGACACCTACTCGAAATTTATTTTTATCGTCCTAAATTTTGGTTTTTGGTAATTTACAATGGTTTTTTCGATTTTTCGGTCACTTAGAATGGTCGTATCGATTTCGGACCGGTTTCATTCGATTCAGTGCCCAAAATTACATAGAAAACGACACCCTACTCGAAATTTATTTTTTATCGACTTAAATTTTGGTTTTTGGTAATTTACAATGGTTTTTTCGATTTTTAGGTCACTTAGAGTGGTCGTATCGACTTCGGACCGGTTTCATTCGATTCAGCGTCTCAAAAAACATAAATATTGAGCTTTATCGCGGCAAAAAATATTAACCCTGAATTTTGCCGATTTTTTGAAAATTTTGCTGACTCAGCAAACCGGGTTAATGACGTCACAAAAACCTGGTTTTCAATAGGGTTCGTGTCCTCCCCAAGGTTAATTTTTGTACCTCATTAATTTTCGTCATTAGGGACCTCTGAAACGGATTTGTGTCGTGGTCCGAGGTTCGAATTCCGCCATGACGCCTATCCCATTAGCCGAATTTCCAATGGAAATTCGCTAAAATATACACATAACACAAAAAAAGATGCCGCGATCTTGGGTTTATCGCCCATTTCGTGTTCGTGGCAAATATCCTTGCAGCAGATTCGAAGCCAATTTTGAGCTATTGAAGTATGCTGCTTCTAAATAATATAAAATTATTTATTTATACCATCGATAAGATCTATAAAAATCGGGTTCGGGGTACATCGGAACTTTTCCTCGTCTTATCGGATTCGTTACGCGCTCACCCTCACCACTTCGGAATCATTATGCTTGTCCTCAAACAAGAAGGATCAGTTGTAATTCCAGAGATCACCCGTCGTTCTATCCTCAGTGTACAAAAACGAATCGATAAAAACCGTCGACATATAAATGCCGTATAAAAAATGTAACTTTTACATACTTGTTTGTTATTTACAGAGGGATTCATAACACTTGCTAATTTTTAACGCAATTGGATTGTGATTGTTACGTTTTTTTATTTAAGTGTATAACTACGATAAAAGATAATAAGGTGAAACTTGGCGGATTGGTGGTAGATCTTATGTAGCACTTATTGAGTGCTAAATTTCACATTTTTTTCTGATTTATGAATTTTTACTGGTTCATAAATAACACCAAAAATAAAATAATTTCGGGATATCACAACGGGACCTAAAGATTGATTTTTACTACAAATTTGAATTAAACAATTAAAACAATGGGCGCTATCATGATAACAGACAAACACACACACGCACATGCAGACGGACAAACCACTCAGGAGGTCTTAAAACATAGGAGTCAGAAAATTCATATTAAATTTTGATTTTGATTTTTTTTTTAAATAGTTTGATATCTTAAATTAAAAAAAGTATACTGATTTGTTACAACTATAAAGAGAATTTCACTTTTCCCAAAGAAATGAAATTACTGATTTGACTCTAACTAATGTATTACTGTAAGTGTAAAAAAGGCAGCAGACATAATGTCGACTGCTTTCCATACAGAGGCACTAATTCTTTGTTTTTTTCCTCTTCTTACTCCCCTATTGTTGTGAAGCAGTGAGAAGAGTCCAGTTGATGGACACAGGTCGATACAGGCCGCAGGGGCTTTTACTTCTGTATCTTAGCAACTACATCTTTATCAACTTTTTTTCTCTTATAACTCTTTTCTGTCCTTGTTTTCATTTTTTATTTCCTTTCCTATTGTTTCCTCTGAATTGAAAGGAGCAACACATTAACCACGTATTCTTTTTAGGAAATAAAATAATGAAGTAAAACAACGTATATTTTTCTCTAGAACTTTTTGCTTCACTGAATTTTTGTATTTTTCTTCTTTGTATTCTTCTTTTTTTCTCTTATTTTCTTGAGTAATTCTAGCTATAAATAAATTTGATTAATAGTATAAAAAGTGCAATATCAAGTATAAATTTTATTCGACTCCGGAATATAATTGAGATTCGGTTTTCTAAATGGCACACTTTGCTAATTAAGCAATTACTGACAACACATAGAAACCTTTAAAACATGAGTTGTCTAAAGGGCAACTCATTAAGCTAGGCAATGCCTATATATGTGTTTTCAGATCGAGCAGAAATTAGTCAATAACTAGTCAAAAACTATAAATAATGACATTTTGCTGGACCCCATGTTTTATGTCAACATTTTCAATTTTGATAAAATTATAAGTAAGGGTAATGACGTCATAAATGTTTGACAAAAATAAGCTTATGTATGAAGATTTAGGTCTTCCGGTGGTGATTGTGTCAATGTAGATGAAGATCCCACATTTCGCCACCACTGTGATTGTTACGAATCACAGTTTAAAGTATCAAAACTATGTAATATCTTAGAATATATTGACAAACTGTCATAAATTAAAATTAATTAATAATCCATAACATATTACCCCGCCTAATTGACCTCCTGCTGAGCGAGAATCACTATGGCCTTGCTCCCTGGTCTTTTCATTGTTCCCTGAGCAGTCCTTATATCAACCACTCTCACTTGTCCATCCTTTCCCGGATAGGTGCTAATTACTAACCCTTTTGGCCAAGTATTTCTAGCGCTATTTGGGTCAGCAATCAGCACTATATCGCAAACCTTAATTGGTTCAGACCTTATTAACCACTTGGGTCGACAAGTGAGTGTCGGTAAATATTCTTTTAGCCATCTCGCCCAAAAGTGATCAGATAGGCGTTGAGCAATGCGCCAATGCCGTCGGCTCCACAAGTCATCATTATCGAATAAACCAGGAACATTGGTTGCACTGCTTCTGTCGATCAGGAAATGGTTAGGTGTTAGAGCTTCTTGACCCTCCTCGTCTAGTGGCACATTTGTAAGAGGCCGGCTGTTTATGATGTTTTCTACTTCTGCAAAAAGTGTTAACAGTAACTCATCCCTTGGCGTTCTAGTACTGCTTCCAGGGCTCTTTTTACTGATCTTTGATCAGTACTCAGTAATCTTTGATCAAACGTTCCCATGCTCCTCCCATGTGTGGCGCAGCAGGAGGAATAAATATCCACTTTGTCCCTTTCAGTGCAAGTTCTCCAGTTATTTGGCTCTGATTTAAGTTTTCCAGTTCTATTTTCAGCACCTTGGCTGCTCCCGTCAGATTCGTACCGTTATCAGACATAATTTCAGCTGGTTGTCCTCTTCGACTAGCAAATCGTCTTATCGCCATTAGTGAGCTGTCCTTGGTCAATGAATGTGCTATTTCGAGGTGAATAGCTCTTGTTGATAAACAAGTAAACAAAATTCCGTATCTCTTTTCTTTATGTCTATTCACAGTTACCATCATAGGTCCAAAATAGTCGATTCCGGTCTTGGTGAAAAGTGAAACATGATGTTCTACTCGTTGTTTCGGTAAATCTCCCATTAATAGCATTTGAATTTTATTATTTCTGATTCTGCATAAAACACACTTCTTTATCACATCTCTTATTATTTTTCGTAATCCGGATATCCAATATGTCTGATGTCTGATTTATTTCGTTTCTTTTCCCTGGTGTAAAAACTTTCTGTGGTACTCTTCAACAATCAGTAATGTAAGTCTATGTTTGTTACCTAAAATGATTGGTTGTTTTGATATTTGTGGTGCTTCTTCTAAATTTTCAATTCTACCTCTCACTCTCAAAATTTAGTTTTCATCAAGGAACGGGCATGTTTTCAGAATTTTACTACTTTTATGGATTTCAATTTTCTGTTAAATAGCAATATTTTCTTCTTAGAATCTGTCTAGTTGAACTAGTCGAATTCATTCATTTAATGCTTCTTTCCACTCTTGTACAGTTTGTGGGCCGGTTTTCATAATTTCCTTTCTTCTCAATTTCTCGATAACTCTCAGTGTGTATACCGTGGCTCCAATCAGAACACTTAGTTTAGAAACATTTTCTATGTTCGGTAATGAGTTCTTTATTTTATCTACGTTATCAAATAAACCTAAAGTATAACAAATATTAATTTCTGGGTCATTTTCTGTTTCTGGGTAACATCGCTCATTTGGCATGTCAGCCCATTCGTCTTCGTCTGTTAGCAAGGTCCCGTAAACCATTCTGATGTATTTTTGAAGTCGTAGTTTCTTCATTGTCTTGTCGCTACGTTTAAGTTTGTAGGTACATAATACCAATCTTCGATGTTTGATTTTTCTTTAATTTCCCCTACTCTATTTGGAACAGACTTTTTCAGACTCCGTGGGTCACTTTTTATCCACCCCAAAAAAATTGTTAAATCACACCAGAAATATATTTTATCTATGTTTACTTCGAGTGACAATTTTATATCTTCTGCTAATTTAGCAGCCAATAAAGCTGCTTGTAGCTCAAGTCTGGGTATTGTGGTTGGTTTTAGTGGAGCAACTTTGCATTTGCTACTAACAAACGATACTTGTACGTGGTCTGAGAGTATAATTCTTAAATATGAAATATTCCATACGCACTGTTACTGCTATCACAAAACGTATGCAGCTCGATTTTTCCGCGTTTGTCACATCTAGTGAGTAACACCGAGGAATCTTTAATTCTTTAGTTTGTCTACATTTGATATCCACGATTTCCATGTTTTTGTTATTTCTTCTGGTATTTTTGAGTCTTAATCTATTTTTAATTTCCAATTTTTTCTGAAGTATCATTCTGCCCCCTATAACGTAATAATTTAAGTATCCCAAAGATCATAAATAGCCATAACTAGTTGCAAAACTTTTCTTTTCGTAGGAACCATTTCACCAGAAAGTATCTTTGGGTCAAACTTTTCTATTTTAATTTTGAAGAAAATCTCGCCCGAAAAAGGCTGCCACCAAAAACCGAGAACTCTTTCTGGCTCTTCACGAATCAAGCTTGTTGTATCTGTTTTCGCTCTTAAGTTTTGCTTTCATTACTTCGCTAGAATTAGAAATCCAATTGCATATTTTAAAGCCCCCTTTCTTATGTATTTCTATCACTTCATGTACTCTGGAGATAGCTTCTTTCTCTGAATCCATGAGTATATGTATATTATTTCCTTATAAACTGCGTAGGCTTCCGCGGTTATTGTCATGAAGATTTAGGTCTTCGGGTGGTGACCGCGTCAATGAAGGTGAAGAATCCGAGGTTTAGAAATAATATGTTTTTCTGACTTTTTAGTAGAGTTGTAATGGTGGACTGGCAAGCGTTGTACATAGATAATAAACACAGCGAAAAGGCTACTTCGCCTTTCGTACTTCTCAAGCTTTATCGTCATTTTCTCCCAAATTTCACAAAATTACTCAATTTTGAAGAGTTGACATAGCAGAACTACTTTTAGATATTTAATACTGGAACGATACTTTATGTTAGCACTCTTATGGTTCTTTTGGATTATTATTGAATTTACTGCCTAAAACGTTTCGCAAATCCGAAATGTCTGGCGAAATTTCGGTTTAGAAATTAAGGCGAATAAACAGTTTTTCTTCTTTTCTTCCTATGCAGGGTATAATAATACTTTTTAAGTATAGAAAGATGTTTGCTTTTAAAAATTGCGTACTGATGTTTTTACCATTCCTGAATAATTCTATTATGTGGCATTGCACCGCCGTATACATGTATTACTATTAATGTATAATTTAGCAAACTTCTGGTAGAATTCTTAATAAGCTATATCTTGACTTCTATTTTCTTCATTCTTTTTTCTAAACTCTTAAATTATTCTAGATGAATTTGGTAGATGTAGTAAGGAAAGGCTTTGGCAGGAAAGTTTTTTTTTTGTATCAAAGAAATAAGAAAAAGAGAAAAACCATATGGAATGCCTTATTGAATGTTTGATGAAGGCTTGATTTTACAAACATGAATTCATACATAATGCCGGCGAGGTAGAGCGCTGGCTAGGGTTTCCACATACTTGATAAATGTTGCATTTCTCATGCATGATTTTTTTCTCTTGCTGAATATTTTGCAATACGCTTTGGTTGTGTATGCTGTTCTGCTACAATATTTCTAAAATTTATTTGACATTTATTCTGTTGTTACTTCGATGTAATAATTTTTCTATGCTTGTTCATTTTAGGTGGCTCGATGTAATTTATGTAGGTTAATATAATTACGAAATAACCCAAGTAAATATTTGAAGCATAATTATAACTAATGATTAGAATATTTGTTTGCTATTGCAAATCCCTTTAAGGAAATTGAATTTATAATTTTATTATAATAAAATTATAAAGTCAATAAAAATTTATTATAATAAAATTATAATTCAATTTCCTTACTTGTTTGCTTTATCTACACCCTAAAAGAGAGGTAAGCAAAAACATATAGACCAAGAGCCCAGAGGTGTTTTGTTAATAAAAAGTGTAATGGCTGGAAACGGGTTTAATTTTTCGTAAATACCTTACTGAACAAGGATCTGCAATTCTGCAGACTCGTATCGGATGGGTGTCCCAGGCGGAACCTTTGACCCCTAAAGTGCGTTCTGCCTGGGACACCCATCCGATACCAGTCGGCAGAATTGCAGATCCTTGTTCAGGAAGGTATTTACGAAAAATTGAGACCGGTTCCAGCCATTACACTTTTTATTAACAAAACACCCCTGGGCTCTTGGTCTTTTGTTTTAATTATCTCCGTATGGTTGTTATTGATATATTTGGAAAACGATCAGGGCATAACCGACGTTATTATCATTCATGGATACCAATTTAATTATAAGTAGACAACTGTCTACTTATAATTAAATTGTTATAAGAGATGCTTTCCTTATTTAATAACTAATTTTAACTAACCACTAAGTTTTTTGTGTTAGTTATTTACCTGGTTGGCTGATTAACTTCTTCTTGTGAAATAACTTTTCGTTCAATTACAATAAGAGATCTATTTCTTTAGGATTGTGTTAAAAAAAGAAATTTATTACTTTATTTTCTTTTCTCCCTTATTACTTGTGAGTTTTGTTTCAATACTTTCGGACACATCAGGTTCACAAAACGTTAGGTTTGTTTTAGTCAAACTTTTGATTAGTTTCAAGCTCCGTGGGGTTTCTCGCTTCATTTTTAGACTTAACCCCCTTCTTATTTTCTCGCATCGTCGGTCCAAAACACCCTAATTCTTGAGAAGCTTAATGTTACCCGGCAATAGTTACTCTCACAGAGTTAACACCTAATTTCTAAGTTTCTTCTTCTTGATGGAAGAAGAGGGATGTAGAAAAGTTTTGAGGGATAACTTTTCTGATCAGACTCTAGGGAGGATGATGAAGACGTGTGTGTTGGAATTCTGTTCGTTTTTCTTTTCACCTTTTTGGTATTATTGAAGAAAACTTATCTATCCGATTTTCTCCTTTACTGTTTTTCATTCCTTTGCCTTTTTCGATTTTATACTTCTTTATTTAAACTTACTCATCACTGGAGGCGATGCGACGCAGCAAGTATTTATACCAAGAGTTTTGTTTATTGAAAATAAATCTAAGATATGAACCGATGTAACAAGAGACGTGGAAATCCTGCCGTTTCAAAAAATAGAATAGAATCTATGCCTAACATATGGAAAACTTCCTGGCCTACCTGCTTTCTATAGTATGTTATAGAAAAAATAGTTTTTTTTTAAACATTGCTTAACATTTTTGAACAGATATTTTTATTCGTCGTGCTTTAATTAAACTAATGAATAAATAAGTCAGCCTTGGTGATTAAAACCTTAGTCAGTTCTTGTATTTAATGGCAAGCATTTACTTAAATGGCTAGTAACTGGCACTTAACTTTAGGGACTAAGTTTGTTCTCTAAGTTGATAAATTGGCAATCTGCATAATTTAGTTTTAGGGTGATTCTTGAAGGGTACCTTGCAATTCATATAATAAATATCTACATTTTACAGTGTGTAAGCAAGTTTCAGCACTGGTTTATAAGAGAAACATCTTAGTGCCCTCAACCCCTTTAAGAAAATGATCTCATTTATCTGTCTAGGAGGTAAGTTTTCACCCTCTATGAAGATTTGTATTGCCTTCCGATGCAGACATCTTCACGGACATTAACTTAATTCCTTTTACCTTAGACCGTTAGCAATGTCAAATTGACCTCTTCTTCTAAATAATTACAGTGGCCTCGGTAAGGGAAGAAGTTGACTCGATTCATTTTATCTTAGGAAATCCCCTCTATTTTCTCCAGTAACTCTCTGATCTGTCTTAATTAAGCTGTAATTGACCATAGCACGGAGTTATTAATAATCCAAGGCTCTGCTGCTCCTATCATGAAACATGTAGCTTTATAGGATATTATATTGCTTTTTGTATCGTTCTTTCTAGATTTAAGGTCTTATATTTAATTATAGAAGCATTTGTTTAAGTTAGAGGTATTTAGAGTTTTCCGAGTAACTAAATAGATTTCTTGACATTAAAACATTTGTTTATCTATAATCTTAAAAAAGAGTATTTGTGGAATGAGTCGTGAATTAATTTATTTAATTAGTATATTTTATTATTGTAAGATTTAAGTATTACATATAGTATAGTTGAATGATAAATAAGGTAACCATAATAAAAATTATTCATACTGTGTTATTTTTGCAACAAAGAATGGAAGAAAATTTTACAGCTCAATCTTAAATTTTTATTTACGCTCATTCTAATTCAAATTAAAGCTATTGATTTAGTCGAATAAAAATTTAGATAAATGTTGCTTATATTGTCGAATAAAAATTTAGATAAATGTTGCTTGCATTAAGGTTCAAGTAATTAATTGATATCATTCCAATAATTATAACAAAAATATGAGATTAATATTGTGCGTGAAAAGCATACCAGGAAAAAAAATGTTTTACGTTTTTTTTTTTAAAATAATTTTTGAGAATCGCTGCAGTATTTGTTTAAAATCGTATTTAGTATTTTATTGGTTTTTTAAAATATATTTTTTAACTCAGATTTGTTTCTAGAAAAGATATTAAACGTACACTTTTATCTCTCTAGTTATTTCACCAGTAACTTGACAATTTATTTTAATATTAAAATTAATTAACTATTTGATTGGTAGTGTAATTTTAGTTAATTTAGTCTCCCAATTATTGCCATTTTTTCCTTATAGAAGACTATCTATAAAGGTTAATTCCTGCGCAACTTGAATACTGGATTTTTCTATGTTGAAAGCATAGGAGATATAATTTTACTAGTGGGGGTATAGCCTATCTTAATACAATGAGAGGCTTGAAACATCTTTTTAAGGCTCTCAGAGGCTCCGTGAGCTCCTTGAATCTCGTTGAAACCTTCTTTAAAAGTGAATTAAGGTTATAATAAATCAATTGTCTGTTTTTCACAGATTGCTTATTTTGAACGTTCTACTAGTTAAGTTAGTATCGTTTTGCGCTGTTTATTTGATTATAAATAGTCAAAGGTGTTAATGTTACTTTTTCGATGTTTCAAAATTCAATCAATAGGCCCCCTCTAGTAGTAATATCTCTATGGATGAATAGTATAGTATAGGAATAATATCTCTATGAATGAAAACAATAAAACAATGTTTTATTTTGGCAATACTTACTTTGGTTTAGGATTTATTTATACGCAGTTGTTGTGTAACTCACATCTATATATTATAAAAAAAGACTAAAGTTTTTGTGAGTTAGTGTTATATAGAAGGCTGGGACCGTGAAAGGGTAGGGTCTGGAATATAAGGGGCTAAGATTTAGGATGTTTGGCCCCTAGGTCGATGGTTAGGAAGCTAGAGGCTATATAGAAGCAAGTTTTCCACTTTACTTTCTGATATAAATCACACAGAGAAGTATAAAACTCTCTAGTATTAGCCAACAGGGTGCAATCAAAATCTCCCCATACTTTTCTTATTATGTTGAAAACTAAAAACTTATTGCGTATTTGTTACAAAATATTAGTATTATTTGATTTGAAAAACTTTAGGTTTCACTTAAATTAATACTACCAAATTTCATTCGCTTAAGGTTGACCACTGATATTATAATGTGTATAAATAGTTTTATCATCTAGCTTCTACCTAATCAAATTTTACTTTTTTGGATATTGAAAATTTATATTAAATTTTAGGGTCTGATTAGAAAAATAATGATACCAAATTCTTGAAAGTAATTCTGCAAGAATGTTGGCTCTGCACCCCAAAAGTTCTGTTTTGAGTAGTAATTGTTTATATTGAAATAAGTATTTTGTATAAAAATTTAAGTGAAATAAAAAGCAGAGGTCGTTGTTTGGAGTAGCCTCTGGTTGCTTCACGACTTCGGCCGCCAAATACTATTGGGCTCCCGTGGCCGGTTGCAAATGCGAATCAAATATAGAGGTGTTATCGTTATAGGGCTTACCGAGTTCGTGATTTTCCGTCTGCACTGGGGAATAAGTCGTCGCCTGAAGACCTAATGTATTTGAGACTCCATACGACTCTACACCAAATTAGTATAATGTAGAGATTTCTGGTCTCCAGTCTACGTGACAACCTATCTAAGGCATGCCGAAATGTGGGTGTGTCCATATTTACTTGGTTCCAATTTTTATTTTGACATGATCCCATATGCCTCTAAATTTAATTCACTTTGGATGGTGGCGAGATTGGAAAACAAATTTTCAACTGCATGTCTACCCTCTGCATGCATTTGGCGCGGCGGTTTGTTTGGTTGTATCGTTTTGGAAGCCCCTTCATTTACTTTACCAATTCCACAATATTGTAGTTTTTTCTATATACCAATTTGTCCGAATAATCTGAATCCGGTCTTAACGATTCTGCAGATTATGAATTGTAAATTTGGACACCAAACGTGTCAGAAAATCATTTCTCTCCTCCACCGAATTTTAGCAGATTGATGACCTTTCAAATTTACCTACTTACCTTATTTTTGGATGACCTTTCAGATTGATTCATTAACCTTTGAAAAGGTTATTGACATCATACATAATTCATAAACAATAGGTTCCGAGGTGTTCGTATGAATTTGATTTTTGTGCAAAATTTCGTCTTGCTCTGAAAAGTTCTTCTAGATATTTTTTGTAAATTGACACGTATAGGAAACGTTCATCCAGACTTTCAAAGCGACGTAACTGATAAAAGCGTTATTTTTTTCTGCGTGATAGACATCTTCTGAGTATATTTTCATAAGTACTACTTATCTTCTGATAAGCATCTACTACTATCTCTCTGAGTAGATCTCAGAGTACTATCTTCTGAGTATCCTCATGAGTAACTATCTTCTGAGTAGATCCTCGTGAGTACTACTATTTGAGTAGATCCTCATGTACTACTATCTTCTGAGTAGATCCTCAGTGAGTACTACTATCTTCTGAGTAGATCCTCATGAGTACTACTATCTTCTGAGTAGATCCTCGTGAGTACTACTACATTCATACTTACTAGTAGATTCTCATAAGTACTACTATTTTATATCTTCTTCTGATGAGAATCTACTCGTTTTCTAAGTAGTAGTGAGGAAATAATACCAAAAATTACCTTTAATGAGATAATGATTGTATGACTTGCAGTATCATTCTATTCGGTATCTTATTAAGCCGTGAGTATCAATAATAAAGAAATTGAGCTTCTATCATTTATTCCCCTTGTATGCCTGTCCTATTGTTAATTAGAAACGTTATATGGTAAAGGGAAACTTTTGATTAAATCTGGTTCCAAATATTTTTCTTTGTCATTCCATGTCACCGATTTTAATATACCTTGGCTGACAAGTAGGCACCATAGAAGAAAGTAAAAATCCAGATTTTTGGCTCATTTGGTAGAGCCATATTGCCGCAGTAGGGTCGTAAATTTTCCAAAAGATTTAACATTTCTTTGACTTAAAAAATGGCTGTATCTGAAATTCGTGGTGGGCTATAATTTTTATTTTGGTGGCGTTTAAAAGCTTAAACTTGACCCTTTTAAATAGATTGTACAATGTACATACTTTTGGATAATTAGTTACAATTATTTATTATGAGCAAATATAAAATAACAATGCTAATTTATCAAAAAGCCAATTTAAAAAAAATCCTAGAACGAACTGTTAGTAAAATGTCCACCAAGTTTCATTTTGGACCGCCATGGGATTGGACACAGTAGCATAACGTTTGTCAAGGTATGTCAAACTGTTAAAATGTCACTGTGTTTGCAATTTCTATCAATGATTATGTGATAAATCTTAACTTTTTTACAGTTTGGTATACCTTGACATACGTTTTGCGCTACTGTGTCCAATCCCATGGCGTTCCCAAAAAAAACTTTGTGTTGTAAATAAACACTCAAAGAAATGTTGAAAAATCACATTTTTGGAAAATTCACCACCCTACTGCGGCAATATGGCTGCACTAAATGAGGCATAAATCTGGATTTTTTTCTTTCTCCTATGGTGCATACCTTTCAGCCAAATTATATTAAAATCGGAGATATCACGTGTTTTTACCAGTTGATTAATTTGATATGGAATGACCCATATGAAACTTTTAGCTGACTTTGTCGTGATTTGAACTAAAAAGACACTTTAACTTTAATAACTTAAAAGATTATTTTTTCTTAAAATCTACCTTTAAATCACGAAACCAAGTAGTTGGAAAGGGTCGAACAACCAATAATACAGGTTTGAATATTTAAGTAGACTAATCCATGAACTAACTATTGGTCATTTGAACAAATTAAAATATGTCTTGTTCCGTGAGCCATTTCTCTCATTTAAAAAAACATTTTTTCAAACATTCATCTTATAAGCTGTTATTAGGGATGAGCGTTTATTATAACTCCTTGCTGAGTTCACTCAATATTTCCTTAAAAATAGGCAATAAGAATAGATGAAGAGTTGATAAATTTTGTTTAAGCTAAGGCTATTATATTGTTGCTTTTGATAAAAGCTTTCATTGTTCATTCTGAAGGAATCTTTTTCTTGAGATTAAGAATACACCTTAAATAAAATTCCCCCATCTTGGAGATCCTTTCCTCTTTCTCTAAGAACGTTTTTACTATTTATGGTTATGTCGGAGGAGATAATTCGCTCGAGCATACTGAAAAGACTTGTTTACTTGGAGTGTGAGGAGCGAATTTAGTGCTAATTGTAATCTGCGAAGGATATTCAAGACACGCTCTTCCTTATCTTATTCTAACTCCTCCCTTCTCTCCTTCTTATTTTACTTTATCTTAATTTTTTAAATGACTTTTTCGCTCTATATTTTAATCTTTTCTTTAACGTAGATTTATCTCGTTTGTAAAAATAAAAAATCTTGACTTAGTAAATTATGAGTATTATCTTAGCTAAACTTAATGCTAGTTATCTACTAGTGCCGCGAGCTCCTTTTTTCAATTATTATTTACAGCCTGGATGCTCTCAATTTGTACGCCTATGATTACCTGTATTAAGGCGTATACATACGGAACCATGTTGATTTATAAATAATTAGATATCGAGGTAATTTTATAAGGCTATGGTACAGACTACGAATTCGGAGAGTATTAAGCCCGGTCATACTTATGTCTTTTAATAACAAAATTGCTTTAAAACTTAATTGTGACTTTAAACACACTATAACTAGGGTTTAATTAATCATGGTTTTTCCTTCACCCGCTATCGGTTTACCTCCATGAAATATAAATTGCTACGCATCTGTACTTAAACTCATCTTCAAAGAGACTTGACTGCTTCCAAAGTTGGCTAGATTGACTATTATGCCGATATAGCATCTTTTATCTTCTTTGTATTATTAACAGGATATTATGTATTTTAGTCTGAAACATACAAGCGTAACCTGCCTATTAAGTTAGTCATTTTTATTCATAAACCTAATTTTAGCGAAATTCCAAAGGAAAATGGCCTTATGAGGTTGGGTGATGGTTGAGGGGAAAATGTGGATTAACTCGCTATAATGTCTGCAAAATTTTCAAGAAATAACCAAACTTGGAAGTTATCTGATCGGGCTTAGCTTTAATGCACAAATATTACTATATAGTTAACACGTATATAAAGTTAAATTTGATTATTTCCATTAGTTCCGATTTACCGTTCGACAGATGCAACATTATGTAAACAAATCACGTTTTTCGACTAATAAATTAGGAATTCGCGTTTATTGTGGCAGAATGTCACTTAAAAAATTACTAATACGATAAAACTTTGGTCCTCCTGTACCAAAGTACAGCAGGGAGACGCGAAGAGCCCAGATCAAAGTGTCCAAGAGGCTATTTAAATGCGAGGTTCTATGGGACACTTTTGATGACTATTTATTTAAAAGCCAACCTTTGTATGCCCTATTCTAGTTCTTGTATTACTATTGGTTTGAGCTCTACCGTTACTCCAAACTTTCTAAATTAAACGACTTTGCTAAATTAAATATTCGAAATGTCAGCTTCTCATTAATTTTCAATTACTCACGTTATGGGTTTGAAAATTTTTTTTGGGTCACTTACTGTACTGAACTTTAAATGTATGAAAAATGAATAAACAGCGTAGTAACAAGAAATAGGAAACTAATTTACGAAGTTGATGAAGATTCAGTTACGTCAGTTAGTAGGAAAAGTCAGGAAATCACTGTCTGGTTAGTTGCGCTAACCTAGCGGCTAGACAGTGCCCTGAATGAGAGCACCAAGTGAGCATAATCTTGCAGCTGACTTTTGAATTTTTTAATTAGGATTAGTTTTGCTAGCTAGAAGAATATAATGTTGGTTCCTTTATTTAGCGCATTATCTACAAGTTAAGTTAGCGCAACTATCGAGAAAACGATACGCTGATTTTTTCACTATCACTGTTATCACCATTGGTTATTCAGGTTTTTTCTTACTTTATCGTTTATTGATAAAAGAAATATAAATGATGATGGAAAAAATAATAGAGATTCGTGTAATGAAGTTAGCGAAGCAATAACAACATTTATGGCTGTATATTTATATAGTCATAAATGTTTAGGTAAAATATATATTATGAGGCCAATCTATATATTTTGGCATATACTAAATATATAGGTCATATATTTTAGTTTGATCTGTAAATAAGTAAGAAAGGATCGACTTTACTTTCCTTCCAAGTCTATCATGTTAAAAGCTAAATTATTCGTATCATGCTTCAAATGTTTTTTGTTTGTTATAGCTAGGTAGGACTTTTTAAAACTTATTACCTGATTAAATCCTAGATTTAAGTCTACTTTGTTTTAATATAAACCTAAGCGGGATTTTATAAGATAAAGATAATTTTATTGTTTAGCAAAATCTAATAATCTTAACTCTCCCTTATTACATTTTATCTTTCTTTATCTTCGCTTCTTTTATGTCCCTTTATTCCTTAAATTATGGAATTGTTAATAAAAATCTTTACGTTTCTTTCCATTTTAAACATTTTTGAATCCCAGCCAACTTTTACATTCCTGCTAAATAGATGGAAATAAGCTGAGAGAAGAAAATTGAGATTTAAATTTTATCAAATAGCTTTTTTTCATTTCGTATCTTCGTGTGTGGTAAATTTTCTGTGTAAGTGAAGGTATCGTTGTAAATGAGTAAAAATAGTGGTTATTGTTTAAACGTGGAGACTAAGCTGTATAAAGTTTATTAGATCAGGTGAAGTAGTGGGTAATCATGGTCCAAAAACTTTTTCTTTGCCTTGTTAGGATAATATCATTATGGGTTTCCACAAGGTGCTCTCCTTTTTACATTTATTTTTTCTCCGTGGAACTTTTTTTTTAATTTCTAATATACACAACTTTGTTTTTTAAATTAAAAAGTATATTGAATTTCTTGAACGTTATACTAATAGATGATATTTAATATTTAAATTTTATTTATTTAGAGTTTTATAAATTGAAATATATAAGTTTTTTTCATAATCTTTTTTTTTCAAAATACAATGTTTCCAGGTACCTGAATCCTCTTTAACATTGTAGCCCTTCCAAATATTACTTTTACCTCTTTCAATTTCAAACTATTTGAGCCTAAGGAGCAATTTGGGATAGATTTTTATATTGGATTTTGAAAGTTGAATAGTTGAAACCTTTTCCTCTCCGTTTTATACCACAAAATAGAATTTTTACTTTTATTAGGTTGTTCCAATCATTTATACAGTGGAATAAATGTACAGATTTTGTAGGGTAGTCGAAAGAAAAAGGGTATTTACAATTTTAGTATCCTATTTGCAATAGCTATAAATAGTAAAATAGTACTAAAGTATTTGATAAATTAAAAAAATAATTCAACATATAAGTACATGGAAATAACATGTATTGAATTGATAAGTAAGAAATAACATAACACTATGTTTGATCGATTAAAAAAATTATGTTACTTGCTTTAAGTACTGAACAATCAAAGAGAACTTTTTCAACTGAGAAAAAAGAGCCAATCCTTGTTTGGAGTCCTAAAAAGTTATGGTCTATTTGGTTTTAAATATATCTACTTTTCAAAACAGGTTTTCAACGTAATTATATTTAAAAGCAAACTTCAGAGAAAATTGTTTAAATTATTCTACTTCTGACTAATTTGAAGCTCAGTAGTCAACAAATGATCAAGTTAATTTAAATGATCTCCTTAGCAAAGCTCCTTAAAAATTATTGAGTACTTCTAAAGTTTTATTTGATAAGGAAAACATTAGAAGTACTCAATGATTTTTTTACTGATTTTGAGATGTATGTTAACTGCTGATTCTGATGGCTTAATAAGTTTCAAATCCCTTAAAGACGTATTGCCACTAAAATTCTATTTGTACTGTTGGCATATATATAGTTAAATTAATTTGAGCCATTTCCCGTTTCATTTCAGGAGCAGACTCAAAAGTTTCAATCTTGATCAAAGAATTTATTAATGTTTATTATTTGAATTAATTCGCTAAAGGGATAGGTAGTCATAAATAAGACCAACCAACATATGTGCTAAATTTCATCACATTATTAGGAATAGTACAATTTTTATCGAATAAATTATATACTTTTTAATAAATTGTAAAAATTGAAAAAATAATCTTAATAAATGAAATTTGGTTCAAATATATCTGAGCTTTAAATGAGTGCAAATATGCTGTGCAGTGTTGATTTTGGAATGCATAAACCATAAACAAGCAAAAAATAGTGTGTTGAGCAAAGCTGAACGCATTACAAAGGAAATTCTCCCGTTTTGCAGACCTCTGCGCCAGAATCATTTGTTACTTACTATCAGCTTTTTGTAGCTGTCTTAGTCATAATCTATTTTTCTTAATGGCCCTCCTTGATGACCATCCTTATCTGAGTCACCGAGCTACCATTTTCGATTTAACTTTAAAATTGGTACCTACTCGTATGTATGGAAAAAACGTGAGCCATAAAAGACCATCTTTTGCCGTTTGGAGTTTTAAAATAATGACTTAGGGTAGTAGTAAAACAACTTAAATTTTTGGCTATGACTTTGCTTAATCTATTTCATTACCTATTTAATATCTATTTCGTTTGTTTTTACAATGAAAAACAGTATTTACAATTTTTTTTGAAATGTAGAGGGAGGGTTGTTGGTTACTCTTAAGGTTAGTTATGCTTTTCCCATTATGTTTGTATAGATATTATTTAACTTAGTGTAGTTTTTTTGTTATTGATTTTCATTGTTGTTCTTTTCTTGTAGTTGTTTAGTACCCTGAAGGGCTTTCTCATGGACAAGCTGTAGTATTGTGTTGAACGGTGATTGGGGAACCGGATGAAGGGTAAGAAAAACTAAACCTAACCGCTAGGTTTGGGTTTTCTTGAGATACCTCACTCCATTTCTCTTGTTAAGGAATTATCGGTTAAAAAAGAAAGGCCCCTCCTCCTTGTATTTGAAGAAAATACTTTTATATAAGGTTAGTTTAGGAAAAAAAGGTCTATCAGTATGTGTGATGTGAGATATCGTTTGAAGAGAAAGAAGCTCATATTATATTCTTGAAACGTCTTGGTATTCTCAGGCGGGGGGCTTGCTCGCTGTACAAACAGGCCTTTTCTACAACTGACCATGAGATAAATGGCCTCCTTCTATTAGAGACCATATACCATCTCCCTACCATTTATTTTTTTCTGACAAGAAATAAGAAAAATTTCTTAGAAAAGAAAAAAAATGTTTTCTATCCTTAAGTTTTTCCAATGTGAGTATAAAATGTATTATCAACAAAAAACTCTTTCTTATTTTCTTTTAATACTCGATAAAGAAGTTTTGCCTTGCTCTATCTCTCTAACGCTGCAGGCCGTTCTATCTTAGTGGCAAAATATGATAGATGGTGTGTTTTTTATTACAGTAATGGCCTTTTAGCGCTCATCATAGTAAACATTTAGTCGCATCTGTATAATTAAGTTTCGTGTTGCTGTTTGCCGCAGAAAACCGCAGTATACTTTTAGTCATTCAGTGTGTATTCGCCACTGCCATTAGTGTTAATTTATAATCTAACTCGGTAGTAGTCTTATTTCCTCATGGATACATAAGCTAAATGTCATAGAAAGACTGCGAGTTGATCCATTTTATAACTAGACTTCGCTATTTCAAAAATCAACTGTGACGAGTAAGTATTGCAAATACTTATTTGAAGAATTAGTTACTGTGGATACTTCCAGAATATGAATATACTGTCGGTACTATTGTATTGTACGATAAGTATCGACGGCAGCTGATTCTCTAACTTAAGTTTAATCTTTACTTATCTGTCTTTTTCTTTCCTGATTAATTTGGCAAGCACTGTCCTATGATTTGACCTCTCGTTCTGTCCATCACCACTGTCCATCGGCATCTCGTAGAAATTAAAATGTAACAATGCTTTTGCAAAGGGGTTTTCGATCGTTTACTGTTTAGATTTTCAATATTTAATCAACTATGTGTGTATATGAAGATGAAAGTATCGTTGTCAATATACCAGTCATGTAGTTGCCATGTGAGGAAGGACATGATGTGAACAATACAACATGTTTGTTCAGTATATTTATCGTAGAAAGGGGACTATACAAACGTTTACAAGTAATTACAGTTAGATTTACTTGATATTCTTGTTATGTCGAGTGTGGTGTCCTCTGGGACGGCCTGTTAGTTCGAGGGACTGACTCCCCATATGTTGATGTGATTGTCAAAGGTATGACGAGTTGAATCAGAGCTAACCAAACACCATCAGTGATTCTCAATAAACTTCCTTGATTGGATAGATCATTCTTTTGTATTATTTTATTTAATTCTTTTGTATTTTATTTATCAAAATGTATAACATTGAGTAATTTATTATTTGAGCTGCCTCCGTGGACGAGGTCTTTAAAGCGTTAGTTACGTCACGTTAGTCTAGTGTTCCCATCTATTATATTCTCTAAGGTTTTTGTTATGAACTCTGAACACTCCGATGCTTGAAAATATTGATACTATTTATCTGCTTTGTAAACCTTTGATTTAGTGACTATTGAAATACTAGTAAATAATAAGTTTGTACTAACTAATGTTATTTAAAAAGATTTTTTCATTTAGATGGCTTCATAAGCCATATTTATTTATGTGTAATGAGATACCTCTGATTATATTATTATTTAATTTCTTGTTTATTCAATCTATTAGAATTTAATTTCTTGTTTATTCAATTTATTGTAATTTAATTTCTTGTTTATGACCGTGTTATTCATCCCATAAATGTTTCTTTTTAATTTGAATTGTTCAATTCTGATTTCATTCCCCCAGTGAAATTCACTTTCTAATTTGGAAGCTTATGTGCCGTACTTACTGTTGTACCAGTTATAAGCATGGTATAAATACCAAAAACATATTAAGAATTTTTTAACTCTAATGAATGGATTTTGGGGTAGTGATAATTTTATAAAGTTGGAGACCTCGATTTAACATTATATAAATAAAGTTCATGTTGGCGCATTTAAAATGCCCCATACCTTTTATGCGTTTCTTGTTTAAGGTAATCTGAATTGTAATTGTGAATTCCATACTGGTTTTTCATGTCTGATTTTAATTAATTTTATACATCTCATAGCGGAAATGTTTACTTTGTTACTGCAAAGGCAATTAATTAATTCATATGTGAATATGCTTGAGAGATTTTTACTTTATTCGAAGTGTCCATTACTTGATGTGATAGCTTGTAGTTCAGTTTTACAAAGAATGTTCACTGTCATTGTGATAAAAGAGAATTGAGATAGCAATGGGTTGTTGAAGAGGATTGCTGACGCTGATTAGGTCCCCAGGTTCTAGTTCTGGCAGTGGGACTGTGTAAGGGACAAAACTGATGAATCCCGCTGGGAGATATAACTCACCAAGTGTAGGGGGTGAAGGCCCCAGGTGTGTTTCACTTTTACAGGATACCTGACTAAACCATATTGGACACTTTTTGGATACCAAACCTTGGTCTATAAACACTTCACGATTTGGTGTCCAGGGGGACTTCCTGCTTTAGGACATCTTGCCAAAAAAATAAAATAGATAACTTTGTTTCGCTTTCTGAGGAGTTATTGTGTGGTATATAATTGGCTATTCGCATTTCGCATTTAATAGTGAAAAAGTATTGAAATACCTGCCACTTTGATGTTTGCCTTCGCTGATCAGAACAGCGTCATCTAAAGTTAACATCTTCTAGTTCATGAATACTTCCTAACTTACCTAATAGTGTTTTATTTTAGTTCTTTTGTTTATTATTAGTCTGTTAGGTACAGCTGATGGTCAAAACTGTTTTTCGGTTTTCTCTCCAGTCTCCATCCCAAGAGGAAAAATGTTGTAAGCTAGTAAAATTGAAATAAAGATTTAAATTTAGATTTTAGATTAGTTTATGTAACGAAAAATTGCTGAGAGATTTGTTGAGTAAAATCACTTTTTGTAGCTTTTTCTATTCCTGTTAGTAAACTGGGCTTGTTATTTAAAATTAACTATAGAAAGAGACCAAAAGAGAGGAAGAGATCTTAAAACAAACAATGACCGTTTTAAGTTTTACAAACCTCCCTCTCTTTAAATCCTTTGAAACAAAATGTCTTCTTTCGACCCTTTATTTTAAAAAACGCAGAAAAAGTGGTATAAGAAAATTTTCTTAGATCATTCTATTGAAGAGAGTATCGTGTCTCTCTTTTGGAATCTTAGAAAAAAGAAGGTCCAGTTTATTTTATCTTTAACGCTTTTCACAAAGAGCTGTCGATTTTTAGAGAAGTAGTTTGCTCAGGGTGGCTGAGTGGGCTCGTGACGTCACTTTATTGTACCCTGTGATAAGAACAAGAAGTGAGAGTGAGATACATTATAAGGAAATTCTTCTTAGAGAATCGTGTCGGTGTAAGAGAGATAGTAGAAAAGGGTTATGGGCCTTGCGCTGTCCACTCGGGTCCCCCTCTCCCTCTCCCATATAACTCTACACACAATATTGACGTAAGTTCCACCCTCTTTCCTCTTCCTCACGCTCTTCTGGAATTTATATGATGGTCCACTTCTTCGTCCCTCTCCCTGGCTTTCTCCTCCAGGATGTTTGCTTTCTCTTTTTAGTCCACAGTAAAGTAGTAAAGAGGAGAAAAAATATATATACCTCATCGTAAGGTCTTGGGATAACGCTGCCCCTCACTTCTTCCTCGGCCAGTAAATATCCAATAACGGCGGCCATTTTGACTCTTAAAAAGATCTCTTGCTTTTCCCATTCTACTCTTTTTCTCTTCGCATAAAAATACATGAGCTCGCGAGAAAATATAAAGAACCTGCTCTTTTCGGAGGCGGGAAGGAGGTGAGGGGTAGAGGCTTTCATTCCGCTAAGTAGAAGGAACCCCTGGGGGGGGCAAGTTTATGTCCGAGGTGTTGCCTAAACTATTCTAAAGTGCTTTTATTCTACACAATAATCGCTTTGCTCTTATCTAGCACGAGTAGGTCTCGTGCATTGTTTATAAGGGTTTTGAGTGTTAAAAGAAATAATGCTTCATTCATATTAAATTCTGTCCTTTATCTTCAAGAGTCCTTATCTTGTTTATTCTTTTTATTTTTTCTAAATTTGGCTCTTTTTCAGGCAATGGAAAATGTATGCTTTTACTTTTTATTTTGTTAAAGAATATCAATTTGAACTTGTTTCTCTTTATGCATTAACAATCCGAAATAAGCAATTCTGGATCAAGTGGGAAAAATTACACAATCCAAAAACGACCCTCGCTAATTTTACATTTTTGGGAATTCTTTAATATTTTATTTTACAATATTATTATAATATGACAAAAAATAATTTGTCGTTTTGAGTTAAAAAATCGCATATAACACCTCTTAAGATGACAAATAAATCAACTAAAGTTTTTAACGATATCGAACGCCACCGTTATTATTTTATTTGTTTGTTAAAAAAAATTGTTTCAGTTTGCTTACAAGTTACTTACGCTTTTGGGTTTGTAAAATGCAATAATTAAACATATTAAATTCTAAATATTTTCGCTTGGCTTCACTGTTCAGATACGTTAAAATCATAATTCGTCGTATAAATGAAACGTAAAGAGTGAACATTTTTAACTCAACGCTTAACTTAACGTTTCCCTCTATAAATGTATAAAAAATACATTAATAAAATTTAACACGTTATTATCAGCGCCGATGAAAGAGAGCCTTTAGTTATGAAGTTGCATTTGACTGAATCATTATAATGCAATATCACTCGTCTTATTGGTTTTGTCTTGTCATAAAACCTTCCGTTTTTACTTTTCCTCACCTATGATCTTAGATGAACACTAAGTATTGTAATAAAATAAAACTGAGTCTCTTCACTGATGATATATATTTGACATTATCAACAGTGCTTAACCAACTAAGTAAAAATATATCACATAATATACTCTAAATAAAAATTACATACTAGAATAAAAAGTATACAATAAAATAAAAGTCAATGCATAATTAAAATAAAATAGGGAAGCAAAATAAATACATAGACCGAATAAAAAACAAACGAAAGAAACGAAATAAATAAAAATCTAATAATGTATAAAATTAACTACCGGCGGGCAGCGAAGAAAAGAGTCGGAGACAGCAGTTACAGTTGTCTTGAGGTTTGTAGCTGACGGGAACCGAGTCAGCTGATACAAATGCGCTTTGTATCAGCATTATCTCGCCACTTTCGCCCCTCTTATTATGAGTGAGATTATTATCTTACCTTATTATAAGGTATTTTTAAAGCTTCTGTGAACATATAACCATAGTTAAATAGCGTAGTTGAAACGTAGGTGAATGGCTATCTACTGTAATACTTTTTAAAACTTTAATCACCATAAGTTTAACACCCTAAAAATGTTGTTACCTAATAATTCTGAGGTTGAGCGAAACGAGGCCGAAGTTAAATTGCCCTAATAATCTGTACAAAAAGTCTCTCCGTAAAGTTTATTAATTTTATCAAAACCAGCTTTCAACCTAAACGGTCATCATCAGTGCCAGGAAGACCATATATAGTTGTAAGTGACTCGTAGATATCATGACTGATTATTATTATTATTTTTTATTTTTTAATTCTTAGCCTAGTCATTACAATACTACCTAGGTTAGGTTAGTTACCTAGGCTAGTTTTAAGAGTAAGGGACGGGTTTTAACCAAGTCACCTTCTCATGAAAGAACTAATGTGGTCTCACAAAAGTTCTGTCGAGTCATGTCTATGTTGCATACTATTAAGTCATATTTAATGTCTTTCGTACTATTGAGCAGGTTTGTAGAATTACTGATTTTTGGATAAGCTTAATGAGAGAAACCGGTATATCTATTTTTTCTATTGCTGATTTTAAGTCTTTATGAATTATTCCATTTTGCCGATTATTATTATTATTATTGTTCATTTATTTATTTTTTCTTAGCTTTTGCCAGTTTTTGTTAGCATTAGTCGGGTATAAAGTACCAAGACTAAGGCTAATTTAAGGTATTTATTGATTTAAAAATTTTCTGACAGTATTACAGGTGTTAAGAATTGCAGCCTTTTGAATGTCGTGAAGAGTGTTGTGATTTAAATTACCCTATTGATTGAATTTTAAAACATTGAAAAAGTAAACTGATCATCTTCCAGTATCAATATAATCAAATAAACAGAACAAATGTAAACTTATTGTTAGTAAAAACGTTTAAAATAGAAATCAAACACAATTAATGTGCGGAAAGCCGGAAACGATTGATTTATTATAACTTAATCTCGCTCTTGGAGGAGGTTTCAGTTAGCCTTTCATGATTACAGTACCCTACAAAAATGAAAATATGGACTTTCTTATCCCATTTTCTACGTAACTGGCCAGGAATATAAACACATCATTCTGTCCTAAAGATTTTAAATTTATCTACAAGTCTTCCCCGTCTAGATTTCTATGGGCGTTTTTCCTGGAACCGATGTTTGTGCGGTCATATTTAATACATAACAATCTGCGTTACTACCTCCTCCCAAAGAAATTCTGTAAGGTTCATCGCGTGCAACATAGTTCTGGCAGCTTCAATTATCGTTCTCATCTTTCTCTTAGCCGCCCCATTCTGCTAAGTACAAGACAGCATAACTATCCTGCGACTCATATTACTTAACCAGACTAAATTTTAAACCTAAAAGCAGTGAAACTTCCTACCTCCATCTGTCAAAAATTCATTTATAACTTGGCCTTGAATCTGAGCTCTACATAGAATAATCTTTTAATTTTCCTGTCCTAGAGCTTTTATTTTTTAACCACTACCTACTATGACATCTCTAGATGTATTAAATGTCTCCAAGTTATAGAACCATTGTCTCATATTACCGATATGATGGGTTACCCCTAAATCCGCCGCTACAATTCTCTTAGAGATATCTATTGGACTTATTGACATTCCTACATGAGCTCCTGACCTAGTCCTTGAAGGTTACCCTGGTATATGAATTCTTACAGCATATAAACTCCAACCCAATAAAGTTCCCGATGCATATAGAAAATAATAGATCTCTAATTTATCTAGATGTGCTTATAATTAAGAAAGACAATGGTTCACTGGGACACTGCGTCTAGAGAAAAGCAATCATACGGACAGATCACGCGAACCCCCGTCCCTAAATAAATTCCTTAGTCTCAAGAGGACTTAAAATGAGTGACAAAGAATCCTGGGATCAGGAGAAACTACATCTCCTGGCAGAACTCTCTAACAACGGCAACAACTTGAGAACATCAACAGACCAATCCTTCGTTACCAACAGTCATCAACCAGCGAGAAGGAGAGACAAAAACAGGAGGCAAGCGTATCTACCATATGTCAAAGCAACTACGGATAGGAGCTGCATAGTTCTGGCACGCAACGACATTGGGACGATTTTCAATACCTGCTCCACTACCAGAAACTTCCTCGGAAGTGTTAAAGATTTGCTTCCAAAGACATCTAGTGGTGTAACTGTGGTAATGTCAGGTAGATTCATAGCTACGCCGAGCACATCAAGCATACCATTAAATACGATTGTCGGTCCGCGGTCGCAGAGTATTCACGAGATACTGGTCATCTTATTACTTTTTAAAAAAAATCGAGGTACTAGCAAATCTTCTTGATATTGAGACACGCTCGTGAGGGAAGCTATAGAGATTGTTCAGCAAAGGATCTAAGGGACACGGGTTGAAAATCTTCAAACACATGGAAAACGCTTATCATTTTACTACGAGTTTCATATAATGCCATTAGCTAATCTCAGCCTCCAACTACGTCCACTGATTACGTCATCCAACGGACACCCGCATTATTCAGACATCAGCTGGACAGGACGCCCCTTTGCGTCCTTCAAGTGGATTACGTCATACCCTTTAACCCTACTATCCTTTCTTATGGCTATAATCTGTTTCTCCAAGAATGGTCAGGAACAGGTATAAACAGGGCAACCCTCGTTTCTTGAGCATTGTGTTTTTATCCATGGATAAAAATTAAATGCGCTAAAACCTTTAAAGATAACTGAATAAGCCTAAATATAAGTAACTAAGCTTTAAACTAGTGCAAAAATATAGAGTGTACTTCTAATTTTAGAGACATAGTATTGTACAACCAACTGGATAATTATGCGCATTTCCTTTGAAAAATACAGACAAAGTGAGTTACGAGCAGTGCTAGACAATTGAGTAACTGCTTAGGTTTCTAAAGCATGAACCGGAACCTTAAGCAAGAATGAGTTGTAAGCACGGAAACAATTTATTTGTCCTTTGTTGTTATTTTGTCCTTCCAGCTTTTCGATACGTCGAGGTTTCGGCTCCATTATTTACTTTGTTCCGACGTGGGGTTTGTCAGGAGGTTTAACCCCGTGTTCCAACCCCCCTCCCCCCTACAGGTTTAACCTCCTTGGCAGTTGTCGTGCAGGGATTAAAAACAGGTTCAACCCTGAAACTCATTTTTTATCGGGGTAGAGTATAAACCATAGGTTAAAAATCCCGTGAAAACAGTTGGAGTTGAATCCACAAGAGGGTTGAACACGGAGTTAAACCCTCTATCAAACCAAGAAGTTTATATTTGCAATTAAACAGAAAGTAATCAAATAGTAAACCGACTTAATTTAATTGAAGTTATAAAAGAGACGAACTTCAGTTTTGAATATTGTCTTAGTTATTGACTATTGCTACATGTCATAATTGACACATAATACAATTATTAGGTTCATTGTTATGTTGTTATTAGATATATTTGGAACATTGAAAGTAATTACTTTGTGCGTGTACATTTCTCATTATGCTCTCTAATGATAAGAGATTACTTTTGTTTTTTAAGAGTTATTTACCTCTGGGTTGTGTTATCAAATAAAACCCCTACTTGTTTTTAAAATTAATTGTTATACAAGATTAATTCCATTTTATTAAATAGGAAAGGTAGAAATTAATGCATATAAGAGAAAGGGCATAAAGTTTAAAATACAAGGTCCTTGTTAAACGACTAGTTTTAAAATATATAGTAAGCTTGTTAAGGGTCAGTGTTAGTTGCGGGTTGCATACCTTAGAGTTGTATATCCCTTGAAGGAAACAGGGGTTATACCTGGTAGCTCTTAGATATCCACCATACAGCCTCATCATGAAGACAAATAACCTTTCCAAAACCAGAAGAGAGCCTCTTTGTATTTTCCACTGAGCTAAATGGCCGGTATTAATATTCTAGCTTTTCCTTTTCTCCCCTTAATCCCTCCTCGTGGAGTCCTTGTGAAATTAAACTTACAGAAGATGGTTATGGAAGGGTCGGACATAGCCTTTTACTAACAAGGCAACTGGAATTACGATTAATCTACCTGGAATTATTCACTTGAAAATATTTCATTTTGTATTTAGTAATGTTTCCACTCTCTCTTTACTTCATTTCTCTTCTACCATTTTCTAAAAGCCCTTAGATTTGTCTTTTTTTGTTGAAATTAATTTCAATTCATCTTTTCTTTTTCCTCTTTTAGCGAATTCTCAAAGATAATTGCGTTTAAGATTCATAGTGAGTATGTAGTATATATTATATTTATTAATATATTATATTGAATCTCATTTTATCTTAGTAAAGTAAGTTTCAAATAAAGTTTATGTGTGGTGTATTCAAAATAAATTATTAAGCCTTAGGCATCGTTGTGTGCTATTTCTTTGTGGTTGTACTTAATAATTAATAAGTTAGCCATTTCAAGTTTCGAAATTTTGAAAACGTCATACGTTTTTCCACAAAGAATTGCCTTTGTGACCTCCTCAAAATATCACTGTATACAGTTTCGTTTTAATCTAAAAAATAGAAACGCTTTATACATATATACTGTACACGTACACAAAATTATATATATATATATATATATATATATATATATTATATATATAATATATTATATATATAAACCAACCATAGCTATGTAGGTTCACGGACCAAATTCTAGACTACGTCATAAATGTCCTTAATTTCAGACTATTAAGAGTTGCCTGTGAAGGTAACTCAGCAGGTATCAGGTCTAAGCAGGTATTATCCTGCTTTATTTAAGGACGTGGTGTAACTCAAAGGAATGTGATTAGGCCTTTGCTTTTTATAGTCCCAATTAATTCCATTCCGGCGGTACTTCAGCCGTTCTTAAGCTGATTTATCGTTATATATGTTACAACACCTTTAGCAGAAGCAAAGAAAGTCCAGCAGCTATCCACCAATGCCTAGGTAGCATGGACAGATCCTAGGGCACCGAAACTAAATCTATGGTTTTATCTAAATTTATTCTAGATCCGGGATGGATTGATTTGCTACTAGGAGAAAAGAGCATTGAATAAGTCGATTTACATTTGTTCCTTGGTATATGTTCCTTTAATGCTGTCATCACTAGAATGCAGTCGTCGGGTCCAGGAAGTAATGTTGCTCATCCTGTGGAATGGGCTGCTGCTGATCATGTCAAGCTGTAGTAGGCAGAGCCTCTAGAGTAAAGCAGGACTGTCGTTAGCAAAGTGTTTGGCTAGGATGGTTGCGAAAGTCGATTTTTCAAGTACGAGTACTCCAGTGGCCTGGCGGGATTATTGGAGAGGAAAAAGTAATTTCTCTATTCATCAACTCTCTAATGAAGTTAATGACCCCCCCCCCATTATTAATGTTCCCCCTCCTAACTCTCTAACCTTAAAGCGTGACACACACACATGAATGAACAGATAAATATCGTGGTAAAACCACTCAGAATGTCTTAATACATCATAAGTTTCATTTCCTGACAAAAATTTGCTAAAACACCTTAATTCTAATGAAATCTAGTTTGTGAATTGTAGGTTGAACACTATTTTTTATAAATCCACGGTCGTAGTTGAAGAGAAGTAAAAAGTTTAACCTTCCCCTCTTTACCTCCTCCTACCAAATTTTCTAACAACCGATACTTATCGGTGTGAAGACAAAACAAAAAGAAGAGCCAACAAAAAAAGAAAGATGTGTCGTTTCTACCTCCGGGGGCTATAAAAGAGCTGAAGAAAAGTTTGTCACTTGGATTTTTCGCAGTGTGTGTTTGGCTGAAGGGTGCCAAAAGTATCTTGTTTATGATAGTGTCCAAAAACGTGCCGGACTTGAAACCCCTCTCCTGATAAAGTTTTTGGTAGATTCTCCTGAAACTTTTATAGAAGGAAGCTAAAGTGTCCGTAACCCCTTTATTTCCTCACCCAAGAGAACAAGAAGTTGTAGAATGTATTGATAGCCTTTAACTTTTATTTTTATGTAAGTAGAGTAGGAAAACTTGCCAGAAAAAGTATTGGCACATTACTTCAGTTATCGTAATGTCTGCCTTTTGACGTTTTTGAGAATCCTTATATGTTACTTAATGTACTACATTGGTCTGTGGGGATTTTAAAACATTTTTAGTTAATAGAAAACAAGATAGCTTCAGGCTCTTGTGCTGTAGAAGTATTAGTTGTTTTTTTAAGTAGCATACTGTCTCATTATTAGCAAGTTTCCCAAATATACGTGTCAAAGACTGTGATTTGTTTACATAAAATTATATTTGTGAAACTATATTCAGAACTAATGTTGATGAGACTTCATCCTTGAGTTTCCTTATATAGTAGCTGTTGCCTCCTGTGCCTTAAAAATAGCTGTTGTTGTCTTGTATCAGTTTGTGGCATAGTAGCATATTTCTACAATAATAGTAAAAACTATTTTTCACTATTTGAAATAAGTTGTAATAAGAAAATAATTTGAAATAAGTTTCAAATTATTTCCTTAACGATGAAATCATAGCTAATACTGAGAATATTTTTGACTTCTTCTTGATATCTTCATGGTCAACGTCTTGACCATGATTGCAAATAATACGGGAGAACAGGACAGTTATACAGCCTCGGCGACTTTAGGGAGCCCTTAAGAAAGTTAAATGGCTTCAGCCCCTCAGCACTGCGAAGTAGTCCATGGGACTAAGGCTGAGTAGTGGCTAACAAGCCGAAGGACCCTTATTTAATCGTTAGCTATATTAATATTATCTTGTATATTAATGATCGATGAACATTTTTAAATTTGTTACTAAATTACTATTTAATCGATAAAAAATCAATCATTTGTCGTTATTGATCTTGTTTTTTTTAAATATGTATGCTTAAATTATTAAAATATTCCATATTGTATGAGTTTAGCTGAAATTACAATAAGAACTAGTCTTAAGCTCTAATCCACCAGCGCGTACCATTTTCGATGTCTATTTAGTTAACTACTCTTGACATTTAACTAAGTGGGATTGTTATATCAAACAAATTTACAATCCCACTTACTTGTTTGATATAACTGTTGCACATTAGCTAATTACTAGCCATCAACTTTAATACGAAACAAAATTATATAAAACGAAAAACTCCTCTCGAATATTGCGTAACAACAGTGTTTCTTACTTTCTTTGTAACTGAATGTTTTTTATATTACAGATGAAAAGAAGAAAGAAAATGAAAAGATGTAAGAATCTTTCCCCTACACATAACATAAGAAACATGGTAGCCATCTACAAGAAAATGGTGGCCATTGGACCAAGTTTTGTAGCCACATAAATAAGATTAATGTTATAGAAGTAAGTATCTGTTTTTGAGAATTGTATAGGGTAAGGGGAAAAGCCCTTAGACTGGACTAAGGGCATCAGTCTTACGTGAAGCTAGAACATTGGGATATAAAGAGAAACTCTAGGGCTGTTATGTTTCTAACGGCTTGTATGTGTTCCCACTACAGTATATTGCTATTATATACCCTTACAACGAGAGAAAGGGCATTAATTCTTTACTTACAATATATATCAGAAAATATATTAAATGTTGTAATTAAAGCTGACATAATATAGAGTCCAGTTGGTCTGTGTTGTTACGCTTTAAACTATGGGGCTTGTGGTAAAAATTCAATATCATAAATATAGCAGATAAATGTCTTTGTTTACTAATTCCAACTCCAATGATTCCATCTTTTAATTCTAATCGTGAGAACCAGAAACCTGGATGTTTTCTTAAAAAAGTTTTTGAGATAAGTATCTGAAATACATGTGTGTATTGTGTAATTAGTCTATTATGGATACATAAGGCGTAATTAATTCGGATCTAATACCCCGTATAGTTAATCTAAGATTAACCCTGATAAATGGTTGAAAGAGACACTTATAGAACCTCCTTAAAAATTATATTAATTAATATAATACAATTTATTTAATTATTTATATTATTATATAAAAATTTCAGCGTTTTACCTATAAGACATGAAATATTTTAAATGGGACAAGTGATAGAATATGCATTTAAGGTAGAAATGCTACCTAAAAAAGCTCATACTCATGCTTTTCAAGAATTCATAAGCTCATACTATGCTTTTCAAGCATTCATAAGCCCATACTAATGCTTTTCAAGCATAAAAAAGCTCATACTCATGCTTTTCAAGCATTCATATATTGTAATTAACTCATAATATTAAAAAAATAAACTAAAAAGGAGGAATTACAATCATAATTCGGTCCCTTTAACTATTGAGCTTTAATGGAACCTCATGCATAAATATCTAAGAGTTAAGAGACCTATGACTGATGTTCCTCAAACTTGATGTTAGAATTTATTATATTACGCTCTAATAATCTCTCATGATAGAGTATAAAAGTAGTAAGACAACTGACTGGTTCTCCTTTTTTAATGTTGTAAGGATATATTGTACAATATTGAACTCTGATGGGCCTCTATTCATACATTAAGATGTAGTATAACTCTTTCTTTCTAAGTGTAATATAAAGAAGGAGAGATGGTACTAGGGCCCCTTAACTTTATATATTTGAAAATTCATATTGAGCTCTGATAGGCCTCTATTCATACATTAAGATATAATTCAACTCTTTCTTCTAAGAGGTATTAAAAGAAAAAAAGATGGTACTAGGGCCTCTTAACTTTATATCTTAAAATATACAATATTGAAATTAATTGAGTTATATATAACCCTCAATAATCTCTCTTTCCAAAAATTTGGGCGCGCCTGTATTGAGCTCTAATGGGTTCAATTCATACGTAAAGAGTTGATGTCTTCTTGAGAAGGAAAGAATTAGTTAAGCAGATAGAGACCATTAGAAGCATTTCTTATATTTCTGTGCCTTTATTTTTGGCCCCCTGCAATGTGGGGCCATAGTTGTCTCTGTGTTATTGTTGTGAATTTACTAATATCATATCACTTGGTTAGGCAGGGCTTGAGTAGTACCTGCATGTATTGTTGTGGTTAGTATATTAAGAAAAAGTTAAGGCGTAGAAGCTAGCTTAATTGGTATATTTTTCATATCAATATTTAGTGTCCTTTCCTGAGGATTTAACTTAAGATCGCCACTGTTAATATTAGGAGACAATAGATCTATACTGCAGTTTTGTAGTTAACATTCTTTGTTTTTTGTGTTAGGTTGTGTTACTAAGGACCTGACGAGAATGTTATTAACTAGGAATAGCTAATAATACTAAATAAGGTATGATAATATACTAGATAAAATAAAGGCTTGGGTATTTGAAGAATATCTACTTAAAATTTGTCATTATTATATAAAGCAAATATTTACATTTATCATTTTTGTGGCTGAGGTAGTTTGCCGAAAATAAGACGATTGTGGCGCATTCTCGTTGGCATGGTGAAACTACCAAATTACACACTAGAGCTCCTGTTAACTGGCTATGTAACTAACTTCTTTTTATTTAAAATAATAAATCCCAGGACCATCTTTCTTTGCCTGTATTTTATTTGGATTTCAAATACTCAACAAGTAAGTTCGCCAAATGTTAGCGTATAATGTTGGAAAGTGTAATTTTTTTGGCAATTTAAAAAAAATTAGAATAACATGTTCTGAATGATCGTAACATGTTCTACCATAAAGCTTCTCCGTTATTAGTGATAGAGAAGTAATAAAAGAAACAACTAAAAAGAAAACTTGAAGATTTACTACACCTCCTGGATTAGTATTGTCCAGTAATCTTTAACAACCATTATTTTTAATTAAGACAAAGTTTTTTCTTTTAGGAACAAAATAAATTGTCACTCAAAGTTGTTACTTTTCAGTTGTTAATATTAATCTATTAAAGGAAAGAATTAAGATTAAGCTCTTTTAGGAGTAAAATGACCGTATTTAGAAGGACCAGGCAACGCAGGGGACCTTCTATACAAAAGTTATTTTAATTGATGTAATAAATTTTATTTGGTTGACAAAACCCTACTAGTAAATCTTGATAACCTCCCTCCTTTCTTTGTTTTTGTGTTTGACTTACTAAGCATTTTTGAAACTTATTACTTTTCTTAATTTTTCTTTCTCATTTCTTATTTCTTTCTTCTTTACATTTATATAATTTAGGAATAAAGAAAATAGAGGGGAATATTAAGTTCTATGTAGTGTAATTTTCATTAAGATTTGAAAAAAATGAATGATTTTATTTAATTAATTAATGTGTTCGATTCATTTTTATTAGTTTTCTGTAATTTTTTTATCGTTAATTTAGTACGTATTGATGCAAATACAATTTTGTTTTGAAAGTAGTTTGTTTAGGTAAAGGATCGATTCTGGTCTCTTCTTACACACACACACACACACCCATATATATATATATATATATATAATATATTATATTAATATATATAATATATATATATATATATATATATATATGTATGTGTGTGTGTGTGTCTAATATCATCGTATCTCCCAGTTTATGCTAGAGGTGAGGAGCTTGAAGCTTAATACAAAAATAAATCTTTAGGTCTGATTCGGAATTTTTTTTATGACATACTGCAATAATGACTCAGCGTAAATGTCCAAAATGCCTAAAACGCGGAATAATTTGTTAATTAAATTAAAATTTAGCACGCATGTAGTCATGTAGACTAACATGTGTACTAAGCTTATTTCATTATCAGCATTAGTTAAATTTGTATAAATAGAAAGCAAATGCATTAATAAAATTTTAATAAAACTTAAATATATTTTTTAAAAATTGTAAAAAATATTATGCAATTCAATTCAAATTTTGTTACAAGTTTATTCTTTTATGTGATAAATAATTATACTGTTTTGTATCTATATGGCAAGTATATCTACGGTTTCTGTCGGATCATAAAAGTTAAGCAGCATCGAGCGTGGTCAGTGCTTGGATATGTGGACGCTGGGAATAAATCTAATGTATTTACTGTCTGAATACAAGCGAAGCAAGTCCTAAGACTTGGTGTAATACATTTTGTGATTTTTATATTTTGAGGACGAGCGATGTAGTGAAGAAAAATTCTGAGATACCCTGTACCTGATTTTTTATAAGTCACTTGAGGTATGAATGATCAAAAGTGTATATCAAAGCATTTTATGGCTTGTATAGGATCTTCTTTTCAGCCTATCTAATTTTGCTTGTTTTGTTTCATAAACGTGAATTTATACTAATAGAAAATGAATAAAAAATGTCAGATATTAAAATTAAAAATTTAATACTGTAGAGGTTTTCTTATTCTTATATTTAATGTATTATGGCAGTTATATAGTAGAGGGCACTGAGAGAAAGTATTAGATGTGTCTCTGGAACCCATCCCGCGTTGTGAAAATAAACGAGAGGGCCAGATGTAAAGCTTTTGAAATTCTATGGTTGCCTTAAAGTCATGTGCCGAATGGAAGGGTCAAACTCATCCCCTTATCTCCTAAATTGTTATTTATTGCGGGCCAATAATTTGTTGTAGAGTTTTTGGAGGATAGTTTTAGGGGGAGAGGATTCTGAAGGCCCTGACATCAATCTAATAAATTTCCACATGTATCTTGGTTACTATAGAGCACGTTTTACCTTCCCAGGGATGAGCACAAAACTACAAAAAAAACCTCTTTTACAATGCGATCCATCCCAATACCTTATATATATCACCTTACTACTCCTAGGGACTCTAAACGACCTACGTATATAACACAATATATTGGAAAAAATACTGGACCCTTTTTTTGGCAATGGAAAAGATAGAAAAGTTTTACTGTTATCCATAAATATAACCTTTATTTTCTTTCCTATTTGATATTCGCACAAAGAATACATTTATTTCTTTAATAAATTTATTTTACTTTTACTTGTGTATCTGTAGTGTCATTGATTGATTCTTTTATGTTTCAAATACTGTATCTGCTTAGCATTTAGATAAAAAAATCTTGTAAATGTGTTTATATTATAAACCCATTAAATAATTCAGTTTCCTTTGTTTTTGCTTATATTAATGCTCAAAGCATCACAACAACCATGATTATAATTAAACTAAAGAATATATAGATAAATAAAGATAGTACTGGGCCTTAAAATTTCGCACAAGAAAATATTACTTCCGTAATCACTTGCCTGGAGCGCTTGTATGTAATTTGGTAGTTTCACCATGTTAACTACGAGAATGCGCTCCTGTCGTTTTTACCTCATTATTCTGTATACTGATTTATCTAAATATTTTCTTTATAAAATAATGACTAATTTCAATTATATGTTCGTGATGTTATAGGTAGGTAATAAATGACGAGTTGATTTCATAATAATAACTTAAAAAAGTTGGAAGAATGTTTTGGTAAGGAGAGTTAGTTTTAGAGCTATGCGCTAGAGACCAGCACTGAGTTCAGCCTTACCTTATGTCTGACCCTGGCATAACTTCCGACATTCTTTATTTATTATATTCTTTGAATAAAACTAGGTAAATAAAATGTGGAAAAATATAAATATATAGGTATCGTGCCGTGTAAGGATAGAAATTGATGGTGGGAGATTTGCGTTGGAGTAAGTTCTTAATTTGTTTTATTTCCAGTGATCCATTAAGAACATTCCTCTCGCCATGTTTATCTCATCCGTCTTTTTTCCATGTCAGTTCCATTTATTTTGCCTTCTGGCTAAATAAATGAACACTAATAATCCACTCGTCACATTACTTCTTAGGAAAATAACGAGTCAAACAGAAGTGATTTAAAAATAAGGTGTCGTCGGATGGGAATGTGTTCCGCCTGCGCCGTTATTCCCTTTTGGTTGGACCTGGTCGATCCAAAAGTTTAAAGTGGATCTGGTCCAAATTAAATTATATATCCTAGGTTCATCAGTATTTCCTTCAATCAGCGCTAAACTCATTGTGTAAACGTTGTCGATATAGTGATGTATCTTAGTATCGACGATCAATCAAATAAAGAGTGCCTATTTTTATTCATGGCAGTGGCGCATTCCAATATTAATAATAAAATATAATAAAAGCGAACTAATAATTTTACAGGAGTCATTCCCATAAGGGTCCATGGTCCATGGTTAGAGTCGGCATATTGTCCTAACCGTGGACCCTTTATTTTTACATTGCTATAAGTTTAACGAACATTCGTCATCTTGAGATAAACTGTATCTCATGGGATTTAGTAAGCTGACTTACTTAGATAAATTATAGAATTGAAACATATCCAGAGGAATCAAGCTCGGCTTTAGATTTTGCCTGCATTTCTTCCCTTTAAACAGAATATTTAATAATACATGTCATGAAAGTTGATACCTCAAGGCGTATATATTTAAAACAAATTTTTTACACCATACTTTCCGAAGAAATAACTTGTTTACAAAAATAAAAACTTAATAAAAGTTACAAAAGTTTTTCCAGAGTAAGAAGTTATTATTATGACTTAATTAAATACTAAATATATGCTACTATTCAAAAATATACACTTCTAAATAACGTTAACTATTTGTATTTTATGATGTAATGTTTTTTTAATATTTTTGACAAATTTTTATTCTACTCCTGTGGGTACTATAGTTTAAAATAAAAATAAATAAAATTTATTTATTTATACACTAAGGGGAATGATGTTATTACATAGCCTAAATAGAACAAACCTTTTAAATAACATTGGAACTAAATAACATTGGAACTATGTTAAAATTTAATATGTGGTTTCCATCCCATGTTACAAAGTGTAATCTGGAAGTTAGTTATAATTTAGTTTTAGAGGCTTCACTTCCTCATATTATTTTTATACAATTAACTAGGTTTTAATTTGGTGAAAATGAAATTGCAGTAAATAGTTTTTTCGTTAATATTTATTGTGTGTTTCAACAGTTATTTTTACTAACCTGTTCCTTAAAAAACGTTACTAGTTACATTTCTGAACGGAATATACTATAAAATTAAGGGATAAATAAATTATTCCGGGTATTTTATTCCTGATATTTCCGGTATAGCTCAAAAAAGAAGGGGAATAAAAAGAAAAATAGAACGATATTATCGTATTCTTCCTAATTCTTTATCATTTGTTTCGGGGAGAAAAAAAACTTTAGAATTTTTTTATATTCAAGCATATTTATTCAAAAGACCGGATATTTAATCTTTCTTCCCCATTTCCCTTCGCTTATAAAAAGATAATAGTAGAGGGTGGAAGGGCCGGGGGAAATAACAATTCTTAATTTTCCATGATAAAAAAACGAGGGCATCAGTAAGAAAAGTATTATAGAACAGGGATGCTGTGTCGTGTTGGACCAATTTATTCTGTTTTTCTGCCTGCTTTACTTTTCTCTCTTTCCCATCTTTTTGCTCAGTCGTCGTTTAAACTGTAATATTATGAAAATGAAATGAAGGAAAATGGTCCCCCTCTCTATTTTTTATGCTTCCATTTTCCTGTTATCGTTATTTTTCCTCTCTTTTTAGAATTATTTTTTAAATTGGCAATTTGTTGTATCCTGTAAAGATATTTTTTTCTTACTTTTTTATTATTTTTTTCATTTATTTATTTTTTCAGTTTTTGCAATATTAAAATTTCATCGTTCTGTTTTTTTATTTCACTGCATTCGTCAGGGTTGTATTTTACTTTGTTATTATTTATGTATTATTTGAGGTAGTTAGAGAAGAAAACCTGTCCTTTTTGGAGATAGGTCTCTATCTCCAAAAAGGACAGGTTTTCTTGGTGCGGTTCATTTTGGATATGCTGATGGTTGCGTCATAAATAGGTTTCTTGTTTTGTTATACCTCTGTTTCCTAAAAAAATAAAAATAAATAAATTTGTTCTTTTTCCATTTCATCACCTCAGTGTTTTAGCAATTAGCTGTATCTTACTGTCATAGAAAGTTGATTGATTGAACTAGCGTTTCTTATTACTAATCTTAATTACGTAGGCAATTGTCTAAACTCTGATTAAACATTAATTTGTAAAGATCGAAGTGTTTTAAGGCCTCCTGAGTGGTTTTCACAAAGTTGTCTGTCTGTATGTGTGTGTGTGTGTGTTTGTCTGTTATCATCGTAGCTCCCACTGTATTTATCCTAGAAAGTTGAAACTTTTTACAAAAATTAGTCTACCGCTGTAGTTGTGCTATTTGAACAATATTTTTTATGACGTAATCAACTTGCATTAATCACTCAGTAAAAATTTCGAAAAATCATAACAAACGGAAAAATGATGTGATCAGTTTGAGATGACTGACATATTTGCTAAGTTTAATATCATTATCAGCTTTAATCGAGTAACTTGTATACTTTTTTTTCAAAAAAAAAACAGAAAATAAACTAATTAAGTTAAAATTTAGTTTAAATGTATACCTTTACTTAATAAATAAGTACACCAACTTTCGTTTTAATAAATCAAGTATGTTAAGCAGCATTGAGCGTGAAAAGTGCTATGGTGACCGCTGAGAATGAAACGGATGCATTTACTATCTGAGGACGAGCAATGCAAGTCCGATGTGATGATGAAAAGTTCCAAGGCACCCCGTACCTAATTTTTACTTTTCCTCATTTATACCGTAGGTATATAGGAAAAGTATCGTCTTTGCAAAAAACCCGAAACCGGGATGAAACCGGAATTTTCCGTTTCAGGCGTTTTTAAGACATCTTAAGTGGTTTTCGCAAAGTTGTCTGCATATGTGTGTGTGTGTGTGTCTGTTATCATCCCCCCCCAGTGTATTTCTATTATCATAGCGCCCAGTCTATTTATGCTAGAAAGTTTGAATTGTGTACAAAAATCAGAATACTGCTGTAGTTGTGCTATTCAAGAAATACTGTTTTGATGACGTCATTAACCCACAATAATGACTTATCAAAAAATTCAGAACACAGAAAAATGATGCAATCGAATTGAGATTTGGCATGCATGTGGCTATGTATAAGTCTATTATATGTGCTAAGTTTCATTTCATTATTAGCATTAGTTACATTTTTATTGAATGACTTGTGTACGGTTTTTAAAAATTGGGAAAATTAAGTTGAAATTTATTACCTTATACATTACTACACTAAATAATTACATAATTTCGTTTCAATACGACAACTATATCTATGATTTTTGTTGGATCATAATAATTAAGATGCATTTACTATCAGAAGACGAGCTCCAAAGGCGTGTAGCAGTATAAATTTGGTGAACTATATTTCTGAGGACGAGCGAAGCAAGTCCGAAGACGAGAGGATTAGCGTAGCGAATTTGCTACGCTCGTTTGCTCATTGCTACGCTCGTTTGCTCATTGCTACGCTCGTTTGCTCATTACTACGCTCATTAACCTAATAAAAATAATTCTTAATTCATTTTTCTGGTAGCGGATTGTTTGATTTATTTGTGTAATTAAATATTAGTATGGATAATCAGGTTTTAAACGGTCTCAAAAAAAGGCTATATGTTACATAGCAATATAAATGGATTTTAATGCTTTGAAAGTTATTAATTGTAACTATGTATTGCAATGAAAAAATTTTCGCAGCATTAAAATGCCACTTTACCGCCTATTAAAAATCTACGATTATCACAGGATTTTGAAGTCATTACTTTGTATTAGGACTTTTATTTGATTTAAGATCTTTGCATTTTGTAATAAATTCACCTTTTTTCGACCTTATTAAGCCATAACTTAGATTAAAAATCTAAATAATCTGTATAAGTGTTTCGATGATATTAAATATCAGTAGGTCTCCCTAATTATGTTTATATGAATATTTTTTTATTCTAAAATTATAATAATAATAATAATTAATTTTCTTTGAATTTTGTCTATTTAATAATTGTTCTCATTTTTAATACGTATAAATTATTGTTGTTATATTGTTTCTATAGATTTGAATGCCTTCTAAGAACAATTTTATATTTCCTTATTTCTAATATTCAAAGACTATTTTAATTAATATTAATTCCAAAAATTAATGTTTTCCAACAATAATAATTAGATTTCATGTGAAAAAAACGTTTTTTAAAAAAGAATACAAGCTGGTACGAAATTTCTTAGAATAGTTCATTTTGATTTTGATATTATTATATAATGTTAGTGATGAAATGACGAAGATTTATTAGTGTTAAATTTGTGATTAGATGATGTTAATAAGGTATGTTTCAGAGATGGGACTAAGAAGCTGAGACATGTAATGATGCGTTGAAAGTTAATCTCAGTCTAGACCTTACATTATGCCTCTCATTAACCTAGTAGTAGAGTAGCTTCTATCGGCAATAGTATGTTAGTTACTAAAAACAAGTGTTATACATATTTAGTTGGGTTATAAATGTGAGTTAATTTATTAGGTGATCTTATTACATGGGTCGAATATGGCCTTTGTATTTTAATTGCATACATATTATTTACTTAAATAATTCATTTCTAATCATATGATATGTGTTGTTTTATTTGATCGTTCTTTTTTAGCAATAATCCATACTCCTGTTTGATCACAATCTTTTATTAGCGAATTTCCTTCCGAAAAAAATTGCGAATGGAATAGGCGTCGTGGAGGGAGTCGAAAGTCGGACCATGACAAAAGTTTGTTTCAAAAAATACGTTTCGCGAACTTTATACATACATATATATATATAATATATATATATATATATATATATATATATATATATAATAACCCTACCCTATTGAAAACCAGTGTTGTTGTGACGTTCTTAACCCGGTTTGCTGAGTTAGCATAAGTTTTAGAAACTCTGTAAATTCAAGGCTATTATTTTTCGCTGCGAAAAAGGTTCGAAGTCGATGCGACCACTTTAAGTTACCAAAAAGTTAAAAAAACATACTAAATTACCAAAAACCAAAATTATGGTCAATGAAAAATAATTTTTAAGTAGGGTGTCGTTTTTAATGTTTTTTGGGGCGCTGTATCGAATACATTTAGTTCGGGCTGATACGAGCTAAATGATACCATTAAAAGTGATCCATAAGTCGAAAAAACGGTTCTCAATTTCCGGAAAACTTAAAATAGGGCCGGTAAAAAACATATGATGCATGAGTCATTTATGCGGATCATTGAGTCGTTTTCGATGATCTGAAGTCGATACGACACACAACGCCAGGGTTGAATCAAACCTGGATTCGAATCCTGATAAGAACGATAATATTTTACCGTTTTCTTTACATTATATAACTTCATAACTACATAATAACTCTGGTGCGGTGGTCCGCATGTGGGCCGAAATTCCTTTGTTATTCGTGTTTCATCCTTAACAATCCATTTCTTGTTTTAGGTTCTAGTTTATGACTTGAGGAGTTTCTCGATTATCATGAACTTTAAAATGGTGCAAATAATGATGTGCACTGCCAATTTTAGAGGCATAGTTTTGTATAAATAACAAGATAATTGCGCGCATTTCCTTTGAAAAATAGAGAAGAAATGAGTTAGTACTTGAGTAGTATAGAGTAGTGCTTGAAAATTGAGTAACTGCTTATTTTATAAACTACTAAGCAGTACATAGATTGTTATGCACGAAAACATTTACACATGCGGAAAATATAAACATAATAATACATAATAATAATAAAAGCTATGTGTCCCTATTAGGCCGTCTGCATTTATGCTGAAAAACGTTAGGAGTTTATCATTATTTTCTGTTATAAGAGAAAGATCTTTTTTATTCAGTTCTTTAAGCTTTTCAAAGTTTTTTTATATTTTAAAATGATGGGATGAGGCATTTTCTTTAAAGATGAGAAATAAGGACGTTTTTTTACCTTCTTGCATTTTTTAAATCCTTGAAAACCTATTTCTCCTTCCAGAAGAGTGTTTTTCCGTGGGCTAAAATCAACCGACATGGTTCTCTGCAGGAACAAAGCGAGCCCCCCTCCTCTTTACAATAATACCTATCTTGGTCCCCCAGGACATCTTCCTTTTCATTAATACTAAGGATTTTTATGTAATTTTCTTTTTTTTATCCCTGAATTAATAAGAATAAAAAAGTATAAAGGAGGGGGTATTCTTGTTATCTCCTCCATTTCTTGTTGAGAAAATTGAGGAGACAGAAAATTTCCATAACAGTCCCTTTAATAAAACACGGCATTTTTTAAGCGTACAAAATCTTTTTCGCCGTATTTATTTATTTGATGAAAACACTAGACTTAAAAATACATTTCTGTATTTAAATTTATGTTCTATTTTAATTTTTCTTAAACATACCAAGTGTAACATTTTTAATACGCCAACTTAAAATTCCTAAAATATGGGGAAAACAAGGTACTAGAATTTCGGAAATGGTCTCCACCCATTATTGGTCTCATTCGAGTTCAAATTTACTGTTATTATTTTTATGACTATTACCAAATGATTGGTTACTTTAAAGAGCATACTAAGATAGCATGCTTGAGAAAGTTTGTATTTAACCTTAAGATATTTGTTTTAATATCACTATATTCTGATAACTTTTTCGTAGCTATTGTTATAGAAGCATCATAGACTTTTTTAAAATAATTTTCCTCACTTTAACCGTTGTTATATAAAAAGTATTGTGTTTCAACTAAAATTCCGAAACCGGGATTTCAACTGAATTATCCGTTTTAAGTGTTTTAAAGACCTCCTAAGTGTTTTTTACAAAATAATGGTATGCATGTTATCATGCATAATGTGTGTATCTCGTTATCACGTTTCAGATCAAAAAGAAGTTGTTTGGAGCAATGAAATATTTTATATTTTTTTAGACGCAGCACCCCATAAATTTATAAGGGGTCTCCAACCCAAGAAAAATTAAAATAAAATACAACAACACTTATTAAAATAAAATAAACGTCTAAAGATAAAATCTTGTATGCTCCTTGGGAGTAAAATGCTATTTTCCCCCTCGCAATCACCTGCCTCAGCTTCGCCTCGGGATTAATAGTCATAACCTCTCGGCTTTGCTCCAGGGGTAAAACACATAAATCCCTCCGCTTTGCCTCAGGAGTTAAACACATAAATCCCTCCGCTTTGCCTCAGGAGTTAAATACTTTGGTTCCCTCGGCCTTAGGAACCTACCAACTGCTCAAGGAAATAATAGCATTCTTTAATCCCTTGGTGGATAAATAACTATTTTTACTGTCTGATGATGAGCAAAGCGAGTCTGAAGTAGATAGGATGAGCATAGCAAATTCGATGTAGTGAGGAAAAGTTGTGCGGTGCCATGTACCCGATTTTTATTAAAAAGTAACTTGTTACATAGTTCTTCCGTCCATCCTTTCAATTATAATTATTACATTTCCATCAATCATTATTAATCTCTTCCTAAATCATGTTTATTTAGATCAATCTTAACTATTCTTCAAAATTTTAATTTTTTTAAGTTCATATATTTAATTATGTATAATTTTTACCTAATGTTTTACAATAATAATAAGATTTCACTTTCATATTCACTAGACTGGGCTTTCATGCACGAAAGTGTTTCTTTATACGTTGCAAAATTTTATTTATGTATTAAATATCTTTAAAATTCGTTTAACAGAGGTTGAAAAGTAAAGTAATTTTGCTAGCTTTAAATATGAGAACATTCAGTTAGCACCATTTCTTGTTTCTTGCGGTATATTAATTATTAAGAAAGCAGGCATGTGAAATAATTTAAGAAAATTTTCTTTAGAATCTTCTTTCATTAGGTAAATAAATACTTTTACTCGTTTTTCCACTTGAAATGATTTTCAAAGAGATTTTTAGGCTGTGGTGTGAGGAATACCTGTTTTCCTGCATAGCTGTTTTGCTCTTCGCATTGTGTGGTTCGAAAATGGTTAAGAGCAAAGCTGAAATTTATTCTCATATACCTATACTTCTCGTATACTTTTACTGAGTTCTGTTACGCTTTTCTTTTTGGGTTTTACGTTAAAGTTATACCGCAAAATATTTTCTTTTCATAAGTCTTTGAAGTGAAAAATTTCTACAAATTTAATGTTTAGGCGTCTTAGACTTATGTTTCGCGTTTCTTAATAAATTAAATTCTTTTCTTTTCTTTTACCTTTTAAAGAAACGAGAGATTAAAATGTTTCCCTAATTAAATAATTTTATGTATATAAGTGAAGTTATTTTTTTTTTTGACAGATAATTGAACTACACAAATCAATTGACGATTTTAAACCCAATAAAATAAATATATCTCCATACTCTCTATTGTGTAATATCTATTGAATTTTTTGTGTCCTTGAAAAAAAATCGAAACCGAGGTTTTACCATGATTATCAGTTTCAGACATTCTCTTCTCATGCCGTTTTGAGTGGTTTTCATTATGTTGAACAGACAGACAGATCTGTCTGTGTCACACATAACTCCCGCTATGTTTATGCTGGAGAGTTGATACTTGGCACTAAAATCAGAGTTTAGGTCTAGTTGAGCGGTCGGTTCTGAAATAGGTTTTAGGACGGCGATAACTTATTTTGGTGAATCAACATCAAACATTTAAAAGTCGACAATTTGACCGAACTAGACAAATAAGCGATTTGAGTGATCAATGGATCTACTAATTTCCATTTTGAAATTGGTCGCCATTTCGAAAATATTGACTTTTGAATTTTCAAACTTTGACGGCTCATAAATTTTTGTTCGACATATTGACACATAGTGAAACTCATAATGAAGTAGCAGTTAAAATTCCATAGCTATTCAAACTATTTTTGTCAGGTATTGGCGAACATAAGATTTATCAATATCTATTATTAACTAATCAATCTCATAACATTGCTTCTCTAATTTCGTTAACTTAGTTGATTGTTTTCTTATAATGTGCGGTTTTTATTTTATGGCATTACAAATGACTGGATATAAACTAACTTGATATTTTGTATCGTGATATTATAATATTACATTGTATTTAAAATTTCTATTTGTATAAAGATCTTATTTTATGCCCCGAACTACTGTTACTAGCAGAATCACTCCAAATTAGGTTTACTCATTGATCATACCTGTTGAATGCATTCAGCCTAGGTTGATATAAAATTAGCATAATATAAAAAGCTATAATTTAATATAAATAATCCGAAAATTCTAAACTCATTACTATTATTTGTTAAACATCTGCTGCAGATGGGACAAAGCTATTTGAAACATTCAAGGCTCTTGTTCAAAGCCTAAGGAAAAAAGTTTATTAAAAGATGAGAATGAACTTTATTTGACAAATTGACTTTTTGACTTTCAAAAAATAACTTGCCGGGCTCAAAATTATTCGCTCAGTTATTCAAGTCCGTTTTACATCCCTCATCCGAAGAAAAAACCTCTGACATTTCTTAGCTTTTTTACTCTTAAAAAAACATTTTTTAGAGCTCATTTGTAGAAACAATTTTTCACAGCTTGTTTGGTAGGGGTACTTTTAGGGGAAGGGGGCAAAAGAAAAAGCAATATATCATTCAAGTGCAACTCCCTTTTTCCCACTTTTTGAAAAGAAGGATAAAATAAGAAAAACAAAAATATAACTTTTTCTTCATACTCCTAAACAAAGATAAATAAAGTGCTTTAAAAACTTATTTTTCATAAAAGCTTCTCAGCTTTTTTTTAAACTATTTATTTATTTATGTTGAAAAAACTAAAAACGTTCTTTAGATATTTAAGTTTAAACACATTGTTTTGGGGGGTTTTCCTTCTTAAAGAGCCAATCCTCTCCCCAGGATGATAAGCTACTTTTTACATATAAATTTGAATGCGAATCCGCATCGATAAACTTTTAGTTCGGAAGTTTATAAACAATTACTGACCTTTTTTGTGCTAAAAAACATATTTGCATTGAATATTACTACTTTTCTTCATTTATACCGTAGTTATATAGGGAAAGTATTGTTTTTGCACTTAAGAACTGAAACTTGAATTTTACCTGAATTATCCGTATCAGGTGTTTAAAGCTTCCTGAGTGGTTCACACGAAGTTATCCGTTTATACCCTTTGTGTTTATACTTGATAATTGAAACTTCGTACGAAAATAAATCTTTAGGTCTAGCTGTGGTATCCGTAAAAGTTTTTAAGATATTATTTTTTAGCTTATTTCAAGATAATAGACAGTTAGTGTACTCTATCAGCTTGAGCTAATTTAGTGTTGTTTGTTTTGAATCCTTTTCTTTTAATCCTACATGTCACTGAATACTGATGATGATCTTTTTATAAATGAGGAAATTTCTTGGACTCATAATTAAAATAAGATTAATGAAGACTGCAGTCCCTTTTTACTAATTGTTAACTTATGTAACAATAAAACATTTTTGCAACGTTTCGCTGAACGAAGCCTAGCATCATCAGGTAAAACAAAAGCATCTAACACCAAATTATTCGTTGGTGTTGGATAATTGGTTTGAGCTATTTTTGAGATATGTTTGTTGTTTAGGGTGACTTATTGCTTGAGCATTATTTTGTCGTGATAAAACCTTCTTGTATTGATATTATTTTTGCTCTTATTTAATACTTAGTATGGTAATTTTCGGATTTACCATTTACCACATCCACCTTATAATTTATGAAAATGACCCAATCTTATTACTACTTACTCATATTAATATTTTACCTGCCTCTGGTAGAAGAAAATAAATAATTGTTTCATCTTCAAAGTAATAATAAAAACTGTTAATTTTCAATTATTAGGTATTTACATGATACATTAATTAATATAGAATTTTAGTTGACATTCCTACAAATATCATAATAAGAAGAAATAAAACTAAACAAGTTTTCGACTCTCCACTCATTATAATTACTAATAACAAAGCCGACTTTCAACCGTTAACGGTCATCATTAGTGCCGGTGATTATTAAAAAGTAGATCAGTAGTCTACCAGTGAATCTATTGGTACGAACTTGACTCTCTGGTAGACTACTACTACTGATCTACTTTTTAATAATCACCGGCACTAATGATGACCGTTAACGGTTGAAAGTCGGCTTTGTTATTATTAGTAATTATAATGAGTAGAGTGACGAAAACTTATTTAGTTTTATTTCTTCTTATCATAGCACTCCACAGCTCAATCCATCATATAATATATATATTTTTTTGAGTCAAGCCTCTTAGTATATTTTAAGGAATCTAGAGCAAGGGTTTTCTTAGATGTGCTCTATTTCCTACATAGAGCTCAAAATGTCTATACTACTGATTTATTGGATTTATACTTGGTATAAAACCAAGCAAAGTTATGAAGCGAAGATTTTCTCATAAAGTTGTATTACTTGCTGTTTACTGAAGGGTGAGTTTAAAACAATATTTTGACATGGTGGGTAAAGGTAAAGTAGGCGTGTCTGGGGCTAATTTCATCCCCTATTTTTTTCATAACACCCTGGGGTTAAGGTATGAAAAAATAACAACCACCTCCCTTTCCTCTCTTATATCGTTTTATCATCTTTAGGGATAACATTTATGAGTTTTCAACACCTTTCCCTTTACCAGTTTTCCCTCTTCCACAGTACTCTAGTGCTAAGTGTAAACAAACCCTCCCTCAATATTTGAAAAAAAAAACATACTTTAAAACTCAATATTGGAAAGAAAATATGTTTGTGTAAAAACTCTTTAGGCATTTCTTTTTTTTAAACTAATCAATATTTCACCGTATGTAAGTATTATGTGATAAATAGGGTTATAAGGAAAAGAGAAAGTGTAGTGATAGCGTAAAATGTATTTTTAAAAGTCTTAATAGTAGTACTCATAAATAATGATATATTTAGTTACTAAACCAGCTTTAGTTCTACAATAGTTTTTTAATAATTCTTTATTTGGTTATCATTTCTTAAACCAGTGTTTACATCTTTAGAAAACTAAATAAAGTTTAAATCAGAGCAATAATAAAAGGAACTATTAAGTTAAAATAACTAAACATGATAATAATTTTAACTTAATTGTTTCTTTTATTATTGTTATGACTTAAATTTTATTTAGTTTTCTGAAAATGTAAGTAGTGGTTAAAATAAAGAATAAATATAGAATAAAAATAAGAATTATTAAAAATTATTAAAGAATTAAAACAAGTTTAGCAACTTTTTATTAATTAGTATTGAATTATACAAAATTTAAATAGCCGAGGTATCCCAAATTTTAAATATGGGATATTTAAAATATCCCAAAAGGATTTCCTTCCTTAGTTTTATTCAGAATATTCATTTTCACGTTATCTTTCTTTTGAATGATAGCGGTGTCTCAGAATTTCGCTAGAAATACATTATATATATATATATATATATATATATATATATATAATATATATATATATATATAATATTATATATATTATATATATATATATTTTAAAACCTATTTTTTCGTAACCAATGACCTCTAAAACGGGTTTTGAAAATGTATCGTAAGAAACAGTTTTTAAAAAATGATTTAGGCCTTTTTGTAAATTAAATTATAAAAAAAAAACTAAAAGTTTACGGACGAAGTCAATTGCTTGATTATTTCGCGTGTATAGTGCTGAGAGTATATGAGACAGTTAAGAGTGTTAATGTGAACCAAGATTGTTCACATTGTTGTTGTGTATTTAATAAAATATATTTAATTAATCCGTGTATCTTTAGCTGACTTACTAGAAAGTAGTCAAAAATTGCATTACTAGTCTGGTTTGCCAATTAGTATAACTCAACGATCTAAGGCGCTACATGCTATTTGTCTTACTGTTTATTGAAAGTCATACTGAAAATATTACTGAAAATTACTTTAAGTTTACATTTGTTTAATAATTTTACTTTTGCCTTTAGGTCAATTTTTAATAGATAGAGAATAAACATAATTAACCCAATAGTGACAGCAAAAACAATTAAAATGTTTAGATCGATTTGATATTTGGCATGCGTATAGATAAAAGACTAACATACGTGTCATGTTTCATCTTATTTATTATCAGCATTAGTACAATTTTTATCAATTGACCTGTATAAGTTTTTTTAAAAATTTCATAAAATAAAAAAATAATCCATAAAAGTGTATCTCTTTACGTACCCGATCATTTTCTAAGTTTTACTGCTGCAAATATTGATTGATTTTGTACATCGAGCCCGATTTTTCATACTTCATATTTACAATACAATGTTTTCTTTAAGAGTTATTAAGGTTTAGTTAAAGGTAAGTTTGAACGGTGATTCATAAGGTCAAATAAGTGCTAACATTTCTCTTATTTATCCTCATCGTTTAAATTCAATGCATTAAACATATAAATATAAATCAGTTACCGCTGTAGTTTTGCTATTCGGAAAATTTTTTTAACATCATTTGCTATATAATAAATGAAACCTTGCTACTATGGAATAAAAAACAGTTTTTATTTATGCTTCTCCTTTTGCTATAGCAATATCCACATCAGCCGCTGGTTTGAATATCCTCAATTCTCTATCTATATAGAATTCCTATATAGAATATGTAGGATATTCAATATCCTACATATTCTAAGAATATGTATTAATGTAAATACATTTTAGTATATTACATTTTATTTTTTTATTTTTATTTTATACTGTATGTATGCTTTTAATGTAATACATTTTAGTATATTTTCTAGACCTTCTGTTTTGATATTTTTATTTTATTTGCGCATGTGAAAGTTAATATTGTCTGCTATATTTTTAGTACTTTTTCGAAGGTAAAAAGGGCTAAATTAGGTTGGGGTCATGAAGTAGGACTTATTATTCAAGTAAATATCTCTGATATGATAATGAACCTTAAAAATTTCCCGACAAAAGTTGTCTGTCTATGTGGGTGTGTGTCTATTATTATCGTAGCTCCCAGTGTATTTATGCTAGAGAGTTTAAACTTAGTACAAATATCAGTCTACCGCTGTAGTTTTGCTATTCGGAAAATATTTTATGACGTCATTAACTCGCAAATAATGTCTCAATAAAAATTTCAACAAAAAATTATACGATTTGATTGTAATTTGGCACGCATGTAGCCATATATAATACGAACATATATGCCAAGTTTCATCTCATTATCAGCATTATTTCAATTTTTATAAAATTTTTATTCTAATCGGATAATAATTTAATTGAGTTGAAATTTACGTAATAAATAAAAACATAAAGTTTCGTTTTAATACATCAAGTATATCCATGAATTTTGGAGGACCATAAAAGTTAAGCAGCATCGAGCGTAGTCAGTGCCTGGATATGTGACTGCTGGAATGAAACATATGTAATTACTATCTGAGGACGAGCGAAGCGAATCCAAAGACGTGTTGCAGTATTAATTTAACGACTAGTTTTTTATTACCTTGGCGATTTGCTTTTGAACTTACGAAATATTATTTGTTGCTTTATTTTTTGCTAAATACACGCCAAATTGTCAATTAATAAAAAAGTAACAATAAAACAACAGAAAATAAAAAATAGCAACCATCACACAAGGTACTTACCCTTAGGCTGAAGTTTCCTTTTGATCTTGAGGTGTTGGGACATGTCGGACACAGAGATTTTTCAAATAATAATTAAGTGTGACATTGTTTATTTCTATGATTTTCTTTCTAATAAGATTGGACTTAAGTGTAGATCGTGTTTGGGGATTTGTTAGTTTCTCTTGGGGTGATTATTTAATTACTCATCTGTTTGAAGCTCTTCAACGTTCCCCTTAAATACCTAAATCCAGTTTCATTTAGTCTCTCTTAAAAACAATTTCATACCAAGTGTGAATTCAATAAAGATGAAGGCAAACAAAGTTGGGTTGCATTTGCCTCAATGTTTGATGTTTGAAACTCATATCTACAAATATTGTGTCCCACACGTTATATTACCAAAATACATTTCCCCTTTTCATATCAATATCCACTTTCCTTCTCTCTTTTGAGCAAACTTTTTTTCTTTGAAATGCTAATGCATGAAATTATTTTCAGACTATTATATTGTGATGTTAGTGCAGGGTTTTTACAGGTGCAGAGTATTTAAGACGTTCTGTTTAGAATTTATTTATTACGGAGGGACTGTTTTATGTATAGTCATATCAAGAAGCACATAATATGCATTGCATATGTTACATAGAGGTTTCTGTTTTGAAAGCAAGTATTATAGATTAATTTCTATTGGTATTAAAAATGAAAATCTGTGCTAAGAGCCTTGCGGCTCATAAGGGAAACCTCTTGGGAACCTCAGGTGGTAATGTAGTGACAACCAGTACGCTCAAAGTACAATCTAAAATTGGCCATCACCAATTTTAGATTGTACTTTGAGCGTTTGAAATAAAAATCTCTGTGTTCACATTAAACAGGCACAACAACCTTCGGCCCCTGATCTAAATTTTTTTAATATTATTTTATTTAAGTGTGTGTTCCACTTTAGTACTACACACACTTTTAAGCATTACATGTAAAGAACCCTTATTGTACAAGATATTTGCATAATTAGTATAATTTCTCAGCAGAAGCTTTCCGTTTATTTAAATATTTGAGTTAAATCCCCCTCCCAATTTTTTTAATAAGTGAAAAGAACAAAAGAACTTATATTACATCTAAGAACTCTTTAGATGAAATATAATCCGCAAGAGTTATTCCTATGCTTTTGACGGTAATATACTTCACTCATTGATAGTATTAATAGATTATTTTTCCCCTTATATGCTGGGTATATAACCCTATATATGTATATACATAGATACTTACATTCATACATATACACACTCAACATAATATATTATATTATATATATATATATATATTATATATATATATATATATATATATATATATATATATATATATATAATATATACACACACACCCACACATATACATATACATATACCTATGTATATACCCCCTAGAGCTATTGCCGTTTAAATCTAACTTTTCAGAATTCTTTGTGGTGACTATAACTAAAGCTCTCTTATAGTATTATGGAGAGTGATTTTTAAGTACAGTTATGTAAAGCATAATATCTTTGCATAATAAATAAATCTATTTATTAAACTGGTTGATTGTATTATTTCTAATTTAAAGAGTAATTGGTTAATTGGTTTAAATGTTTAATGTGAACATTAATGAATTTCTCATAGATATTAGCTCTGATATAGTTTTGCTATGCGAAGTTAAATTTAGTTTATGTTTGAGGATAGTTTCTCTTTTTTACTCAGAGTTAGTTAATAATTTACCGGGAGTTGAAGAATTTATTGGAACTGTGTAACTAGCCAGATGAAAATAACTACTTCTGGAGTATTGCTTGATAAGCAAAATAGATTATTAGGGTTGTTTTTAGAAAAGATCCAAGCTTAATAATAGAAGCCTGTCTAAGTTAATCAATTGTAGGAGGAGTAAGGTCTGCCATGTTTCTGGATGGTTTGGGTTAATTTAGAGGTGTCTTGTAGGAATAGGATAAGGGTTCAGGCAAGGGATCTTATGGGTAAGAAGGATTAGCAATATTCTGAACTCTGTAGAGTTAGTAAGAGTGAATCGGAGGACTCCGAAAAGAGTGGAAAGACTGTGAACTGTCCTTTGAACCACTGTAGAGAAAATACTGTTGGAATAGCCGCTTGGAATTACTACTTGCGGAGAATATCCCTGGCAATTAGGCTGACATAGTCCGAGATTGGAAGACTCTCGTTTCCTATAGTCTCCTTGGTCTTTCAATAATTAATGCCTAAAGGCTCCTTCGCTCTGACCCTCTCCGGCTCTTTTAATGCCATTATTGCAAGACCGGACTCTCTTCCCACACCCTCCCGGGACACTTCGGGGACATCCCAAAAATCTTAACTTGCTTCTCAGACTTTAATCTGATCAAATTCCTAGCCCTTTGCCTAATGAATAATTCAGCTTATGAAATTTTGAACCATTCCCATCTAGGACTGAATGTTTGAACAGACTGTTCCTTTTCCTATCGTTTTGTTTTCTCTTGAATCATTTATGAAGGGTCCAGCTCTTACAGAGGTCACCCTTGTAAATCATACTGTTACTGTTTAGATTCAACTTTTACATTCATACATTTTATAATTGTTAAACATTTTTGAAATATTAATGTGCACTTAAAAACTTGAAAAAGGAGAAAATAAACTTTTTACAAAAGTTTTATCTTTAGGAATGCATCCTACAGAGGACATATTCTTCTTTTCATTTAGAATTAAGAAGATTCGTGAAAACAATCGCAGTCCTGCTACGAACTGTTTATTGCTAAAACTGTAATCAAGTTTAATTTTTGGAATAATTTAAGTTGTACATTAAATTGTGAGGCAATTCTTTGTGATCGATATTGAATTTTTATACAAATTCAAAGAGCGATGGTGTTTTTATGGAAGCGTATTTTCTTTAATACGAAAATGCTCTGTTTAAAGCGAATTAATAATCATTCATCGAAACGCATTTAATTAAAGACCTAATTTATTATGGTTGTAAAGCCGATTATTTCCTCTGGGTTTCTCCGGATTCCATCTCGGAGTGAAATGAATTTCTCTGAGACAAACTGTATTAGTTATTACATTTTGCCTGAATAAATTTCTCTTTTAGAAGATTTTCAAAGGTTTTTGGGGAAGAGAATATATTCGGAAGAGGGTAAGCAAAAGTAGAGAATTGCGCATACATTTGGTTAAATTTAAATTATAATCTCAGCCCTTAGTGAAGGGAAAGATAAGGGAGAAGAGTCTGTACGCTGTTAAAGGGTTAAGATGTAAGGTATATATAGATGGTGCTTTTGATATGTTAATAGGGTTCGGAAGAGGATAAGGATGGGGTACTGGGGACGGAGTATACCTTTACCAGCATATCTACCGTGTATAAGAGTACCGGCACCGTGGGATGGGGAGTAATCAAAGTTAGCGTCTCATTTCCGTCCAACCATGAATATTCACCGTCCTTAATCCCGTAGAGACGTTATGAGGGTGTGTCCTCTTTCTTCCTTATATATTTATACTAATACTATGTCACTCAGATATGAGGCACACAGATGTCTGCCTCAACCCTTGCCTTTTCTCTGCTCTCCTTCTATACACCTCTTCAAAGTCTAATGGGAAAACCGCCTTTAAACTTGCCAAAGTGTCTAAGTGTAAAGCACACTAAGAACTCTAAACTGTAATCCTATGGATGTATACTAACCTCTTCTTTCCCATAGTAACTGTTTTATACACCCTTCCTTCTCTTCGGAAACATACAAGGCGACTAAGTCATAAAGTTAATTAGAAAATGTAGAAAATGTCTTTCTTAGATGAAAACCTTTTTATACGTTTATATTTAAAACTTACTTCTCGTCTTTTTCATTTCAAAAAGTATTAAAACTTAATCTTCCTATAATTTTGTTTTAGAGTTTTAAATTTATAATGTGTTTAATATGTTGGATTATAGAATCATCATTTGTATCTTCAAATAATGTTAAAAATAGTGTTTAAATGGGACAAGATTGGAGTGAGTTTTGTGCGAAAGTTCTTTCTTATTATACTTTTCATTCCATTTATTAACATTCGCCATTAAATCGACTCCATTTTCTTTGCTAATTTTGTAATACTGTCTTTGACTGACCCACTAACGTACTTAATTGTATTATAATTAATTAATCATATAATTATAATTATTTAATCTTAATTAATTGTATTAAAATAACGGGTTTCAATTGGATTAGGAAAAATATGACATTTTTGTTAGAATTCGCTCAGGGAGGAGTGAATTCAAAAAAGTTCATAAAATATTCTTCAGACTTTTATAAGATTAGTGAATTATGAAAGAGCAAATTAAAACTACTCACTTAAGATCGGATGCATGTTTATTCTTAAATTAAATTAATTTCAATATATTTATTACTTACTTATCGACTATATTATATTGATTAATTTAATTAAACAATGAAATGTGTTTTTAATTATCTCGAAAGTACATCTTCAGCTTACCGAGTTGTAATTATATGATTGCTTTACTTGAGTGATTTTCCAGTTAGTATAACTTTACGATGTTAGGCGCTATTTGCAATTTTTTTGGTTAGTTTTGCAAAATTGTTAACTTTATTACTCTTACTTCTTTCTAGAGTTCAGTTTTAGGAGATAGACACTTCCCCCTTTTTTTTTGTTGTGCCACCTTTGTCGAAGTTTGTCGAAGAGGTTTCAATGAATAAAAACGCTTGTAAGACTATAATTAGGATAATATTCTTCTAATGTATAATTGCTCCACGAATAATATTATTTAAAATTTTCGTCTAATTTTAATTTTCTTTTATTTAAATTTATTAATTTAACATAATTTATAAGTAAGAATTGTGTGATTATACTACTTATTATTCTAACCTATTTACCTTCTTTAATTATTCCATTTTTAAACTTTTATAAATAAAAGCATTAAATTGATGCTTCTTTTTCATCAGCTTTGTAATGTTCTTTGATTGGCCAGCCAGTGTTCCGAAAACCAAAATCAAGAAGAATATGTAATGTGTTATCGAGTGTTTCGCTCATCAAATTACACAATATCACATAAATAAACATTCGTAAAAAATAAAAGATATGAAGTCTTCACAGAGAGTATATTTACTAAAAACTAAGCCCACTTTTAACCTGATCGGACATTTTTAGAGTCTAAAAACTAACATTATAAAAAGAACTAGGAATAAAATATACAAATAACAAAAATATTAAAACATTAAATAGCAACTAGTTGAATACAAGCAAAAATAACGAGTTGCATACAAGTCATAAAGCTAAAATAAAACCGCCTAAATTAATTTAAATTTATTTTTATTTTTATTTAATTAAATTTATTTTTTCCTATAAATTAAAAGTAACCAACTGAAGAAAAGAATGATGAGGTTATATTTTGTCTCCAGTCCTTTTTATACTCTTGTCTTTTAGACTCTGAAGATGACCTATTAGGCTGAAAGTCATGTTAGTTTTTAGTAAATTTACTCTGTGGAGAGACTTATTCGTACCTTTTATTGATATCTACCTACTCCACTTGTGCTCCGTTTTAAAACATGTATGTATATAGGGAAACATGTAAAACAACATGTAAACATAATACATCTAAACATGTAGAAATACTATACATACTATGTATGTATGTGTATATATATGTATATATATATATATAATATATATATATATATATATATATATTATATATATATATATATATATATATATATATATATATGATCGATGGATGGATGGATAGATAAATGGAGAGAGAGAGAGTATCTAATTTAAATTAATTAAGGTATGATTATTCTCATGGTGCGTTAAAAACTAGTGCTGGTGCTAGAACATAAAGAGAAATATATATGGCATACATCTTGCCTTCATTAATTCTTTTTGTTTAATGATGTATTAAATATATCTAGATTTCTTTTACTGACACTGCTTTATTACCAATAGATGTTTCTTACTTTAAGTTACATAACAAGTTGGAGTGATAAAGCTGAGATTTATGTTTGAAATTGATGGAAGAGAAAATTTTTCGAATTCATCAATCAGTTCTTGGAACTATACCTTATCAAACTGTTCCGTATTTGGTTTTGCAGTTTGGAAAATTAGTCATTTCTTATCTCACTTCTAAGCAATCTGTTGTGTTTTCTGTTTCCTATGTTTATTTCCCTTTTTGTCATTGGATTATAGTCTCATTACGGGATCTTTAAAAGGGGACATTAAATGGTATTTGGAGGCTGGAGGATTCAGAGATTGTTATCATCCCTAATCACAAAATGAAAATCCCTTGGCATGCTGTGTAATCCTGGTTGATAAAACTTGTATGTCTAGTTGAGATAAGCATCTTATTGTAAACATTGTTAAATATTCCCTCTGTTACTTTTTGACTAAATAACTTTGTATTAATCATATTATATGAGTTATCTATTCTCTACTTTTGCTATTCTGTTTGTCTGAATGGCTTCAGGATATTATGATTTTTGTTAGTATATTTTTCATAATTTAAAATTACAATATGACAAATTAATTATATGCGTAGTTAAGAAAATGTTAAAAATATATTTTTAAAACAGCTTATTAAAGACTGCAGTCTTTATATAGATTTTTTATTTAAGACATAACTCTCTGCGTGAACCAAATGTTTGGAAGGGAGAGACTCTACATCATCAGTAGTAGGATGTAACACAAAATATTTCAGCACTAAAATAACAAAGTACATTCCATATTACGAAAGCCAGAAAATTACAGATTAACAGAAAACATCGAACATACAAACTAACACATTTTGAAACCAACATTGAACAATTTAGATATTTTAACGAAATCACAAGAACAGAAACATTAAACAGATGGTTATAAACAAAAACTTAATAAACTTTTTACTTCAAAAATATTGGTTAATTTTTAGAAGCTGTATAACATTTATACAATTAGCTATTGTTTATAGAATATTGTCCTCGACTTATAACTAACTCATTGTGAATTTATATTTAACTCGTCTGCAGATTTTTTGTCGCTTCTTCGAGCGTGTGTAGTTTTAAATGCGATTTGCTGCAAATGCGCTAATATAGGAAAAATTTTAAACCCTTTGTAAAAATTTTCTTGGAGAATAATTGCTGGTCTCGCTTTGTGAATCATAATAAGAACGTTTGATGACGGCCGCTACTTTTTTACCGTTTGTTGATTGAAAGAGCGGCGTTTAAAAAAGAGATTATTCTTGAAATCATTGATGTTAACCCAGGGATCACGATGTCAGTGCAACATCTCGAGCGTAACAGTTCTGTTGGGATGTCAATGAATTAAGAGGATCAGTGGCTCAATCGGCGTGCGATAGGGTTTCCTATAGCTCGGGATTTCGCTCTAATGAACTCTGTCTATGTTCTTAGTAACAATAGACAGTGTTAGACAACATACGGCTGGCGTGAAGATTTCTCTGCAAAAAGAAGGGTGGACTAGAGGTTACGGACCCGTGCTAAACGACGGGGTTAAAATCCCTTCTTCCTTTAGCATGACAATACCTCAGGGAACAGCGATAGAAGTAGGAAAAAAACCCGCACTATTTGCCCACCCCTAATTGTCGGCCGACGCCCCCACACAATAGACTATGACACCGACCTCTACCCCTGACACTGTCTTGCGGATCTCCCTTTTAATTTTCTAACTGTATAATTTTTCATTTATAGAAGCAGCAGTTTTTATCATTGGAAGTGTTTAATACACGAAGGGATAAAAGTGCTGACTATTTGACCCTGAATATCGACACCCTCTTGTTAATAATGTTACTGGTTCATCCTCTCTCTAAGTTGTCATATTTCCTTTAGAATTGCTAAGTACTCTTACAATGACATACTTGATTAAATATACATATTCAATAGCTATTCTTCAATAACCCATTTTTAGAGATACATGTCCCTCACTCCAATCCTAAAGATTTAATACTTTGTCAGATGTTAACAAATCCACAAATTAATTTTTTTATTGAAGCATTTGCTTTTTTTCAGAATGATTTATATAAATCTTTTCTGAAACGTTTATTGTCAATGTGAGCTTTTATAGTCCCTCTTGTTGATTTCTTTCTTTTTTTAGAATAACTCAAAAGCAGTACATTAAATTTAGCCCTAATGAAGCTTCCATCTTTTAGTCTCCAGAATAATAAAGCAGGTCTAAAAATATGTGGTATTAAAATTAAAATAAAAATTAATGAAGAGAGAATTGCCCTCGTCGGTTGATATCGTTGATATACCTATTAGATTGAACACACACACACACACACACACACACACACACACACACATATATGCATATATATATATATATATATATATATCATTGTTTGGTGCTTAAAATCTGAGGTATTTCCAATTTTGCGGTTGGTATCTTCTTTTCAACAAAAAACCTTTAGATGAATCAATTTTTATACGTTTCTCGCGTTATTACTGTCGTAATGAAAACAGAACAAACAATTAGCTCATTGCGTTAATGTGTTTAAGGTTATTGTAGTTAATGTTTAATTATGATTATAACTTATCATTATAATAAATAGCTCAGGCATTTATTTACCTCCAGTAAAAAGAAAAAGTGTACTTTCCCCCTTCTGTAAAGGAGAAAAGTGACCCATAAATCCTGGTCTGAATCTACAGGGAGAAAAGTAACTAGTAAGAATAAAATAGCTTTGTTTGCCATAACTACTTTACCCCGGCTCTGTATATCTCCTTTTACTCAGTCTTTAGTTTTTAATTTGAACTTTACAAATTCGATCCTAATAGGGATACTCCAATTATGTTACTGTATATTATGCTACTAGGCATCAAAATAAAATTTTGCAGACGAGTTCTACAAATTAGCCCTCGAGCCAAAGGCGAGGGCAGGATATGGAAATTTTCAGTCGAGGCTAGTAGTTAACATATTTCACTGACGAGTCAGGCAAATGGTGAAGTGCCTGTAGAGGTGGAGCCAATGCAGGTAATTGCTAGCTCGAGTCGGCAATGTTTCCTTTCCTGCAAAGTAGCATATTCTATTTTATCTACTTACGCCTAAAAAATAAACATAACCATATTATTCTATAAAATGTTATATTTACATTACATCGGTTATTGCAAAAAAAAAATAGAAAAACCTTAAAAACTGCTCAGTAATGACTAATTTTGCAGCGTAAGCAGATAAAATAGTTTAAAAATTAATTGCAGTGTTTATGTTAATAAAACATATGACATGTTACAAACATGTTAACAAAATAAATAGATTTATCTATGCTATTTTATTACGTTGCGGGTTTAGAATAATTTTCGCATTACATTTTTTTCATATAATGCTTTATTTTTTTAAATCACCCAAACCTTATCCCTGCTACGATGAATAAACCTCCTGTCATCTTAGAGACTTGAAAAATGCTTTTGTATCTAATGTGTTTTATTTATTTTGTTTCAGGATTCAATATGGCGACTGGTTAGGTAAGTTTTATAAGATATATGATACATTTCAACTTTTTGATTTTGATGTGGAAATTTTTATAATTAGATCTTAGTTAATAAAGTCACTAAGTCACTATACAGAGGCACTTAAGTCTTAAATTTTTGATGCATTGAATTCTATTATCCGAGTTTTTATTTCTTTATGAAATATGTTTCTAATCCTTATCTTTCAAGTTTGTTGTGAAAAATGTATAACTTTTAATCGAAAAAAGGGTTTTAGATTTTCTTGTCACAATAAACATCGAAAAGGGGAAAAAATTCCATCTCAAAACTGAATCTGGGTTATTTGAAGCGGAAAAAACGCAAAAAAATAAGAAAACGCAGAGAAATATAACTCCGAGTATAATAAATATGCTTGGGAGTGAAAAAAGAAACGGATAAGGAAGGGAATAAGGCACGCTAGATTTATATTTATGTAAGATTGAATTTTGGCTCCTTTTGGGGGAGGGGGTTAGATTTTTCTGCCGGGAGAGGGGTGTTTTTATTGTAGGGGGTAGAAAAGTGGCTCCGGTATTTTTGGTTATATTCAAGAACGTAGGCTTTTTTTCAAATATATGTATATAAAAGCAGAAAAAATAAGGGAGAATTTTTTCTGTATATCTTTAAGAAAGCAGCCCTTCTCAAAGCTCTCAGTTTGTGATATTATCTGTTTTCTTGAACAAAGAAGGGAAAGCTTTTGAAAACCTCATCCTCTTGCCAGTATCTATCACCTCTAGATATAACCAGAAAAAATATAACAAAAATAAAAATAACAAAGACGAAAATAAGAATAAATATAATAAAGGAGGCGTGGCTCAAGATATCTCTTATATGTTATTTTATGTAATATTTCCATTTTAATAATTTTATATGTCACTTCATAAATACTCTGTTCGGCTAAAATCATTGTTTGATTCCTTTTATAGATTTTAATCTGTTGGCAACATATTAAATTTTTATTTTATTTTTTCATGACAGCATTAGTTTACTAAAAAAAATTTTATCTGATAATTTTACATATTATTCCTTCTTAATGTTATTTTTCCGTATGTATGTGTTTGCGCATTTTTTCAATTTTTTGGATGTATTTGTATCTTGTGTACTCTTCTAATTTTTTTTGATAAGAAAACTTATCAAAACTTAGAGGATTTTAACATATTTATATAAGGAACTATTATATAAATATGCGATATTATATATACAGAGTGCCTCTTTGTATCGTAAACACCTGTGATTATAGAAATTATCATTTTTATTTATCTGTAAAAAGGGCGTTTCTTAATAATGCTCAACCCTATTAATATTACCAAGCAAACTTACTCAGCATTTGTCAGACTTCGTTGTCTTTAAATCAAATAGCTAATTCTTATCACTCCTAAATTGAATATAATGTTATATTATACCAAATATTTAAAATGGAAAGCCTAAAAAAATTGTTATGGAGAAAAAGAAGACTTACTGATAAAAGTTCTAAGATGAGCATAAATGGAGTTCATCATCAAAATAAAAAGAAAGACTCTTTATCTTTCGTTTTCCGCGCCAGACTTTTTACTATTTAAGGACTCCGGATATGTTTTAAGGAACTTGCCTCGCTCGCTAAAGGTCTAAATGAATTAAAATATTTATTTTAGCTCAATAACTGCTGTGGTTTGCTGGTCTCCTATCTCTGATTTGTGAGAAAAGGCTCTGAATACTAAACCCGCTGTACATTAGTAGCTTTTATCCCCCCTGGAAAAATCCTCCGGACGCCCATAGGTTCATTCAAACCGCTCTAAAAAGTCTTTAGACCGGAATGAAAGATATTTTGGATATATTGTCTATATAAGAGACTATTGAGCTTTTTGGAATCTACTAATGAATACAAAACATTTTGCCCCTTGCATATTTTAAATAAGTTGGCATTTTAGGAATATATACTTAAATAGGATGTATTAATGGATTAAGGATATTAAGGATACTTAAATGGATTACCATTAGAAAGAATTTACCAAGTAAAAATGCCGTATTTCTGGCCTAATAAAGGAAATACTTCATTACATTTCCAATTTTAAACAAATTCAAGGTAATTATTTTCCCTAAAACTAGCAGCATATGTGACTATAAATATCTTGAAATGAGGATAAGGTGATGATTTGTGTTGATAAGCCAAAAATAAAGCATTTTATTCTTCTAATGATAATACTTTAGCTTAAATTTTGAGTTTAATTTGGATTATTTACATTTTGGGCACTTATTTCCGCCAAAATAACTGTCTTAGGCAAAAATATGCTAGGTGCAAAATGTCTTGTATTCTCCTCTAGAACCCGAAAATCTAAACAAAAGTATACTTTCCACTTTATTTATTTTTACTAATTCATATAGGAAAAGTATTGTGTTAGCAAAAATATCCGAAACCAGAATGACATCGGCTTTATCCGTTTCAGGTCTATATTTAAAACCTACTGAGTAGTTCTCTCAAAGTTGTCTGCCTGTATGTGTGTGTGTGTCTGTTATCATCGTAGCTCTTAGTGTATTTATGCAAAAGTGTTGATACTAAAAATCGGTCTATAGGTGGTTTTGATATACAGAAAATATATTTTTCTATGAGGTCATTGACCCGTAATAATGACTAGGCAACAGTTTAAAAACATCATAAAACGCGAAAAAATGTTTTTTAAAATTCAGCACGAATGCGGCTATGTATAAGTCTTATATGTGTGCCAAGTTTCATCTCATTATCAGCATTAATTCGATAGTCATTAAATGACTTGTGTACGTTTTTGTAAAAAATTGTAAAAAATCGAAAAATGATCCAATTGAGTTGACATTTAATAAAAGTGTTTACCTTTACGGAAAAAATAAGTACTGAAGTTTCTTTCTTTGTACTTCAAGTTAATAAAGTACTACAAGGATATCTATGATTTTTATTGCATCATAAAAATTAAGCAGCGTCGAGCGTGCCTGGATGGTTGACCGCTGTGAATGAAACGGTATATGGACAATTTTATTTCAATATCGCTGAATTCCGGTAATTTTTCCTAGACTTTTATTTTTCCCACACAATGTATTTGAAGTAATGAACTCTGGTGTACCAGTAAGCTTATTTTTAATTATAAAGTTTTAATAATCCTTATGTATGCCAAACGATAGCTCGGGAAAGAATTACTGGAATTTAAATATATTGTTTTCAAATTGTTCGGGATAAGACACAGTTTCTGAAATAATTAATATAAAGGTATGATCAAATTAAACTTTTTAAAGTTACCGTAGAAAAACACATTTTGGTAATCAGATTATCATACATGGCAGGCGATAACCAAACGAACAATTGGGTATTTGAACTTCCAGTGGTCAACTTAGCTGGGGTGGATACCAAATTTAACGCGACAGCTCCACACTCCACTCCACGCTGAAACTGAATTAATCATGGTGATATTTGAAATCTACCACCCTATATATATAACTTATTAATATATTTATTCCTCCAATAAGAAGGCCTAGTGGATTCCATCCCCGAACTCTCGCATCTACTTAGGTCACCCGAGTAACATCCATAAGTCATTATTTGTCGCCAAATCGTGTTGATTTATTTAATATGCTGGTGCCGTTAAAGAGCCAGTATTCATTCGTTATCATTTGATTAACACCTTTGATTTGTTAATCATTTGACTCGTTTATATAACTGTGAATATCTGTATTTAAGTATAAAAATACTATCCCTTTCAAATATTTTTAAAATTAAATTTGTATAATATATTTAGTTTTTATTCGGTTGGTAAAATAATATTGATGTTTATCTGTGCAATATGTCATCTTTAGATCAAAGTACCCTCTTATACCGTACCTATATCTGCGCCATATTGAAAATATTCACCCTCTTGAACATTCAAGTACTACTTCTGGTATCTCATGATCTAATCTATGTTATGACCTGTAGTTGAATCTATTTTTTAATCTTTTATCTTTAATTTCTTTTGTATGTAACGGTCTAAATATTTTTCAATAATACCATTCTACTGTTAACTTATTTAATAGTTGTTTTATATGATTTTTTTAGCTATTTATTTAATAAACAAAAAACTAATACTTTTATATTTTAAAGGGTCCGCAAGCCGGGTGAATTCTTGATCCTTTGATATGCTTGATTTCGTGCTTAAAAATTAATTCCTTGCTTGATTTCAGCGAATCTCCTTTGGAAATAATCGCTATTAGGATAGGCGTCATAACTTCACTGACCTAATACCATTTGTTGAACGAGTTCATATTAGAACAAATTAAAAAGTTATTTTCCTGGGCTTTTTACTTTTCCTCACCTACTACCGTAGGTATAAGGAAAAGTATTGTGTTCAAACTTAAAAATCCAAAACCGAGGTTTCAGGATTTTTTTGTGATTATATTTGTATTTCCTATTTCAATATAGCTAATATTTCCTTCGCTAAAACTGAATTATTTGATAAACCTTCGGATCATTCCATAGTTTTAATTTTAAACGTTTTTTTTAACTCTTGTAAACATATAAGTTAGCCAGGCGCGGATACGAGAAAGGCCCCCCAAGATCCAAAAAATTGAGAAAAATTAAAAAAAAATAAAGCTTAGGCGGCGCCGGCTAATCGTTTTTTATTTCCCCATTTTTAACTAAAAATGTCGATTTAAAAAATATTTAATTTAAAAAGAGCAAAACAAAATTGCTAATATACATAATTATGACTATAATATTTAATGAACATGCTTAAACCACAATTGGGCACCTAACAAAAGAATATTCTCACTCCTGTGACAAGGTACGCTAAAATTTAGTTGGATGGTAGTTAGCCCTATTGGAAGCAGTTTTTTGAACCCCTGACGTAATTTATTTTTTTAGTGTTTAAGTAGGGCTTTAGGGAGCAATCGACTCTGAGTGGAGTTTTATATCTTGCTATAGTCTGATCTGATGCGAGTCTTTAATGATCTGATTGAGCAATAAACTAGTCTCATTTAGATTGGCTACAACTATCAAAATAAGAGCCTTTCTCCGCTAGTCAAATGTTGTGATTTACTCATATTAGATTGCATTAGTATTTTAATATTGCTTATACTTTTTATCGCGAAAAATACGCAATATTTTTAATTGTCTTTTTTTATTTAGCTTTTATATTACAATACTAATGTAATATTTTATAAATTGGTTATTTGAAAAAACTAGCTTTCAATTTGTATTTAAATAAATATATTTAGTGATTTTTTTCAAATATGATTTAGCTTTCAAATCACGTCGTGTGAACCCCACGAATGCAAACTTGGCTTCTTTATCATCAGAAAAAACTTTTCGAGCCGTTTTTAATTAAAAAATACGATCGAGGGGGTGGTGGGATCATAGCAATGGTGGGGTATTTGTTACACACCCCTCGGGCTTTTTTTTATCTTTGTTTACATTTGCAAATGCGTTTTTGTTATATTAGTATTTTGTTTTTCCCTCGATGCGTTACGTCAAATGTTAGTTAGTTATTCCTTTGTATCTAAATGAAAATAATCCGTCTCTTACAATGGTTGAATACAATTGTTTATTTTTTTAAAATAAGAATTATCATACAAAAGATAATAAAAGGGAGCGACATTTGTATTTGGAACTTGTTAAACAGCTGTTAGCTAGCAAGCAGCCATTTTTATAATAATCCAAAATACATATCATAAATGGGTGTATTAAATGTAAGTTATACAGGGGGGTTACGTAGAAAAATATTATAAAGGGTATATCTTTGCCGTAGGGGGGTGATTACTTCTGTTTTGCCTCGTGGGACTCGACTACCGAATTCTGATTTTTAATGCGGTCCCTATTTATAGAAATCTTTTGTTAGAATCAACCTTATCTTAATGCATTTCTCATTACAACATAAAAATATAGAGATTTTGGGGTGATATTTCTCCCTTTTTAAGATTTGCCAAAATTATTCAAACTGTTATCACAGTTGTCAAATATATTGACATTTAACTGAAGTGTTTCCAAAAATGAGGTTCATGGAATTTGCTTATACAATTTATTTGATGTATAGGCTTATATAAATAAGCTATTTAAATAAGTAAAAAATTATTGATTGCTTTCTTGTATTTTAAAGTTTGTAAAATCTTAAAAATAAATTAAACAATGCACCACTGCTGTTTTATCCTGCCACTATTGGGTAACATAATTTATTATTTTTTCCAAATTTTAATTTAAGATATTGTTACGATTTCGTATTATTATTTGGTCAGTTTTTCTATATCCTTTTGTTGAATTTCAAATAGTTTTTGGATCCGTTTCCTTCTTTTCAAATAGGGGTTTACATGTTGAAAGATATTTGGACAAAAAGACACGCGTCGAAATATTAATGCTTCTTAAACATGTCAGGGAGTATGTTGAAATCTGCCGTTATTTACTGTTATTAGCTTTCTCGTTTTCTTCTTAGTTACCCGATATTATTTAAATATTTCTTATTATTATTAGTATTTAATTTAAAGGTTGCTGAAGATTTTAATAATAGAGAATTTAATAATAATTATGGGCTTGAAAAATTCTATCAATTGACACGATGTTCAATTAAGTTATACTTCTTATTGTTAAGTTATAATAAAATTTCGTTTTATGATTTTGTATAAAAATTTATTAAACTTCTTTTAATTTGCTTCATAATGAAAGAACTCTCTTTACTTTATTCTAAAGAAACTTTTTTTAATCCTATGGTGTGTATGTTAAGTTTTGTCAGATTTGTTTATTATTGTTATAATACTTCTTTTTAATCCAATGCTTTAGCAATTGATCGAAATAAAATTAAAGTGAGTTTCCCTGGTTTGATACTAAAAAGAGTTTTTAATACTAAAGAAAGTTTTTCCCTTGTGCGAAGCAAAAACTATGTAAAAAAGAACTCAACATAACTCTTCATAAAAAACGAGAGGAAGATAAACATTTACAATTTATCTAAAATTCTAAAACTTGGTACCAAAGCAAACAAGCTAAATAAAAGGGTAAAAACGAGAAGGTGATTTTTCATTAATTTAGAGGTTGAGTTGATTTGTACAGATAGGACTGCAGCAAATCCCCAATGCATTTTATATGTTACTTTCGACTTTATATCACGCTTTTTGGCTTTTCACAAAATTTTCCCTTTTTTGTGGTCCATTTTCTATGGAATAAAATCATCACTATTCCCTACTTTTTAGAGTGAACACATTAAAATCACCCATTAAAACGTGAATAACACGGGACCAAAGTTTGTACCTTGTGAGATACCTTGGTTTCCCATTATCTATACAACATTATTAACTCGCATAGGGAATAAAATTTTACAAAACTAAAATAAAAATGTCTTACATAGTAAAATTAGAAATTTATTACTAAAATAGCAGATAAAGAGTTTGAATGTGGATACTTGAAAATTTTACACTACCCGTGTTGTACTTCTCCCCTACGGTTTTCTATCGATTCAGCAATTTTAATTTTGTTTTGAAAATGCTCTACGTAGTTTTGCACTTTGCTATGATTTATAAATGTATAATTTAGGAAAACTAGAAATGTCAAACAAGTCTTTATTTGAAAAAAATTGCATAACACGTTCACTATAGACAAAAGCAGGTAAAGCCTCTCTTCCCGCGTTGAATTATCTCCTAATTTTCTTTTGCTTCATAGTTGTCAAAGGAAGGCAAATTAACATTTTCAAATTTGTTGTAAAATTAGACTAATAAAGGGCTTATTTCATCTCGCGGATACAAAATCAATTTGAATTAAAAAGAAATAAGTGTACTCGATATTTCCAATTACTTTGGTAATACATGTTTTTATAGATGCATTTTTATAGCTCTATGGGCAGACTGATCAACTAATTTGAACAAAACCTTTTCTAAAACCTCATAGTAAATTGTAAATAATACGGTTAATTAGTTACTAAAGATGAATGTGTATAAAACTACCCTAAATTCTTCATTATAATTTTTAGAAACAATTTCTAGTAGATAAATATAGAATCTCACAACTTTTTAGCTTCTTTTAGTAATATAAGTATATAATATTTTTAAGTAGCTCATGAAACATTTATTTATATTCGTGTATTCAAAATATAGTTAATACTTAATGTATTTTCCAATAATATATTTACGAGGAAGCAGGTACAATATATCAATTTTCCTTGATTTTGTAATAAATAATTTAATAATATTCTTTATTTTCTCTGCGTGACAAATCAAACGAGATTTGTTTTTCTATTACACATTCTTTACCTTTTGTAAAATTGTTTTGTGTATATTTTCCTGCTTTTATTTCATTTTTGATAAGTCACGAAAATGTCTTAGATTTACAGAGACCTTGTTTTTTTCTACTTATTTATTTATCTTATAGTTTTCCGTATAATGTATTCTTTTGGTTATTTTAGTTTAGTTTGTTTTTCATGTTTTTGTCTTAAATAGAAACACATAAATTGTATATTAGAATCCTCCTCCCTATATTGTGCGATTATAAATCAGAATTTTGAATTATTATAGATTGCTGTTTTATAAAGTTTAAGCATGCAATACTTAGTTCCTTGAAAAGATAATTGTAAGGAAATTATTTTAAAACAAAGTAGAAATCGTTCTTTGTAATCAATAACTACTTTCCACCTTATTAAATTATTAATTTCCTTCATTTAATAATATAGTTCTATGATGTGTTAGAAATCGGGTACTGGGTACCTCGGAACTTTTCCTCATCACATCGGATTCACTACGCTCATCCTCCCTACGGACTCGCTTGTTCAACCTCAGAATATACAATTAGCCAAATTTATACTTTAACACGTCTTCGTCCTTCGCTCGTCCTAAGGTAATAAATATATCCTTTTCGTTCTCAGTGGTCACTTATACAGCACTTACCACGCTTAATGCTACTTAAATTTTATGATTCAATAAAAAAACCATAGATATACTTATTAAAACGAAACTGAGTGGACTTATTTATTACGTGAAAGGTATACTCTTGTACTACATTTTAACTTAATTAGATTGTTTTCGAATTTTTACAATTTTTTTAAAAAAACATCCACAAGTTATTTCATAAAAATTTGAACTAATGCTGTTAATGAGATGAAAATTAACATTTATTTTGGTCTTATACATGGCGGCTACATGCGTGCCAAATCCCAAATTCATATCGCATGATATTTACGCTTTTTAGATTTTTAAAAATATTTGCTAATACATTATTGCGTTAATGTGGTCATCAAAAAATATTTTATGAATAGCACAACTGCAGGGTAGAGTAATATTTGTATAAAGTTTCAACTCCCTAGCATAAATACACTAGGAGCTACGATGAAACATACACAAATGCACACACACACATAAAGACCGACAGAATTTTCTACGAAATTTCAACTCTCTAGCACGAAGACACTCTAGGAGCTGCACATACACACACAATACAGACAACTTTGTGAAAACCACTCAGTAGAACTTAAAAACACCTGAAACGAATAATTCCGGTGACATCCACGTTTGGAGTTTTTTGCAAACACTATACTTTTTTTATATACCTACGGTATAAATGAGGAAAAATAAAAAGTTATTATAATCAGTAATTCTTATAAGTAAATCTTGTTTCTTCAACAGATAATGCATAATAAAGATAAATGTATAATAGAGCTGCTGCCAAGCGGAATATTTCAGATCTACTAATTTTAAATCTTTATATATAAAGTGAATACATTGTACTTGACTTTCAAATTCTCTTCGACTAAGTTTTTATTTGTAACTTTAACCGGTGTATCATACGCCGTTAGATGACGTTTTTTACAGTTAAGCCTAACACGAAAAAGGAGCATTTAAATGTGGAGTGGCGCATTGATGGAGAATCTGTTTCACGAAGATTTGGTTTGACAGGATTAGAAACATAAACAAAAAAAAAGTTCCCTGATCTGAAATAGCAGACTACATTGTCT
>JACMZG010001863.1:48791823-48796823 GCA_018340805.1 Microvelia longipes | reverse complement strand
CATTTGAAAATTCATTAAATGATGATACTCACTTTAGAGGCGTTAGTGACCCGATTTTATTCCATATCAGTTTTTTTAATAGGTGATTTTATGTTTTAAAGAATACTTTTTTATTTCATGCTAACTATGTATTAGGGGTTTAGAGTACCAGGCTCCGAGTTTAAGAGATATCATGTAAAGTTTTCATTATGTAAAAAAATAAAAAGCTTTTTTATATTGAGAAATGTTTTACTACCTATATAGATGCAATAATTGAAAACTCTCGGAAAAATAAGTCCCTGGTTTTTTAATAGGGTGAAGTATTTACATCCTTCTTCTATCTTAGCGTGACTAGATCAATTCATATTAGATTTTTTCTATTGCTTCTTTTGACTTTTAAAGGTAATTATTAACTAGTGTTTTACCATTAGAAATTGCCGCGTTTTATGAAATACTGCTACTTGTTTGACTAATTTCCGTGTTAAACATTCTGTGTTTAACTGGGAAATATACTGTAAATTACAGTTCCTTAAAAAATTAAAATAAAAAACATTATTTTTATGGCCCATCGGCCTTTTCCTGCGTGATGATAAGTATTTTAGATGGGATTTCGCTATCCTCTAGGCTAATAGTATTAATAATGTTGGTGTTACATTTTAATTGAAGTCTATTCATTTGTAAAAAAAACTGAGAATTCTGCCCCGGCTCGCGATTACAAAATTAAATATTGCCCATGTTTATAATTTATGACGTCATCAACCCTAGCTTTTTCAGAGTGACGAGTTAGTTTGGAAGTGGGAGTTAGTTTTTGATTTTTCTGGTCAGCTTACTACCACAGACAGTCAGTCAGTGCAATCCATAATAAAGGGCCTCGAAGGAGGCATAGTTAATTGAGTAGGCCTGCGAAGTGGGCCGTTGAGGCGAGGTTTGTTAAATACCCGACAATAAATAAATTCCTTAAATAAATACCTGTTTGACAAATAAATCAACAAACGATTTAAAACAATAACCTAGGAACGTCTTCAGAGCGTTCTGATAGCCGGAGACGCGGCTAGGTGCTTCTAGCCGCTGGTAACTAACAAACAACAAACTAGTAACATTGAGGTTAGGATCACCTTTCAACTTTGGTAGAACATATTAGGCAGAAGGATCTGCAAACTTTAGATTTTGATACATTTTATTGATTTTTAAATCAAAATTTATTTATATACAAAATTTCAAGTGTCACATTCATCAAAATTTTAAGAATTTTGATGAGTGAGTGTCGAAACTGCCTGACTTTGAGTCTCCATATCTCATAAGCTTTGAATGGAAGATGAAATTCAGTTAGAATTTGTCGGCTCAATAAGATCTTTTAGTTGCTATTAAAATTATATTTTAATGTTCTAAATAAAAAGATACGAGGGCGAGGGAGTGAAAATAACTTCGAGGTGCTTCCAGTAAAGGATTGTTCGACAGTGACCGCTAGACTTGGCGGGGGCACTTCCGTGCCTCCAGGTAACAAATGAACTAGGAATACAAAAGAACAACAAATTTATGAATACTCCTTCTTAGTGAGCCCATTTATTCTTAACAATTTTATTATTAACCAAATCTTTCAAGGATTAACCTTGAGTCCCTTTTGTGTACTATTAGGATTCACAAAACTTGACTTTATACAAATTATATTTGTTTTTCTAAATGAGTATTTTTACACGTCATTTTCTACGTTTAATAAATTTTTGTCTTGTAGATAAATTACGTAATTTGTTGTGCTGTATCTTTAAATGTATATGTACATTGTTTCTCCTGGTTTGTTAATGCAAAGGGATCAGAGAGATATTTTGTAGAATCCAATTTCATATGATCCCCAGCTTTCTCTGTTAAATAACTGTAATTAAACCCGAAAATCCAATAACTAGTCACAAAGTGGGATGATATATCCAAGTATGCCGAACATTCAGTTTAAGGCTGCCGTTGTCCAGTCGTTACTGTCAGATAGGAGGGGTGGGAGAATATCGTGAGTTATATCCCAAGGAATGGAGGCTCGGGGGAAATTAGTTTGAGCGTTGTGGCCAGATGACCCGTAGCCGAGGGTAGCTTTATTTCTAATAGCTAGAACCGACTAGGACGATAAGGGAGAAAACGATAAAATGCAATAAGTGTCAAAGTGACAGGGGGGAGGGCTGGTCAAGGGAAAACGGTCAAGCTCGTGAAACCTCTACAATCCGGTTCTCTTCGTTTGATGGTGAAATTCCGTTCCTTTGGAGCCCTTAGTCTCACCAATAACCCACAACCGAGAGCTTCTTCAATATAACCCTTAAATCTTTCCTCTTATACCTACCACTGTACGCCCTTCCTACTGACCAGAGCCCTTGGCTCGGCTACAAAACTAATATAATTTTATTGAAAATACTAAGCCTTATATTCTGGTTCTACCTTAGAAACCGAGTCAAGAGAAAATCTTATATCGGTTGAAAAACAAGTATAAAAAGAAAATATTAAAACATTCTATCTCTCTTAACTTTCCCTGATATTGGAAACTAGTCTCTTATTGCATCCTTCCTACCGGACCATGTCCATTTTATGTATTTATTTTAGATCCTTTTAAAAAATATATTATATGTTTTACTCCGCGTCCAGCTGAATTCATAGAAGTTATTTTCTCCCGTGACAAGTGTTTGATAAAATTATTACTGATACTCCTTTTTTACATAAGTTTTTGCGATATTTCATTTGATACTACCGAATTTTGCTAAACATGAATAGTTGACTTAATATAAATTGTGCGAGTGGCACTTCACTTAGAAAGTGTAAAAAGCAAAATAAAATGCTACATCTGGTCACTGTTTAGGCTCTGTCAGCACCCAGATGAGTTTAGACGTAACAAAACAGAGTGGAACATAACATGAATTGGAGCAGTGCCCCAGATGTAGTCTTACATTTTGTTGTTACATTTCCTAGGTGTCTCTCGCACAATTTATTGTGTCAAGTTTAGTGGCTTAATAAACCTTTTTAGAGAAACAATTTAGTGATAGTACGCAGGCGGTAAATTGATTTCTATGGCTTTAATACGACACACGGCCTAAAATCAGGTACAGCGTGGTAAAATAATGCGAGGCCAACCTTATTGGTTTTTCGACACTATTTTCCCGCGGTGACGACCGATTTTATCCGTGCTGTCGTACTATTCTAGGTACAAAAATATTTCACTGATATGAGTCAACTGTGTCATGATTCTATCTAAAATCTCAGCATAACTAAGTTTACCAAACTTGAATTATGAAACCAACTTGAATTAACATATCCAGAGATCAAACAAAACAGATTGTTAGTTTATTTATGCCATGATTGTTTCTTACTAAGAAAGCGTTTGCTGAAGACACAATCCAATATCACCATTTTGTATTTCAAAATTTATATTGAAATTGTTGATTTCTAGTGTAATTTACTCAGTCTTACCCCCTTACATCTGTCTTTTAACATTTATCGATTTTATTTTATTACTTATATACGTTACACATTATAATATAATCAGTGCTTATAAAATTAACTTTTTAAATAACTATGTAAGCATCATGTATTGTCCCTTTGATCGATGTTAAAGTATTCTAATAAAATTTATTAAATAACGAAATTTATGATAGACATATTCAATATGTACAAATTTTCAATACTTAAAATATAATTCAATATACCACAGATTTAATATCATTTGATACCAGTGTTTCTTTGAATTGGCATTCTACCAGGTGTTCGACTTAACCGGAAATCTTTATTACAAAAGATTCTCTAGACCGCGAAATCATGACAGTAAAAAATAGAAACCCCATATATTTTTCTGATCGTACCTTTGCTACATTCTATTATTTTATTGCAATCCCTATATTTTACTTATTTGACTTAATTTGAGTTTGCTGTAAAGCTTTAAATGATAATTTATTGTGAAAGCATTTATTCATTAATGCCTCATTGAATGCATGATTGAGTATGATTACGTTAGTCATAACTCAGACGATTTAAAACAATTATTACAATAATCATTAACTTTTCAAATTTTTATCGTAACTTCAATGACTCATAAATATGCCTACATCTGGCAGTATCTTCTTGTACAACAAAATACAGATTTATCAAAGGTTATTTCTGGTCGCTCATTTTAATTCTTTGTTTTATTGGTATGGCTGGTTTTGTTTTAAAACGTTCTTTATACTACATACACTGCTTTATAGTCTGATCAGCCATTAATATTTTTTTAATGATTTTAAATTTCCTAAGAAATGTATGACATGCATATTATATATATAATCAGACTCTAAAACATAACTTGTACAATGACTTACAAGTGTAAGTTACTTCTATGAGACTATATAGCGTAACTTGTACAATTGACCTATAAGTATAAGTTACTCCTATCAGACTATAGCATAACTTTAACTTACAAGCATAAAATTGACTTACAAGTATAAGTTACTCCTATGAGACTATAAAGCGTAACTTGTACCAATTGACCTATAAGTATAATTTACTCCTATCAGACTATAAAGCCACAACTTTAAAACTTACAAGCATAACAATTGACTGTTAAGCTAACTATTGACTTACAAGTTTAAGTTACTCCTATAGACTATAAAATCACTCAACTTATAAAGCACAAACTTAACTTACAAGCATAACAATTGACTTTAAAGCATAACTATTGACTTACAAGTATAAGTTAACTCCTATCAGACTGTAAAAGCATAACTCCAATTACCTACACGTATAAGTAAAAAAACCTATTTGAGCTTTTAAAACATAACTCGCAAAATTGAGCATAAATGTATTAATTCGGGTTCTTTGTTTTCAGAGAACAAGCATTTAAAGACATCTTCTTGCCAGAAGTTTCTACTTTTTTTCTGGGATGTTTTTATTACATTTTCTTAAAATTTCTAAAACTAATTTGTATTTAATTTTCTCTTATATTACAAAGTTTTTTTTAAAGTGTATTTCGTCTCATCTTGTTATGTCTTAAACTGTATGACAAGATTTTTTTCTTGAAA
>JACMZG010001863.1:48761187-48790874 GCA_018340805.1 Microvelia longipes | reverse complement strand
ATATCACAAAATCTAGAAACGTTATTTGATCGAGTTGAAATTAAATACACATTTACTAATTTTATAAACGTTTATTTAATACATATACTAATTTGAATGTTACTATTACATATACTAATACGTTTTATATACGACTAATACATTTTGAAATTTGAATATATTTTGGTAATATGCAACTTACATGAATTAGTAATATTACACAGAGATGCGCAAAGCGTGGTCCGTGGTAAGATTTTAGGTCCGTGAGGTAATAGACGAAATAGGTAAACATTAATTTTAATGCTATTATTATTAATAATTATAATAGCAGTTATCTTTCTTCAGTTCTAGTATTCTTTTACCGAATTTCTAAAGGAAAAAATAAGTTTATGACATTGTTTTATAAATGCTTGAATGGTTTGGACGAATCTATGAAACAAGAAAGAATCAACTAAGTTCTTATTGGTAAATATAAATATATAATAGAACGAAAGAATAAAAAGTCTCTCACAGTTTATGATATTTATTTACAATAAAGCAGAGGCGCTTTCGACCTAACAAGAGGTCATCTTCAGTGCCTATTAAACAAATAAGACAAAATAAATTTAAAAAACCTTACTTAGAAAGAAAAAAATAAATAAATAAAAATACAAAAGTATACAAATAAGAACAGAAATGAGTAAAACATAATAAATCAAATAAATTTACCGTTGAGCAAGAATAAAAGATAGAATGAATTATTAATTAAACAAAATTAAGATAGAGGGTTTGAGCAGGCTTGTAACAAGACACATACTGGTTGGTTTAGGGTGCGGCTCGCAGTAACGCATTGATAAGCGCGTCCTCTCCCTCTCTCGTTTAAGTTTAAATCGCCAACAGTGTCTTGACTTCTGAATATCTCTAAGTTTTCTAAAAGTTTAACTTACGACCTTTATCTCCGTATGCAATATGCAAGTTTTATGGGAAGCATGCACGTGGTTGTCAGTGATGAGTAGTAAGTAGAACTTGCTGGAGCACGCATTTAAGATGTTCAGAAAGTCTGGTGCTTAGTTTCCTACCAGTCTGGCCCTAAGATACTCCGCTTGGGCACTCCCCACCATTGGATTTATACACCCACTACGCGATTCAAAGGGAATTGGTCTTCACATTACTAAGGTAGGTTTTTAAAGTCTTGCGATTGCTGAAGCTTACATTTAAGTTGCTACTCTTCAACACACTACCCCTAAACGCTGCGATAAAATTCAACTAAGGGATTGAGCACCATTGCTTAATATTTTCCGGCTCTTGAAGTGTCTGGGTCATGATACTATTCATTGGTCTAAGCACAAGCGGCCTCTTTCTTTCTATTTTTATCAACTATCCACCTATATCGTTCCGCCCGGGCTATATCGCAATTAATTGTATTTTTGAGAAGATATGCTTCTTGATCCAAGGGGGGAGGGTTAGTAGCCGATGAATTAAATGAGTTTGAAGGCCGCCATTTTGTGGCACCACCGGGTGATGAGAATCTGCCGGAATCACGTTGTCTGTTGGATGTTGGCTTTCTAATATACTTCAAAAGCTAAGTTGACTTTCTTGCCTGAATATTGAACATCGAGGTAGTTGGTTTGCCTCCTTCTCTACCCTCAAGTGTAAATTTAAGGGTTATGTTTTACAATTATTTAAATATTTTAAGAAAAGCGTCAGTTTATTAATCGAACCAACCCATACCACAAAAATATCGTCTACATACCGCTTCCAGAACTTGATATATTTTCTGAACGGGTTATTGATGTCATCTATGAACTCTTTGTAAAAAGAAGTGCATGAAAACATTCGCACCTGGGGAGATAAAAGGTGCTTCCCATAGCCAAGCCTCCTTTACCACTGTAAAAAGCTTCATTGAAACAGATTAATTTTGACTCAGACACAGCTCCATTATTTCTAAAAGCTCGGCATTAAAAATTTTATCAGTAGAATGTTTACCTAGTAATGCACAGAATAAACGTAGGCAAGTATCCGATGGTATATGCATGTAAACAAATTGACGACGTCAAACGATGCTAGAATAAACTTATTTGGTAAGTGGACTGACTTCAAAGTTTCAACAAACTCGCACGTCGGAAATAGTTGATAAAAATAAGAAAGAAAGAGGCCAGGCTTGTGTTAGAGCCATGAATAGTCATCATGACCAGGACACTTCAGAGCCGGAAATATTAAGCAATGGTGCTCAATCCCTTATGTTGGAATTTTATCGCAGCGTTTAGGTAGTGTGTTGAAGAGTAGCAACTTAAATGTAAGCTTCAGCAATCGCAAGACTTTTAAAAAACCTACTTAGTAATGTGAAGGACCCAATTCCTTTGGAATCGCGTAGTGGGGTGTATAAAGTTCCAATGTGGGAGGCAAGCGGAGTACGTTTAGGCAGACTGGTAGGAAACTAAGCACCAGGACTTTCTGAACATCTTAAACGTGCTTCCAGCAGTTCTACTTACACCTCATCACTGACAACCACGGTGAATGCTCCGCATAAAACTTGCATATTGCATACGGAGATAAAGGTCGTAAGTTAACTTTTAGAAAAACTTAGAGATATTCAGAAGTCAAGACACTGTTGGCGATTTAAACTTAAACGAGAGAGGGGAGAGGACGCCGCTTATCAATGCGTTACTGCGAGCGCCGCACCCTAAACCAACCAGTATGTGTCTTGTTACAAGCCTGCTCAAACCTCTATCTTAATTTTGTTAATTAATAATTCATTCTATCTTTTATTCGTCTGCTCAACGGTAAATTTATTTGATTTATTATGTTTTTACTTCATTTCTGTTCTTATTTGTATACTTTGTATTTTTATTTATTATTTATTTTTCTTTCTAAGTAAGGTTTTTTAAATTTATTTTTGTCTTATTTGTTTAAATAGGCACTGAAGATGACCTCTTGTTAGGTCGAAAGCGCTCTGCTTTATTGTAAATAAATATCATAAAACTGTGGAGAGACTTTTTCTTTCGTTCTATTACGATGGACTCCATTTATGCTCATTTTAAACATAAATATATATTTCCTGATGTTATTACGATAACCAAAAAATATTATGTTTTCCATGGATATGTTTTATGGAATCAGACAAAATGAAGACTTTCAAAGAAATTGGTTTTTGTCAAAGTAACCACGATTTATTATAGAGAACTATAAAATTAAGAGTTCAGTAAAAGAATTATTCTAGTTTATTATAAATTTGTTTATGAACTGTGGATCTGATTAAAGTTGATGAAATCAAACTAAGAAACTTAAATACTAAAAATTCTAGCATTTTTAAACTTTTCGTGTTGCTAACTATTAGTCTACTTCGCGAGCACGTTACAACCACAAAAGTTAAAAACACAGACTTTAACGACGAGCTCAGTAAATTGGATTTTTACATAGGGAGGGGGTAACGACTGTTATTGTTATTTATCACACAATTTATTTAGTTATACCATTCATCCACAATGGCGTAGGAGGGTCTGCGAAGCTCTGAAGTTTGCATATCCCTGACAAACTGATATAGAACATCAACCATGTGGACGAAACCTCTTTTTTATTGAGAATTTATAACAATTTTAAGATTGAACAATTCTAAACATTTTTATCTAGAATAGAGACCAAAAACATTTTTATCTAGAATAGAGACCAAAACATTTTATCTTGAATAGAGACCAAAACATTTTTATTGAATAGAGACCAACAAATTTTTTCTAGAATGAGACCAAAAATTTTTATCTAGAATTGAGACCAAATCATTTTTATTTTAGAAAACGTAGAATTAAAGTTTTTATTACTTTTCCTTTTCTACTACATTAGATATATAAGAAATATATAATATAATATAATATAAACAAATAATCCGAAACTGAGTTCATCATAATTATCCGTTTCATGCATTTTTATGGCGTTTAAGTGGTTTTTATCATAGGGCCATGTATGCTAGCTTCTAGCATTTATGGTAGCTTCTAGCTTTATGCTAGCTTCTAGCATTTATGAGTAGTATATATAAGTATAGTTTAAGCCTTGAAACTAATATATTATTAGATTAAATTAACATTATAAACATATAAAAAATAATGACTGGCTGTCATTACAGTCCTCCCTCCTAGAACTGTATATCCACTTCTCTAGCTCCTTCTCTTTGTCTCAATTGATCTGCATGTTTTTTCTTACTCACTCCTCCGACTTTAACTTTGTATGACAGTTCTCCTGATCTGTCTCCACTACTCCCGCTTTCCATCCATTCCCATCTTCTTTCCTTACCCATACTTCATCCCCCCTTTCAAATTCTCTCGTTTTCTTTTCTTTATCATGATACCTTTTTTGTTTCCATATGCGTTCTTGTATCGTCTCTTTATGGTTAGGCCGAAGATTGTCCATTAATGTAGGGATTCTTCTACCTATCAGCAAATCTGCCGGAGACAACCCTTGTAGTTTGTTGTGGTGTATTCCTATAATTATCAGAAAAGACTGCAAAGCTAAATTTGGATCTTTCCTTCTTTTCTGTAACTTAAAAATCGTCTTTTAAATGTTTTCACCGTCCTCTCTGCTAAGCCATTTGTTTTGGGATGGTATGGAGTTTGTTTTTACGTGTTTAATATTATTTTCTTTGCAAAATACTTCGAATTCTTACTAGTTAGTTGTGGCCCATTATCTGATACTAATCTTGGATGGTATGCCAAATCTACAAAACCATTCACGAAGTTTTTTATTAGTTGATTGTAGTTNTTTGTTGTGGTGTATTCCTATAACTTATCAGAAAAGACTGCAAAGCTAAATTTGGATCTTTCCCTTCTTTCTGCAACTAAAAATCGTCTTTTAAATGTTTTCACCGTTCTCTCTGCTAAGCCATTTGTTTTGGGATGGTATGGAGTTGTTTTTACGTGTTTAATATTATTTTCTTTGCAAAATACTTCGAATTCTTTACTAGTTAGTTGTGGCCCATTATCTGATACTATCTTGGATGGTATGCCAAATCTACAAAACCATTCACGATTTTTTTTGTTGATGTAGTTGTGATCTTTCAGTTTACCAATCTTAATCCTCTTAGAGAATGCGTCCATTAATATCAACCACTGATGCCCTTCAAATGGCCCTGCAAAGTCAATATGCAGTCTTTCCCACGGTCTACTGGGTACATTCCAGGGATATAAGGGAACTTCCGCTATGTTATCTCGGTGTTCTTGGCATGCTTCACAACCTCGAAAACTCTTCCACTGCCTTACTCATCCCTGGCCACCAGACGTAATACCTTGTTAAGGCCCGCATAGCTGAACTCCTGGATGGCCCCTGTGTAGAATGCGCAAAGTTGTATTCCATAACAAAGTGGGCACAATAATTTTCTCTAACCATGTTAGCACTCCATCTTCCCACTCTATTTCATCTTTCTTCGTTGGTATTCTCCTAACTCCCCTTCAAGCTTCTTATTTGGCCATCCGTTTTCAATATATGCTATAACTTTCTTTAATGTATCGTCTACTTTCGTTGCCTCTTGCAAATGTTCTTTGTCATACAAGGTGTGTCTGTTTTCATTTATTAAGGTTTTGATTTCTATTGCCTCGCTTTTCCATAGTGCTTTATCCTCATTCTGATAAACAGGTAGACGAGACAATGCATCAGCGCATACATTTTCAACCCCTTCTCTATATTTAATCGTGTATTGATAACTATTAAGTTTTAATGCCCATCTAACTAATCTGCCATTCGTGATTTTAGATAAATCTCTTTTAGTTCCGAAATCCTTTCTAGTGGTTTGTGATCAGTCTCTAGTATAAATTCCCTGCCATAAATGTATTGATGGAATTTAGTCACTCCATAGACTAAAGCTAATGCTTCTCGGTCTATAGGAGCATATTTTTGCTCTGCCGAATTCAATACAGTCGAGGCATACGCTACTGGTCGTTCCGATCCATCAATCATCTGGTGCATTAGTACAGCACCTAATCCATTTTCAGACGCATCAAACAACTTTAATTGGTTTATTTAAATCATATGGTACCAGAATAGCATCGCTTGTGATAATGTTCTTAATTTTATTAAAACATTCCTCTTCGGCGCGAGTCCATTTCCACAGTGTGCCTTTTCTCAGCAGTTGATGTAATACTTTGCATTGCCCTTGTAAGTTGGGTGCGAATCGAGAGTAATATATATCTATATATATAATATATATATATATATATATATATATAGTATATATATATATATATATATTATATATATATATATATATATATATATATATATATATATATATATATATTATATTTATCATATATATTATATATTTAATATATAATAAATAAATTAATATCTAATATTGCCTTATTATCTTAAGCATTTGGCCTTAAGATAGGCCAAATGCCCTATCTTAAGCTGCTACAGAATTAAATACTTTGGATTTCGACTCTAAATGAAGAACAGATCATAGACATCTTAAATGGAACAGAAAGTTGGTTAAAACTGAGTCAATATTTAAAATGTGCATATAGTTATAGAAGAGATTTAGTGCATTTCTTTAACTTTTAAAACTATTTAAATTTTTTATTAATAATTTTTTGTTAAATCATCAAGTTTGATAATGTTGTGTTTATATTATGTATGTTTACTGCGTGTTGTTTGCATGTTAAAAAAATGTTTAAGTACTAAATTACCAAAAAAATATATAATAATAAAAAAAAAATAATAATAATTTAATACAAATAATAATAATATTAATAAATAAAGATAAAACAATAAATATTTGTATATTATAACTATGTAGAATAATGTTAAAAAACTAATGCATGTGCAACTCCGGCTGACGGTTCATAACTATAACCTAAAATGTAATGTATAAACAATTGTATTATATTTTTGCAAAATATACTTTTTCTATTCTATTCTATATTATATATATATATATATATATATATATATATATATATATATATATATTTTATATTTATATATATTTATATATATATGTATGTGTGTGTATGTATAATATTTACATATAAACATATTACTATATGTATAGGCTAGTAAGTAGAATACCTGACTGTAACTATATTTTCTATGCTCATAAAAGAAATATCGCGCTTCATGTATATGTATATTTTATATTATAGTTTAGTTTTTATTTTATAGTTCATATTTTATATTGAACATAATATCATATAGGGTTATAGAATATGTTTTTATAAAACTTGAAAGACAAATCGGAAGTTGCTATTAGTAAAGTTAGTTGGTTTTCCTTACTGTTAATAATTTATTGCTTTTAAAAAAAAAATATCACAACCAACCCTGGTGGTTCCAGTTGTTTTAATTGTTGATGGTCTTAAGGCTTTAGTTTATGGACTTTGTCATGTTATGCCTGAAAATCTCTATAAAATGAATAATGCAACATAAATGAAAGACCCAAGTTTTCCATTTATTTTTAAAGTAATCTTAGAGCAGCTGGGAAAAAATTCCGTAAATTTATAACACAAATGTATTTAAATTCCATTTAAACAAACTCTACTTCACTTGGCGAATTTACTTTCGCTACTTTTTTTGCGATTTACAAAAATCGCAAAAAAGGTGACTCGCATACTGGGAACAGACCCTAGAAAAGTGACACAAATTAGATTCAGGGGTTCCTGTCCTCAAAAAACTCACCCTTTTGAAATAAATTGCTGCGAGAGCATTTTAACGATTTATTATAAATTGATTTTTTATAAATTTGTGAACAATATATTATAGAAAAAAATATATTATAGAAGAATAAGCATATAGTTTTCTATAACCTTGAGATAAATATGCGCATTGCTTAGTAAACCAGAACTTAAAGTTAAAGGTGTAAGTAATTGTTGCTTAGATATAAGCCTAAACCGAAAATTTGATCAAATTCGCTCGGCTTGCGGACCTACGCACCAGAATTGTTTATTATAAAAGAAGAAACATTATCTATTTACAAAGTTGGGAATTTATTGTTTTTAACAAGGCGAAAACTCTAGTTTGTAAAAACAAGTCCATTATAAGGTATCAGAGCCCTTATAAGCAAGGAGAGGGTGTTTAACACTAAAGAATTACTTAAAAAAGTCGTTTACAAATCCAAACTGTTGCCTGATATAGTTAAAACTTTGAAGTTAAAAAAAGTTTAAAAAATAAAATAGTTTTATCTATTTAAAGGGAGTTGATTAGGTTTAAACATTTGAAAATTCATTAAATGATGATACTCACTTTAGAGGCGTTAGTGACCCGATTTTATTCCATATCAGTTTTTTTAATAGGTGATTTTATGTTTTAAAGAATACTTTTTTATTTCATGCTAACTATGTATTAGGGGTTTAGAGTACCAGGCTCCGAGTTTAAGAGATATCATGTAAAGTTTTCATTATGTAAAAAAATAAAAAGCTTTTTTATATTGAGAAATGTTTTACTACCTATATAGATGCAATAATTGAAAACTCTCGGAAAAATAAGTCCCTGGTTTTTTAATAGGGTGAAGTATTTACATCCTTCTTCTATCTTAGCGTGACTAGATCAATTCATATTAGATTTTTTCTATTGCTTCTTTTGACTTTTAAAGGTAATTATTAACTAGTGTTTTACCATTAGAAATTGCCGCGTTTTATGAAATACTGCTACTGTGTTTGACTAATTTCCGTGTTAAACATTGTGTGTTTAACTGGAAAATATACTGTAAATTACAGTTCCTTAAAAAATTAAAATAAAAAACATTATTTTTATGGCCCATCGGCCTTTTCCTGCGTGATGATAAGTATTTTAGATGGGATTTCGCTATCCTCTAGGCTAATAGTATTAATAATGTTGGTGTTACATTTTAATTGAAGTCTATTCATTTGTAAAAAAAACTGAGAATTCTGCCCCGGCTCGCGATTACAAAATTAAATATTGCCCATGTTTATAATTTATGACGTCATCAACCCTAGCTTTTTCAGAGTGACGAGTTAGTTTGGAAGTGGGAGTTAGTTTTTGATTTTTCTGGTCAGCTTACTACCACAGACAGTCAGTCAGTGCAATCCATAATAAAGGGCCTCGAAGGAGGCATAGTTAATTGAGTAGGCCTGCGAAGTGGGCCGTTGAGGCGAGGTTTGTTAAATACCCGACAATAAATAAATTCCTTAAATAAATACCTGTTTGACAAATAAATCAACAAACGATTTAAAACAATAACCTAGGAACGTCTTCAGAGCGTTCTGATAGCCGGAGACGCGGCTAGGTGCTTCTAGCCGCTGGTAACTAACAAACAACAAACTAGTAACATTGAGGTTAGGATCACCTTTCAACTTTGGTAGAACATATTAGGCAGAAGGATCTGCAAACTTTAGATTTTGATACATTTTATTGATTTTTAAATCAAAATTTATTTATATACAAAATTTCAAGTGTCACATTCATCAAAATTTTAAGAATTTTGATGAGTGAGTGTCGAAACTGCCTGACTTTGAGTCTCCATATCTCATAAGCTTTGAATGGAAGATGAAATTCAGTTAGAATTTGTCGGCTCAATAAGATCTTTTAGTTGCTATTAAAATTATATTTAATGTTCTAAATAAAAAGATACGAGGGAGTGAAAATAACTTCGAGGTGCTTCCAGTAAAGGATTGTTCGACAGTGACCGCTAGACTTGGCGGGGGCACTTCCGTGCCTCCAGGTAACAAATGAACTAGGAATACAAAAGAACAACAAATTTACGATACTCCTTCTTAGTGAGCCCATTTATTCTTAACAATTTATTATTAACCAAATCTTTCAAGGATTAACCTTGTGCGAGAGACCCTTTTGTGTACTATTAAGATTCCACAAAACTTGACTTTATTACAAATTATATTTGTTTTTCTAAATGAGTTATTTTTACACGTCATTTTCTACGTTTAATAAATTTTTGTCTTGTAGATAAATTACGTAATTTGTTGTGCTGTATCTTTAAATGTATATGTACATTGTTTCTCCTGGTTTGTTAATGCAAAGGGATCAGAGAGATATTTTGTAGAATCCAATTTCATATGATCCCCTTTCTCTGTTAAATAACTGTAATTAAACCCGAAAATCCAATAACTAGTCACAAAGTGGGATGATATATCCAAGTATGCCGAACATTCAGTTTAAGGCTGCCGTTGTCCAGTCGTTACTGTCAGATAGGAGGGGTGGGAGAATATCGTGAGTTATATCCCAAGGAATGGAGGCTCGGGGGAAATTAGTTTGAGCGTTGTGGCCAGATGACCCGTAGCCGAGGGTAGCTTTATTTCTAATAGCTAGAACCGACTAGGACGATAAGGGAGAAAACGATAAAATGCAATAAGTGTCAAAGTGACAGGGGGGAGGGCTGGTCAAGGGAAAACGGTCAAGCTCGTGAAACCTCTACAATCCGGTTCTCCTTCGTTTGATGGTGAAAATTCCGTTCCTTTGGAGCCCTTAGTCTCACCAATAACCCACAACCGAGAGCTTCTTCAATATAACCCTTAAATCTTTCCTCTTATACCTACCACTGTACGCCCTTCCTACTGACCAGAGCCCTTGGCTCGGCTACAAAACTAATATAATTTTATTGAAAATACTAAGCCTTATATTCTGGTTCTACCTTAGAAACCGAGTCAAGAGAAAATCTTATATCGGTTGAAAAACAAGTATAAAAAGAAAATATTAAAACATTCTATCTCTCTTAACTTTCCCTGATATTGGAAACTAGTCTCTTATTGCATCCTTCCTACCGGACCATGTCCATTTTATGTATTTATTTTGGATCCTTTTAAAAAATATATTATATGTTTTACTCCGCGTCCAGCTGAATTCATAGAAGTTATTTTCTCCCGTGACAAGTGTTTGATAAAATTATTACTGATACTCCTTTTTTACATAAGTTTTGTGATATTTCATTTGATACTACCGATTTTGCTAAACATGAATAGTTGACTTAATATAAATTGTGCGAGTGGCACTTCACTTAGAAAGTGTAAAAAGCAAAATAAAATGCTACATCTGGTCACTGTTTAGGCTCTGTCAGCACCCAGATGAGTTTAGACGTAACAAAACAGAGTGGAACATAACATGATATTGAACAGTGCCCTGATGTAGTCTTACATTTTCCTTGTTACATTTCCAAGGTGTCTCTCGCACAATTTATATTGTGTCAAGTTTTAGTGGCTTAATAAACCTTTCTAGAGAAACAATTTAGTGATAGTACGCAGGCGGGAAATTGATTTCTATGGCTTATAATACGACACACGGCTAAAATCAGGTGACAGCGTGGGAAAATAATGCGAGGCCAACCTTATTGGTTTTTCGACTATTTTCCCGAGCTGTCGACAGATTTTAGCCGTGCCTGTCGTACTATTCTATGGTACAAAAATATTTCACTGATATGAGTCAACTGTGTCATGATACTATCTAAAATCTCAGCATAACTAAGTTTACCAAACTTGAATTATGAAACCAACTTGAATTAACACATCCAGAGATCAAACAAAACAGATTGTTAGTTTATTTATGCCATGATTGTTTCTTAACTAAGAAAGCGTTTGCTGAAGACACAATCTAATATCACCATTTTGTATTTCAAACTTTATATTGAAATTGTTGATTCTAGTGTAATGTTTACTCAGTCTTACCCCCTTACATCTGTCTTTTAACATTTATCGATTTTATTTCATTGCTTATATACGTTACACATTATAATATAATCAGTGCTTATAAAATTAACTTTTTAAATAACTATGTAAGCATAATGTATTGTCTCTTTGATCGATGTTAGTATTCTAATAAAATCTATTAAATAACGAAATTTATGATAGACATATTCAATATATAAACAAAGTTTTCCATACCTTAAAATATAATTCAATATACCACAGATTTAATATCATTTGATACCAGTGTTTACTTTGATTGGCATTCTACCAGTGTTCGACTTAACCGGAAATCTTTATTACAAAAGATTCTCTAGACCGCGAAATCATGACAGTAAAAATAGAAACCCCATATATTTTTCTGATCGTATCCTTTGCTACATTCTATTATTTTATTGCAATCCCTTATTTTTACTTATTTGACTTAATTTGAGTTTGCTGTAAAGCTTTAAATGATAATTTATTGTGATAGCATTTATTCATTAATGCCTCATGAATGCATGATTGAGTATGATTACGTTAGTCATAACTCAGACGTTTAAAACAATTATTACAATAATCATTAACTTTTCAAATTATTATCGTAACTTCATGACTCATAAATATGCCTACTACATTTATGCCTACGTTTATACTACATACACTACTTTATAGTCTGATCAGCCATTTATATTTTTCTAATGATTTTAATTTCCTAAGAAATGTATGACATGCATATTATAATATAATCAGACTCTAAAACGTAACTTGTACAATTGACTTACAAGTGTAAGTTACTTCTATGAGACTATAAAGCGTAACTTGTACAATTGACCTATAAGTATAAGTTACTCCTATAAGACTATAAAGCATAACTCGTACAATTGACTTACAAGTATAAGTTACTCCTATCAGACTATAATGCATGACTTTAACTTACAAGCATAACAATTGACTTCCTAGTATAAGTTACTCCTATCAGATTATAAAATATAACTCGTACAATTAACCTACACGTATAAGTAAAACCTATCAGGCTTTAAAACATAACTCGAAAAATTGAGCATAAATTATAATTCAGATTCATTGTTTTAAGAGAAACAAGCATCTGAAGACACCTTCTGTCCAGAAGTTTCTACTTTTTTCTGGGATGTTTTTATTACATTTTCTTAAATTTCTAAAACTAATTTTGTATTATGTCTCCCTTTATATTACAAAGTTTTTTATGTGTATTTTGTCTCATCTTATTATTTCTTAAACTGTATGACAAGATTTTTTTTCTTGAAAATCTGTTATTCTTTTTCTTATTAAATTTATTTTTTATTGAATTTTTTTGCATGGTACGTTGTAGGATTTTTCAAGATCCTATTCCAAACACAAACTTTAATTGTAAAAAGATAAACAAGGAGAGCAATGCTGTAAGTGAAATTTGCTAAGGTTGACAAAATTCTGTTAGCTAAGGATCTTTTTGTTGTCATCATTTACAAAAGGGAGGACCTGTACGCCTAAGGGCAGACTTTTAAGAAAAAATAAGTAGGGAGAAAAATTATTTGTACTTGTGTCCTAGATACCTTAAGGCAAAATACTAGTTTTTATAATCTTGCAGATATATAACTATGAGATAATAAAGGACACATTTTTTTCTTTAAGTAGTTCTTGTAAAATTTTGTTGGTCCTTTTGTTAAAACCTAAAGATAATCCTTCGGACATCTGTCAACCGTTGAGTCCTTTCCCTGATCTGTCCTTGCATCCAGACATTAGGCTTTATTTCAAAACAATTTTTCATACTTTTAGCTAACAGATATTATTTCGGCGTCTTTAATGTTTTTGCATAACTTTGAGATTGCTTTTCATTTTTTTTTAATAGCGGTACAGTTGTGAACACTTTCTTCGAAATTTGATGTTTTAGACATTTTTTAAGTGGACAATCTTTTTTATATAAATTGGTTATTTTTAAAAGCTAATTTTCTTTAAAACAGTAAGTAATGTTAACAATATTATTACTGTAACTACTTTCTGATACTTATATAACTTTAAATAAAGATACAAATATGCGTTAACACACGGAATTCGAAGAATAGGACAGTAATTGATGATCAGCTACCAATAAGTACATGTAAACGAAGAAGGTAAAGGCTATGAAAACTTGAGCTAATAAATGATTACGAAGCTGTAGACGGTAAAAAAGCTGGGCTTTGACCCTTGGACTTGGGACCAGGCGTAAATGATCTTCGCAGTTGCGTAGCGCCATAACTCTCACCTCGTTGAAGGCCCTCAGCTCCGAAGATTGAAGACCTGCAATGATTTAATCTTGAAGATCCAGAAGACAAGTTCCAGTCGTAGAAGAGCAAGATGCTAACACAAACATAAGTATCGGGTACGAGGTATCTCGGAACTTTTCCTCACTACATCGCATTAGCTACTCTGATCTTCCCTACTTCGGCTCCGTTTCGCTTGCTCTCAGAATGTACATTTCGCCAAATTTATACTGCAACACATCTTTCCACCGGCAACCCATCCAGATAATGACTACGCTCGATGATGCTTAATTTTTATGATATAGATACTCTAGTATCGGAACGAAACTTAGTGTACTAATGCATTATGTAAAGGTATTGTACTGACTGTTTTAGAGGTTTCCCGCGGTTTTTTATTATCGAACCAAAAAATTATGATGTAGAAAAAGACATTCTGCTATGAACTTGATTTTGTATTTTTATGTATCTCAAAGAGTTATACATGAGTCCATATCATGTATATGCGCTGTTTTATATTTGTGTAACTATTGACATTTAAGATTATTAAAATACGCCTTTGTAGATTTTATGTTAAAAATATTTTTGTTTAATATTTTGTAAATAATATAAGGCGGTAAGGATGGTTACGTATTGTGATGAGCTCTTAAAGCAAAACTGTCATTCCACAGTTTTGTCGGTTGTTTGTGGTTTCTTTTTGTGACAAACAAACCAGCAACATTAGTACGGTTCGAAAGACAACCGTTTTAACAGGTAAAACCTGAGCTGCGGTCGGGTTAAAAGATGGATACCGATGCCAAAAACTGATCCGTGCCTATTCGCATCCTTTTTACTATTGTCACCAAACTCTTAAAAAATCGGTATAAGTCCCGCGGGATAACCACAAAGGAAGAGCTTATTTTCTTATTATAAATCTATGTTTTTTTAAACAAGGAGCAATATAACAATATGTTTGGAACCTGTTAAATCCATACCTCGAAAATATTAACGTTAATCAAAGCTCCTGGTCCTGTTCGGCTTTATATTTTTTTTAATTTTCCTCTTCAAAAAAACTTGAAATGGATTTATTTAGAAAGTAAATCGAGCGTGAACTCCACAAGCTTATTTTCACCTGAAGAAGTACTGTCTTATTAATGTGAAATTAATTCATTATATTCCATGTGCAAAATCTATTGGAAAATTAAAGCTTTTTTCTTTGATGTCTAAACTATTCAATTTTATATTTTAAAAAAATAACTGTATAGTACTTTTACTAAACCTAGAAAGGTAAATTGAATGAACATTATAATTGTCAGTAGCTGAACACTCAATTTTCATATTTTCACTATGCATTATATACACTATAGGTATATAGGAAAAAGTTAGTTGATGTTTGCACAAAATACTGACGAGCATGACACCGGGAAACCGGACCTGAATTATTCATTTAAGGTGTTTTTAAGGCCTCCTAAGTGAATTTCACAAACTTGTATGTCTGTGTGTGTGTCTGTCATATTGTAGCTCAGCGTATTTATGGTTATAGTTAAACTTACTACAAAATCATTCTTAAGATGTAGTTGTGCTGTCCGAAAATATTTTGATCGATTTGAGATTTAGTGACACTCATCTTAAATATAATCATATATAAGTCCAACATATACTCTAAGTTTCATGCCCTTATCAGCATTAGTTAAATTTTTATTGAATGACTTGAATACGTTTTTTTAAAAAATGTAGAAAATCAAAAAATAATCTAATTGAGTTGGAATTTACTACAAGTGTATTACTATACGTAACAAATAATTATACAGAATTTCGTCTCAATACGATAAATATATCCATGGAGCGTGGTCAGTGCCTGGATGGGTGACCGTGGGGAATAAAATGAATGTAATTTTTTATTTTATTGAATGAAATTACATTCAATAAAATGAGGACTGGCGAAGCGAGTCTGATGTGTTGAGGAAAAGTTCCTATCGGGTCGTACCTGATTTTTTCATCATATGTCCACGTTGAGCTGCGAAGGATGTCAAAACTCAATAAAAGTTGTCAGTATGTATATATGAGTATGCGTGAATGTATGTGCATATGTGCTATTCTATTGTCTCATCATTTAGATAATGAGACTTGCTACATATATTAGGAGCATCAAGTCCAATATGACCTTAATGTCCTTAGCTGTGGCAACTAAGTTCTCATGATATCAAAGATTAGAAACAATCCACCAAGGAGCTTTTGGTTTTAAGATTCTTCGAGAGATGACATAAGGAGATTTAGTCCCATATTTGAAATCCGTTTAGTATTATAAAAAAATTGTTTGTGTGCATGTTTTTTCTGTTTTTTAACTGGAAATAATGGTTTACCTATTAACTAAATATAATGGCTTGTTGCATAAACTAATTTATTCATTTTTTGAAGAGAGCCAAATAAAATTAAAATATTTTACTTTATTTACTTTACTTGCCATTTGCGTTGCTGCTGTAAAGTAAAATTAAACTGCTGGTTAACATATGGTAAATGTTGTATCTCCTTAGCAATAAAACTGTTCTTTACGGACATTTTTGAGGCTGTAAAGTAGACACTTTACGTCTTCAATCAAAAAGTATTACTAATAGTATAGTAATAGTGTAACAAAACTATTTAATTGTATTGTTTTTATTATGGATGTTAGAATGTATAGTGCTATAAAATATATAAAAAGTATTGTATAAAATGGCCAAGGACTCTGAAAGAAAGGCTATTTCTATCGATTGCAGTGTATTTTTCAATCCAACCTATTGCTTGGACATCCAACTAAAAAGATATCTTTTTAGAAGGGTGGACTTCTTCCCCATTATTGATAATGGCCGAAGTATTTTCGGGCTGTAGGTTTGGTGTTGGAGGGAAGAAAAAAAGGATATTATTGTATTAGATAAGTATAGTTTTCTATCTCTCTTTATTTCATGTCCAGTTTTCCAGAGCAAAAAGCAATACCATCAGTAGGGAGGGAGGACCGAGAAACAGCCAATAATTTCTTTTTATAGCCCTTTTTCTCTGATCTGTTTCTTGCTCAGTCTGTGCTGTAGTTGTAAAGGGAGGTAAATGCTGGCTCAGCCCTGAGTTTTGTCCCTTGTCCTATAGGGTCTAACGTACCTGTTCAACTTTACCCATTATCCCTGTACATTAGGAAAGCTCGGACACTCTTTCCTCCATTTCTTACTTCGTTTCTTTATAACATCTTTTCTATCTTACTTTCTTTTTAAGAGGTGGAAGATTTTCAAAATAGCGTTTTTCCTCCTATCTCAACCCGACATTTCCCCAAAAGAAACCTTTTTAAACTCTCCTCCCGGCAATATACTTTTCGGACCGTTAACGGACACCGTTAAAACTTTTTGGTTGTTAGGTGCTTGTGGACTATAATACTTGGTCCTCCTGTCCCCAGTTATATTCTCTAAAAGACAATGCTGTTAGCGAAATTGCACCCTCTCAATAAGCGGAACAAGCAGAAAACTCGTTCTGTCCGACTCTTATATCTGTCGGTACTAAACTAAAACTAATTTTATCGAGTTGCATTAAGTTAAAGAGTGAGAGTTGGGCCCATACTCGGTCCAGTTTATAATTTTATTTTCATTTCCCTTCTTTGTAAAGATGCTTTTAGTAAAATGGTTTCTTTTTACTTGTTTGTAAGAAATATAACAACACTTTTTATTTCTATTCTGTAGTTGCTAATACTCTACCTCCTCTACACTATAGCACTTTACTCTATTAAACAAGTTTAATCTCAATTTACTTTATTTATCGAACATAATTTTTACTTTGTTATTTATACTGGCGGAGGTAGGAATGATATGCTTTTTTGCTGTATCATCAAAAAATCCAAGTTAACTAGGATTATAATATATAGAACTGAGTTATACGAGATATAAGATTCTTTAGGGTACATTATATGCGGGTCCGATTCTTTTTGACCTTTCACGTCGTTAATTTTGTAAATTTCCAATAGATTTAAATTCCATAAATTATTTTTGGATTCTGATTCCATTAATGGAATAATAATTCCATAATTACTTCTACTCTTATATGATTAATCAGGCTATTATGTTTGTCTCTGATAATACTGAATGATTTTGATCTGTTTTGCACACAACTGAATGATTGTAGCGTTTGTCGTTAGGGACGTAGAAGCCGATGTTTCGAGCCGGCGTAATGTTAGGAACTCTGGGAGTTATATTTAATAATATGATAGAGTTGTAATAATGTATTGAAAGTAGGTAAAATTTGTCTCAATGTGGGGGCACGTGTTCTCCGATTGGAAGCATTAACCAACTTGACAATATCCACACTAACACTACCACAAGTATTAACTCTATCTCTACTTTACTTTAAGTTGAAAAAAGCCCCAACTTGCTTAGTGAAACTTAACTTGATCATTTACCAAGGTTACCTCGCTTTTCTTACTTTATATCTTTCTGTTGAGCTGTAGAAGCATTTTAGAGTTCGTATTTATAGTTTCGTAGTAGACAATATTTGATAAGTTAGCAAACTATTTTATGTTAGTCAAAGCAGTAGATCTTCTTTGTCAATTGCATTATTTTTTAGCGAATTCATTTTGGATAAAATTCGAGAAATATATATTATATATATATATATATATATATATATATATAATATATATATATGTATGATATTTATTAAATTTCCTACTTAACCACTGGTATTTTTTATTTTTTTCGTACCTCCTAACAGGAAGAGAAAGCATGCATTAGCAAGAAACATTATTCTCACTTTTTTCATGAAATATCAACGTTTTAGTTCCTATAGATCTCAAAATTTTTAAATTGTATCAGTATATATGTATGAGTGTATTCACATTCTTGTAAATACGCTACAGCTTTAACGGCTAATCCAATTTTAATGAAACTTGGCTCAAAATTTAAGTCCCACGAGAGGAAGAACTGTGTAGATTTTTGGAATTTATCCAACCAGGGCGTATCAAATGACACCACTTTAAACTTTTAAAATAATCATAAAAGACACGAAAAAATATTTTATTTTAAATTTTTATGCCTATTGGCAAGCCTCGATCCATGACTGACAGCTTGTTTTTCAATTCTATTTAAAGTCTGACATAAGGACATTTTTAATATCTATTGAAGTTTAGTTTATTACTGTTTTATTTTTAAAAATCCACGTTTTAAAGGCTTGACTTGAAACTTGGGAAAACATTCAGTAAAAAATTTAAAAACTGTTAAAAAAGTTTTTCTTTCATCTATTTTTCATTTATAAGAAACAAAAGCTACAGAGCAGACAATTTAATTATTTAATTTCTTTGTTTCTTTGATTTAAATTATTATTTATATCATGGAATCTGTGTTTTAAGTGGTGTAAAGGTGCGTAGTCGAGAAATGAGTTAGGACCGTATATTGGAGTTGCAGATGTCTAAATCCATTATTAAATTAGAATATTTGAAGTTTCTCTTTGTAATATTAGTTTAAAGCTGTTTCATGGTCCTTCAGGTTGAGGACGGAAAACATTTCCATTATCTTTAGAGGTGAGATGAAATTCGTATGTTGGATTAATATAATTTTTAAATATGTCCTTTTAGCTGTAATAATTAAGAGGTAGAATAAATCTCAAAAGGTTTAAACAATACTTAAATCCTATAATATTGTTAAACACACTTGTTTTTAAATTATCAGGGTCAAAACTGTAATTTTTTTCAGTTGTTAAGTATGATTTTCATTAAATATTTGAGGAAAGAGTCTCATATTATGAAACAGAATAGGATTATTAAAGCGGTGTTAAGGTTTCCTCTTTGTGCGCATGCTCTCTTTATAAAGAACGAGAGCGGAAAATTAATGAACATTAAGAGATAGGAAAAGAGGAGCTGAGGGAAAATTAATCGGCGAGGCTTTTGCAGAAAGTTGTTACTTTAGAGGAATTACTGCGAGGAGTATAATTCGGGAGGAGAAGCGTGTAACCCGTGAGATGGAAGAGGAATACTTCTCATCCTCCTTAATTGTACCGAAATGAGAAATTCGTTCTAAAGTTATAATTGGATGCCTCCTACTCCAAAAAACAGAGAAAGGAGCTTTTTCCCTATATAACACTATAATACTAACATCACCTTATTCACGGCGCCACTGCTTTCCTTTCTTTTTTCACAGCTCCTTGCGTGTTTTTTTACTTCTTATTAAAATAAAGAAAATTTAAGGAAATAATTTCTCATTTTTAAAAACGCTTTTATTTATTTTATGTGACTGGTTTTCCCTCACTAACTATATAACCTGTAGAGATTTGAATCATTTGATGTTCTTGCTAATTTTTCGTATGCAAGTATATGTGCTCTAAATTTTTACCTACCCTTAGTTTTATTAAATTTTAATGGCTGCTGCCTAGCAGAAAGTTGATAATACAAGGTTTGGCATAAACTTCAATAAATTAATACATACAATTTTAAAAAAAAGTCCATGGTATACATCTTTATAAGCACCAGGGCTTTTGCTCTTATCGAATGATACAAATGAAACGTTCATAGCTTCATTTTTATGGAGAGATTCACTGGTCTATTTTGATTGTAACATTTTTGACGACATCAAAACCGCGTAGAGGTTTGGCTGAAGCCAATTCAATTATTTGACCAATTAATTGGTCAGTCTAAATAATTTTGGCAAAAAATAAGGCCAAGTTTATTGTCCTATTAAATATGACCGTGTTATTTTTATCTGGTGAAAAAATAACGGGCATAGATAATAGGCTACAACCGCATTACAGTTAAGTATTGCTAGTCTAGTAGAATTGCTAAATAAAACATTAACAAAACTATCTGAGGACCTACACAAGGAATAGATTCTCATTCTCATGTGCTCAAACTTACCTGTAAGCTTAAATTTAAATGGTATTATTTTTTCCTTGTTTCAGGTAGAATAGTCATCTTTAGGAGAAAAGGTAATTATAATTATTTTCTTTATTTAGTATAATTTTGCTCTAACCATTGTATTTTACTTGACTTAATATTTTAGCTTAGCAAGTTTACTCTGCGGGATGCGTAATAATTTTGTGAAAATACTTTTTATTTTACACGCTTAAAAAATGCGTAGTTGTTATCTCTAAATGCGAGAACTCAAAACACATCGTTTTTATATTGAACGAATAAGATAAAAAACAAAATCTGAAAATGCTCTCCCATATATTACCATGTTGAAAAATAGTTGATACGTGACATAATATTCGTTTTTTCCGACGCCAAAATAAAGGTTTGAGGGAGATATTTCTTGCATTTGAAATTTGCGTCATTTGTCTAGATTTTCTTTTATATTGGATACCACGCGCTTTGTGATAAAGAAGAGTTGTTTTCTTTATGATTTCTTCTTTGTATGGTAAAATAAATTTAAGAAAAACTAAATTTGCTCTGTATGCAAACATTGCTATTCAATATACTCCTATCTTATAAAATATTCCCCCTTTTTCATGATTATTTTGACGTGCTTTTTCGATAGGATTGTATTTCTATGTTCCCACATCCTTCTTTTTAAACTTTTTCTCGTAAAACCTATTTTTCTAATTTGATTTTTTAGCTGAGCATACTTTCCTTATTATACCTTGACATCTCCCTCTGTACCTTTTAACAGATGAATTCTATTACTTTGGTTTGCCTTCTTACATGTGTATCAAAGTTAAATGAAATTCGCTAAAAATAATTCCTGTAGCCGGTTAGTATTTTTAATGCCATAAGTATGTTCATTTTAACCAATATTAGTATTACTTAAAATCTTACTTAAAAAGAATTATATTCATAAATTAAAAATAATCGTAATTATCTGCAATATGAGATTATAATATAAGTCTACCATCTATCAAAGGATGAGTTTATATATTATTTTATTGTTGCTCGTTGCTATTAATAGCCATTATTCCGGTAATTTTCTAGGATCTATTTTTTTAATTTTAATTTTATGTACAAATCCAATTAATCAAAGTATTTATTTATTTAAATATAAATAAAAATTATTTGTTTTCATTTAATTATTATTAATCTATTATTAACAACTCCTTCCTGAGTGCTATCACTGGGATTGTTTGTTACCATATTAATTAAAACTGTGTTAACTCTAAACTAGTAAACAGTCATAATTTTTGTGTACTACCTCAAAATGATAGAAATTTATACTGCGATTCAATTCGATGTAAACAAACCAAACGCTTTCGCAGGTTACAATCTGAACTTTTTATGGATGACGTGTGACGTCATTGCAGGAATTAGTACAGGTGGTTGAAAATAAGTTAATATTAACATTGAAAATTTACTATTTATTTATTCCTGCAATGACGTCAATTCCCGAGTATAACCTAACATGTCAAAAATAATTTGATTTCATTCATAAAAACCCTATAATTGAATTACCTTATAAACTTAATCAGCTTGGTACTGCTCAATAAAATTGTGAATAATCTCTTTAAATGACATTTAGTCCAAGAGCTGGACCTGAAAAAATGTGACTCATTTGTACTGCTTCAAACCAAGTTTTTTCTGAAAATATACCTTACATTATGAAGTGAAAACATAGGCCCCGTATTCAAAGACGTTTCCTAAATGTTCCTAACCGATTCTCCTAACTTTTTCCTAACATTTTCCTAGCTCCTAGCATTCTCCGTAAAATCATTTTCTACACAATTTTTCCTAACGTCTCCTATCGTGTTTTAAAGTACTTTTAGAGGCTTCGCATGATTTATTTAGGTAATAAATCAATAATGTAATAATATAGGTTAGTTATATATAATGAATAATATATATCTAAACAAATAAAAAATAATAGTAAAATAAATAAGGTAGTTATGTCAAAAAGTGATACCATTGTAAGTAACGTAAATATACTCGAAAATATCAATGTTATAACTTATTAACCTGGAATTTTAACGACTACACGCTTTGTATAAAATAACAACAGCACCTTCCTTGGCGAATGTAAATATATTAGAAACTTTAATTTACTATGTTTTCAGTAAAACGTGAGTTAATACAATACATGTTCATTATTGTAAAACAGCTTTATAAATAAAGCAGTAATCAACGCGTTAAGTTTAAAACGTGGACCAGTTGACGAATCTAAGGGTGTCTAAATGAATGACCTGTTAATCAGTGCAACGCTGTTCTTCATTTTGCTAAATCATTTACACAAATTTTTGTTTTTTGCGTATTGTTGTATCAAGTTCATTTTGCTTGTGTAAAATTTTTTGGTATAATAATGGCTGAATTATTCACGACGGATCCACTGAATTTCCCTCTTGGAATCGATAGCCCGGCCCCAAACAGACCATAGAATAATAAAAATCTGATTGTGTTAAAAGAATTTCAGGGTAAAACTCACTAATAATGAGTAATGCGTAAGTGGATAACGGTATTATGAAAATTTTAGTGTAGATAGTGTTAATACGATACAAAGTGTTGTCATAGACTCCAGGTAATAAGTTAATAACATTGATATTTTGCGATATATTATCGTATTTACAATGTATCACTTTTGACTTAATACCTTAGGTTCTTATCTAAAAAAATCATGCGAAGCCTCTAAATGACTTTTTAAAACACAGAACGATCATTAAATTTCGTGGCTTAAAAACATTTCCTTTACCTAAACCTAAGGTGTTAGGAGTTAAGGAAAATTAGGAGAACTGTTAGAGAATGTTAGGAAAATGTTAGGAAAATGTTTAGGAAAAATGTAGGAAAAAGTTAGGTGTTAGAGAATGTTAGGAAAATGTTAGGAAAGGTTAGGAAAGGTTTAGGAAATGTTAGGAAAAGTTAGGAAAATGTTAGGAAAAGTCTTGAATACGGGCCATAGTCTGCCTATCCAAAGTAGAGCCCTTTATATGATTTCGCCATGACTTTTTTGCCATTTAACAATTGTCATAACATTAGTTGTAGTTATCAGATTTTGAGGAAAAAACATTCCTATAAAAACGAGTTCCTATAAAACTCGTTTTATAGGAAATTTTATTAGCTTTGAAACATGTTCTCTTCGTGTTTGCACACGTCCTCCAGTGATCACTTATTGCAAGAATACTGAAATTAGTGCGATTTTCTAATATTTTGAGCGAGCGCATTCATATGAAGGGCTCCACTCTGGATAGGCAGACTATGCTTTGCCTTCGTAATTTAAGGTATATTTTCAGAAAAAATTGGTTTGAACACATTTTTTAGGTTTGGCTCTTGGACTAATAGATTTAATTTTTGGGCGCGAAAAGCCAATGATGTGCGAATTGATGAAACGTAACTTTATTACTTAATTTGTTTTGCCCATAAAAAAATATAATATTAAAAAATTAATAATTAAAATTAAATAATGGTAAAATTTTATTAGATGCTACTAAAGTTGCAAAGCGAATCGGTAGCATTATAAAAGATTGATTACTACGAGTGCGGCTCAAGGTTAAGACTTTAATAGATCAGTAAAACAAAAACTAATAAAAAATAATTTTTAAATAAGCAATACAAAAGGATAATAAAGAAAACATTTTTCATCTTACTCATCTCAATTTTAATAAACAATCTCAGTCACCGTAAAAAAAAAATCTTTTTGTTAATAAATCTCTTAAGAAAATTAATTCATGGGATGATAAGGTGAAATAATAATAACAAAATATGTTTTCACTCAAGTAATTGTGTTGTCATATTACATTGAATATTATAATATGATGAGCCGTATCAACGCCTTGTCTTGACGACTCAATTTTCTGAGACCAATTTCTATTCTCTTTGGTATGTAGGTTTGTTCTCTTCTATACTCTTTTGTTGTCCTTTGGTTTGTAAGAATATTATTAGAAAAAAAGGTATTAAGATGAAATTATAAGTCATATACATCTATTATGACTTTAAAAGTAGTAAAAATATTGTATTTTAAAAATAAATATGTCATTCAATAATGCGAATAAACATTTAAGTTCAACTTGTCAATGCCAGCTTAATCGTAACCCTTTTCTTTACAAATAATTTTGTTTAAATTTATCAATTATACCGTATAATTTGTATTTTATATATTTTTATATTATTTACTTGTGTACTTTATCTTGTTTTTCAACATTTTAGTTTTTTAAGCGTTTTTTTATTTAAGTTCAGGGCATAACTATTAATTGTTGTTCTTTTTCTTATGCATTATTTGATGATTATTTTAATACATACTTGGCACTCTACAGTTTTATTTTACATTTATTCTTTTATAAGTTATCGAATGACATATATATTGTTGGTTTAAGTTTTAGGGCATAGTTGTAATATGGTTGACGCCTCGCAACTACTTTAAGTATTAAAAAACTTGCTTAGTCATGGCCTGCTCATAACCTTCTTGTAGGTTTATATGTAACAGGGTCCAGTGTCTTTAAACACATTGTTCTCTATTATTAAAGTTACAACATAACTTCCATATATCATCTATAATAGTTCTTTTTAATATCTCGCGCCACTTGAATCGGTGGTGCATGATTTTATAAAACTTTTTTTTATTTAAAAATTACTGGCGCCTTGAAATCGCTTTTGTTGTTGGCGCCTTTTCTATATGTATACAGTAAATATTAACAATGGTTTATATTAACTCGTAAAAAAGATTTATTTTTAGTTCATCATTTTTGCGTAGTTCAAAACCGCTCGGTTGCTGTTTTCTATTAGTTATATTTGGTTATTTTTTTTAAATATATATATATATATATATATATATATATTTTATATATATATATATATATATATATATATATATATTAATATAGTTATTTTCAGGTATTGATTTCTGGTTGTTTTCCCTTTAATGGAAAAAAGATTCAGCTAAACTAAATTACTGAACATTATTAAATATGAAATAAAACATTAAAATTAAAGTTTTATTAGTGATATCAATATTTCATATTCTTTGAATTTCTTGGATTTTTTCTTATACGTCTCTCAAAACCTAGGTAATAGCATCGCAGTAACATTGATATTATATAATATTTGATCACCTTAATATCAACTTAAGCGCGATTACAATGCCAATGAATCGTCGTTAGTTTATTTTAGATGCTTATAATGAATTATATCAACCATTGATTTAATACAACCTTAATATTTAAATATATATATTATTTTTCTCATTTATACGTATGTAAATAGGGAAAAGTATTGTGTTTGCAAAAAAATCTTCGAAACCGGGGATGAAACGGAAATTCCAAAACGGAAAAATCCGTTTCAGGTGTTTTAAAGGACTTTCTGAGTGGTTTTCACAAAGTTTTTCTTTCAATATGGAAGTGTGTGTCTGTTATCGTCATAACTCCTAGTATATTCATGCTAGAGAGTTAAAACTTCATACGAAAATCAATCTACCGCTGTAGTTGTGCTATTCGAATTTTTTATCATGTCATTAAAAGTATTGTGTTTGCAATAAAAATCCGAAACCGGGATGAAACGAAAATTGTCTGTTTTACGGCGTTTTAAAGGCCTCCTTAAAAGGCCTTCCTTTAAGGTTTTCGCAAAAGTTTCCTGTAATGTGTGTGTATCATCGTAACGCCGAATGTATTTATGCTATAGAGTGACATTTTGCACAAAAATCAGTCTATCACTGTAGTTGTGGTATTAGGAAAATAAGTTTTTTTATGACGTCATAACCCGCAAAATACAGCGAAATTTCGAAAAATTATAAAACTCGGAAAAATGATGCGATCGAATTGAGAGTTAGCCAGCATTCGACTGTGTATTTGACTAACATGTTTCATCACGTTATCAGCATTAGTTTTAATATTAATTTATATCGAATGACTTGTGTACGTTTTTTACAAAATTGTGAAAAATCGGAAAATGATTCCATTGAGTGTTCAAATTTTATACCTTTCCTGAATAAATAAGTACACAAAGTTTTATTTCAATACGACAAGTATATCTATGTGTTTTGTTGTATTCTAAGTTAAGCAGCATTGATCGCGGTCAGTGCTGTATGGGTGACCGCTGGGAATGAAAGGGATGTATCTACTATCTGAGGACGAGCGAAGCGTATCCGAAGAAGTGTTGCAGTATAAATTTGGTGAATTGTATATATTCTGAGTACGAGTGAAGCAAGTCCTAATCAAAAAGGATAAGTGTAGCGAATCTGATGTGATGAGGAAAAGTTCCGAGGTTTCCCGTACCCGGCCTTTTCCTTTTTAAAAAGATGACTTTGTATAAGTTATAGAACTTACACTACCATGTATGACTTAAGTTAATTAAAACTGGATTAGAAGAAACTATTTGTGAATTGGGGTGTTGGTTAGTTTGATTTAAAAGCTCCAGCTAATATCGACGGTAGCTATTTCAATCAAAACCAATTATAAACTGTTCTTTTTTTCTTAAAACTCATGGTGATATTTTAGTTATTCCTTTATCCCTTATAATTCTTATTTAGGATTCATTTGACCTACGTCAAATGAATTCAGATTTATTAAGATAAACGCTCTTTTAGGTGATTTATATAAAAAATACTCGTCAAGAAGATGTTGAAACCTCCTGATTGTTAGAAATGATTTCAAACGAATAGATTAAACAGTTAAATCGATAGATAGCTTAGTCATGTTGTAAATAGTCCTAAATCAATAGTCGTGTAGTTCTCTTTGTCATGTCTTGTAAATTATTTGAAACGCAAGTGAAACCTTTATTAAGGATTTGATAGTTTAAACAAATTCAATGTCATCCTTATTAACTGGATAATTTAGATTTGTGATTTTAAAAGCCTGATTTTTTTCTTTAGTTTCTTGACTTTTTATTGCTGGCTTTTGACAAAATGGTTGGAAGACATTACTATAATTACTACTGCTGTACTTTGACTAACCGATTGTACGTATCTCCTGAATTCTGCAATTCCCTTACTTGAGAGAAATTAAAATGTCCGTCTTACCTGTTGAGATTTAGAAGAATGTATTCGAAAATGGCTTATGATGTTAGTATTTTTCACTAACTTCGTCAATAAATTCTAAGCTTTTATTTATATCTCAGACTTTATTTTTTATCTTCTTCGAGCATACTTCATGTTGATATGACATACACATACTTCATCATGTTGGTATGACTTACACATACTTCATGTTGATATGACCTACACATACTTCATTTGGTATTACTTACTCATACTTCATGTTGGTATGTACACATACTTCATGTTAGTATAACATACACATACTTCATGTTGGCATGACTTACACATACTTCATGTTGATATGAGCTCTAGATTTTTTGTATAAGTAAACGTGACGGATTCTTTCCTCGAATGGCAAACCTCGCATATACTCTAAAAATGCATTTAAGAACTCTTATGCCATAGTTTAGGAAACCACTCAAATTTTGGGTCAGCCAGGTTAAGTCGGAAGGGAAGTGCGAAATATTAAGGACTGAATTCAATGTTTAACTCAAAGCCTTTTCTCAGTCCCTTCTTGAAATCTTTATTCCTCTTGGCGTATGATAAATTTATGAGAGATATTAAATAAATTATGGATGTTTTAAATTGCTTAATAGTTTCAGCAGACCTATAAATAGTCAGTTGTGTTTAAATAAAGCTTACTATATTTATAATTATATAGCTATATATAATTTTGGAAGGCTTGGTTTAAATCTTAAAACCAGGAGTTTTAGATTTTGAGATTATAGTGTTTTTTGTAAAGGTTAAAAACAGATGAAGGGTTAGGGAGGACGAAATGGTTTAAGATTTTCGCTTGGGAGTGCTGTTGTAGAGTTTTAGACTTACCCCTTCTTAACTTTAGAAGCAAGGGGGGGGGGGGGTTAAATGGTCGAGATTATTTGAGATAATTTATCACGTGACTGCTACAGTTGTGCGAGGGAGGTTAGGTAATTAAGTAGGACCAAACAAAGGTGGAAGGTTTCTAATGAATGAGGGTTATTATACTGAGGGAAGCCTTAGGGGAGAAGAAGGTTACTCTCCTAGCCATTAGCTTTACTCCACTACTCACAACCTTTATATTTATATATATTGCCTTATATATACTATACTATATACCACAGCGAATATATATATAACCTGTATTACACGGATAAAACCTTTCTCTCTTCTTTGCTGTATAGAATAAAGTAAGAAATTATTTAGCTGAGCAAAGTAATTACCTCTCAAGAAATATATTGAACTGTCTATTATTCTTAAGACTAATATTTATCGTTTTGATGGAAAGATGGGATTTTAGAACAAAATGAGGTTTCTCACCCCGATCCTCGTCGAATTTTGGCATTGAATTGATTAGAGGCCGAATTTATGAGGCTCTGGTGTCGCAGAGCAGTCAGTTTTTAATGAAATATAACCCAGTTTAGTTTCTTTGCAATATTATTATTATTGTGCAGATTATAACAAATCTCTATATCGACTTCGGCAATACTCGGAATCACGATTATGTACGAAGCAAGCGTATACGATCCCTCTGATTTTTATGCTCCAATCACTTGGATTAGGGTGGAATATAATAGTTTTTATAACAGCGCGCTCTCGTTTTTGATAACCAAAATATCAAAGTGACCAAAAGGAATGCAGAAATTAATGTTTTATATTCTTTGACTCATATAGACAAATTATCAACATTTCCATTCTTACCAGGGCTTACAATATGCTCTGCTTTTTTTAAATTTATATTTTAGCCTATCCTTAAATGCATATAATTATGGCAATATCGCTAACGCTCATAAAAGTTGCTGAGACGCAAACAAATTCAAAATTAATTTTGAGTTGTCTTAAAAATTCCTGTTATACCTGGCAGGACAGGAATCCTACTTAAAACCAAGTTGTCGTAACGTCATTTGTCCGGTTTGCTCATCAATTTTTTCAAAGAATTAATAAAATTAAGGGTTTAAATTATTTGGCAGGAAAAAATTCCCTAATTTTGTCTTTTGGGGCGCTGAATCGAACGAGACTGGTCCGGA
>JACMZG010001863.1:48688068-48758680 GCA_018340805.1 Microvelia longipes | reverse complement strand
CCAACAAAAAGAGGCCGAAGATTTTTTTTTGACTTTAAAAGTCCGGTCAGTTTATCTTACACGGCTTACCGATATTTTACCATGGAAAAGGACGTATTTATTTCATGTTTTTTATTATTTTTATATGTTTTATTATTTCCATATTTTCTTTATGGCACTGATCATGGCCTCATGCTACGTTGAAATTGCTTTCTCTGGAGAAACTTATTTCTTCCACTTGTAATTAACTACTCTGATGGTATTTAGTTTCATGCAAATGTATTTAAATGTCGAGTTTTAACAAGTCAAACTTTTCTTGGGAACAAATTGAGCCAAGCTTAGCATAAAAATATTTTTATATCCATAAAAGGCGTCGTTTCTTATAGTGCTTTCTTTGTATGAGGACTCTAGGTTGAATGAGGTAGTGATAACAGTCCCTTAGGAACAGTGATACTTGTAGCGAAGTTAGTTAGAGATAGTAACTTTAGTTACCACTTGCTTTATTTATCAGACCTGCTTTACACGGTTTATTCAGCATATTTCATAGAATTTTCGTATTATACACGTGCGTTCTCCAATTCAGAAGCTAAATGATTAAAATCTCATATCATTCCTAGTATAAGGTACTCGGGAGTTAAGGTGCCACTGCTTTTTGCTTGGCTTACCTCAGCGAATAAAACGTGACACGCATGAAGTTTTTTTTTATTTATGTTTTTACTTAAGTTTAGTACCTATTTATGAATTGCCTTTATTAATTAATTTTAAGCTTATTTTTTTCCAATTTAGGTTTTATGCGCTGTAAATTATTTTATTTAATTATTAATTGAATTAATTTACTTTGTTTTAATTATTTATATCTGTATAGGTATTTTTCGACTGGAACTATTATTTTACCAAAATATAAAATAAAAGTATAAACTGTATAAGAAAGAGGAAAGTAAAGTGGGTCCAAGAGAAGCTATTTGGTCAGTTATTGATCTTTTTCTACTAAGAAGAAGGAGTTAGGAAGAAGAAGAGTTATACTATATACATATATATAATGTCCTGGGGATGTGCTGTCCCTCCCAGCTCATAATTCCCACTCGTTCCTAAGAAACTTGACCAATCCCAGCGCAAGATTTTACCCAATATCCTTATACCTTTAGTACTCTACACACACGTCACATCTCTCTACTTACACAGACACAACTTTTCTTTCTCTCTTTTTTTACTTGACCATTCTACAGAATAATGTCTCTTGCAAAACTTTTTATTCTTGGTCTCCTTAGCTGTAAATAGAATACCTCTCATAGAGGGTAGAGTGGTATTTCTCCGCCCACTAAATATTATAAAATATTTCTTGATTATCCGTCTTTCGATAATGAAAACTTAAGCTCATATTTTGTCAATTGTATTTTTGAGCACTTATAAAAATTGCAATAGCATTATTTTAATTAAACTTTAGATATTTATTCCCAAGCATTGAAAGAGTGCTCTTCAAGGAATGGTAAAGTTAAGAGGGTTAGGAGAAAGAAGACACTGATAATAGCACTGCACAATTCTTTCTACAATTTTGTTTGGATATAAAAGCAAAAATTTTAAATGGAATACATATAATATGAAGTTTAATGTTTAAATAAAAAGTATAAATTTCCAAGGAAATACTTTTCCAAGTACAATCCCAGTGCAAATTATTTATTAAGAAATATCACTAATCTTGCAAGAAAATAACAGCAAATACACTTATGTCATAAATAATGGTGAAGTTATTAGTGTAATTGTGCTTAGAAATGAGAAGTGAATAATACTAAATAGTAAAAAAAATCAATATAAAAATAAATAAAATAAAAAAATAATATCCCATTTCCTTTTTACTAAAGTAATAACTTTATATTTTCCATCATTGAGTTCTTCGTATTTATTTTAAATACGCAATAAAGTCAAAAAAGCAAAGAAAATTTATTGGTAACGTCTTTATTTCAAAGTTATTACCATATGCAATTGCAAATAGCATATACATGAACATATAAACATGCATAAAAACATGCGACCAACCAGCCTTATATATGATCATGAATATAATAGTAAATGTTTATTTCTTTTATTTGGTATTTCAGTATTTTACCTAATCTTACCCTGTATATATTTATAAAAAAAATTACATAAAAAGGGGACATGAAAATAGTAGAAATAGGAACATAAAAGTTTTTTATGTTTATGCTAAACTTATAGAAAAGAGTTATAAAAGATATTGGGGAAAAACCTATAGTATTATTTATATAGGAAAATAAGAAATGTTTTTATGCTTCTAAGAAGCAGTATGTATCAATTTTTATTATGTTGAAAGCTTAAAGTACAAAGCCAAGAAAGATTATTCGTGTGAAGTAAAATAAAAACATAAAATTTAATTTTATAACTGAAAAGAGGATTTTTATGAGGAAATTTTAAAATGGATTAGGTTTTGGTGCTTTGTTAGTGAGTCTGTGATTTACTTTTCATGTTCAAATCTCCACTTGTTACTAATCGCATGTTGTTGCCCTATGCTAGCTTGTTTTGTGAACGCAAACACATAATTGTATTATCTTCGCGATGTATAAGAATTTTAAGATTTAAAGATTTCTATTGCCCTAACATTTAATAGAGATATATATCCTAATCTTAATTGTCTGCTGGCTTCAGCGTTCTATTATCATAACATTTAAAGGTGTTATAATAGGACTCATTTTGTGAATTACGATTCTTAATACACTTTTTATATTTCTGCCCTGTCGAAATTTCTACGAAGTTAAAACTGGGCTCAAGTTATTGTGAATTAAAATTAAAACCATCTGCAAATATTAAACTATTTCTATTATTATGATGAAACCCACAGGTATTGAGAAAGAACTAGTAATATTGAGGTCTTATTGTAATCCAACACAGTTAGAACGCAATAATTGTATTTGTTAAAGTTATAGTTCTCTGTGTTAATTAGTCAGAATATTGAGTACGTCTGGTAACGTTCTTACATCTACATGCAACAATATGCCATACATAAATTACAAAACGAGCTTTTTCACTTTTGAAACCTGCATGCTGAAACTTGGGGCGATTGATGAAAAAATGAAAAAATTGGGTGTCAAATTTTTCTTGTTACAATTCATCCCTTTCTTATTGAAAATAAAGAAATTTTGTATGAATACATTTAAATAAAATAAAAAAAAATATCTACAAATTTTTTATATTAGATGATTAAAAATACTTGTTACCTTCAATTTTAAATTGCTTGTAAGTCAAATATTATTTGCCAGATGAGTGTCAATCTTGTGAGCGAATGCTTGTCTCGGATAAATGTAAGTAATTCCCCCCCCCCTTGTCTAAAAGAGCCTTATGATTGTGCTTAGGTTATTTTATTATTCCTCTAGCATCCCTCCCCCATGAAATTAATTCTAATCATCGTTGAACCAAGGATACCATGTACATATTGAATTCTCAAAAGAAGTTGAACAATTTCCCCCCCCCTTTATCTAAAAAAGCCTTATGATTGTGTATAGGATCTTTGTTATCTATCCTCTAAGCATCCCTCACCAATGAAATTAATTCTAATCATCGGTTTGAACCAAGGATACACAATGTACATCTTGAATTCTCAAAAGAAGTTATTTCCTTGAAAAAATTATTCCTGCTTGTAAAAAATTCTAATAATGCAATGTAAATTCAATGTTTCTACAGCTTTAATAACTAGCTCATTTGCATTATGCTTTTCCTGCAAGAAAAATTAAAAAAAAAGGAATTTTAAAAATTCCTTTACTAAAAAACCTTTTTTCTTAAAATGAATTAATTTATTCTTTTCAGTTATTATTCTTTTTCTTTAAGGATGATAATAAGAATAAAAAATGTCCCCTCCGGAAAAAAAGTCTCTCAATGTTTTCGGAGTTAGTGTCGGAAAGTCTTACAATCAGTAAATTAGTTGAGAAGCTCTCACAAAAAATACATTCTAAAAATTAAAATACTTTCTTTTATTTTATAAATATTCAATTGATAAAAAGTGGAGGTGCCATTAAGTATAAAAAAGAGGGAAGAACCAATATTTGCATATATATTTAAAACTGAGGGATCCTTATAAAAAACGGAGAAATGAGAAGGGAAGTTTAGGGATAAAAAAGCACCCAAAGTTTATGCGCTCAATATAAGCAAAGAAATGAAAACCAATAAACTGTTTTTAGAGTCGCTCTTTTGGAGATATTGAGGGTGTCTGGGTGTGAGGATGGTTTTAGCATAGCATATAACTCTGTATTTCTTATACACTTGAATCAAAATAAGAAAAATCTACCCTAATATATATACATATTCTTTGAGGGGTTTAAACCACCCTAATATACTGTGCAAAAGATATATATAGTAAGTTTTCATAAACCAGTAACACATTAAAGTTGATATTGGTAAAATCTAAAAACATATATGTTTCAAATATCACAATACTTGTTGAGAAATTCTCAACTTTGAAGGGGGAATAATCTCGAACGATTTTAAGTTGAGGTGTTTGGAAGAAATGTTTAATGTTCTCAAAAATATTATGAATATTATTCTTATGATTTTTCGCTACTAAACGACGGCAACGTTCTGTGGAAGGTATTTAACTAATTGTTAAAAATCTAAGACGTAACTTAACTTATAATGTTATTTTAATATTGTACGTTTTAACCTCAGTGTACCCACTTGTACGTACAACCTCTGAGTACAAACCTGTACGTTTATACTCTGTGAGACTTAAACTAAAATAGCTCTTAATTAGTTAAATCATTAGTTCTCCATGACTCACCATGATGTTTAGTAAAAAACATACTAGAATTAAAAACAATTAATATATTGACAACCACAATATTTAAAAAAAAATTATAACTGACCTGTTTTAACTTTACGTCATCAGTGCTGTTTACAGACTCTTTATTTGTATAAGTCAACCACTTGACTTATTATATATTACTATTATTCTCTATATTCTACTTCACTTGATTTATTATATATTATTACTTATTATATATTACTATTCTTCTCTATATTCTACTTCACTTGACTTATTATATATTATTACTGATTATATATTACTAGTCTTCTCCATATTCTACTTCACAAATTGCACCTCTAATTCGATCCTCCAAAAGTTTACCAAACGGATTTTCTGATGTGTACCTCTAGTTGTGATTTCAAGTTTGTGTTAATGTTTGTCCCGGTGAAGATTTGAGAGATGATTTAATGGTTTATATAGTATATTGTGGAGTCAGTGTGTGTCGTCTGATGCTTTGTGTGAGAGATTAGGATTAAACCTCAAGGCAAGTTTAGATTGAAAGGGAGGAAAGGGTTGTTTTGCTTAGTTTGACTAAAGTTTATGTAGTTTCTATCTGGTCTTGCTTGAAGGTTTTGCTTTGCAAGAGTCCAGATAAGGGTACTACCTTTACTTAGAGAAGGGTTACTTTTCCCACTGGAGTGGCAACGCCAGAGTTTAATGTTTTAGTTTAAAGAGGCTTTTGTGGACTCTTCTGAGAGTTTTGAAGGATACTTGAGGTTATGTTTAGTTTTGGACTTGCATGAATGTTGTCAGAACCTGGAAAAGGTCCTAAGTCTTCGTGGGTAGTTATACACCTGGTATAACAGAAACCTGGTTTTACTTCTAGAAACCCCACTTTAAGTAAAGGATGTAGAAACAAAACCTAATGGTTATATCTTCCATACTTCTCCACTGATAAAAATTCTTAATATAGCCGTTTTCTACTGTTTATTTTTCTATGTATATCGCAACCGAACTTTTTACTTTATTTAATTAATATCGGATTTGATTTGTTGCTGTGTTAGTCTATTTATAATGTAATATTCAGCAATAAATAAATTTTAACTTTGCTCTTGTTCAAAAGTTCTAACTCTTTTAAAACCTATCTATACACAGCTATGAGATAATATTAATAAAGCTATTGCTCTTTGTTCCTAAATACTCTGCTACTTCTTCTTTAAAGTATTAGGTATCCATCTCTGCTGTGTGTAGCTAATCTATGAGAATAATTAGAATACTTTCTTTGTTAAAAAATATTTGAATCCCATTATGGTTAGAAAATATTAATATTAAATAAAAAGTGAGGTGAGAAAAGGAAATTTTAGAAAGTTAATGAAACGTTAAGAAAATGGTTAACCATAAAAATACCTACCAAGAAGATGGGTTTTAAACATTTTCACAGCCTCATTCTATTGCTTTTTGCATTTCTTCTTCAAAAGATTTTCCCCCTCCTATTAAGGGGTAGGTTTAAGAAAATATTCTAAAGACCTTCAAGGGATAAAAGGAGGCAACTTTTGTTTCCATTTTACTTTGGAATCTTTTCAAGCGGATGAAAAGTAAGAAGAAGAAATAATATGAAAGAGTGTAATCCCAGTTGATTGAGCAAGTAATAGAGGTGAAACATGTTAAATGAATTGAAGACAGTGAAATAATCTATATCTGGTTCATTACTTATATAATCGGAGCAATAATAACTCAGTAAATATTGAAACTTGGACAAAAATTATCTTAGTAATTTAATCTTAATCTATGGTAGTTGTGCTAGCCGGAAAATATTTTTGTATGGCGTCATTAATCAGAAATAACGTCTTAGCAAAAATTTTGAAAATTCATAAAGAAAGAAATATGTTTTGGTCGATTTGAGATTTGGCACCCATGTAGTCAGTACTCATATACAAGACCAGCATATGTGCATGTCAAGTTTTATCTCATTATGAGCGTTAGTTCAATTTTTATCGAGTGGCTTGTATTCGTTTTTATTTCCTTATTTATACCGTAGGTATATAGGAAGAGTATTGTGTTTACTGAAAATCCGAAACCGGGATGTCACGGAAATTCCGTTTCAGATGTTTTAAAAGCCTCTGAGTGTTTTTACAAAGTTGTCTGTCTGTCGTGGTCTGTAATCATCGTAGCTCCTAGAGTAGTTATACTAAAGAGTTGAAACTTTGTACAAAATCAGTCTACCGTTGCAATTGTGCTATTTGGAAATAATTTGTATGACATCATCAACCCGCAATAATGACCTACTATTGTACTACTACTCACTACTACTACCCATCTAGTACTAGATGTTGACCGTTGGAATAAAACAAATGTATTTGTTATTTGAGGACAAGGGAAGCGAGTACGAAGCGTGTTTTGGTATAAATTTAGGGATTTTTATATTGCGAACGAGCGAAGAGAGTCCGAAGCTGTTAGGATAAGCTTAGGGAATCCGATGTGTTGAGGAAAAGTTCTGAGGTACCTAATTCTTTATTTATACAGTAGTTTAGTAAATAAAAATATATAGTTATACAGAGTGTATTATATTAATGCTATAGTATATGAATGTTCTTAGGTTCTAAGATTCATTTATTAGGTCTAAAATAATAAGCAAACAATTTTAACAGATTCTTTTAAAAGTTTATTATGGATCAACCTAAGCTGTGGTCAAGTAGGCTATAAAACTATTAATTATAATTACTATTATTTTAGTAAATAATAATAGTATAAAACAGCTAAGTAATATGGTAATAATAATATTATACTTTATTATTTATTTTTTCTTACAAATAAGAAGGCTATTATTTTCTTTAACTTACTTTTAATGTATCCGTTACCTTAGTAATGGATATATTTAAATCCTCTTTGTCTTAAAGAGAAAAGAAAACAATATTTTTATTGTTATAGATAGAGCGTATAATAGCGTTATTGTAGCAATACATACTTTATTTAGTTGTAGTGTAGAAATGCATTGGTTTTGACTTAGTGACCTAGTTGAGACCTCTTCATTCACCAATCCTCGGAGTAAGTAATAGTGGTAAGTCCCCGCTGTCACGCGGGAGCCGGGGTTCGATTCCCGCCGGGAATTATTTTTACAATAAATTATTAATCAATATGTTTATTATTTTACTTAGCTTATTAATTTTAGAACCTGAACGAAGCTTTTTGTTTAATTGCATTAATATAGGGTGTTTCAAAAATTCAAGTTAATTTTTTGAAACTAGTGGTATTATCTCCATTATTTAAAATGAAGTTTTTTTTTTTTGAATGAACCATTTTAGCGCAGCGCCACAGTAACACCTAACTTTAAAATAGTTAAGTTTAATAACTTAAGTTTAGTTAGTTTAGTAAAGTTTAATAATAAGGTTTTTAAGTAAGCGCCAAAAAAATAGTTAAAAATAAATATATTATGGGTGATTTCTGTCTTTTTGGTAAAATAAATTATGTTACATTCTTGAAGATTATTCTCTATCACTAATAGTTCTATCTATAAGGGAACTAAAATGTATAAGGTTATTATGTATAAGAGATTAAATAAACATAGTATATTGTATAAACACATATATGTCTATTTCAAATATCTTTTATGTGGTTATAAACATTATTAGTTAATGAATATTTATTAAATATAATGATAAGCAATTATTATAATTTTACGTATTATATATGTATATATTATATATTTATATATATTATATATATTATATTATATATAATATATATATATATATATATAATTATATAAATATATATATATATATATATAATACCGCTTATGGTTCTTATTTAGCGTATTTGGCAGTGGACTCGGTTTTATTTCCCTTGTTTTAGTGTATGGTATTGGATTCTTTTCTCAGTTCATACGCCTTATTAAACAAGTGAATACAAATATAAATTGATGTGTGCACGTAGTAAATTAACATGTAATTGTAATGTAACATTAACATTTCGTATAAAAATTTAAATTACTGCACAATCTATTAACAACATTTAAGGCAGATTAAATGTATTTAAAGTTTAAGCATGAATGTTCAAAAATAATTTGGGTAATTTTCGTTAAGATTTTTAAATAAAAGTCAAAAGGTTAAACAAAGGTGCCGATAGTGTCACAAAACTTCAAGTAATATGAAAATCCGTTGGAATTTTACGGAGCATGCTCTCTCACGCTGTCCAGATCCTATCACGATTTTTGTTTTTATTTTTTCTAATATGGATGATGGTTAAAATAAGTCTTTCGTTGCGAAGTAAACACGCTATGGAAAACAATGAAAATACTTATAAAAGCTTAAACATGGTACATCAGTCAAACAATCTCTCAAGTTTTTAAATAACAGGCCTTAAATATAAAAATAAGAAATCTACTATGAAGAGCCCACCCTCACCTCCGAGATAATCCTGTCGAAAAGAAATACTTTCGATAATCAAAATAAATAATATGTATTTGAAGCTTACATTATCCTTTTTCGAGTTAGATAGCGAGATTGTTAAACACGGAATCAAAATTGTTTTGGTGTTAAAGGTGAAAAAGTATTTTCAGAGGTCATTGGGTTTAAAGATATAATCTGTGAATTGCTTACAAATTAAAAATCATGAAAAATAAATCTTAATTATTATACTTACAAAATAAAATACATCTTTAATTATTATATATTATTGTTAAATAGATTTTAACACGGATATACAAAATTGGAAAATAATAGATTGTCGCGATACTTAAACGATGGTTATCTTCTTTATTTAATGATATTTATATTTAAAAAACATTTCTTTTAATATTAATAAGATTCTTTTGAATATTTTTTTCGATCTTTTGAGTATTGGGAGGTACAGGGTTCGCAGCGTGAGTTGTGTTCTTAATTTATATTAATAGTCGTTTTGTTCGTTGTGTATTAATTGTCGTTATGTTTTGTTGTTAGTTATTGCAAAATTAACAACTTAATTTAACGATTTAAATGTTGAGCCATAGTAACGAGCTAAACGAGGCTAAACTAGCATTACATTAATTTTATCTAAGTACTACTAACTCTAATTAGGTTGAGTGTATGTATTACATTAGTCTTAAACAAATTGATTCTTAGTTTGATTATTTTTAATTTTGGTGTACTTAAATATGCAATAAAATAAAAATAAAAAAAAAATAAATACAAGTAAATATTCTTATGATTTTTATCTTGTCTGTATCATTATATAACTTATTGATTCGAACTATCGGTAAAAAATGGCTAATATAATAAAACTGTTAAATATTTGAAGGAATTTTCCTAGGCAGATAATACCTTCCTAGGTCGAAAGAACATACGTTGGTCTAAAGGAATTTTCTTGGTAGAAACCACGATCCCTGGCCAAATGAACGTTTCGGTCGGAAAAGTTCCTAGTTGTCTTAGCTGTGATTATATGGACCTTTTCACCATTGTCAGCTAAATATTTGTTTGTCCCCTCTTCCTTTAATATTGATGCGAGATTAATTTTATCCATATCTAGTATAGGATAGGCTCCATCCAAATCCTTGTCCGATCTCCATAAAAGATCCTTGATCCGCCTTGATTCGTTCGCAAATCTTCTTTTCGATTATCCCGACCAATCCTGACGCCCTTCTGACATCTGATTGCATCGCATAGTTCGCATGCCTGGATTCTAATTCTTGGATCGAATGGGCCGAAAACTTGTTCCTCATAAAAATAATCGATTACTCTTACTCGCATAGTTGAAAGAATTCTACAGCTTTTACCTCTTTCTTTAAATGTGTTGTGTAAAACAAAAATCAAAACATACCTGTCTCAGCTAAAAATATAATAAATAATAACAGATTATAAACTCGATAATTAAATATTATTATCTTATCCTACGTCTGCCTTCCGTCCGGTTAACTCATTTTTTTATGAAAATTCAAGTAGTTATCATTATTATATCATTTACGGTGACACACCGGTAAACTATAATATTAAAATATGTTTTATGTGTAAACCAATAATTATTTAATAAAATATTATACCTGTTGCACGATGTATTTAAAAAATAATTGATCTAAGGTTTTAAAAATCATATAGAGAAATGTAAGATTATTTTGATATACTTTTATATCTGACGGGTTATAATTTTATAAATTCTATATTCTAAGTGCGTTTATATAGAGATTATTGAAGGAAAAAGATTTTTTTATGTTATTAAAAAAATTCGATAGGATAATGAAGGGTTCCCACGAGGTACATAGATCTGAATTCCGGATGGAGAGGAGTTACATTTTTATAATTTTTTGTTAGGTATAAACACGCGATCGATGTTTTTTGTGCAATGAGTGAATGTGTTATGGTATTGAGTAATATTATGATATCAAAGTGATCTATACTGAAATGTTATTAAGATAGATGCTGTTCTTTGCTAAAATGTTAAGTAAAATGTTCTAAAAAAAATATGGCTCAACTGTGGCGTTGTCCAGAAAGTATAAAATTAAGTCAGAATTAAGTCTTTCGTCTCTCAACATAAGATACGTTTTTTTACACAGCGGCGTTTGAACTTGTGAAAAAATTGGCTATTACAGTGTACTTGATAGCCAAAGAAGATATTAGTTAGAAGTTACTGGTTTATTTAAAAGCTGACCCGTGGAACTAATGCTTTCTTAGGTCTTCGACCTAATTTTTTTTTCTTATTTTTTCGACCCCATTTTTCGCCGTCCCTGTTCATTGTAAATACCTGAAAATTCGAATACGTACTTAGCAAATTAAGCTTAACAGAATGCGTTTTTTATTATCGACCACAGAAACCTTATTTTAAAATACTTCCAGACCAAGATAGGTTCTGTTTTTTAGGCAAATCTAAGGTTTTATTTATCTTTTTAATGTATGTTTTGATATATCTCATAGGTGAATAGATGATCCTTCTGGCAGCATGTATAATTAGTCTCATTCTTCTGCAGAGGAGTTTTCTCCCGTAATGAACGCTGTTATTAACTATTGAAATATTATTTGATTGCTGGTTTCAACTCTTTTTTGTTGTCGCTGAGTGAAACTGATTTCTTCAGGTCGATAAAGTGTCAACTTGAATTGGCGATAGCTATTTTTTAATGGCTTTTATTATGTTTTACTTCATACCTATTCACCTATTCATGGGATGCAAGCCATATTTTATATAGCAGACACTAATTGTTTGATTACCTTTTAAAAGCTTTAATTTTGTAGAAGTTAGGTGAGCGTTTATGTAGTTAAACTAAATAAAAGAAGAAGAAGTCCCTCCATAGAAAATATATATCTTTAATAGTAAAGTGCTTTTAATTTTAACAGGAGTCCATCGTCAGTGCTAGCTGTTGAATAAAGTAGATGATATATTTGAGACTTACAGATTAGAAATGAAAGAAAAACTCTTTTGATATTTGTAAGACTCATCTATCACTCTCTTACTTATTTAAAGGTTAGCTATGATGATGTCTTCTTGTTAGGTTAAAATCGCTTTGCTGTTAGATATGTATTTTCTGCCAAGATTTTTCTTTTTTCTTGACTTATCTTTCTGAGGTCTTTCTTGGAACCTCTGGCTCGACGGATAACCATTCCTATTTTAGGTTTTACTTTGTCGTTCTTTCAAACGTCACATCAAAATAACCTGAATTAATTAACAATACAAATTTCTACGATTAAATGTATAATAATCTGATACAATTTATGAGAAGATAAAGATTTAAAGTTATATACATTTTGTTGTTTAAAATAGGACAAATCCCGTTCCTGAAGGGAGTTTGAATCTGTTTTGAATTTATAAAATAGAAGAATTATTTGTAATAAAAAGATTAAAGTATGTTATGATAATCCTAGAGAATCCCAGCATGCAGCTAAAAGCAATTAATCGTTTAGATAGTGGAGGGAACAAGTCAGCTTAATCCCTCCGAGTTTTATCCTTCCGTTTTTAAGTTATTAATGTTTTTAAATCTTTTTATTTTGCAATGTTATTATCCCTCCAATATAGGGTGTTAAAGCCTATAAGATAAGATAGCAATCACCCTTTTCATATAATAAAGCGCATGCGTTATAAAAATACCTGAATGTGCATGTTTTTTGTGAAAACATTTTCATCCCCTTTTAGACTCATAAAAATGTACATATATCCTAGAAAGCTGTGGGGCGAGGATCCTATCTCAGTTGAAATATGTTTTTGCCACGGGTAGGCCGAGGTATCTAGAAGGCATTGTAGGTGGGTTCTCTTAAGAAAAACCATAAAGTTTTCTCCTCCTCTCCTTATTCTTTGCCTTTTCCTTTTAAACGTTATTACAATTCCAACTCCTACTCTTATTCATGTAGAATATTTCAGCTATATTTTCTCTCCGCCATTTTTACATAGAGAAGAGGGTAGAAAACTATTTGCAATAAACAACTTTGGATATGGGGGAAGGGATCTGCATTTCCTTAAAAATGCTTAGCGTTTTATCCGCAGACGTTTAATATTTTTACTTTTTATATCCTTGAATGAGGAGGAGTCTAACAATGCCTTTTCTATATATAATATGCAAATCTAGGATGTATTTTTGTTGCTATATTTTAACTTTTTACTCTCCTAGGTTTAGGCAAGATTCTAGGGTAGGGATATGCAAAGAGTGGTCCGCGGGCCCCCAAGTTTTGATTGGTAAACATAAACATTATATCCTGTTATCCAGTAAGATGGACAAAAAATGGGCGTCCAGATATTAAATGCATATTCTTTTTGATGGAAATACGATTTTGTTCTCAAGTGATCGCGATTTATCTGGGAACTATGAAAACAATTTTTCTGGTTTATTATAAAAGATTTGGTTATAAACTGTTGAATCTGATTAAGATTCATGAAATCAAACAAAGAAACTAATAAAAAATAAAATAATTTGTTATGCTTCCCCGTGTTGCAAATCACAGAGTCGCTTAGCAAGCCTATATAACGTTATAACAGAAAGGTAAGCTATGAGTACAAGTTATTGAATTTATTATTTTGTGGGGGGGGGACAGGGCTTCGCCAAGAACAATTTATCTATAATGGGGGTCCGCAGGGCACTAAAGTTTGCGTACCCCTGTTCTAGGGATTAAAACCTTTTAAGTGAATTTTTCTCAGAACATGATGCTTATAAGGTAGTTTGTTTGACGGTGTAGGAGGGAGTGTTTGGACTCATGAGTTAGGTTTTTACAATTATCAAGTCAAGAACAAGGATTTAACATATTTATTTACTCATCATTCTTTTTTAAAAGATAAACCTAATGACTTCCTTAAAGTCTCTTTATTATGCTTTACATAATGCTTTCTTTAAATTGATAGTTAATCCAAAGTAGCTGAATAAATAAAACTGCATGCTCAATGAGCATGGAGCAATCTATTTTTACTTGTTTGAAACGTAATTTCTCTCCGTCTCAAAGTATGGTCCCAAATTATATTCAATATAGATGAACACGGCTATGGATCTTGGTCACTATAAAATCAGTACAATTACAATTACAAAATCCCTCCTTAAACGCATCTTTTACTTTTTTATCATTGTGATTGCGTGATTTCTTTTCAAGAATAAAATACCATAAATCTAAATCACGGAAAAGATCATATTCTAAGTTTTAGTGTACTATTATAAAATAAATCTGTAAAACAAGACCAAAGGTAACAATCATATCCATATATTACCAAGAAATACAATCGTGCTTGTAAATATTTTTTAAATTACTTGTTTTGTTTTTTCTTTATTTATGTAAATGCTTATCTACCACTTTCGCTTTTAAATAAGGGATGATAAACCCTTTACTTCCCCTTGATCAACCCTTTAAACGCAGTTCGTGCTTAAGCCTTTATACCTTTAAGATATAGACAATAAGTACTATGTATTTACTAGATAAATGATTTTTACTATGATCACGCTAACTAATGCCTAGAGCTATGGCGGTAAGAATTTTGATTTTTTTTGTCCTGGCGTCATAATATTTCATTCCTAGATACGTTAGGATAATGGTTTTTATGTAAATTATGGTGTTTATCGAATAATAAAAGCGCCTTTACCATTTCACTGATTGCCTCTTAGCATTTTGAATATTGGTATAGATCTGATTAGCTAATTCTCAAATGACGCTTATATACATATAAGTAACGGCCTAACTGACAAAAATATTGCATTAAGGCCTCTGAAGGACTATATATAACTCGGCACTCAATTTAGCATGTTAGGTTTTTTGGATTTACGTTCTACTCAACGTTTTAGCATTTGATTTTATATTGTTCTAGGTTATAGGTTTTATTTAATTTATTTCATCATTTTTTAACCTTCCATTTATGTTTTATTTTATTTGTTTATTTGCTTATGTATTTTGATTATTTCATTTATATTATTTCTCTATTTTAGTTATTTATTTTATTCTGCCTTTTTACGATTTTATTTATTAGTTATTTTTTGTTTTTTTTTTTTTTTGAAATTGTGTTATTTTACTGTTTGTCTAGACTGAGGATGGCCAGAAGTAGTCAAAAATCGGCTCTATAATTAAAACAGTTATTGTGATGAGACTTGTTATAAGTTTATGTATGTACTATACTTCACATTGCAACAATCTATAATTATGCTTATATATAAGGTTGTATTGAAAAGGTGGGAAGTCGATTCTGCTTGGGGTTCTAATTCTGATTTCAAATATACTTTAAGTGTAAACCCTGCTTATGTTACTACCCTTGTCTAGTGACACACTAATGCCACGATGGTCAATGAGCTTGATGGTCATAAACCGGCTTATGTTACTAAATAGTCAATGTGACCATTTTCACAAAAAACGCTAATTTTTAATGTACAATTGCCTAGGGGCCTAGGTAATGTGAGCACATAGCTATAGTGACTAATCACCTCTTTGGCCTGGTACCTTGATCATCATTTGGTTTTACTAACCAGGCAAGTATGGTTCAAATTTGTTTTTAATTTTATTCTATACTTATAGTGAATACTATATTTTTACCTCATAAAGAACTAATTCGTCAACCTCTTTCCCCTTTCAAACACTCCCTCCAACTATTATTTATTTCAGGTGCTGTTAAATTCATCTGGGTGGTTTTTTTTTTCAAGTTGTTGTCTGTAAGTGTGTGTGTGTGTCTGTTATCATGGTAGCTCCCTGCATATTTAAGCTAGATAGTTGAAACTTAATACAATAATCAATCTGTATGCCCAAGTTTGTTGTTTGAAAATATTATATAACATATTTAACTTCCATTATTAACTTAGTGACTTATAAAATTGATTTTCTTTCAAACGCCATGGGTCTTCATCTCTTGGCGAGATGAGGGACATCAAATTCTAAGGACAATCAAAGCCTGTGTGTTGTGGGGAAAAGTACCGAAGTACTTTTAACCAATTTTTCAAATGTTTTTTATGTTTTTTCATCTTACGTTAAATAATTTATTCTTGAATATAACCTCTTCCATTATAGTCAAAGTAAAATCATGAAATTTCTCCGATTCCACGATGTTTTAAAATACTCATACCACAAACTTCGGTTTAATTTTAGCTGTATTTTTTTAAAAAAAAGTTTTTTTTAGGTTAAAAAAGATACCGAGTTATTAGTAGGTACATCGTTTGTAATGTTGCGTATAAATTTTTTTAAAGCGGGTGGAAGTTTATAAAAAAAGCCGCTGTTTGTATGACAGCTGAACTCTTTACACGTCGTATCACACCGAACCTATTGCGTGTGATCTTTCATCTTTTGACAGCTAAAACCTCCCTATCAACACTTTTATATTGGTAAAGAATACTGGTGGTGGCTTAAATTGGTGGGTATTTTTTGTTGTTCTTTTATTAAAGGTTAATGGCCAAGGTAAAAATACATTTTTCTTGCTTATCAGAGAACATAATTTAACTGATGTCTTCTTAAAAAGATATGAGTCTTTATTTATTTTAGTTTAAAAAAGTGAGTTGTTGCTTACAAGTGCCTTTTATTTCTTATTATTATGATAATAAGTCCACGACAATCTCTTGGTTATTCTCAAAGAGATAAATTATTAGAGGGGGCATACCCTATCTCAATACACTGAAGGGCTTGAAACATCTTTTTGGGGCTTTGTGTAACCTCAAAGAAACCTTCTTAAAGAGGCAGTTAAGGTTATAGTATATCAATTGTTTCTCGGCTTTTCGGACATTGTTTTGTTTTGTTTTATATTATACTGTTAATATTATCACATTTATAATCAACAGTGTTCAGGGTACTTTTTGATATTTCTAAATTTAACCAGTTAGGGCCCTCTAGTAATAATATCTCTATGGTTATTCTGATATCACTAGGACGATTTTTTTGTTTATTAAATTCAGGTTTATTTTAGCGAATTTTTGAAGCAAAAATTAGTTTCGGTGTGTTTGATTGACATATACAACATACTGTAAACAAATTACGTTTTTTGGTTTATTAAATTTTTATTATTAAATAATTATCAAATTTTTACGTTTTAAATTGAATTGGCAGTTTGCTTTTATGTAAACTAGAAATATGACGAACTGATAAAGGACAACAACCATGTGACCGCGAAGCGACAACAGAAATATACTGGGATGGTGAAGCAGTCCCACCGCAAATTCTGCGTGGCGGCCTTTTGTTTTATTTATATGAGTATTAAATTATTTTTAATAATTAAGGGTTTTTAAACCAACAAGCCAATGAATAATTACTTTATTCAGAAAAAATTATTCAAAATCAGTCTTGCCTTTGACTATTTAAAGAACAAGATGTGAAAGTCAAATACATTTTTGATTAAATTGAAGGAATGTGGATTAATTACTTATGATTAAAAGCCAAATCTGGATATGAGAAGTTAAAATCAATTTGGATAAACACTGTATGGTGGCTTAAATTAAAAATATGCAAAGCGCAAGTAATAACTAACAATATATTGATTTCATTCATTATATGAATGTATTAATTGCATTAATTACTATTTTTATCATTTTGTTTCATTATGAAATAATCAAGCATTAAATTATACTAATAAATTAGCATTAGATTTCAACTTATTTTATTTATTGTTTATAAATAAAGAAATTTAGGGGGGATTATAAAGAATCGATAAACAACAAAAAATTCTCGAAAACATCACAGATGTTATCATATTGTAACATTTCTTAAAAAGACACATGTCACTCTGAAAAAAACATCAATATACCCCTTGGCTGTGCTAAGTGCAATCATGAAAAAGCCCTTATGTAATTTAAAGTTGTAATTTCAAGAAGCTAAATAAAATTAGAATATGTATAATGAAACAAATTGTAGTTATTAAAAACAGACCCCGAAAATTGAGAGTTAAACTTTTACTTTTGTTGACGAAACTAATTTCCATGGATTTGTTTTAATAAGGAAAATAATGGAGGTGATTAAGTAACATCATGAGTGCAAGCTGTAGGTATAATATGTTTCATTTGTGTTTTCCTATTAACTATTTTTTTATTTACTTTTATTATGGTTATTTTTGTATATTATTGTTTTATTACTTTTAATTTTTGTTCTTTTGTTATAATTTTATTTTTTGTTTAATTTTTTATTGTATTTTGTGTCTTGTTAAGTTGTCTTAATTTCTATTATTTCCTTTTTGAAGGATTTTTTGTCTATACTAATTTAAATATAGGAAATGTAACATCAAAAGGAACCTTAGTAATAAGGAAGGGATGGTTACAGTAAAACAGTAGTTTAGTCATGGTTGTAATAAAGAAGGGTTTTATTGATTTAATTGCTGCAAAAAAGTTATATACTTTTTCGTTTCCTGAAAGTGAAAGTCTTGAATAGAATATTTAAATATTACTAAAACGCATTTGTAATGAAATTCCATAAAAAAAGTAGACAAACTAAGTTCATTGCTTCCGCTCTCATTGGGTTATGAAGGTTATTAAACGAAAGTCAATTATGCTTCACTTAAGTTACTACAACAAGAAGCCGAAGGCCTCTTGGCCTCTACGTGACGTCGTGGGCCACTTCGCGGCCACATAGTTGTTGACCTATATCAGTTCGTCATATTAATACTTCATATACAGATTTAGGTCTTCCGGTGTTAACCGCGTCAATGTAGATGAGAATCCGACGTTTCGCTTCCACTGTGGGAGCATCTTCAGGGTTGTTATACATCATGGATAAAACACAATGTTCTACAAATTGTTATTTGTTGTAATATAAAAATGTTAAATTTATAAAAAAAAAATGCTTTTCCATGCCTGAACCATAGTTTTTATATACTTTTTGCAACAACCCTGATCGGCTAAGGCTAGGGGCCCCTTGGCTTCGCCCAAGACTGCAAACTAATTTCTGCTATTAATGGTGTTTTGGCTATGATCATTTATGGCACAATCTTATTGTAACGGTATTATCTAAAAAAAATCGTACAAGGATATTTTAGTATATTATTTAAATCTTACGTAAAAATTATTCATGGTAGTTATTTTAACTTTTCCTCACCTACTATTGTAGGTATCTAGGAAAAGTAATGTAGAAAAGTGTATAGAAAAGATCGGAAATCGAGGTTTTATCATAATAATCCGTTTCAGGCATTTTTATTACGTTTTGAGTGGTTTTTATTATGTTGTGTGTCTGTATCACGCATAACTCCCGCTAAAAATTGAAATTTGGTACGAACATAATGCCTAGTTTTGCTAGGCATCGTTGGAAGATACGAGTTTTAAGACCGTGTTAGCCGAGTCGTTAAAAAACTTTTTAATTCGAAAATTTGACTAGTGCAGTTGAAGTTTTGGCACAGGTGTACATCATCTATAATCGATTCACTAAATTTTATATGGTGTTGGTCACCATTTTGAAAATATTGACTTTTAAAAAGTTATTATTGCATTCAGTGAAATGTTATTATTAGTTGCAATAACTGTGAAGAAAGTTATTTAAGTTTTGTTTCATTGTATTTTCAAGTCGTTTGTTATCTCCTATTTTGGATGATATATTTCAGAATAAGAAAAGATTAATAACGTTGTCATCTGGTTAAACTAACATTATTATTAGTTGTCTGTTTATCTTTCCTTTCCTTCCTTGTTTGAAATCACAACACTGTCGGTAAATATTGGGAAAGTATAAAATTCTTCCTAAATTACTATATCTTTTCTATTCAATGATTTATGATATGACAAGGCCGTAAATCCGGTTCTATGTTTAGCGCCTCGGTAGTAAAAGAGGGAAGAACGTGTGTCAGTTTAGAAGTATTTTGTGAAAAAGGATTTTTACTACTAGTTGCAGATAAAGAGTTATTTAGGATGAGATATGGATGACACGCGGCCTATTACTGCCCAATATTTCCCTTCACAAGGAGAGTCTTAGTTTACACTGTATTCCTTACTCCCTATTGTTGACATAACAAGGATTATGTTATGTGCTTCGAATAACGTCAATTTTCCCCTCAATCCATCAAATAATTATATATGTCCTCCAATACCTCTATTCCCTGTGTAAAAATTGTATCAAGTCATTATAGAAATCAAATACTTTGCCCAATATTTAATAAAAATACTAATATTCTTTCTTTATGACGTATTAATTCTTTAGCTCTGATAGGTAAAACATCATCTTGTTATTTCTGTCTGGAGGTTTTATTATGTTGATATTTATGTAATAACATTGATAGGGAACGTATACATTGTAAACTGCTATTAAGAGTACTGGATCAGACTTCCTTCGTTGTCTACCATGTTTATCCTCTTTTAATAAATTGCATCTTCTTTTGTTAAATAAGTAATGTGATGGAATAACATATTTTAAGCTCTTTTAATGTTCTTCGTTCACAATTTTAAATATTTTAATGTATTTAACAATTGTAGTAAAGAGTAGAAATGTAAAATGTATCTTAGCTTATATTTCTTAACTTTTTAGGATTTTTCTTTGCGCCACGTCCTGATCATACCTTTTGATAATAGTAATACGCCTCAAAGAAAATACTACAGGTTATGAATGGATGCGTGCTTCGTTGTATATGTTTTGCTGTTTGGACCCTTTTCTTCTATAAGCATTGTACTTATTGCACCAATTATAGTTTTAGTATTTATTTATTTTCTGATTTGATGGAATATCTGGTGGGTTTCGGAAGATCTCTAGGTTCTGTTAGTTATCGCCAAAATCAATTAGCCTAGTTTAGATGGCGAAATAGAATTATAACCGTTACGAGGTGTCATACCCTCGTACTTCCATTTTTCAATCTGTAAGTTATTATTTTTATATTTATTTTTATATATATTTATTTTTTATTTTTATATTATTTTTCAGCATTATATATTCATATTTTAACTCAATATATATATATATATAATATATATATTATATATATATATATATATATATATATATATATATATATATATATATAACATAAAGGACTATTGAAACGGATTTAGGCCACACTCTTGTCCGTCTCACATCATGCCAAACATCTCATTAAGGAAATTCCATGAAATACATAAAGAAATGGCGTCTCTTTAATATGTCCGGAAAGACCATCGCATCGGGATTGACTAGTGGAATAAAAAATAATAATCAATACGAAAAGCCTCTCCACAAAGTTAATTAAATAAAATTCAAAACCGGCTTTCAACCTAAACGGTCATCATCAGTGCCGGAGAGAAGAATATATAGATGTAGATGAGTCTATGATATCATGACTGTCTCAGTCATGATATCATAGACTCATCTACATCTATATATTCTTCTCTCCGGCACTGATGATGACGTTTAGGTTGAAAGCGGTTTTGAATTTTATTTAATTAACTTTGTGGAGAGGCTTTTTCGTATTGATTATTATAATACACTCCACCTGCGGCTTCACCCTAATAACGAGTAAAAGAATAACTGATAAATTAGTCTACTAAGACACTGAACTAGAAAAATGTAAGCCAGCATCATTGTAATTATATTAGTTTTTTTTATAAATATAGACAGAATAAAATCAAAAAGCTTTGCGCTTATAAAATAAGGGTTTGCCCCTTCGTTTGCTACTCATCTAAATGTATCGGTAACTCGCCTTAAGTTTTCTTTCTACTCCAAAATATAATTCCTTGCTTGCTTTAATAAAATTTCAATTCTGCGAAGTATTTTCTCTTTCTTTTTTTCTGTTATTATCCTGTTGGTTTCAGTTTGCTGTTGTTTTAGCTCTTTGTTTGTTTTTTCTAATGATTCCTCTAATTTCTTTAACTGTGAATTGAAAAAAAGATGCCTTCTGTAGTTAAGTGTTGATTTTGATTCCTTATGAAGATTAGGTGCTGATGAAGTGCTCATCTGAAATCATTTAATATGAAAAACAAACATGATATAATTATCTGAAGACTAGACGCGTGTATTAATAATTGTATTATGAGTATCACTATATATGTGTGATACTCATGTCAGGTATGTGACGCGAGTATCACCCAGTATGTGATACGTCAGGTATGTGAAGTGTGTATCACTCAATATGATACAACGTCAGGTATGTGACATGAGTGTCACTTTATATGTGATACGTCAGATATGTGTCGTGAGTATCATTCTCTGTATATGTGATACTACGTCAGGTACGAGACGTGAGTATCACTCTGTATATGATACTACGTCAGGTATGTGACGTGAGTGGTAGTAAAAATAATTATTAAGATAAAAGTCTCCTTATCTCACTATTTTTTATTTTATTTTACAAAAATAACGAGCCCAATATACAATAAAAACAACGGGAGTTATAATTAATGATACAATATAAAAATTATTATTATATTTTTACTATATATTTATTATGGATAGATTATTATTATAATTATATTATTAAATTATTATACTTAGCACTTACGTTTTTTTGGAATCATGTAATTAATTCTCTGTTCTAAATTTTTATTGCATGTCTTGTAGAAGTTTTACGTAAATAATTTATGTTAAATAATATTAATGACAATAGCTAATATTTTTATTTATTTATTATTTTGACATGGAATAAAATATTGACAAAGTTGGTGTGTGAAACCCTCACATCAACTTGGAATGAAGTGTAATTATTCATTTTTAATCTCTTTTGTAAATATTTATTTAAATTTGATTCTGATTATTACCCTTATTTGGTCATCCGCATAAAAGCTAAGAAGGTGTGGGGAGGGGAGGGGTGTTCTTCTGATTCCAAATATGCACAAGTTTATATATGCTCCCTGTCTGTGTATCTCTGTGTCTGACACAAACTTAACAAATTCAAACGCATAAAATATGTTTTTTTCAAATTTTGCACCCAACCAACAGGGAACTAACCATGTATTCAAAGAAAGCTAAAATAAGTACGCTCTTTGAAAATTTTAAGTTTTAATCATTAAAGACATATCTTCTAAATATTCTGATTATTATAATACAAAACTTCAACAATTTGGCCGCAAAGTGTCCACAGGAAGGCTCTTTGAGTCATCATCCTCAACAGTGGAATTTTATATATTTGTAAAATAAGCACCTTATTTTACAAAAATATTTGAATATAACCACATAAATTATCGCCGTACTAAATTATCATTCCTCGATTATCAATAGCCAACCATACCAGAGTGATTCCAACTGAAGGTCACATAGACATATGTTTCAGTGCTGTACTTTCTCTTAGGAGAGTCAACTTCTAAACAAATACCTATATTTTTTTATCTTCGTATTTTTAGCGTTTTTAATAAAAGCTACTCTAAAAAATTGTTAGTTTGGATTGTTTATATGTTATTAAAAATATTTTTAATTTCCTGTAATAAGATGTTATATATGTTTTAATATTTTAGTTAAAATTAAAATCTTTAGCCTTTTATTTTACTTTTCGTGTGTATTATTTATATATTAAAAAATAAAGTGTTTAAAAAATCAAATTAACTTTATAGGACACTGTGGGAGGGGGGTGTTTGCTAGCTTTAAGTTAATATAGAAGAGTAATTTTTCAAGCTCTCCCCGCCCTGCTCGTCTGAGATATAACACTAGGGGGGTGTTTAGGTTTTATAGCTAGGTTTTAGTTTTTTAATAAAAACTTTGTGACAAAGTGTTTAATACTTGGGATGAGGTTCTGAGAGTTATGCTAGCAGAGGATGATATTGTAAAATATAAGTTTATACTGTCTCATGGAATTATAACCCCTAGGGTAGAACTCTATCTAAAACCTATTGTAAAAGTACTTATTAAATTCTTTATTGCTTAATATCTGGCCCATTAAAAGGAAAAAAAACTAATTAATTAAATTCTTTTAAAAACCTTCTTTCAAATAACTTTTGTTGTAATTAATTATTTTATAAGTGTGTCTGATTAACCATAATTAATTTATACTTTGTGGGTTTACTTTAATCAATTTATTCGATTGATTTCAGCATAGGAAATTCGAATGGTAGAGCTCAAATTGTTATTGTTTAAAATATGTTTCTAGAATTTCTGATTTTTTTAAGTAATTGTATTTTGGCCGTTTTAAAAAACGATCGTATTAAAAAAATTGTTATGATGATGACACTGTATGATGATGACACTGTATGATGATGACACTGTATAGGATCTCTTATATCAGTAACTCAGCTGTAACATAGAGATATTATTACTAGAGAGGCCTTATTGGTTTTATTTTGAAACATCAAAGAGATAACCTGAACAACTTCTACTATTAATATAGTCAAATGAAAAGTACAGTAACGTATATAGTAAAACGATTAAAATGTAAAACAGAACATAAACAATTTGTTCAAGTTAAAAAGGTTGTATTTACCGCAAGTTGAAGAAGCAATCGAAGAATCAGCTACCGTCGATACTTGCACAACAGCAAGTATCGACGGTAGCTGATTCTTCAATTTGTTCAAGGTTAACAACTATTGTTTTTTTATAACAACCTTAATTCACTCTTAGAGGAGGTTTCAATGAGGTTACGCCGAGCCCCAAAAGGATGTTTCAGCTTCTCAATGTATTAGGAAAGGTTATGGTCCCTCTAGTAATATCTCTATGAGCTCTAATAACAGTATCTCTTCACAACATCAATTAATTAATGGATCTTTATTAATTACCTCTTATTCTTTAGGCTTCATGAAAGAGTCGAAGGCACCTGATTTTAAAATTGTTTTATATGACATGAAACAATATTTTCTACAACAGTTGTCTTATGATTATATGAAAATTTTAATTATCATTATACAATTACTTTACAATTACAATTATTTTAATTATGATTATATGATACTGTTAATATCTTCAATCAACTCTAAAAGTAGTTTCGAAAGGTTATCAATAGATCAAGCTGAGTATTATATGACACAATATAATTGTCAGAGAGACACTATTAAACTATCAACTATTTGTGTTTTGCAAAACTCAGTAGTATCAAATGATACGTGTATTATATGTTTATCTCTAATTTTATAAAGTTTTTTCCAGAATTTTTTCAAATATCTTTCTTTGAGTCGGGCTTAAAATTGTTTATCTTAGAGGTCAGAAAAAGTGTAACCAGTCGTAAAAAAGAAGATTGAAGGGTGTAGTGGACTCGAAAATTCATCAATAAGGTCGAGTTTTCCGTCTCGGAGTTTTTACGACTTTTAAACACTGTGAGCATATTAACCTGTTTATGGGAGCCTTGTAACCATGCATTACAGAGTAAAGTATTTGTTTTATATAGCGCCATGTGTGACGTAAACCACACCTTTACTATTGATAAATCCCAACTTTATTACCCTCATTTTGTATATTAAACTTTTTTTACTTTTATTAAAAAATTCTAAAAGTTACTTCAGTTTAATTAAATTTAATAAGGTTTAATTTAATAATAAAAATTGTATACCCAGTTTATTATTAGGAAATCATTTAACAGCAGTGTACAAAGTTACCATGTTACGTTAGATGGTACTTTTTTAAGCCGTTATTCGACAAAAAATGTGCAAAACAATTTCTTACAATTGCAAAACAGGGTACATACTTATAGGATTCACTACGCTTATTTTCGAAATTTCAAACTCGCTTCGCTCGTTCTCAGTCTAAAGACAAAAAAATCGTTTTGTTATTAGCAGTCTCTCATCCAAGTATGAAACTCGCTCTCGCTCGAATAAAAAGGTATTTTACTACTTCCTTGGCTCGCGCAGTTCTCGAGATATATGAATAGATGTGCACATTTTTTGTACACACTCTTAAAGAGGCTACGATGATAACATACACTGAGACACATATGCACTTTACCAAACAAGTCCGTTCATAGAAATGTATACCAATATTACCGAATATAAAAAAACTTAATATGCCTGAGTTTCTCAAGGGTTTTAGTTTTTAGGTCTTGAAACACCTTGAAACTGTGATAATAACGGTGATAATTCAGATGAAATTTTGTATTCAAATTTTTAGTGCAAATGCATTACTTTTCCTACTCTTTCTACTGCTTAAACGAGAAAAATGTAAATAAAATCATAATCATAGTAAAATATCTGTAGTCTACCTTTTTGCTATAAACTTACCTTTTTGCTAAAAGAGAGCTTTAAATTTACTTTCTTATCTTGTTGCGGCAGAATTTTATGGAAAATAAAACCATACAACTATTTGAGAAATAAGGCTCCTTTCTATAAAATGTGAGGTTAGAGGAAGACTGTGGAGTAAAAAATACGACATTTGGTCAACTCATCATAAGCAATCCTCATGAAGGTTAAAATTAACCTGATGTATATTTACCAATACAGAATCCAGTTTCGAGATTAAATCTTAAAGAATCGAAATATAAATGGGCTAATAGTGAAAACCACTATTATGAAGTCTAGTCTAATTAGACTATTATTTAGAAATAGTTAATTTGTAGTTATTATTTATTGTAGAGCTTAATTAAACATTATTAGCTTCACGCAACTCGTGTAGTAACAAAGCAAGATAAACAACTTAAAGGTAGAGGTATTTGATCTGGTTTGGGGTTAAAAATGAAGTATTACTATGAAACATTGGCGTTGTATTTATTATAAGATTAAATATTAAATGATAATATAGTTGAACTGGTATTCAAATGCTCGGATAACTAACAAAATTTAAAAAGGGATGTCAAAAGATAGGTAGGCCGAAGATGAAATTGGCAGAAAGGTTAATAGATATTAAAAGTTAAAAAATAGATGTTTGAAAATAACAAATTAACAAATAATAAATAAAAATATAAGTTGAAATTCTCTTTAGATTTCTTTCAAAATATCAGTTTGATGATGGTTTCGTCGTCACCTAAAAGGTCAGGTAAATTTAAAGGAATATTGTGAGTTAACATGGTTTGTTGTAGTCTACTACAGTCGATAAGAATGTGCTTGACTGTATGTCATGGCACAGTCTACATTTTGGCAATTCTTGTAAAAAGATAGCTGTGTGTCAGTCGAGTGTCTGTTCAAGTCTTAATCTACACAAAACGATATCTTCGTGGCTGTTTTTTCAATAAGAAGTTTTCCATTCCCCAATAATAGGTTTTAAATAGTTAAGTTTGTTGCCACTGTCTGGTTAGTTTTTGTCTTAAGGTTGTTTTTATGTCTTTTATTGTCACCATTGTATGAGAAGGTCGACTGTTAGAAATAGCAGCTTTAGCCATTTTATCAGCTGTTTCGTTCCCCGGGATTCCCGAGTGGCCATGAACCAGCAAATTTGTACATTTAGGTTGTTTAGTCTTATTATTCTCTGATTTCTAATATAATATTGTTTTGACTGTACAACTTGTTCATAGCTTGAAGTCCACTGGATGAGTCTATAAAAATAATTGTATCCTTCTTTTTGTTTGCAATTTTTTAGTTAATTTTTAAGGTCTAAATTTTTAGTTAGTTTGGAAAATTATTTAGGCCTGACAAGGGCGTCTAAAAGCCTGTTTCAATGCAATTTTTTTAATGAAATACTACTCACTTTTTCTTGTTTTACAAAATATTTGACAATGCGTGAAGTTTATCTTTTTATTCTAAAATTAAGCTTATAGATACTATTCCATCTGGCTTTGACATATTAGATACTATGGTTCATTAAACCTAACTATATTTCATAAATGAGCAGAGATTTTTATGTTAATAAAAATTACCGTGTATCACAAGTGGCAAATTATTGCGTGAAATGGGGAATAAGTGAGAGATGAACATAAGGCGCACAAATCGTGTTAAACAACTCTAGCTGAATAAATCCACCGAATTGGATAATATTGAGTATATAGTCAATCGTTAGAGATTAACCTTATGAGTGTTAGAGGGTGTTTAATGGAATTTCTGGATACCCTTGTACTTGCACCCTATGACAGGGGTGTGAAAAAAATTAACTAAGTGGCAGCTCCATAACTCGGTCTTGTTCTATGGAAGAGGGGATCGGAAAAAAATAGAATATTTCATTATCCGGTGTTCAAATAATCGAATCTTTTCCTTCAGGATCGTATAACGGGGGAATGAAGTGAAAAAAATGTAGATTGAATGATGGAGAGTTATTCCGGGGATGAAATTCTAAGAGGGACATATGGAACTTGTCCCTTGGGGGTGGAGGCAGATATAGATTTGCCGACCGAGAGTTGAATATGATAGAGGGAGTATCATTTCATACTCGACTGATCTCTGTAAAACAAACTCCCTGTTGAATGCACTTTATCTAACTATTTTGAAATCCATTTGCAACTGTCTCTCTTTAGCTCCGTAGCGTGGAAAAACTTTTCTTGTTTAGTAAAGTTCTATAAAGTTTATATCATGCTAAAGTCACTTTAGTTTACTTTAAAAGTAATTAAAATTTGAAGGTACCAAAGCGTACACTTTGCGACACATGCTTAAGATGTATTGTTACATTCAAAGATAGAGATTTTTTAGAATTTTTCAGTTAAAGATACATATTTTTGAATTAAAATCTTATATTTGTTTTATACAATATATTTTTACTACATGGTCTATTTTCTTGATACATTGCGGAAATGTGACGTCAGAAATATCATGATAGTTCACTTCATTTAAACTAATTAACACTCTCAATCCTTGTTAATCTAAGTTTGTAAACCGAGCCAATTTATATATGTATATGATTATTTATACTTGGTGATAATTACTCATCGCATTTTTGGTCTGTGTGTGTGTATATACGAGATTTTGCTTCGAGACGTTTTTATAGGACACATTAACATTTGAACGCTTCTTAGGATTTTAATGAAACTTTGCACAAAAATTAACCTTATAAATGTCCTAAACCTTATGTATGACATTATTAACCTACAATAATGACTTTTAAATATTAACGAAACCTTGGAAAATTATCTAGTCGGACTAAAATTTAACAATAATATACTACTATGTTTATTAAACACACATATTTAACTAAATTTTATTATAATTAGTTCACATTAAACTGACTAAACTAACAATTTTATACATATATGTATAAAACATGTATGTATGTATATATATTAATTATATATATATATATATATATATATAATATATATATATATATATATATATATATATATATATATATATTATATATATATATATATATTATATGTGTGTGTGTATGTTTGTAAACATTTCATATTTTTTCAACTAATGGATTTAGTAATTCGCTCATGTCCTAGTAGTATGCTACTTACAAAACTAACTATGCGGTCGCGAAGCGATTCCGAGCGCCGACGCCGCGTATTAGATTATTTTATATGGCTTTTATATGAGGATCATTAGGCATAAGATTGGATTATGCATTATTCATATTCAATTCATGGTTATAATGTATCCAATATTGTATTTGCCCAACCAGATCTATTAGCAAAATATTTGGGGTCCCGGTGGTGTAGTGGTTAACACGTGCGCCTGTCACCCAAACAGTCCGGGTTCGATCTCGGTCGGGGCCTCTAGTATTTTAATAAGAGGGATGGAAATCCCTTCACGTGCCGTCCTTCTAAATGGACGTTAAACCGGTAGTTCTGAACCTGTGCGATGTCAGGTACTCTAAATGTCGGCCCTTCTGTGAATTAGACGTAAAATGCCTGTACTAGGACTAATAAGGCCCTGTCTTTTATTTAAAAGAGTCTGCAAAAAGGGCCCAACAACGTGGCCTACTGGCTATCATGTGGTCGGTGTATCACCTCTCCCTAATTACTATCACTACCATGCAATATATTTATATATTTCTCATATTGACCAATTCTAGATTGAAATTAAACAAAAAAAAATAATTCCGAAAATATTGATGGGACTATAATTCTGATTGTAGACAGTTGCTTTCTTCAATTTTCTTAAAAATGAGTGTCTCATAATTTTATTTGATATAAAGAGAGCACATATTTCATAATATAATTTTATCATAAGTTAGACACAGTTCTGGATTAGTTGATAAAATCTCATAAATCTCTCATTTATATTCAAAGCTATAAAGTGCTCTCTGTTTGTCATATCAAAATGAAATCTTAGCTTCGGATATTTCTATAATGCGATCAGTAAACAAGAAATCCAACACTGTTAAGTCTTGTTTATATTGTAAGATTTAATGTAAACAATCAATGTGATAATAAAAGTCTTATAGGGTGTATAAAAAATGTCAGATTAATATGAGTCAGCTAATGTAAAATTGATAGTAACCATATTGGTAGTATTAACTAAGGGACATTGCATTACTGCAGAATATGAAGGGACCTTGGGTATTGCTGATCCATTTATATACCGAATATAGAAAGACTTTATATGCCTGAACCCCTCAAGGGATTTAGTTTTTACTCTGCCGTAGCTATAAGCCGATTTTCTCCCGCACTCCGACTATCTCTTGGAGAAAAAACGTCCAAACCCATTTTAATAACAAGGGTGTGAAATAACCATTCACCGTTATGACGTCACAGTGGATGAAAAAAGAGGCACGTAAGCGATTAAAAAGGACCAGAAGAGAGAAATAGGGTTAAACAGAGACGCGCAAGTTTTATCCCTTGAAACCGTTTTAGTTCTTTTTACCAGTGTGCTGTATAAAATCTACCAAGTGAATAATAGTATTGATGGAGAAATTGAATTAATTGATGGAATGGAAAAATACTTTCTCTTTTGCTGAGTATAGGGATTAAGTAAAATCTAGATCCCCGTCCTGGTCTCCTCTTTCAGCCCTCTAGTCCGTTTATTCCTAACTAGTTTATTGTTAAATCTCTAGATTTATGTACTGTATGCAAATTTTAAAACCATCACTTATTCATAATTTTATTCTTTTAAATATAGCTATTCCAATGTTTAAATTATTTAAAATATCGGTGCCTTTAGGATCTAAAATTTTATTCTTAGTTCCCCTGTCTTATATACTATAAAATTAACAGAAAATTTTGACTGTGTGATTTTTTATACTTTAATACCTAATGTACTGTGCTGATGACACTAACGCGAATAATAAGCAAAATAAAGATTTTTTAAAATGACTGATATTAGAATTGGAATGTAAGGATTGAGTCTATTCTATTATTTCCCAAAATGACTGAAACCCAAGTTCAGGTAACATTACAATCTGTTTCACCCGCTTGGTCTTGACTCTAAACCAGGTGTCCTTTACTTTCGTTTGCTGTTTAATAATTAATACTTATTGCGTGAATAAATTAACTGCTCTACCATTAATTTGTTAGCGAATTTTGATCTATTATTAAATATTAATCAGTGTTTACAGTGTTATAATACTTCTTTTTATCGCCAAAATTTATTAGTTTTTTCCGCATAAACATCTGCAATCACTAAATTGTTTTTCTTACAAGTCATATGAAGACACTAAAAACTTAATTATCTCTTAATTGCAACTTAATTAAAGCAACTTAATTGTCGTGGGAGACAATGTGGTTGCGTGGTTGGCTATGAAGCGGACCTTAGCGCTTAGACCGTGGAGCGTCTAAGAGGTCTCTTTGGTTTTATTTTTTATTAAAAGTACTTATTTTTTTAATGAAATACAAGCCGCCTTCGTGGTCGAGGCCGTTAGAGCGTTAGTATTTATACTAACCTTTGACACCACGAAGGTCTGGGGTTCGCAGCCCAGGTTACTCTCTCAGTTTATATATAAGATTTCGTCAAATAATATTTCGCCAACTTTAGATTATACTTTGAATGTAACGGTTGCCACATTCACCTGAGGTAGTTCCCGCAGGGTTTTTTCCTGATGAGCCACAAGGCTCTAATCGGGCTTTATTATTATTATACTTACTTTTTTGCTCGCCCCCTGGACAGCGTCATCCTGGTACGTACCTCCCGGTAAGCAAACCCCTGCTCGAAGACCTCTGGTTTAACAGAAATCTGCTTTTCATTTAATTACTTTTTACGAATTACCCTGTTCTATTTTATTTTATTTATTTCTTCGTTCAAGTTTTTGTTGATTGAATAGAAGAGAAGAGTACAATCTTTTCAGAAGCTATAAAAACAAAGCAAATTTACTTTTATATATTTTTTTTATATTGTACTCGCATCTTTTCGGAAAAATATTGAGAGTGGAGTAAGGGAAATAAGAGTGGGCAATGAAATTGATTCATCAAGGTCTGGAAAAATAAATGGGAGGAAATAAAGTGGAGAGAGATATCTGGAGAAATTGTTTCTACAGAGAAAAGAATGGACTCTGATAAAACTGATACTTCTAAAGCTCTCTCCCTCCAGAGAAAAAAATATATGTGTTTGGGATAGAGTATCTAGAGTGGACAAGACGCATTGACCATTTTAAGTAAAAAATCGAAAGCTTCATCCATGAAAAAGGCGGCCGCCCCCTGTGGACTCTTAGTGAGCAGACATCAATATCACGTCATCAATACTGCCCCCTATAGGCTATTTCTAGTCTATACCCAAAGGTCTCTTAAGCTCTTATAACTGAAGGGGCCTAAAAAGAAACAATTGTAGGGACATTCCATTAGCTCTGCAGTTTCTTGGTTATTTGTCACCAAATCCTATTTCCGCCAAGATGGCCGAACATTTCTTAAAGATCCTAGATCAATTTCTTCGTTTTATTTATTTACGACTGAGAAATGAATTATGTATGAATTGAAGGGTGTTATTACCCGCTGCTTGCTTGCTAGTCTTACTCTTGTTCTGCTACAAATCAATTTAAATATTCATTGAGAGTTGGAAGGGAGGCGGAGACGCTGTAGTTTCCATCTATATTATTGCTGTGTCCCCACTTACAATAACAATGATTGTTTCTATAAGTTGTCTCTAGAGTTTGTGTTGCCTTACCCAGCTCCAGGAATTGGACAATCTGAATCCTTGATTTCAATTGATGTAGATAAAATATTCATGCCAAACCTTTCCCCCAAAACCTCCTTTAAGTCCCTTTACCCTAGATATATTTCCCAAAATTTAAAGGAATAAATTTACATTGAGTTAACACGACATTTCTATGAATTTCTGTTTAATTTTCTCTGAAGCAAATTGTTATTTTGTCAATCCTGTGCAATTAGATTTTGAACTAGAACTCATCTTGTTATAAACTTAACATGATCAAGAGTGTTTTACGTATATCAGACTCTGAAACTTTAATTAAGTGCAGCTTTATCGCTGCTGATATTGTTTATTGACGAGCGAAGCGAGTAACAATTAATCTATTATGATTTATTAGACTAATAAAAATACACTTTACAACATATACATTTATTAAGGGTTTCGACTATTACAAATATACGACTACAATTTACAGTTTAAATAAAATTTGACGTCTTTATAAATCGTTATTACATTAATAATAAAGATTTTTTTCTTTTCAGTTTATTCTTATGAACTTAATAGGGAAATTTAAAATACTAAAATTGCTTTAAATTGATTCACGTTTTATAGCATTCATGCTTATTATAATAAGTATCTTTTCTAAAAGTTTTTATTTGAATATTACAAGTGAAGTATCAAGTCTTTTTTATAAGACTATTATGAAATTGCTTAATAGAGAAGAGGTAGCACGTGTACGATAATATACTTAAAAATCGAGTACCTGAAGGCTTTTCCTCTCCACGTCGAATTCGCTTCGCTTTTACTATTTTGAACTCTCTTTCCTCGTCTTTAGAATATACAAGTTACCCAATTTATTCTGCAACCTGTCTTTGGACTTGTTCGCTCGCCATCAGACAGTAAATGCATTCGATTTATTCCCAGCGGTCGGGTGAAAAAAAAATGAATGGGTATTCATTGTACTTAAAACGATGCTGATTAACTTGTAAATATAATAATAATAATAATAATGCCCGTTTTAGGGCCTGAGTTTGGACAATTATAAGGTCAATTTTTGTACTAAGTTTTATTTTGATCCGAGAAAGCGTTTGAAAGTTAATTAGTGTCATAGAAACGGTTAGGGCTAACAATCTCATACACACACACAAGATATATATATATATTATATATATATATATATATATATATTATATATATATAATATATATATATATATATTTATATAGTGAGTCTCCTCTTTAATAAAATTCGCCTCATAATACATTGAATAACTAGGAGCCTCAGATTCCTCTTAGTAATATAATTACTGCAATTCCCTGTTATCATAAATGTTAATTACATAATCTGATTAAGAATGTATTAAATTTACAACAAAAAAAAAACGAAATAAATAAAAGAGAAGTTAAAAATACTTCAACTGTCAAGTTGTATGGAATGAAAATGTCAAAAGAGAAATGCCAATCGATTCTTATAAGACGAACATCAGAAAGATTGTGTCTTGAAAAAATTATATACGTTCTTTTGTAATGTTACTGGAAATAATAATAAAAAGATATCATACCTAACTATCAGACTTGTCAACTTCTTCAAAAAGAGATCTTATTTATTAACTTCGAGAACTTGTTTTTTAATAGCTCGAGAAACTATTAAAGTTATCGAGAATTGTTGTTTTTTAAGGTTAAAATTTTTCTTTTAATACTATAAGGATAATGTTCAGTTTCACTTGAACACAAAAACAACCACTGAAAAAACTTTTAATAATAATAGTTCATAAGAACTTGAAATCGATGACTTATTAGGTATAATGTGGCTGGATTTTTTCTCTTTTTTATTGAAGTATTTTATATACTTAAGCATATATGACAGAGAATCATCTATATAAAAATAACATTAAGAAAGAATTAAAAAAATGTTCATTATTAACTTTTTTTTATTAAACTTATTTATCCCCTCTCTTTTGTAGCTTCTGTTTTGGAGAGTTAATTTAGAGGATGAAAATGTTACTTTTGAATTTAATTCTTCATTTAGACAGTAATGAACGTTTTACGAACATATTTTGATGTTTCCTTCGGTTTTAATTCATTATGACAATGGAATTAAAATAAAATAATGGGATTTTTACGGAGATATTTTAAAATTTCATTCGACTTTATGTTGAAATTTAAATGAGGAATATTCAAAAAAATATTAATAAATCATGTACGGGGTACCTCGAAACTTCTCCTCACCACATCGGATTTACTACGATTATCATCTTTATTTCGGATTCGCTACGCTCGTTATAAGAAATTTTGCTGCACAAATCGCAAAATTTACTCTGCAACTTACCTCGGACTTGCATCGTTCGTCCTCAGACAGTAAATAAATTAGTTTTTCTCAGCTGTCACCCATTCAGCCACTGACCTCGCTGGATGATGCTTAACATTTATGATCCAACCAAAACTGTAGATCTTCATGACGTATTGAAACAAAACTTAGTCGACTTATTTATCATGTACCCAATTTCAACTTAATTAATTTTTTTTTGAGTAATAGCAGAGTACGTGCTACACTCCTGACGAAGCCCCATGGCCAAAGCTAGAGCTACTCATCCTATCTTTCTGTCTATCATCATTAAGTTATTTTATTTATTTTACATACACTCACGAATAAACGATTATACTAATTGTTGCATTTAATTAGACAGAGACTACAACAGAGGACCGCGGGTAGGATGGTGTGATTACGCTAAGGGCTGAAATGTTTAAGCAATAAGTCTGGGCAAAAAAACAACAAACAATACTTTTCTCAAAAAAGTTGTTTTTAATAGTAAAATTGTCTACTTTAATTTCTTAGTAATTCCGCATTTTGGTATATTGATTAATTTTTGTGTAATTTTATGGTTTATCAAGCACCTTCTTGATTTATAAAAGTTAATTTTATCATTAATCTATTATTCTAAAATATACTCTAATGACCTAAAAAAAAATAGTTTATTCGAGCTTTGCTAGCTAGCTGCATAGCCGTCGGTAAGTATTTGTTCACCTATTTGAATTTTGTGACAAATTGGTCTGACACCTCCTCCTACTACTAATTTATTTATTGTAATATTAAATTATTTTTTTTATTTGTGTTGGTATATTAATATTAAAGCTACATTTTTACTTTTCAAGATACGTGGAAGAGTTGTATTCATTATCATCGAATTAATTTTTCAGATTTTTATAAAAGATCATTTAAAATGAGAACATCTTATATATAAAAAACGAAGTCCATCATATTATTATAAGATGAAGAATTTTCTTGTTCTGTTCCTTATGCCACAGGTTGTTCCATACCATAATGGTAATTAAACTGCATTTAAAAACATAAAATAAGATTTCTTGGAATAATTATACCTTTTTTTTGTTCTCTCCCCCCTACTTCATAATGAGTTCGTATTCGGTTATAGTAATCGCGTTTAAGCTGCTGCTTGCTTTATTTAATTAAAATTAACAAATACATTTCAACAATAAATTATCAACAAATTTATCGCTTATATTGCTGTCTAATAGTTTCATGCTATTATCTTAAATTTAATTAAATTAGATTAATTGTAATATTAGTAAAAAATAGAAAATAGTTATAATATATCCTTAAATTAAAAATAAATTTTTACTTGTCAAAAATTGTTGTTTTAACAATTTATACAACTTGTAGTTTCTTCAAATCTTTCTTAGACTTTAATGAATGTTAGGTTACATTTTTGTAATATATTTTATTCTTTGTTAGTTATGCTCTGATGATGTTCTGTTAAGATTGAAAGCTGGTTGTGTCAAATAAATATATATCACTAGTGGGACCTTGTTTTATTGACCTTGTGAATTTGCTACTGAGATATAATTTGAAATATGTATAGATATAATATGTTTTAATTAATCCTGAAAATACGTAATGAAAGATTAATGTTTTATTTCTTTCCCAACTTAATATTCATGTGATGTTCAAAACTAAAATCTCTCCGGAAAGCATCCCATATTGTTGTGTTAAGCTAATACTAAGCTGTTTCATTTCTGCATATGTATAATAATTAAACTAGCGGGGGTTCCCGAGTGAGTCACTCGGGAACCTCCCACTAATCTAGCTGATAAACATCTTGTCGAAATTCCTTAAATCCTACAAATCCATTTTCCACCTCCACCAAGTTATTATTATTATTTTAGTACTATTATTTACGTACTTATTTAGTACTTTCCTTTATTGCATTATATAAATATTATATTATATATTATATATATATATATATATAATATATATATATATATATATATATATATATATATATATATATTGTGTTGTGTGTGTGTGTGTGTGTGTGTGTGTGTGTGTGTGTGTGTGTGTATATACTTACTTTTTAAAAACTTATCAATTTAGTTAAAATTATCATTACATTAGAAAAATTATTATAGGGATATAAATCTATTTTGTTTATCTGTTATTTAACTTTAGTAAAAAAAGTTTGCCTCCATTGGTTGTAGTGAATGGTTCCTTTTAGAGGATTTAATTAATGAAACAATTTTGATCACATTAACCGACGTGTATCATTTTTATAAAAGACTTTCCTTATTTTTAATGCATTTTAACCAATAACGGACCATAAAAATCAACTGCCTTACATGGCATGTTGACTATACGGTGAAATATTAGAAGAAGATGAATGCTGTAAAAAAATAGATTAATTATTGTTACACTGTTTGCATTTTTGTTAAAATGTTTTATAATTTCTTTTAGATTTTTATTGATCCAGTTTTTATGATAGTTTATTGGTAAACCTGTTAGGAGTGTCAGAATATATGGCAGCTTTCAAATCATGGAAATGTTTTCTGATAAGGATGAGATTGAGACGATTGTAAAGAGCTAATTGCTTGATAAACTGATAAAACTTAAACATTAAAAGTTAAAGGGAGATCTAATAAAAGATACTTTATTATGGTTGTGTTTAAACACATATGTGGTCTAAGGTAGTTTCAGGATTAATTAACTAGTCTGTTTCCTCATCAAGTACTTTACTCTCTAAACTTATAATTACACCGAGAATTGAACTTCAATGTGGATTGTTTTTTTTTATTAACCTCTTGTCTGTGTAACCATTCGTCTTAAGGAATAATTTGTTATCTTTTATATCTTGAGAAAAACTTGCAATGTAAAGATGAAGTCGAGGTAAATAAAAAGATCGGTTAAATTTTCAAAAATATCTCTTTTTAGAAGATATATTTATTGAAATGTATTTAGGAAAAAGAATTTTCTTCTTTTTTTATAATTTTTTTCCTAATACAGAATGTATTAATAAACTATTAACGTTGTTTGTATGTGTGTTTCTTTGCTAAAGATTTGAAACTTGACGCAAAAAACAAACGTTGGTGCCAGTTGTGCGTTACGGAAAATAATTTTTCTATGACACCGTTAACTGTTCATTAATAAATCAGCAAAAATCATAAAAGGCGGAAAATTCAGCCATTTAGCATTTTGCACTCAAATATACCTTTATATAATTAATACGTTAGCTAAGTTTAATTTCACTTTAAGAGTGAAGTGCACTATTAGTTTGCATTATTGAGTGAGATTAGTTCGTAGACAGGTGTCCGGACCAAGATTAAACGGATTTATTTACGTAGTGATGATGAGTATAGCAAATCTGATAAGGTGAGGAAATGTTATGAGGTATCCCTACTGAGGTACTTGATATTTTATATTAATTATGTAATAGTATATTATGTTTGCAAGACTGTGATGATGATTTTTTTAACATGGCGACTATTTCTTAGCGAGAAGTAAGAAAAGCCGTTCCCAGTCGTGTTGCATATGCTTTTGTTTTCGGGCGTAGTAATAGTAAACAACTACTTAAAGGAAAAATAGTATAATGGAAAAATTTGCGGGTACGGTACACTTCTTCCGATCGCCTCTTTGGCTAAAAGTTTCAATTCTAGGGCTTACTTTCAATGTTTGAATCACTATTCATAATTATTAAACACATGATAATAAATAATTAATAATAACTTACTTTCCGAAAATAACAAAACTTCGTTAACAAAAGCGTTCGTTTGAATATTTATTTGAAATAAGTAAGAAGAACAAGAAAGCTAATATAACCTTGTTTTAAACTACTAGCGCCTACCTAGTGGACATTTGAGGAACTTCACCAGTGACAGTTCGTAGTTTTTTACCGTCGCCGACAGTAAAAAAACTACGAAACTGTTGCAGACGGTAAAATCACATTTCACCTACTTTTTTGAGGATGTAAAGTGGTGTCCACTATACAGCCGCCCGTAAAAAAAAAATATTTTCCTTATTAAGCCTCCAATTGAAAGGTGTGGCTGGGGGGGGTACCCGAATTCAATAATTGAGTCTAACCACCAATTTGCTATAAATAACTATTATTTTAACATTTCTCATACATTTTTTATATATTTAAATTTTTATAGTGCCATAAAAGTTAAAAATATGTGGGTGCCTGCAGATATTTTTTTAAATAATGTCACAATCCACTCGTCAAATTTATGTTTTAATGAACCGATAATTTAAAACCAACACTAATATCTCATTCCTTTCATATAAATTTAAAGTTAAATGTACATTCTGTCTTTATTGACAACGAAACACTTATCATACTTACTATTATGAGGGTGCTTATTTCTATTGTCTAATCTACTTAAAAATTATTGCACATTTTCAATAGTTTTTCATATCACTGAAGACTTGATAGGTATGAGATCTATAAAAAACATTAGTGTTCTCATTAAAAATAAAAATAAATAAATTCGTATCATTACTGCTTCGTTATTGGTTAAAAACATAATCTGAACGTTTATTTTGCCTTTAATGCGTACTTATCGTCACGGTAATAAAAGTAATTAAAAGTTATCTATTGCTTATGAGTTTACGTGCATTATTGACTTTTTATGTCAAATACATTAAGTTGTTTGTTCTTGTTTTTGCTTAATTTGTTTTACCTTATTTCCAAATTTAAAATTTGTAGTGTTTTGTGTTGTTTTGTTTTATCTTATCGATTCAAGTCAGTAAACCCAAATTAATTTTAATTATTTTTTATTTACTCTTCTGGTATTTTTATTATGTATATCTAAAATAAGTCGTAAGTTTTTTAATGCTATTTTTAAATCAAAATACTATTTTAAATAAGTCTAAAGTGGACATAAATGTTTAAATCTTTTTATGGTTTAAATATAATTATTTTTTTTTTACAAATTACCGATTTTAGATCTTGCTATAGCTTCTTATGCGACGCTAAGTGGCACAAATTAAAATGATATATACAATCAATACAACGCAGAATTAGCTCATGCATTGAGCCCTAGAGATGTCGTTTGTCTGTGAAATAGTTATGTTTGTAACTTCTCATAACTACGAGTTCCATGTCTGAAAATCAGATTTAAATTGTGTGAATAAAAATTGTGGATCAAATGTGAATTAATTTAGGAAAATAACGCTAAATTTGTAAAAGTACGCTCTTTATCTTTTAAAAAGTAGCAAATTTCAGAATATAAAAGAAAATTGATACTGATTGGATACAGTTTAAGTATCTGGAGCCAAACTCTTTTTAGTCTCCATGTTCAGTTTGGTTTCAAGGATTCTATTGGTTGACTGTTGCGATGCATTTGTTTATTTAAGGATAGACTGTTCATTCTATTTTTATAGTATAAAGGATAATTTTCTACATTTTTATTGACATATGTTATACTGCCTAAGCAGTAGACAAATATATTTAACGTGGTTTAACACATAACACAACAGGAACGGGTATTTAGGATTTTCCCACCACGTCGGATTCGCTGCGGTATCCTCCCTATTTCTGACCTCGCTTCAGTTGTCCTCAAATATACTAAACAGCTGAACCGGATAATTCAGGTGATATCTGGTTATAGATTTTTTGCTAACACAATACTTTTCATTATTCGGTATAAATGAGAAAAAAAGCAATAGGCAGAGAACAGAAGAATGATTAAATTCATGCGATCTAAGATCTTGTTTAATTCTAAAGTAAATCAATATAGATTACTGACATTTTGCATAATACTTGTGAATCGTGTGCTTAATATCGATAGATAATGCAATTTTTAAAGACAATTACGCTAGCAGGGCAAAAGTGATATTAAATTAATTGTATATAATACCGAAGAGCACAAATTAACTTAATAAGGAGAATTTTCTGATATTTTAGTATAATACTGCCATGAGACATAGGCTCTGAGTAATTATAACTCTAAGGTAGTGATATTTAACAATAAAAAACTAATTTAATTTATTTTTGCTCACCATAAAAAATAAAATTACTAAACCAGTAATTCACAGACAGATAGAGGATATTAGTTTGTTGGATTTTCCTATTACAGTGAAAAAACACTTGTTGAATGATGTACAATGTACAGCAGCGTGTAAGAAGTGTGGTACCATGTCAGACTGGCAGACACATGTGTCTGTCTCAACCAGTAAACCACTTGACTGACAGGCAACACAGAGGTTACCAAGTTCTTTCTGAGTACACTACCTCACGACGCGTGCCTTGAATCTGGTTTTAGAAGTTTGTTGAAAAAAAAACTTGATTTTCTGTATAAATCATAAAAGAAATAACATCTGTGAGCAGATGTATACAGTTTTATTTTTCTTTGATGTAAAAGATAAAAAAATAAATTGATTGAAGAAAGTCATTGAGCTGACAAAAATGCTGTAGTTGTAGTTATTGTTCCTTGAACAAACAAATATGTGATGTTAGTAAAACAAGAAGCCTTCGCCTCTAGGGTACTACGCGGCGTCGATGCTGGTGCACATCGCGGCCAAATGGTTCTTGCCCATATCAGTTGTCATATCACTAGTTTATATAAATGACATACCTACCTACTTATTAGTCAAATTATAAATAGCAGCGCGAAACAACATGTGTTTACAATATATAATATAGTAAATACACATGATAAAATTTCAGCCCAATCATTCAACATTAGAAGTTATGTGATTTTTTTAATTTTCGATATATCATTATTGTGGTTAACGACGTCACACATATTCATAAAAAGTAGGTTGGAGGTTTGATTTTATTAGATTAACTTTGTGGAGAGGCTTTTCGTATTGTTATTAGTAGGTTGGAACTTTTATGAGGTCGATATTTGTACTAAGTTCATTTCGATCCAAGAAGCGTTGTGTCTATTGAAACGTCCTAGGACAAAAATCTCAAATCTCGTATGTACCACACACACACATTATATATATATATATATATATATATATATATATATATATATTATTATATATATATATATATTATATATATATATATATATATATATATATATATTTTTTTTTTTTTTTTTTTAAATTTTTTTTAAATTCAAAAAATTATTGAATAAAAAACCCACCTCTCTTTTTAACTCATTTTTTCTACCTACCGATATTCTGTTGTTAAGAAGTCTGTTTAATTATTTAATTAATACATATATTTGCTTTTGAAAATTAAACGTAGACTCATGGAATAAAAACTGTAACTCTGAAGGGATGAACAGAGTGCGGATCTTTAAAGCACGCGTAAGACACTTTATTNATATATATATATCTATATGTATATCTCTTGTGCCCGGCCTCATTAGTACTACGCCGACGGTCGACTGCTGGAGGCTGCCACAACGGCGGCCAAATGGTCTGCCCATATCAGTTTTCATAGCACAGTTATATAAATACATGACGCCTACCTACTTATTATCAAATTATAAATAGCAGCGCGAAACATACATGTGTTTACAATATATATATAGTAATACACATGTATAAAATTCAGCCCCAATCATTCAACATTTAGAAGTTATGTTTTTTAATTTCTCGATATATCATTATTGTGGGTTAACGAACGGTCACACATATTTCATAAAAAAGTAGTTTGGAGGTTTGGGAATTTTATTAGATTAACTTGTGGAGAGGCTTTTTCGTAATTGATTATTAGTAGGTTTGGAACTTTTATGAGGTCGATATTTGTACTAAGTTTCATTTCGATCCAAGAAGCGTTGTGTCCTTTGAAACGTCTAGGACAAAATCTCAAAATCTCGTATGTACACACACCACATTATACAAAATATATATATATATATATATAATATATAATATATATATATATATATATATATAATAATATAATAAATATATATAGATATATATATTTTTTTTTTTTTTTTTAATTTTTTTTTAATTCAAAAAAATTATTTTGAATAAAAAACCCACCTCTCTTTTAACTCATTTTTTCCTACCTACTCGATAGTTCTGTTGTTAAGAAAGTCGTTTTAATATTTAATAATACATATTTTGCTTTTGAAAATTTAAACCGTAGACTCATGGAATAAAAACTGTATACTCTGAAGGGATGAACAGTAGTGCGGATCTTTAAAGTCACGCGTAAGACACTTTATTGTGCCCTTTTAGCTCATGGACAACACTTTTCTGCTGCACCTTTTGTTTTTAAATTATTTGATAAAGTTATCTAATTATATCTCAGCAGTTCTACAACTTCGAGTATCGAGGGTTTTTAATATGACTAAAAAGTGAACTAATTAAATATTGAATATTCTTCCAGTAAATATCGATAGGAAATTAGAGGGATATTTATCTATTTATTCTTTTTTCTTTTAATTATAGTCAATTATTTTAATGTTAAACATCTTCTCTTTAATTACGAAATAATGTCTCATTGTATATTATTTTATTGAATTCTTTGAATGATAAAGTATAAAAGAATCCGTTGAAAAGTATTAGTTATTAGAAATAAACAGTAGGTTTTAAGTTAACCAACTTCTTGACGAGGAACATAAAAGGTAATTAAACTACTATTAAAATAAATGTGATCAAAGTAAAATGGTTTGATTATGTGAAGAAGAATTAAAAAAATGTCTAAGAAATAAAGTTTAAATATGAGAAAGAAAACGATAAAGCTTAATGAGCCTGGCATAACTCCGCACGTCTTAATGACATTTTTTCTTAAGTTTGTTCTTGTTGTTTTGTTGGAAATTTATGGCATTAAGTCTTGAATTTGAACCACCAGCCTCATAAGTCTATGCTATTGTGGTAAGAGGTTAAGAGGTGACATAAACTATTTTTTTTCAAAGAGTTGGGTCTGAATTAAGGAATAGAGTTGTCTTTTCTACTGATCAACTGATTGTTTTACGGCCTATTAATGATCAAAACCAAAATATTAAATGCTATCTTGATAGGCTGCGAAAATCAGCGTGGAAATGTATTCCTTTCTTTATTTAGACCTCATATTCACTTGTTAATTTTTCTAACTTTTCAACTGTTCTTAGTATTTGATATATTGTGATAGATATACTTGCCTATGTGGTGTTATTCGTAGTTGTTAGGGCGTTAGTCTTTGCTTCCCAGGGCATGTTTATAGCTTTGTGACTTATTTTCTGCGAGAACTAATTGCTAATGTGGTGTTAAATAATTTAGAAAACCTGTGGGTACATCTTGAGAAATCTAAAGAGAAGAGACATTTCATTTGGCTAGGGCGCTGGCTAAAGGCTTATGTTCTACGTTATGCTATTTTCTTATATAATTTAAGTATTTATCATAGTTTATAATAGATAGTATAAAATAATAGTATTATAATACCAATATAATAAATTAATTAGTTTGTTATATAGGTAAAATAATAGTATTATAATTACCAACATAATAAATTAATTAGTTTGTTATATAGGTAAAATAATATATATTAATATAATAAATTAATTAGTTTTGTATATAGGTAAAAAAAGTATTAATAATTACCAATATAATAAATTAATAGTTTGTTATATAGGTAAAATAATATAATTATAATACCAATAATAAATTAATAGTTGTTATATAGGTAAAATAATAGTATTATAATTACCAATATAATAAATTAATTAGTTGCAGTGAATTCTCTTTGGAAAGAATTCGCTAATAGGATAGTCTATCAAAGCACAAACTGACAATCTGAGCAAAAAGCTGGATTGGTGAGCAAGAAAGCATACATTGCTTGCTAGCGGACCTCAGCGTTAAAATTTTTCTGTTCTATCCCCTCCCTTTGGGACGTAATATTACTGCAGCAGTTAAAGCTACATAGAATATAGCTCCTTGGACAAATTAGGTTCCCAATCCTTGTCCTAGAGGGTTCCTGCTTCTACTTTGGTTAATATCGTATATTTATGATAATCTCTTCACAATATCATAACTAACTACTTAATTAGAGCTTGACTCCGTGCTAAATGCCATAGTATGGCAGTTTGTTGGCTTCGAAGCCGTTTACAGTTTGCATATTGATTCCACATACTTAACAACGTTGTGTATTAAACGTTGTTTAAATATACAACGTCAATTTTATATTTTGTCGATTCATTGTCATACTTTTTATATTTATTTGAAAGACAACCTCATTATCTCATTTTTCATTTGAAAATTCACTATAACGAAACATTTATATTTTATATTCCCTATTGATATTATAACATTATAGGATGTATTATAACCATTAATAAAGCTCTTCTACAGATTGTAATCCTGTAATTATATTGTATGAACACGCACTAGACATCATAAACTCTGTCATCTCCCTGTATATTATTATGTTAAAATCATAATCTGTTTTAAGTTCAAATATTCTATTATAAAAAGTTTTATATTAATCCGGAAATCTATTGAAAAAATGTTTGTTATTTGATATAATAAAATTATAAAAGTCTGAACGATTAAGATATGTTATGCGCTGAATTGAATGGAACAGCTCTTGAGAAAACGTGTATTTTTAATATTTTTACAGCCTTCAGTATCTCTGATGAATAAAGTAGGGTATAAGTTTGTAGTGTAAAAAAAATTAAAAAAGCTACATAAAAAATAAGGTAGATTTTTTCTTGACAGTTAAAGGGTTAATTTAAGGGATTTTTTTGCATGTCCCTCTCTCTCCTCGCCAGTATTAAAATCTCTATAAAAAGTTGTTTGGCTTTAAATGGTAACGGCGCATGATGGTGGGGAGAAAAAAAGTGTTTCCCAAGGATTAATTGAGATCCTAAGTTTTATAAAAGGGTTTGGTCGCTTTTCCTCTCGCTTTATGAAAAGGGTATTAAGTGGTAGGAGGTTTTAAAATTAAAAAATATACAGAATGAAAAAAATTGTATTTCATTTGAGTTAGATTGCCCATATGGAAAGTAACAAAAAATAAATTTTAAAAGGGTTTTTTAGAAAAATAAATAAAAAGGGAAAGTACTAGAGTGTAGTTTAAGCTGAATATAAAATCAATTTTATTTATACTTATTATAATTACAACATATATTATAAATAAAGCTGCGTTAGTACCAAATAAACTATTTACAAAATCATTATTATTTATATATTGTTTATATATTATTTATGTATTGTTTTATATATTATTTATATATTGTTATTATTTACAATATCGTTATTATTTATATATTGTTATTATTTACATTATCGTTATTATTTATATATTGTTATTATTTACATTATCGTTATTATTATATATTGTATTATTTACAAATCGTTCGGTACGGTTTACTGTAATAAGGTTACAGAATAAAATTAGATCGGAATTATAAATTAATTGCATTATAAATTAAAAGATTGTTCAGAATCTCAGTTAAACCTAATAACCATTTAAATATATAATAGATGTGTGTGTGTATGTATGTATTAGTGGTGTACGTATAGGTATATATGTATATGTATGTATATATGTATTTATATATGTATAGTATAGATGTATGTACAAATAAATAATACAAATAAATAAATTTAATATAAAAATCATTTAACTATACAAAATCCATACTATCATGGGTTAAGTTCTAAAAATGACTAACATAGGTTAGAGGTTAAGTTTAAGGTTAAGATTATGTCTAGGTTAAGTTGTTACAAGTGCTACTAAAAAACTTGCTATTTAAGGAACTCTCCTCTCTGCACCGCAAAGCGCAAGATTTATAGCGGAGAGGTAGCCTTATTGTAATACATTATTTGTTATGTATTGTTGTACAATTATTTGTTTATTAATAAAGGCGTTTCAAAAAAATTCAGCAAAACCTAATAACTGAATATTTTGGGTAAGAGCGGCTAAGCCCTCAGTAAGGCTAATTTTCAGTCTCAGAAGAGAAAACCAGGATTACGAAATAAATTTAGGAAGAGAAAGGCAATCTTGTGATATTCAAAGAGCTTAAATAGCCATCCCATAAACCCTCAGTGGTAAATATCCATCATCGACATACCATAGGTCCGTCGATGATGGAACCGCTCCAAATATTTCTTTAAATATGATCCTTAAGTGAAGTGAGGTTTACTGATTGTGTAAAAACATACAGGGTGTATGTTTTTACACAAGCAGGGTGCTTTGCTTGTTGCGTCGAAATCTGTCTATGTTTAATGTCTTATAGGCGAAAAGATTTCTCTTAATTATAGAGCTTTATTCATTTGTATAAAAGCGATCTTGGATACTGATTTGATAAAATATATATTGGTTACTTTTGACCATTAAGAATGACGTTGGTTTATAAAGTCGGGATTTAAAGTTAAATAAAATTGTGGTCATTATGAGTGAAAAAGATCTATATTCCGTTTGAAGTGGGTTTTATAAGTTATCTGTGAAAGGGTTAGGGGGCGACTATACAGCCACGAGGCATCCGATATTAGTATCTATAACCCCTTGACGAACTCTGTCAGGGAGGTTAATTGTGTTTGTTAAACTTATACCCCATGTCTGTGTCGCATGATATTTAGGTTTTCATATAGAGAAACACTGAGACTGAATAGCAAGAGGACCAAACACCCCGTGAAATTGGTACAGGCGGCTTCCCTATCCAACTCCCTTTTATCATCTCTCCCTGGTGAGTAAATACATATTTTGAGAGATCAAACAGCTGTTGCCGGGTTGTTTTCCGCAACCCCTTTTTCTCTTCCTTATACTCTATATTACGCGATTTCAATTACGTTAAACAAACATAATCGAGATGTTGACAGAGTTCTCTCCCTCGCGCTGTTACATGCCTTTTAACGCAATAATTCCTCTTTACTTTGTTTATTTCGACACCCTCGTCAACTTTTTAGTTAAAGGGTGTGAGCTTCACCCGTTTATTAATTATCATAAAGCATTATACAGTGGATATTAAATTTCTTCTTATCCCCTTTAAGTTGTTGCTGCACTTGCTGGATCTTTTTGTTTGATGTTGGTGAGTTGAGAGTGTGAAGTGGTTATATATTAAAGTGTTACATATGCTATTATTTGATATTAAACATATCCCAGTGTGGCACGAGTTTATCTTCGTGTAAGCCATCAAATAAATTAATAGTTCTCTTTGTCTTCTGGTAATATATATAGAAATTCGTACCTAGTTGCCAATAATTTCTTTTTAATCAAATTTCGGTAGACTACAAACTCATTTTATGTTCTTTTTTTATAAATACAACTTTGAACAAACTTGTATAGGCCTGGGTAGACAAGGACGATGGATTATTTTCTTCGTCATAAAATGTATGAACCATTTGGTCATGAATTTACAGGACCAAAGAGTAGATAGAGTAAAAACCCATACGTCTAGTGATTTAAACCGGGGCTGGACTAAATGGTGCCTTAGCAAAATTTAAAAATTATTACAACAATTTTATTTTCTAAAACTACAAAAAAGTTGTTATAAAAAAACATTTTTAGCCCTAGTATTTTTTTTACTACATCGCTTTATATTCAAGATATAAAGATAAAAAGTTATACAAAACAAGAGACCTTTCTGCCGCTTAACAGCTCCCGCGCCTTCCCGTGGCCGTTTCGAGACCACATGGTTGTACTATATCAGTACGTCATATTATTGGTTTATGTAAGTGGCATACTGCCACTACAGAAGCGAATTTTCAAATGTATTAGTGAAAAAACGTGATTCGTGTTCGTCTTGTGAATTAATGACATAATGTTTTGCTTGACATACATATATGTCAATCAAAAAAAACCGGAACCAATTCTGATAATAAAATGGAACTTCGTATTTTTTTACCATTCATAGTTCAATTGCAGCCCCAATGTAAACACTATGCAAAGACTATTTTTTGTAATGTTTGTTGGGTCATTATTGTGGCTTAATGACGTCACACATATTTCATAAATGATAGGGTTCGGGACATTAGCAAGTTTAATTTTCGTCCCTAGTTTTATTTCGATCCGAGAAAGCGTTCGAAAGTTATCGTGTTCCATAGAAATGTTTAATCTAGTACATATTTATATTCTTAATCAGTGAGCCCTCCCTATAGTTTTGCTATTCGGAAAATATTTTTATAACGTCATTAACCCGCAAATGAGACAAAATAAATTTCAAAAAATCATAAAATGAAGAAAAATACTGTAATCAATTTGTATTAGACTATAGTCTTACTACATCATTACCTATATGTCATTACCGCTGGGAATGAAAAAAGTGTATTTTCTATCTGATTTATGCACAAATCAGCCCTTTAACAGACTGTGTGTTTCTCTTAATCCTTAATGAACTACAAGGCTCTAAGGAACAATTTTATTTTTATTTTTATTGTGAAAATAACTAATGAAAGCGAACAAGGTCTTGGCGATATATTTAGTCCTCAGTTAGAGACAATAAAGAGTAGAAATGAGCACTGAGCTATGAGGAGAGGTCCTGCCTTAGAGAAAATCTCTCCTTCCCTTCCTCTAAAAAGCCTTAAAAATCTTCCTAATACTGACAAATCGCTTCTAAAACTCCTTAAAATAAAGTCATTTTAAATTTAAATAAAATAAAAAAGGACGAGATTATTTCAGACCCTTTCTCCGGGGTGATTTGGTTTAAACGATTTTGTTTCGATAAAAAAGGACTTTTTGTTTTGGATATATTATGTCAATCAAAGGATTAAATGTTGATTTTCCACAGATTGGTATAAATGGAAAGCAAAAGGACACGATAGGATTATGGAAACACGGGAGTTCCTCATCCTATCTCAGAATGTCTTGCAAAATTTTCCATTAGTGACAGCTACACGCATTAGAACCATATAAATAAGACAAGGGGTCCAAAAGAAAAGATTTAAGGATTTGATTTTTAGTCCCTATATTAAGCCTTGGGATCAGGACACGAAATTTGTCCTTTTCTAATAATACTTTAGTGTTTTATTAGACATGAATTTATCTTTATTTCCCTCTGATAACTTTCCCTTATTTTTTTTAGAATAATGTCATTAAATTACTAATCCGATTTGCTTTCCTCATGCAGTTGATATGTCTGTATTATTATTAGGAAACAATATCGGATCTTTAAAGAAATTAGTAATTTTGTGTTTGATTTATCTTTCTCCTAGGCATACACAAAGGACAATTTCATTTTTAGCGAATGTATTTGGAAAAAGCACTAATGGAGTGCCTTTTCGTGTACATCATTATACACACATATATATATATATATATATTATATATATATATATATACACATATATACATATATACACATATATATATTATATATATATATATATATATATATATATATATATATATATATATATATATATATATATATATATATATATATATGGCTATAATCTACCAGGCACTTGTAATAAAGTACTGAAAGCCACCTTTCCTTTTTTTACTTCCCTTTTCTTAATATATTTTAGACGAATCAAATAAAAAAATCATGCTTATAGAATTGGAAAAAGGAAAAAGTTTTTCTTTATTTAATTATTTTTAAAGATTGAAACAATTGATTTATAAAAACAAATAAATTTTCCATGAAGTTTTAGAGTGAGTTTTTATTTTTAAGAAGACTAAGGATGAAGAATAAGAGGAAGTGATGAAGCATAACAGACTGCCCTGTAGGATCTCTAGTATATCTTGGACAGGAAGTCACCAATCAGCCATGCTTTTCATTACGAACTATTTTATTAAGATATTATTTTGGGTTTAGAATAGGTATTATATTTATAATACCTATAAATTTATAATAATTAGGTAATATATATATATATTATATATATATATAATATATATATATATATATATATATATATATATATATATATATATATATATATATGTGTGTGTGTGTGTATATATATATATGTTATATTTATTTATTTATTTATGCATACAACCGACTCTCGCATTCAGATAGGGAACTAAAATTTTACCTCATAGCATACATATCTATTTTACTATTATTATAATGTATTTATATTTAATTAGTCTTTAAAGTCAAATAGAGGTAATCTAAATAATTTTAACGGTTAATTTATTTTTACCTTTGTATACATAATCAAATTGCAATAATCACATATCAACTTTCTATTGTATTTATAATTAACATTTTAATCAAAAACTTAGCCTGTAATGTTCTTGTGGCGCCACTAATGTTATTTTTTCTTAAAAAGATGACAATTATGTTTAAGAGTATGTGGAAATTTCGACTGGGCAAACAGTAGCAGTTATAATTTGGTATAAAAGTTCTTATATGCATTTTTAAGTATAATTTTTTGTGTCGAGTATTATTGACAAGAGAATGTCTTCAAGTTATACTTGTTTTGCCGGTAAAGCACATTTTTATTAAAAAAACATGTATGTTCCAAGAAAAAATATTTTTGTGGAATATAAGAGCATAAAGAGTAAAGAAGACCACACGCCAGACATAAGAATGTCACTTGAAACAATTAGTCTTCTTCCATTTAGCTTTTTTGATCCATATATATGAACAATTTTATGAAAAAAATCTTTTCTCGACTCCGCCATAACGACTCCTTCAATACTTTTAATTGTTCTCGTAAAAGAAGTTTTATATTTGTAAAAAAGACGATTAAGACTGACGTCTGAAGCTGCAGACCCAACGGGGAGACATGTAAAAGAAAACATGAAAAAATACAAATATCTGTACATATGACGTTTTTCACCCACCACAAAGGTAATAACTCATTTAATTGAATTAATATGTTTGTCTCGTTTTTAAGAACTCGATGTAAGAAGAAGGTACCAAAGCCTTCAATTGCCCTGTCCACCTATCATCAAATTATTTTTACCTTTTTTTTATTTACTTCCATGATTGGTTATATATATATATATATATATATATATATATATATATATATATATATATATATATATAATATATATATAATATATAAATATATATATATAATATATATATATATATATATATATATATATTATATATATATATAATAATAAAGTGTTGATAGTGTTAATTACTTGTTTAACATAATAGTTAAATGCATCTATAATTTGTGGAGAAACTTTTACTTTATATTCTATAATTTGTTTTAATGCTATTTTCTGTTCTTTATTATTATTTTATACAACTTTTTACAATGTCTTGATATGTCTTATCAATGTCTGATATAGTCCTTATATGTGTGTGTTTCTGTTATAATCAAAGCTCTCATTGTATTTATGCTAGAGAGTCGAAACTTGGTAGAGAAAATGATCCTTATGTCTTGTTTTGCTATTCGTAATTTTTTTTATGACGTCATTAACCGGCAATAATGACTCAGGGAAAAGTTTAAGGATTCATAAAATTCGGAAAAATTATTCTATCAGTTTGAGATTTGGCACACTTGCTTTTATATATAGAAAATTATAGGTCTATCATACGTGTCATGTTTTATCTCATCTCATACTACTTAATTTGACCGGTAGTAAAGTGGAAAACGGTAGTAAATTCAAGAAAGTCTAAAATAAGCCCGGTAAACAAAATATTTAAGTCGTTTTCTATGTTTTAAGGCCTCTGAGTTTGAATTAAAAATGGTTCGGAGTCTGTACGATTAGTCAAAATACTCAAGGCCAGGGTACCTAGGTTCGAATCCTGGTAAGGACGACATTTTTTTAGTGTTTTATTTACGTTATATAAGTTTATAACTGTAAAATAATTCTGGTGTTGTGGTCCGCATGCCGGGCGAATTTCTTTCGGAATGCGTGTTTCCGTGCTTAACAATCCATTTCTTGCTTAAGGTTCCGGTTTATGCTTTATAGCTTAAGGAGTTACCTAATTATCAAGCGCTGCTCGCAAGTAGAAAAAGTTTTAGCAAGAAATGGGTTGTTAAGCACAGGAACACATAATCCTGAGGAAATTCACCCTGTATGCGGACCACCGCATCAGAATTTTTCTACATTAAAAGTACATTTGACTAGCCCAGATTCTATATTAATATCTTTAGAAAACGTTTCAATAAACGCTATATTAGTCTTTGCGCCTGCATACATATTAATTTCGTCCATGTAGTGGGATATCCAGTGAATTTCTCTATTATTGTTCTTCATGATTTCACATTTTAGATAAGGAATTTAGAGGCAAACAGAAACGTAGAGACAGACCTAAGTTAGGACTCATTATGTTTATTAGTACTCATTTATTATTATAAAAAAAGCTATATTCTCGGTATTACCGGTGTTTTCCAAATGTCGAGAATCAATCTATGACGCCTGAACTTATTATAGTGTGATTAGTGTTAACCTTGGTATGATTAACATTGTGTAAGAATGGGTTATATGAGATAAGATTAAATTTAGAGCATGTATAACTATGTGGCAGATATAAAATATAACAGATGATTGAATATTTCTAAGTCCTGAATTAATTAAGATTTTTCTAAATGTTATTTTTAATTTGTAGGTGTAACTTCAGAAGGTGGGTTAGCTAGAGACAAATTCGTAACTTTGCCTCAAATAAAATTTAAATGTCATTATAGATATTGACCTGGTTTCTGTACTTACCTCTTCTTATACTTACTCATAGGAGTTGGTCTTATTTACAAAGACCGCAACTCTCTGCACTGGTTAGTGTTAACAATCCTGAGTCTTTTAAACGTGTCATTCCAATAGTTAGTTTTTATTTCTGAAATTATTTTGTATTTATTTTTTGTTTCAGGTTATTCTACTTCTGCATATTTTCAGTATGTATTCTTTTAATTAATTTTTTTAAATTTTTTTGTTCTTTGCTTAGCATTAACGTTTTACGACTGTAACATACTTTAGTACATGGGCAAAAACTTGTTTTTAACGAATTGCCCTAGGTAAATTACCTTGGGCAGTTTAATATACAATTTTAATCTATAATTTAATATAAGATTAAATTAATCGTATATTAAACTACAGATAATTGTTAATTAAATTACTGCCAATAAAATTGCAATTTGTAAATAATAATTGAAAATTTATGATTAACTATTTATATATTTATGAGGTTTAAATCATATGATTTAATAATTGTATTTCATTACTAACAATATAATATTACATAAATTAATGAGGTATACAAGGTGGTACATTTCATATACATCACTCCCGTCTAACTCAGCTTCTTATAGACACACACACACACACACACACACACACACACACACACACACACACACACACACACACACACACACATATATATATATATATATATATAATATATATATATAAACTATATAATAAAAATTAGTATCCACCCCCACTAAGTCCACTACCATGAACTTGAATATAGTTTGCCAAAGTTTATTCTCCTACGATAACTTTTGAATTTTAAAGAGAACTGATTGATTTAGAAACTACATTATTTGCTGAACAAATGGATACCAATATCACTGAATTTAAGATATTCCACTAAGAGCTATCGTTTAACATACATCGGTTTTTGTTGGACCCTAAATGTTATGTTAGTTTCACTGAGGGAGGTCAGATCCTGGATGGGTGACGAATGAAGCGTCTCCGAAGACATATTGCTGTATAAATTTGGTAATTTTTAGAATGTGAAGACGAGCGAAGCAAATCCGAAGTAGTGAGGATGCGAATATAGAATCCGATGTGATGAGGAAAAGTTCCGAGGTACCCTGTACCCGAGTTTTTGTATTAATCGACACATTTGTCAAAACAATAAATATAAATTTTGTGAAAGCATAAGATAATTTAAAAAGGTGATTCAATGGGTGGAGTTTTATTAATGAAATCAAATTTTTATTGTCATGTTAGGTTATATGACGTCATTGCAGAATAAACAACGAGTTTTCAATGTAAGCCGCCTATTTCTATCCCTGCAATGACGTCACACGCCTTTGATAAAAAGTCAAGTTATAACCTCGGACTGCATTTGTTTTGTTTACATCGAATTGAATCATCTTATAACTGTATATCATCATTGTGAAAGCCGACTGTACTGGCTTCGGGAATATTTGGAATCGAAATATTTCTTTTTTTTTGTCGTTGCATTTTACATTGATTATTTTCACTTTTCAGAATTTTTCTTGGTGTAAATTATTTAATTTACTTTATAAATTAAATCATTTTTTATTGTGTCAAATCTTTTTAATTCTTGAATATATTTATTTCTTCTCTGATATAATATAAATTATTTATAAATTACATTCCTGAATAGGTTTTAAACAATATTAACCCTTAAAAATAAAGAAATTTTAATAAAATATTTATTATTTTATTTACTTAAAAGGAAATTATATTGCTCTTTTTCTTATTAAAATTTTAGATTTAGTCATAAAAACAGTTTTTATTATTTTTTAGTTTTATAGGAGGGTTGGTTGTAAAAGATAATTTTTATTGTTATAAATGAATGAGGAATAGTTTATTTTGGTGCTTGGCTGAGTATCCTCGTAAAAAGACTTTAGGACCATGAAGTACCCATGAAAATTCAACTTAGCCGGATCATTGAAAGTTAGGTTGTAGTACTAGGACTGAAATCCTTTTACCTGCAACCCTTAGTCATGTATAAAAGGACTATAAGGATTTTATTTCGCTCCTTGATACAAATATTACAACCTCTAATTTATTTATTTATGCAGGGTATATCAATAAACTAACACTAAGAATAAATTAAATTACAACACAAAATTATAAATAAATATTTATAAAAAATAAATAATTAATGATCAAACAAAATGTAAAATTTTAAAATAATAATTGATAAAAAAAATCGTGTATAGGGTATCTAGAAACTTCTTCTTGCAAGTTTAAATTTGCTCCATTTATCCTTATAACTTCGAATTTGCTTCGTTTGTTTGTTGGGAATAAACGATTAATAGATCGTCTCAAAGCACATTATATATTAATGATACTGCTATTACACCTACCGAAGTATTCAACCCTAATTACGCTCATATTGTAATATAATATTAATATATCAATCTACAGCCTCTTTCGGACTAGGGCTGATAAAGAGATTTACACCCTATTGGTTGAATTTTGAAACATTGGAAAAGTAACCTGACCCCATTCGATTATCTTTATAAGGAAATAATCTGAACAAAAATACAGTAATTTATACAGTAGAACGTTTAAAATACAAATCGAAACAAAAGCAATGTGTGGGAAACCGATAACAATCGATTTATTATAATTAAGCCACTAACAATTATTTATTATAACCTTAAGCCACTCTTGGAGGAGGTTTTAATGAGATTACACAGAGCCCCAAAAAGATGTTTCAGGGCTCTCAATGTATTAAGATAGGCTATGCCCCCTCTAGTATATGTCTCAATGCTTTTAGAAGTGATAACAATTATTTAATACTTTAAAACTTTTTTTTAATATTTAAAACTTTATTTGTCATAAGATGAGGTACGTTCGTACTAAATTATGACGTGATTTCTCTATTGTAATGCTTAGTTTAAAAGAAATACGTTAGATAAAGTATTAACAACTGATAATGTGAAAAACTGGCAATTTGTTGGTCTTATTGAAGGATTAAACAAGCATACCAAATTTAATGATTCCATAGGTGATAATCAAGTCAACAAATATGCATTCTTCTGTTGTTAGACATTATGAAAAATACATTTATTATACATAAATATTTTCTGTAGTTTTTTAGCAAACTGTTACAATAGGTGGGTTAGATTTTACTAATGAGTCTATTTTATCTGAAGTAACTAATTGTTTTTAGTGTTCCAAATAAATATATATTTAAATTTCTCTGTATTCGAAAAAATAAAATACGTATAATCTTAGACTATGTATTCGTTCAGAGAATATTCCTCATTTGAGGCCTACGCTGACTTATGCTGTGAGGAGGCACTACATTTAAGTAAGAAGCTTAAGTTTAGTTTTTAAAATGTTATTAATTATTTAATTTACTAATGAAATAATTTTTGGATCACTTTAGAAGTTCTTTGAATGCCAAAATATACGGGAAATACCATCTTTTTAAATATATTCATGAAAAAAGCAAAGGAAATTTAATAGGTTTTAATCCCATTAAGTTTTAAGGAAATAAAAGGAGTTTTTTTAAATCTTTTTTGAGAGTTCGTTTTAGGAAGATTAAAATGAACCGAAAAAAAGAAATAAAGAAGGTTACGTGAAAAAGATTTCAAGTGTGGAATGGAAAATTAAAACACAGGTGGGAAAAATAGGTGGGGCGTATGGGGGAAAAGCTAAAAAGCTATGTAAAGTAGAATAGGATAAGTAACAAAAGGTTTTCCTTTATATATATGAGGTTCTCAAGAGGTAAAAAGAAAAGAATTAACAAACATACAGAGAAATGCTAAAATACAATTTCAAAAACCTACCCTCCCACCGGTAAACCTAACACTCCCCCTCAACCTTAAACTTAATACTCTTATAGACAAAAAACCTCTAAATGTGATTAATTATGTTTAAAACCCACCTGATTAAATTTCAAACTTCTGAGCAACCTTTTTTATTTAACATTTGGGAGTAAAAAAATAAATAAAAAGATTAACCACTTTTTTTTAAAAAAAAGAAGTCTTTGGAACCTTAAACCTTAAGGATACAATAAAATACTAATTAAATGCCCCTTGATGACTCTTAGAATACAAGTTGACCATTTTAATCAATCCGAATATTTTTTTTGAAATCTGAATGTGCCTGACCCAAAATCCACAAGTTAAAAAATAATTAAATTTTTCATTTCAGTAGCCCTTTTACGTATTTTTTATTATAAGTACAAGAAGTGTCCTTTAGAAGTTGAGAATAAGTTTTGCTTTGTCCAGTGCAGGTTTGAGTTTAGAAAAATCTAACTAGTTGTTTTGTTGCTCTGAGTTATATTTCTTAGACATTACATTTGTGCTGAACTATAATGTTATGGTATAACAATGTTATTGGTAACAGTAATAATATGGTAACAATTATTTAATGTTGTAAGATAAACCTAGATTAATATAATCAAGGCATCCTGACCAATGGCTCCTAAATGTAATATCACACACAGTGTAATTGTGTTGTATATTTTTGCTTGTTTGTTCGTGCATATGCCACGCGTATAACCAATCAATCCATATCGTATCGCAGTTGTAATCTAATGTTCAATCCCAGTATAGTACCTACAATTTTAAACAATTTAAAAAAAATACACGAACGAGTTCGTAGGTCGTCGGCATTAAAGCAGTGGTGGGGGGGGGTCGATTTCGCTTGTTATTATTCTATTCATTTCTATTATATACATCCAAAAAGTGGAATGGGATTTTGATTCTTAAATAAAAAAAACTTCTGATTCCAAGGAAATCTGATGTAATTTTTAATTACTTCTTAAAAGATACATTTTAATATAAAATAAATTAATTTTTAATTTTAGTTTTACTGCTGAGTATATATTTAAATTGTCTTTAGCCCTGTTAAGTATGTTAACACTTCAATACTAAGATGTTAATATTTTGATAAAGAAAAGTATCTTGTTTATAGATTTTATGAAGTTGTCATGTATACATATACATACAATGTATACATACAAGACTCAAGATACCCATAGGCGGGATTTAAATCTGGAGCTGAAGTATTCCATACTTGTTCTTTTTGAGTCACCGCGAGTTTTCAAATACAATTAAAACAAGGGTTACAATTTATTTTATTTGTAAATGTTTCAAAAAGATTAAAGTATGCTTTGTAAAGCCACATAACTGTTAAATATTTTTCATATATTGATATAAAGTTGTTTTACTGTTAATATAAATGTTTAGCATATTTCATTAGGCGTCCTCGTGATCCTGTTCACTTGACGGTTCCCACAATACAAAGCGAAACGTGATAACATATTGTATTCAGTTCGTAGTTGGCTCAAAAAAATCATTAGTATTTGCTGTCACGCATTGGAAGGACGTAGCTAGGCCGCGCCCGAGAACGAGGTGCTTGACCTGCCCCAAATTTATGTCAGAAAAGCTTTGGTAAAACCCATTCATTCCATTTCTGCATACTTTCTTTTGTTGTTTGTTTTGTTCATTATTTTTATTTGAACGAATATATTTTTAGGAATGATGGGACTTTTATCAATTCAATTTCAACTAATTATCACAAAACTAATATAAAATTATAGACCAAACTATTTAAACAAGATAATTTTATGGTCAGATAAATATAAGAAATTGAGTTTTTGGCCTTCTTCAGAAGTAGTTTTATTCCAAACTGAATCAGATAACACAGAAAATTTTTTATTTTATTAATTAAATTTGACCGAAAGCTCAAATTTTGTGTTCTTTATATTTATCTGACCATTACCTCATAAAATTATCTTGTTTAATGTAAATTATTTTAATTAATTATATAAATTCACATTAGTGAACTTGTATTTCACGTCCCGTTGTATAAGCGCCCCATCAATTTTTTTATTCAAAGTTTAGTTATAATTGTGGAGACTAATACTAATATTAATAATGTTTGTTTGAAAAGTTAGATGAAGATTTTTTCTAAGGTTAATCTTTCCAAATATATTGCTTGGTACTTTGAACAAACTACGACATGATTGTCTTTATTCCTTCTTTTTTTTAACCGTTTATTAATTTACTTGTTTTCACTGACTGTTTATCTTGTTTATTCTTTATAATTTATGTTTACTTTTTACTTTACCTCACCTACTGTCTGGTATAGGAAGTATTTTGTTCACCCTGAAAATCCGAAACCGAGTTTTATCATAATTATCAGTTGCAGGCATTTTCATGACGTTTTAGCTCACGAATAACTCCCGCTGTGTTTATACTAGAGCCTTAAAACTTGGCACAAAAATCAGACAAATCAGACCTTAGGTCTAGTTGCACTGCCCGGAAGATGATCTTTTCAGACTACAATACACTATTTTTGCTGAGTTATCAAAAAAATTAAAAAATCATTAAAATAATTTTTTTTACCGATCTAATTGAAATTTGACACCTATATTCATCTATAGGCGGTCAATTGATCTACAAAATTCAATTTTGATATTAGTAGCCATTTTGAAAATATTGACTTTTGAATTTTCAAACTTTGACGACCTATAACTTAACATTTTTTAATGTTTTTCGACGTTCCACTAATTATCAGATAGCAAAACACACAAAGAATTAGCTCCGGAATTATCATTGCTATTTAACTTTTAGATGATTTTTGGGTGAGTCTCTTAAAATATATAAAACAATAATAATATATACATAAAAGTTTGTTAAAATTAGTCCAATCATGACGTGATACATCATAAAATATAAATTATGGAATGATTTGATAATTTAATAAAATATAGAGCTATAATATGACACAAATCAGTTAACAGGGTGGGAAAATAATGAGAGGACGCCGATGAGGTTAGTCATGGATGTCAAACCACGCCCTCTATTTCAAATTAGGCCAACCTTATTGGTTCATTCACAATATTTTCCCTCGCTGTCAACTGATTTTAGCCGTGTGTCATACTATAATAATTTAATGAAGAACTATATCCGCAAAGAATCATCAGGCTGTGAAGTATAAGATTACACGTCTGTAATGCATTAGTGAACATAACATAAAAGTATTACCGTATTATTTGATTGAATGCCTATGTATCGTATTATTTTTTTAAGCTTTGATTAAATTGAGTATAACACCCTAGGTATTTGGTTACCTAATAATTCTGAGGTCGAGCTTAGCAAGACCGAAGTAATCCCACCTTAAGCTTTAGACAAGCATGACAATCTGAGGTCGAGCGAAGCGAGGGCAAAGTTAAAACACACTAGACTGTGTATAACCACTTTATTCTGAGGTCGAGCGAAGCGAGGGCAAAGTTAAAACACACTAGACTGTGTATAACCACTTTATTCTGAGGTCGAGCGAAGCGAGGGCAAAGTTAAAACACACTAGACTGTGTATAACCACTTTATTCTGAGGTCGAGCGAAGCGAGTGCAAGTTAAAACACACCACCAGACTGTGTATAACACTTATTCTGAGGTCGAGCGAGCAGGGCAAAGTTAAAACACTAGACTGTGTATAACCACTTTATTCTGAGGTCGAGCGAAGCGAGGGCAAAGTTAAAACACACCTGTGTATAACCACTTTATTCTGAAGTCGAGCTTAGCAAGACCGAAGTAATACCTTGCTAGGCTTTGATTAGTCATTACATTCTAAGGACGAGGCAAGCGTGTCCGAAGTTGTAAGAAATAGTGCCGAGGTACCCTGACTCCAATTCTATTATTTTTGTTTTTGTCATTATACATTACATTAATTTACTTTAGACTTAAAGTATATCAATACAACATAAAGTGTAGCGAGAGCAAAGTTTTAACTCCTAGGATATTCATTTCTTTGACAGCACATTCTGAGGACGAGCGAAACGAATCCAAATGTAACCAGTGCCCGATTTACAAACTTTGTACGATCATTATTTTTAAATACTTAAATAAACTTTCTTTTTTGGCATAAACATAAGTACCATTAGAGTTGATCACTTTTTCTGCATAATATCCATCGACCAAGTACTTCTCGGGAACTAATAACTTGTGTTACCCTCGCTTTCACCTCATGAATAACATTTATGATTCCTTTGCTTAACCTTAAGATTTATAATTCTTGTTTCTCATGGCCATGCCTTGGGAACCATATTACATTCCCGGTAAAAATAGCTTACTTAACTCCAATCGTTCATAGTAATACCATTTTATATCTAGTTTTATTTTCTTCAGTAAAGATCTTTAGTCTTTAAGATAACTTCTTGTAGAAGTCTGTAATGTGGTTTTTTCATTTTTTATAGAGCCTATATTATCCTCCCTCGCTCTTTAATATCCTTAAACACAATTAAAATTATATTATTCAGAATTTTATTACTTAAATTATGTGTATCTATCTCGTTATAAAGCTTTCTTTTTAATTGAATTACAATGCAATGTTACAACCTGCTAGTTGTATCTGGAAAGCAATAAAATTACGAAAAATGGCTCTTTAATATCTTATATTTTTAATATAACCGTTGTTGAATTAGTGCAAAGTTTTATGGCTCTAAAGACAACCTCAGATTTAAAATTAATTGCATTTTTTATTGATTTTAACTTGTTACTTTAATTGTGTTATTTTATATTATAAGTTTAATACAAGCTATTTATTTTTGTATCTTTTGTTATAGATCTGATCGCTAAAAGCAATGTATAATTTGGGGGAAATATTTTAACGGCTTGTATAATATAGCTATAATATAGGTTTTGTTTCTTTTATGTCTGTAAAATCCTTTTTACAGCCTTTTCCTTCTTTAATAGCTATAAGAAATTCACTTGCGCTTATGTTTTACAATTTATTCTTTGTATAACTCTACATGTTTTAAGTAGGACACTTCGCCTATACGGTCGAATTTCTGATTACGGTCTTCAATATGTGTTATAGTTTTATATTACTATTATGAAAGGGGACGTATCTACAATTCTCTGGTCTTATTATGACTTGTAAACAAGGTACCATCTATGAAACTTAGCTTTTTTATCTTATAAATCGGGTATGGGGTTCCTCGGAACTTTTCCTAAACTCATCGGATTCGCTACGCTCATCCTCCCTACGTCGGACTTGTTTCGCTCGTCCTGAGAATGTAAAAGTCATTTACTAGCACATATATTTATCTTATACATAACCACATGCGTGCAAAATCTCAATCCGATCGCATCATTTATCCGCGTTTTAGGAATTTTAAAATTTTTGCTGAATCATTATAGCGAGTTAATAAAGTCATAAAGAAACCTTTTTCGAATAGCACAACTACAGTGCTGTTTAAGTTTTGTAAGAAGTTTCAACTCTCTAGCATGAATACACTAGAAGCTACGATGAGAATAGACACACACACACACACTACACACACACTCACTTTGTTGAAAACCACTCAGAAGGCCTTTAAAACACCTGAAACTGATAATTCCGGTTTCATCCGGTTTTGGATTTTTTTGCAAAAAGAATAATTTTCCTATACCTACGGTATAAATGATGTTTTTTTCTTATAATCGGGAAGCGATTCTATCCGAGAACTGAGCTGATTTAAGTGCTGTTGTAAACCCAAAGATTGGTTTGCAAAAACTCTGAAGGAGATTATTGCTTTAATGAGAAGGATTAGGGTTTTGTATGTTAAATAACCATTCCACCATTACTTCTTTAAGTTTTCTTCTTTACTTCCTATAAGTATAGGATTATAATGAAGAAAATACGGCCGCTGTAACATGCTATATTTTCTAAAAAAAATGAGATTTTTCCACAAATCTTTTAAAATCTAGAAAATGGCTCTATCTAAAATTCTGCTTTGGGTGAAATTCTTATTTTGGTGGTATATGAAAGCATAAACTTGATGCTTTCAAATGTATTATACACTCTACTTGAGGATAATTAGTTACATGTTTTAATTACGTCAAAATAAAAAATATAAATTTTAATACCTTAAAAAGCCAATGTTTTACATTTTTTAAAAAATTCCAAAGAAGCGCTTAAACTGTTACTAAAATGTCCACAGTTTCATTTTGGGACCGCTATGGGATTGAATGATTTCAATAAAAACACAATTTATTTGCAATCTCTATCAATAAGTATGAGATAAATCTAAACTTTCTCTTATAATAAAGAGTATGAGATTAAATCTTTGATCCACGCTATGCGCTATTGTGTCCAATCCTACGGCGGTCCCAAAATGAAACGTTGTAATGATATTTTACTATCAGATTTATTTGGAATTTTTTCGAAATTTAAAAAAAATGGCTTCTTGAGATTAGCATTTTTATTTTATATTTGCACATAATTAAAACTTGTAACTAATTATCCACGAGTATGTAGAATCTATTTGAAAAAATCAAGTTTGGGATTTCAAACACCACCAAAATAAAAACTTTAACCTAAGCGGAATATTAGATACATTTTCTTAGTCAAATATCGAAAAATCACATTTTCTGGAAAATTCACCACTCTATTGCGGCAATATGGCTGCACCAAATGAGCCAAAAATTTGGATTTTTCGTTCTTTCTATAGTGCCTACCTGACAGTCAAATTATATTTGAATAAGTGACATGGAAGTTCAAAAATGTACTTTTTTTGGTTGATTTGTCATGGTATATTTTAAACAATAGCTGACAATAGCTTGATGACTAATTACCCTAATATGGTGTTATTATTATTAATTTTCTTAGTATATAATGCGGTTTCAAAAATGAGCACTATTGCGGCATGTATATCCATTTAAAGTTACTAAAAGTTGTAACAACTATATTACCGTATTATTATTAAATATTAATAATAGTAAATGATAGCAATAGTAAATTTGAACTCACTAGAGTTAATTTACAGAAGGGAAAATTCAATTATCGAAAGTATAGGACTCTGTTTTCCCCATAGTTTTTAGGATTTAATATTGGTACATCTAAAATGATCTACCTGGTATTTAGAAGAGTATGTAAATTTTCGTGAAATTCTGTAGAGGTTTGAATTCAAGTGTACAGAATTTTTCATAATGAAAAAATATGAAACGTATGTTTTATTTATATTCTTATACTATAATATTCTGTTATTTTATAGCAGAATTTATCCTTATTTAATGCATAGTAAAGAAATAGTAAAGGTCGATTTATTTCGCAGCATTGGATAAATATTTATTAAAAAGAAAAACAAATAGTGTTTTATGTACATTATACATTTCGTACCAATATTGAAAAAGCGGCAAAAAAAAGAAGAAGAAAAAGAAGATCGTAAAAGTGAAATGTGGTAGCAATAGCCTTCATTCCTATCTATAGCTTAAGAGTCTTAAAGAGAAAAAGTATCCTTCCAACATTGAATACATTTAAATGCCATAAAATTACAATGTTATAGTAAAAATGCTTAGAATATTTTTTTTCCTTTTTGGCTTGAAACAAGGACTTTTAGTGACTTTTTGAGGGAAAGATACTAGGGATGAGGAAAACTTACCCCATAAGGAATTTTTTATTCTTTTTTAAACTTATATTGTGGAGAACCTTTTTCTGACTATTTAAATAAAGCAAGAACAAAACGAAATTGGTGGGTCTTGAATCGTAATGAATTGTATTTATGCAAAACTAAGCTTTTTTTGTTGTTGTTTTTTGAATTTTTATTCTTTTTTCCTTTAAAAGTTATTACAGTTTTTGAAGTCAATAAAGATAAAGTGTAATAAAACACGGTCGGAATTTTTACAACGAGTTCATGAAACTATTTCACAAGTTTTACATTTGTGTACTTAGTTTTTATTAGGTAGCTGGAAATGTTAATTTTTTTACACTCGTTTTGTTTATAAAATAAAAATCACTTCCGCGTTGAATACTAATTTTTTTGTTATAATGTTTATTTTACATTTTTATGGTAAAATATTTTAAAACAGAAAATATAAAAATAATTGTACTAGGCCAACAAACTTGGAATTTTTAAATCTTTATTTAACATTAGTTAATTTTAAATAAAAACTGTTGAATATATACAATTTATTATTTTAATGTAGTCATTATAAAATATTTGCAAAAAGGTAATTATGTTTATTCATGGCATAAAATAATATAATGGTATAGATGTTCCTTAATAATCCATTAAAAAAATTAAAATAATACTGACTATTTTTCTATTTAAGTTTAATTATAATTAATTTTATTTTTAATTTGATAATAAACAACTTAACTTCAAATTATTCATGAAAATTGTTTTATTTGTTCTGCATCCTGAAGTAAAAATAATGGTTTTAAAAATACTGCGAGTATTTATATTGCAATCCGTTTATTTTCTTAAATAATAATTTTCTTTTAGAATGTTATCGATTCTACAGAGATATTCTTTTGTTAAGGATTATCCTTTTTTAAGAAAGAATAAATAAAACAAGTTTAATTTTTCAATGGGAAAATTTATTTTAATTTTTTTTTGTTTCATTCACAAAATTTTTATACTTAACATTTATACATATGGATGTATTCTTTATATTATAAAAGATGATTATCTTATATTTCAAAAGACTCGGTTCTTTAAAAACAAAAACCTTAAAGGTTCGTCGAGGTATCATTAATGAAATTCTCGAAAATGTAAACGGATACCCTTATATATTTTATATAAAAATCCCATCTTGACCTAACTTAAAAAATATAACGATACCCATTTCTCACTGGCATCTTCAACACATTTGTGTTTATATTTCTTTTATTTTAATATTTATGATTTTATTTTGTTGTCTTTAATGGTCCTATTTATGTCATCGAGATATAACACAATTTATGTTCGTCGTTAAAAATGCCTCTAATAAAAATCTGTCTTATATAACGTTTTTTCGTTTCTTTGTTTTTTTTTAATGTCTATTATGATTATTTGTTTGGATTGTTATATTTTTTATTATATTTTTGATACGTGATTTTTTGTGTAATTGCTATTTTTCTTGGTTTTTTATCTTATTATACTATCAATAGACAGAAACTTAAGTTTTAGTGGACGTTTAATATCCACTCTGTTACTGTTTAATTTTACTATTATTTATTGCCCATCATAAATAATATTTACCCTGTTTTGTTTTATTTATGCTATGCTAAGGGTTAAGATGTTGAAGAGGTTAATCAAGTCTAAAAAAATTGAGTAACCGCTTTGACATCTAGACCCTAATGAGAGATAGTAAATCACTCTATCCGCACCCGCGATAGATGAAATCTCTAATTCGGTTGTGCCCTCCAACTTACGCTGTTAAACATATTTCTTAATAAAATACAACTACAATAATAAATAAAATAATTATTTACATTACTATTTCATATTATTACTTAAATTCATTTCACTTTCTATTTACTTTGATGATATGTACTCTTTTACTGCATGCGGACTTAGTGCCCATTATGAATATATTTGATTTTTCTTTAGTTTTCTTAAATTAGAGTTTATTTATAATAAATAAAAGGAATATATATATATATATATATATATATATATAATATTATATATTATATATATATATATATATATAATTGTCCCATCCTGTGTTCATAAATTAATATTATATATATATATATATATATATATATATATATATATATATATATATATATATTAAATATATATATATATATTAAAATTATAATAATAATTTTATTTAGATAGTAAATGTACGAGCTTTAACTTGCTCAAAACTGTTATTTTTATATTTTAAAAAAATCCTCCTAGATACAATACAGTCCAAAATAAGACACCTTAGTCCATTACTGGGTCTCGTTAAGACGCGAGGGCACAAAATGGCATGTGTGCAACAGGTGATGATTCTTCATCTAAAGTCACCTGTTGATCTCATTTCCAGTTGCAACGTTCAACTATGAAGCTAGTGTATTTTGCTCCCGCACTTCTTAAATGTGTTGCATAGTGTGTTGCTTGTGGGGTAATTCTTAATTTCTTTTGTTTTAATTATAGTTACTTTAAAGATTTACTGTACTCTATGAATAATGATCAAAACTGGAGGCATAATTGATAGCTTGTTTTGCTACGCCCAATCACAAATTGGAAGTATGCTAGTATAATTTTATTTTATCTACTCATGGCAGCAAAATTATCTTAACGGCGTTTTCTGAAGTCCCTTGTGTAGTTGTTGTTTTGTATTATTTGTTGTTTCATTATTTGTTATTCCATGGCACTTCACCATTTATTTAGCAAATTTTCATTTCATATACCTAGTAGAACATTCTAGACGCGTCAACATTACATGGAGGAAATATGGTAGTTTTTCGGAAATGATCTCTACCCCCAGTAAAATTACTCATGCGAATTCTAATTCACCAGTATTATTTTAATTACTATTACCCAAATATTGTAATTTCGTTATCACTTTTGATAATTTTGAAAAGATTGGTTAAAGCATATCATAATATTCCCTAAATTAAATATTGTATTGTATCCTAAAAAATTTGATACTAATGTGACCATATTTCCTGTTGGTTGTCATAGACATATATACTGGAAGGGGCCTAGCCAATTTCAATTCATTTAAAGGCCTGAAATATCGTTTTGGGGCTCTCAGGGGATCCGTGTAACCTCCTTGAAACCTCCTTCAAAAGTGAATTAAGGTTATAATAAATAATTTTTTTCGGGTCCCGCACATTGTTCAAGTTTTGATTTGTACTTTTAACGTTTGTAATGATTATTTGATTGCACTTATAAGCAAAGGTGGTCTGGTTACTTTTTTGATATTTCAAAATTCAAGCTATTGGACTTCTCTATAGTAATAATATTTCTATTAGTATTTATCAAGCTACTGTTTGACATAAGTCTTATAGTCGAAGAGCAGGACCTGAAAATATGTGACTCATTTTGTTCTACTTCAAACCGATTTTTTTTTCTGAAAATATACCTTAAATTATAAGGAAAAAACATAGTCTGCCTATCCAGAATGGAGCCCTTCATATAATTGCGCATGCTTAAAATTTTTATAAAATCGTTCAAATTTCAGTTTTTTAAATAAGTGGTTCCTTGTGGTCGTTTGCAAAAAACGAAAGAACATTTTTTTAAAGCTGATAAAATGTTCTGTGAACAGTGTTCAATCATCAAAATCGGATTGATTACAACCAAGTTATAGCTGTATCAAAAAAACACCAAAAAATGGTGAATTTAGGCAAAGGCTGTGAATTTCTTTGAAAAATGAATGACTTTTTGTGCATTTTTTTGGCCATTTAACAAATGACATTGAAATTTAGTATTATTTATCCGATTATAACGAAAAAGCTCTAGTTTTATAGCAAATTCTATTAGCTTTAAAAATGTTCTTCATGTTTTGCATGCGACCTAAGGGACCACTATGCAAGAAACTGGAATTTGTGCGATTTTCTAATAATTTTGAGCGAGCCGCATTTATATGAAGGGTTCCAACTCTGGATAGGCAGGCTATGACCCCTCTTCATAATTTAAGGTATATTGCAGAAAAAATTAGTTTGAACACATTTTTTAGGTCTGGCTCTTGGACTGACAGATTTATGTTCAAAACCTCAAGATCTTAAGAAATCTTTGTAAATACATAATATTCTTAACTATACATGCATTTAACTATGGATTGCTGTTATTTAAAACCTATTATTTGAATGCTAAAATTCATGTTTTAATATATGAAATTTAAATTCCTTTGTACTAATATGTATTATAAATTTCTTTTTAACATAACTTAAAAATTAATTTTCTAGAATGTAAGGCTAGAGTCACGATATTGCGCATGCTCCAATTAGACATAGTTAAATTATAATTACAAACTTCTAAATATTCTTATTGTTTAAGCTCCATTGTTGTTTGAAATATTCGTGACTGTAAGACATGAGGGTGCAATACTGCTTCTATTCTTTTATTTGGTTCTTTTTTTCGTTAAATAATTAGTTATTTATATTTGTAATATATCTTAAATTTCTACTAGGGTTCAAATAGTTTTATTTAGTAATTGCATCAACTTTGCAGAAAGTTGTAAGAGAAAGTTAAAATTTAGAATAAATTGTTAGAACTTTTCCCCAATACATCGCCAACTTCTATACTTCAGACTCGCTTCGCTCGTTCTTAGAATACATTTATCATCAAATGTACTGTAAGACGTCTTCGGACTCGCTTCGCTTGTTCCTAGACAGTAAATGACTTCGTTTTATTTAAAGCCGTTACGTATCCAGACTCTGACCTCGAACAATGCTGCTTAATTTTTTTATACTTGCCGTATTGAAACGAAACATAGTTTAGAGTAATTATTATTCGTATTGCCCAATTATACCTTATTATTAATTTTGACATTTCCTCATTTATACTGTATAGAAAAATTATTGTGTTTGCAAAAACATCCTAAACCGGGATGAAACCGGAATTATCCGTTTCAGGTGTTTATAAGGCCTCTTGAGTGTTATCTGTGTGAGTGTGTCTACCTGTTATCATAATAGCTCCTTGTGTATTTATGCTAGAGAGTTGAAACTTGTGTTATTCGGAAAATATTTTTAATGACTTTATTAACCTAAAAATTAATGAAGCCGAAAAATTTCGAAAAATCATAAACCGCGGAAAACTTATGCGATCTTATTGTAATTTGGCACGCCGTGTATAAGACTAACATTTATGGTAAGTTTTATTTCATTATCTGCATTTGTTCAATTTTTATCAAATAACTTGTGTACGTTTTTTAAAAAAAATGTGACATATCAGAAAATAATTCAATTAAGTTGAAATTTAGTACAAATAAAAAACCTTTACTTATCCTTAATTTTTGTTAGATCATAAAAGTTAAGTAGTATTGAGCGTGGCCAGTGCTGATGGGTGACCGCTGAGAATGAAAACGGATGCATTTACTATTCTGAGGACGAGCGGAAGCGATTAACGAAACAAGGTTGCTGTATAAATTAGGCGAATTCTATATTCTGAGTTGGTCAAGCGAGTTCGAAGCAGGGAGGATGAGCGTAGCAATCCGAGATATGATTAAGGGATATATTTTATATTATTCTACTATATTTTACAAAATGCACTTAATTATAAGTATTATGTTATCTTACCAGAAATTACTTGCGTCGTAAATAAACTCCCACCAAGTCTTGGTCCAAAAAAAATTGATCAAATTCTATCCCGCCGGTGATTTAAATCATGTCTGGTTCTGGTTGGAGACGGTCTTTTTCGTTGCAAAGTAAAGG
>JACMZG010001863.1:48662194-48688001 GCA_018340805.1 Microvelia longipes | reverse complement strand
CGCTCTGGCCAGTCCAGCGCCACGACAAAGGAACCCAGCACAGATGTCAGCGTGCAACAAACTCATTCCATAGCCCTGACCTGAAAGTAAAGCTCGCAGTGCTATTAGGAGACGTCCTGTCTTCAAGAACCGAGCACTTTGTTCCTAGTCACTTACGTTACTTCGTGTCACCACCATCACATTTCACTGACTAAGCTTTCGGACATACAAAGGCTCAGTATATTTTCGACTCTCACACCTCCCCCAGACCGCAGAACCTTAACTTTTGTGAGCTGGAGACAACGGGAAACGTGGATCCAGACTTGTCTCAGATGAAACTAGATCCAACCCGCATTTGCGTATTAGTAGCCAAGGAAACCACGTAAAACCCTGGCTGGGTTGGCCGGCCTGACATTCAAGACCTCCCGAGTGTACGGTAAAGGATACCTTATATTGAGGTCCTCCCCGGCCTGGATTTGAACCCTCGACCTCCAGGTCGAAAGCGAGCGCTCTACCACTAGAAGCTACCAGGACTCGGTCTATAACTATATTATTAATCATTCTATGTTTTGTTAATCATAGAAAATAATCAACCCCCCTCCCTCCACTCCCATATAGCTTAAAAACTTAATTTAAGGCTCTTATAATAAAACAAATGCAACAAAAACATCACTTTTAGCATCAGGTATCTCGATTTGTGGGGGCTTGCCTGTATACTTCATCTTTCATTGGCGCTCCCAGAGAAAAAAAATCTAGAGGTGTAAGATCAGGAGATCATTCGGAGGCCAGGCTATTGGTCCCTCTCATCATTCCAAGCGATTGGGATAATTTTCGTTCAGCCCACAAAATCAAGATGACCTATGCTAAAAGTGCTGAGTCAAGAACTGCAATACTGCCAGCATAACTTGAAAAAGCTACACATCAGTGTTAAGAAGATGTAGACTATGTATTAGAGTTGAAGGAGGAAGATTTGAACTCTCTTTGATTTACATGAAGAATGATTTTTAATTCCCCTTGGCAGTAAAAAGTTAATTATTTATTTATTATTTAAATTCTGTATAAATATACCTATTACTTTGTATCTTTTCAACAAAAATTCTTCAAGAAATGCTTCTTGTTGCATTTGTTTTATTATAAGAGACTTAAATTAAGTTTTTTAAGCTTATGGGAGTGGAGGAGGGGTTGATTATTTTCTATGATTTAACAAAACATAGAATAATTGATAATATAGTTATAACTAGTAAAATAATCAAAGTTAGTTAGTTATATAACTTTATGTAAATCAAATTGAAATAATTTAAAATGTAAATGTCTTTGTTTACATATTGAATAATTTTAGAATCTAAGCGACTTACATCAAAGTTTTTTAAGATATCTCGGTTAAAGTTAAACAAGCCATAGATTATGTTATATCATTTTAAAGGGTATGGAATGAGTGTTTTTAAGATTTTTAGGTTTTCAACTATGAGCGAATAAATATCGAAGATTTTGGCATTGAAAAATTGTTTACATTTTTAGTACTAATAAAAAATTCTTATATTTAACAATGCAAATAAATTAAAGTTTAATGTGATGGAATTGCGACATGAAGTATATACCGTTTTAAATAGATTTAATTTCCTTGAGAATAGTGAAAACCGCATCTCTTTAGCTTTAGTAGTTTTCAAGTTGTAGATCGTTTTAGAGATTTAGATAGTAAAGTATCGAATAATTCGATATAATCGATTTTTCTAGAGAACTATTGTAATCGAACCCATATGCTTACATGACATTTTTTGTTCATCCTGGTCCATAGAATCAAGACTTTTTTTTGTCCCATCAGAGTAAGTCACCCTGTATAACCTGAACAGTAGGATCGCAACTTGTTATTTAATTTTTCGAATTATTCCAATGAAGTGCAGTAAAAAGTACACCGTGTAAAATGTGTGGGTAATATACGCATTTTCTTTGAATATTCGGAAAAACTAAAATAACAAGCGTTGACGCTACTGCTTAGGTTATAAATCATATACCGACAACTTAAGCAATAAATGGATTTATTAACAAGAATGCACGCATTTGAAAGAAAATTTGCCCTGTTTATGGAAGACCGCGCTAGAATGTTTCATTTTTGTTAGTCAGGATTGCTTTTTTTAAAAGATTTTTTTTTCGGGGTAGCTAGGTTTTTTAGCAAGTTTTAATTGTCTAATATAAACACATTTGGAGCTACGATGATAGCAGACATATACTTATTACATACACTATATGAAGACAGACAACTATTAAAAAGGTTATATATATATATATGGTCTAAAAGATTCATATATTCAAATGAAATCTTGATTTTGGATTTTTAGTGGAAACACAATATTTTTCTTATATTCTTACCCTATGAATGAGGAAAAGTGAAATGCCCTTTTTAAAGTTTTCTTATAATATTTAAGTCTCCCTTGTTCAATGCATTTATCAATTATACCAAATATTTTACCAAGGACTGCTCTCTTAATTCATTTTGAAAAATGCAATTTATTTGTTTTTTCTACCTTAAATTTAATATAAGTTTAGTATATCCAACTTAGGTCAAAGAGTTTTCCCTTCTTTTGAGGTCACGATTTCGTGGAAATTAGCTCAAATTAACAATTATTTTAAGATGCTCACGTTTTACAATCAAATGTTTGTATAAAACAAATGTAGTTTAAATAAGTCAACTACTATTGTAAGTTTTATTACTTCAAAATTTATTCTCATGCGTTTTGAATTTAACATTAATAGAATACCAATTTAAACTAAAATATTATAATATATATATTCAATTGAATCATGTTCAGCATACTAAGTAGGCTCATAAACCATATACAACAGTAAGTATGTAAGCATTAAGCATACCGAATTTTAACAGACATTGATAGTCCAGCATGACATGTATTTCGATTCTCATCGTTTGCTTTAACTTTATGATAATATATTTGAAATGTTGTTCGGATACTTGTAAAGTATCACTGATCGATAAGGCAATTAACTGTTTTGGCATGGAATATTTTATTGGGTACATTTATAAATTTTTAATTATTTTATTGTTAGAAATATTTTATTGACTGTTTTCTCATAGTCTAGACAATTTGATGACGTGATTTGAAATAATTATTTTGTTTTGATTTTAAATGTTTCTATCTGTCTTTATTTATTAAAATAGTAAAACATTTGCTCTAAAACTGGGCAAAACGAGTAGGAGCAAGAGCTTGAAAATGGCGTTTCTTCTTTATATTTATAACTAAATAATAATTATGGAAAAATTTGTAAACTGATCATAAAACGGAATAAAAAATAATTAAAATATGGCTTGTTTTGAGCAGTTAAATTAAGATAATGATTAAGTATAAATTAATAATAAACTATGTTGGCTTCCACGGTTATTGTCACGAAAATTTAGGTGTTTCACTAGGCATTCACTGCGGTAGCATGTTCAGGTATGTAGGATATCATGGTAAAAACATGATGTAGAGTAGAGCAGTGATTTTTTTGAAGATCCCTCCCACAATGGAAGCAACATATCGGATTTATCATTTATAATGACGCAGTCACCACCGGAAGACTTAAATTTTTATAATTTAATAAGTAAGTTAATATGAATTGATGACTTATATTAGTAGAATTTAAATTAAAGTGATGTGCTTATTGATAACTATTACCTATAGTACCAATGACCTCTTGAGATGCTTGTGGTGTACTGTGATTTTACGGTAGTACTTAAAGAAAATAAATTGTCCGTATTATAATTTAGATAAATTAAATATAACTGTGATTCTAATAAAATGTTTGGATCCAAACAAACTTTGTTATTTTATATTTTTTTTAGTTTAAAAAAAAGATTCACATTTGCATTCAATCATTATTTAACACCTAAGCTAAAGGGAATAAAAAAATAACTTGTGGATAATCAAAGCGAAAAAAGCGTGAAGGCAAGTATTAAGTGTTTTATATTGGTGTGAAAACCAGCAGAACTAGAAAAGAAGTAAAACTAAGTTCGAAAAATATGTGTTTTGCTAAGCTAACGAGGTGACTGCTGACAGACAGCTATATGATGCTTACTCGAGACAATCCGAACTTGTAAATCTTTGTCCAGCTTAGATAATGGTTTTAAAGGGTTAACATTCCTCGAGTGTGATGCAGCTACAAGCTACGCGGACACCTGGTTCTTTTCAATAGGGACAGGTTACATTTTCACGACATTCGTGTTTATCTAACACAATGACTACTTACACCATCCAATTAAACTTTATATATGTTTACAAACGACTTTTTGTCGCTATCTTTAACAGCAACAGGCAAATTATATATTTTTTTGTTTTAAAACTATTATTATGTATTTAAAAAAGAATCGGTTCTGTTATTATTATGAAAACTCTATCCTTATTATATTTCTATATATTATAGCGGTCTCTCCACAGTTAAAATATTTATTCCAGAACTGAGTTTCGACTACTTAGAGCTATCATCTGGCCTGGGGGCATTTCAAACATTTAAAAGACTACATCTACCTTTTTATCACTCCAAGCAGGACTGATAATGGACAGAAGTGGTGGAAAGTCGACTCTCGAATTAGAATTTTGATTGTGATGAGACTTGTTTTTTGTTCAGTTGTTATTAAGTTTATAGTTGTTATAACAGAGCAGTGGTTTCCTACTTTTTCTACTCCTAAATAAGTTTGATTATTTTTAGTACTTCAGTCCCTACTCTATCCTTAGGGACTGAAAAATTTTTTAATTAATTATTGATTATTTTTCTAATTAAATTCATTATATTACCTTGATTTACAATTAGATAATTTTTATTCCAAAATTCTCTTATTATTTCTTTGGTTTGTAGCTTGTTAACATAATGAGGTGCAAATATGTAGTAAATTAGTGTACAAATCTGCTAAAAACTTCTGCCTGCGGGCAACAAAAACGTGGGACATTTATATAGTGACCCCCAAGAATTGAGTATTTTTGCTCTAAGAAAATATTCCCGGACCCCTCGAAAATGCATTTGGGTCCGAGGACTCTAGGTGGGGAGCAACTAGGACAGAGCACTTTCCTATGAAATAGTTGACTTGGGTTTAATTATCAGTGACACTGAAACAATATTTATGCAATTTTAAAGTATAACTCTCATTCATATTAATTGTGATTATATATATAACTCCTAAATAAGAATCTGAGTCACATAAAGTAGCTAAATAAAAATTAAGTTACAGGGAGGTAGTTTTTTTATAATTTAATGCGTAAATTATCAAACTATGGAAGGTTTCTACGTAGCGCACTAGACCAGGTGGTAAGAAGCAATAAAACCTCTTAATACAGTAATGATAGACTTCTTATCTAAAGATCAGTTTAATATAACACTTTTTAATTTACGACTATAAGAAAAGTATTTATATGTTATTTATAAATGTTATATATAAATTGCATTTTGCATAGTTTTATTTTTAAACTTTACCATTGAGATTTTATTAGAGAGGTCTTATCGGTTGAATTTTGTAACATCAAAAAAGTAACCTGAACACCTTTGGTTATTAATTAATTCAAATATACCGTGCAGAATTATAGAGAACCGGAATTTTAAATCAAGTGTAATAAAAAAGTGTAATGAGAACGTTTGTAATACAAAGCATTACAAAAACTTGAGCGCTAAAAACCGACAATAATTGCTTTATGTAACCTTCAAAACACTTTGGAGAAGGATACTCTATGGTTATACTGAGCCCCGAGGGCCCTAGCAAGATGTTTCAAGCCTCTAAATGTATTGAGATAGTGTATGCTCTCTAGTAATGTATGACAGGTGATTAAACACATGTGATTATAACAGAATTCAGTCAAATGCTGTGTATTTTGTTTTTACTTTTCCTCATTTATACCGTAGATATTTAGGAAAAGTATTGTGTTTGCAAAAAATCCAAAATCTGGATGAACCCCGAATTATCTGTTTTAGGTGTTTTAAATGCCTCCTGAGTGGTTTTCACAAAGTTGTTTGTCTTTGTTGTGTGTGGGTCTGTTATCATTGTAGCTCATACTGTATTCATGCTAGAGAGTTGACATTTTGTACAAAAATCAGTCATTTTGTACAAAATATTTTTTATGACGTCATCAACCCGCAATAATTACTCAGCGAAAATTTCGAAAAATCATAAAACGCGGACAAATGATGCGATCGGATTGGATATGGCACGCATGTGGGTATGTATAAGGCTAACATATGTATAAGTTACATCTTATTATCAGCATTAGTTCATTTTTTATCAAATTACTTGTGTATGTTTTTTAAAAAATTGTAAAAAATCATAAAATGATTCTGTTGACTAAATGCGGTACAAGTTTATATATTTACGTCATAAATAAGGACATTAAGTTTCATTTTAATACAACAAGTATATCCATGATTTTTGTTGTATCATAAATAATTAAGAATCATTGAGCGTGGTCTGTGATGTATTGGTGACCGCTGAGAATGAAATGGATGCATTTACTCTTAAGAAGGAACAGACTTACTAAGACTGCAAGACTAGACATCTATCATTTTGATCTCAAAATTATGAATCATTTACCTGAAAACTTCAAAAATCTTAATAGCAAGATGTTTGAAAATAAAATGAAATGAATTTTATTAGATGAGCCTCTTTATTCAGTTTCAGAGTTCTTTCAAATAGATTTCAAATAGTTAATCTCATTGTTATTTTATCATACTTACTAAGTATTGTTAATATCACTAAATTAAGTTATTTTAATTTAATTTTATTGTCATTCTTGATGTGCTGTTATTAATTTATGTTTTTATTACTAAGGTTTAAAATTTTACTTGTGTTAGTGATTCGTTTTTTATGAGACGTTCTGTAGTGAGTTTTTTATAATTTCTACTTTTTTGGAGCTTTTAGGCTTTAACGTTATCATTATCTTTTTTTTATAGACATTAAGTAAAATAGTGTATAAGACGTATTGATCGAATACTGCTTTGTATTTTTATGTCAATAAAATGGTTTATTTATTTATTTACTATCTGAGGACAAGCAGAAAGGATGAGCGTAGCGAATCCGATGTGATAAGGAAAAGTTCCGAGGTACCTCGTACCCGATTTTTTAAATAATTTTCCACTTGTCTCCCCACATTTCATTCCATTCTTTAATTCAAAATTCCCTCATTAAATACTTGATAAAAATAATACGAGGCGGAAAAAGAAAATGAGAAATTCAGTGACAATGTGGATACATAGTGTGTAAGATGGTGAAGGTGGGCTGAATGATGCGACCTCACTCGCCTCTTCACGCAGCTAATCCGATAACAATTCTATTTATTAACCACTACCTCGCATAAAAATATACAAACATCCAATAATATCCTTTTTATTATTTTTTTATTTTGAGTTATCTTTTTAACACGTATTTTATCTCAATTTTTAACTTCTTTCCCACGCCTGCAGTCTTCTATATAATAAAATATTAAATATGATAATAATTTGTCCGAAGAGTTAAAAGATTGTAAAATATGAGATGGTTGTACTTAAAGGATCCCAAACTGGGCAGATGTATGCCGGACCACCAATGTGTAAGATGATATTATCCCATAAAGACTCGTAAAACTTGTTGTTTACAAAGATCAAGATTATGTAGATGATATCCTTATACGTTGAGAAGCTTTTAAGTTAAAAAGTACAAGATCAAATGCTTTATTTAAAGTTTGCTTCAAATTTGCAAAATATACATGTAAATGTATAACTGAATATACATGTAAATGTATAACTAAATATACATGAATTTTATAATGTTTGATTCATTATTAATTCTTTATGACTACGAATATTGTTTTGACTTTTTACAGGTTATAAGCTTTCCTTGAATGCTTAAAACTTTTATTTTTAAATAACTTAACTGGTTATTATCTAATAAATGTGCTTAGCGCTCATACTTAAAGTTAATTAACTTTAACTTTAAGCTTAGCTTACGCTCTTAAAGTTAATTAAGAGACTGGAATACAAATTTTAAAGATTTTATATCCCAATTTTAATATTTAATAGATGTTTAAACCAAAAATAAATGACTTAAACCTATCAGAGGTTTGAATTTCTGTTCAAAACTCGGTCCTAAAGCCGTTTAAGCTTTATTTTCTCTTACTGAAAAATCCATTTTTTACTCAAGTTACTTGAAGAGCCAAAAGACCCAAAAACAGACAAAATTTTCTTATTTCTCTATACTAATTTTACAAGTGGAAGGGGGGGGGGGGCAAACTTTTAGGTGCTCGTAAGCACCAAATAGATCCGCTCTGTAATCAAAACGTCTTATTATATGTAACAAACATGGCTTGTAAAATAAAATAGTGGGACTAAAAATTAAAAATAAACTTATACTACACTATAAAAATGAACAAATAGTGACCGGGACGTCAGTCATAACGATTATTATCTCGGAGTTAAAAGTCAGAGTTGAGGTTTACAGTGACACTTCCTGTACGCATATTTTATGTGTATCACCTTCCTCACCCTCACATAAAGTTTTTTTTATTCAAGGGTAGTTGTAAGATAAGAACCTGACTTCTGGCGCCACCAGGTCTTTATGCGCCCCACCTCATGGAATCAAAAAAAGGATACTCTTTATTAAAAGTTTGGTCTATTATTTATTGCGTCCTTTAAAGAAGTGTCTCTTACCTGAATCTAGTCGACAGCCTATCTTAAGAATTTGCACCCCTTAACCATAAACATGAATTTCTGTCACCCATAAATTTTCAACTACTTAAAAACAATATAAAAAAATAAACAAAACATGACTTGAAAAAAATATCTTATAGATAAAACCATGTTATTATCTTATGGGACAGATTTTTGCATCAAGGACCTCCCTCCAATCTAATAAAAATAAATTTTAAAACCCTCTTTTTTTTGTTTATATAAAGTGATGAGACCATTTTTTGACAAAAAGTTGAGAAGTTCATTTTTAAGTTTTGTTTGAAATTTATGGGCTTTAGAGACAGCCAGTGTCTACTGTCTGTGACACCAGATTTTAATCAGTAATAACAGCAATAACTATAAATAAGAAGTAGTAGAAATGAGCGTATGGAACATAATTGGCACCTGCAGGTCTAAATTTTCAGCGAGTGAGGTAAGTGCCAAGATGGGTGACTTGGTACTAACTTGGCTCGATCCTGCTTAATATAAGTGTTCCGACAAAATTCATAGATATACTATTCTTATCTAATATATATAAGATATGCTATTCTTATCTATATAATATATATAAGATACTATTCTTATCTATATATATATTATATACTAGATATATATTCTTATTTATCAAATAAAATTTAGTATACTCAATACTCCCTATACTTCTACACAAATGCAATTTAACTAAATTATAAGTAAGTGTATTCATGGTAGAGAGTTAAAACTATGTACAAAAATCAGTCTTCCGCTGTAGTTTTACTATTCGGAGTTATTATTGCGAGGTAAGAATATTATTTTCCGAATAGCACACTTCAGCAGTAGATTGATTTGTCTACAAAGTTTTAACTCTCTAGCAAAATACACTAGGAGCTACGATGATAACAGACATACATACACACACACACACCACACATTTACAGACAGGCAGCTTTCGTGAAAACCATTTGGAAGACCTTAAAAACACCTGAAACCGGATGACCGGTTCATCCCGGTTTCGAATTTTTTTTGCAAAACACAATACTTTTCCTATATACCTACAGTATAAAAATGAACCATTTGTTTTCACAGTGTAAAAACCATTTGTTCAATCAATTAAAATAAAGGCTGTTTAATAATTTGCAACATTAATTAATTAATTTAAATTCGTAAATAAAATTAACTATTCCCTTAGCCTCAAAAAAAAATCTAGAGACCAAACCTTAACAGTTAAATTTCCCAAACGTAAACAAATAATAACATAACCTTACACCCAGGACCCGCGTGTCCGATCAACCTGATTGAGTTTTTCTGTGGTTCCCTCAATTTTACAGGCAAATAGCCAGGTTGAATCATTAAAAAGTCAGTCCACAGACTGCATAGGCAACCTTTTTGAAACTCCTGCAAACTACCTATACAATATAATCCTATTGAAAACCACCAACCAAAAATACCTTTGACAATCCCCAAAAAAAAATAAAAAAATAAATAAAAAAAAATAAAAAAAAAAATAAAATTATCCTTGACCCAAACAAACCCCCTCACACCCCAAAAAATAATCAAAATTTATACCACAAAAATAACAAATAATAATAAAATAAAGAGGCACAAATTACCCTAATCAATAAATATAATATGGCTCCGGGTATACACAAAATAAATATTGTATTACTTTTGCCAATAAAGAACTTGTTTTAAAAAAAATTAATTAATCATTAATATTTTCCTTAATTATTACTTAATTTACTCTTTAATTACTGACATATTTTTAAATGATTCATACATCTCTTAAACGTAAAGAGTTTTACCATAAAATTTAGCGTCCTAATTTTGTTAATAGGAAAAACATTTTGCAGCTTAAAAAAAGTTCAATGAAACGTTGTTTTGCTGCCGTAAATCCATAAAATGTTTCATTTATTTACCATAAGTAGTTAAAATAAATATGGTGCGGGGTCCACATGAAAGCCATGCCAATTCCTCTGGAATGCTTTATTTCTTGCTCAACAATTAATTTGCAAGAAGAGCTTATTTAAAATGTGGACGAGCATAGTTTTTAATTAATAACATAGCATACGTGTAAACATGCAAATTTCGTTCGAGAAATCCGGAAAAAACAATTCGAAGTGTATTGATCAGACTATAAAGCATAAGCTGAAAAATCGAGCATTCTAAATGAAATTCGCCTAGCCTTATAACCTTGCGTCCATGGGCGTCTGCAGGGGAAATCAAACGGATCACTTGACCCGTTAATAATTAAACTAGTAATGCGTAGCATCAGGAAATGACGTCAAAATACTACATTAAATACTCTTAATTACCAACAGGCTCGCTTCGTTGTCAAGATAGAGTAGAATAATTTAATAATTTGCTTAGCTAGAAGTATTGCTTGTTGAAGGATTAGAAGGATTGCTTAGCTCTGGAAAGTCAATTACTTTGCTTCGTTCGCAATAAGCAAGAAAGGCTCGCTTCCGTATTAAAATTGCTAAAAAATTAAATTGCATATCTCGCTAGATTGCCATAAGTATATGTGCCAATATATGCAAAAAAGGTCGCTTTTCTCCCAAAATTGCTAAATATTAGTTACATTAAAGAGGCCTCGCTAATAATATTTATGAAGATATACAGATCACAATAAGTATATATGTCAATAAAAGCAAATCAGGCTTGCTTTGCTCGAAAGATAGCTAAAAATAAACAATTAGGATCTTTAAATAGGACTCACTTTGTTTGCTGGATTGCTATTAAAATTAGACTCGCATTTTTTGCTAGATCGCTTTAGTTATTTATGTCAATATATGCACAAAAGCTCGCCTCACTAGCAAAATTGCGAAAATATAAAAGTGGGTACTATAAAAAAATGGCTCGCTGCGCTCGGAAGATTGCTGTAATGTATGCGTGAAAGCATAAATAAAGGCTCGCTTATTTATATTTATATTCGCTTACTGTATGCACGTATATAGTTTCTAAAGTATTGAAATAAGAAAGCCCCTATATTTATTGATGCTCGCTATAATGCCATAAATGTAAATGTTCGTATAATTGCTAAAATACAATTTAAGATACATTAAAAAAAGTTAACTTTGCTAGATTAGTGAATATCGAAATAAAGGTTTGTTTTGATCGCAAATAATATATTTTTAGGTTCATAAAAAGCTTGCATCGCTCGCCAGATTATTGTAAATACATGTTAAAGTCGAAATAGTGGCTCGCTTTGCTTGTGAAATTGCCAAAATATAATTTTAGGTACAACATTAAGAAGAGCTCGTTTCGCTCGCTTGATTGTATTTTGTATATGTGTGACTGTCGAAATAAAAGCTAGCTTCACTCGGTTAATTGCAGGAAATATACCTGAATACCGAAAAAGAGACTCGCTTTTCTTGTAAAATTGCTCAAATAAATTGCTAATATAAGGAAGGGCTCATTTCGCTCGCTAGATTGATGCTTTTTTACTCGTGTTGTTTATAACTCGATACAAAAGAAATACTAATTATTTTACTTTAGGCTTACGCCTTATTTACTTTAGATTATGTTTTACTTAACCTTGTTCATACTACTGTGATTTACCTAACACATAAATGTATTGAGGTATCTAATAGTCTTATTAGAAGACAATTACTGTAAGAAACACTACAGCAATAAACAAAACATAGATGTCTGTGTAAGTACTTGAACGTTTCCCAGAAATATTATAATTGAGTAAAAAATGAATAAAAAGGTATTCTTTTGAATGCTTTAAAGGAGAGTTATGTAAAGATTTATATTTAATAAAGAACAATGTAACAATATAGAATCGGTAAATATAAACAAAAAGAAATGACAAAATAAAATATATATTTCGATTGTGTTCCCTCCTCAGCGGAATTTATACAAAAACCTTTTTTTCAAGAAAATAATAATAAAAGAGTGGGAGAAAAATGCATTAAAAAAGTCTAAATGTTTTTCTCTTATAGGACATTGAAATGGGGAAAAGGAGAGGAAATAAATCTGTAAGAATATTTCCAAGGTCGTCTTGTCAATTACTGTTTGTTGGTTAAAGAGTTGGGATTTGTAGCTCCTGAACGTCTTAGGAGGGTTCAAGAAAAAAGGATAAAAAATTGACACCTTCTTTAAATAAAGGCAGAACCAATACATGAATCCGTGAATATCTTTCTATTTCTTTATGCAGAATTTATTTTTGTTTTATATAAGTAAAGAGACACCCGGTGTACTAAGGGAATCTGGATAAGCAGTTTTTCTATTTTTTGAAAAGAATATTGTTAGAAATAAAGGTTTTGCTGTCTTATTGAGAGAATTATGCCTTATAGATATCTTTTTGCTACTTCTTTTCTAATACTTCCTTTTGCATAGCAATATTTTGTACAACATTTTTTACATTTGTCTTTAGGTGGTGCGGTTCCTTTTGATGTCAACTTGCAATGCTAAATAAGGTAAAATCCTTCTCTTAAAATAATCGATAGTGTAAACAAATTCACGAGCTGTGAAACTCATAGATTTATCTTCCATAAATTATTCTTTTTGCTTGCCTGTAATATTTGTGCATTTTGTTTATCAGATTTGTTTATATTTAACAAATATGACCTTTGATAGTAATAATGTTTGTGAGTTTATTTGTAAGGAGTAGTGAAATTGAGGTACTTTAGGCATTGTTATAGTGATGGTACTAGTTATAAATGATTGCTTATCTGGGTATGTGTGTGTCTGTGTTTAATGCTAGAGAATATAAATAATTTAGTTAAAATCCAAATTTTTAACTATTTGGCCGTATTTGTGCTTTCCGATAAATAATTTTATTATGATGACATTAATCGTTATATATGACGAAGCAAAACTTACAAAATATCTTAAAATATAAAAAAAGCGTTTATTTGTTTTGTATAACAATAATTAATATTTTAACTTTTCATAGATATATATCCCTCCACTAAAGATTCGGAGACCAATTTGATTCTTAAAAGGCAAGATTCAAATCATTTGAAAAAATTTGGCATGCACATTCAATATACACAATCAAATGTGTCAAGCTTCTTTTCATTATCATGATTTCTTCAATTTATATCGAATAACACGTATAAGTCTTTTAAAAAATCGTTACAAAATCATAAGTTCCTTGGTAAAAATTTTTAGGGATATAATATATATATATATTATATATATATATATATATATTATTATATATATTATATATCTGTGTGTGCATCTTTTGGTCTGCCATGATAACACCTAATGTAATTATAACTATGCAAGTACAGCTATAAAATAAAATTTAACAAAATATTATTTGACTTTATTTGTTTCATAATTACTTGTTTCATCCTTCAATAATATATGTATTTCCATGGGGTAAATTTTTATCTTTTAGTATTTATAGTTTTAAAATCTTTGGTTATTGTTCTTCCGAGATCCAAGCAAACTCAAATATAAAGCTAATGTTTATTACAAAGCTGTATAGTTATTATTAAAATTAAAACTCATTATACTCAGATAAGTCAGCTCGGTAAAGATAATGCCAGAGAATATTGTATTGTATAAATGCATGAAGAGCCCTTCTACTTATCTTTAGAATATTACCAATTCCGATGTAGTTTTATATAAACGACTAGGTTTATGTATTGTAATAAGTTTTATGCCTCTTATATCCTGTGTTTATAAAACATAAGATTCCGATCTTTTTATTTTATTTATAAATTTTATATAAATCTTTTCTTTACTATTCCTCGGGTACCTTCTTATGTGTATGTTACTCTAAAATTTTTATTCCATTTTCCACCATTTTGTTTTTTATTGTATGATAAGTTGCATTGAATATTTTGAAACAGAAAATTTTAATAGGATATCAAATAGATTGACATGGTAGTGAAATATAAAGTGAGTGGAAAGAAAAAAACAGAGGTTGGATTAAATCAATTGCAAATAAAAGAATGAATAATATTTTCACCAGTAAATGAAGTATTATAAGGCATATCCAAAAAGATATATACTTAAAGGGAGTACTTAGGTTGAATAACATAGTGATAAGGGGTTAGAAGTGAGACAGTTTGCAGTTGGTACCATAACAGTACTTGTTCCTACTATATCTCCCTAGAGAGAGACTTCCCACTCCTGTAACTCTTATGGGAGACAAACTGCGGGCATATTGTCGACGAAATGGTCGAAAAATAATTATAATGATGGTTTTAAGTAACATTAAATTTAATAATGTATTTAAAATGATTGAATAATAATGTACTTACGAGAAATTGCAATTATTTTTAAAATTAACGTCACCAATTAAAATTAAAATTATACAGTTATGGTACTCATGGAATGATAAGAGCTGTTGTAACACCCTTTTAAGTATTAGTCTCTTTGGGTATTTTAAGGTGGTTTCAGTGGGCACTCAGGAGTATGGTACCATCCTGTTTTGGACCGGGTCTCCCGGGAACCCAGTGCAGATATATTAACAATGCTGTCGGCTCAATGGTAAAAAACATAGGATTCCGGTCGCCGCTAGCGCGGCGGCGGACCTAGCAGTTTCAACTGAGTGGGTGTGGCTTAATTTCCCGCTTTATGCCCACATAGAGTTTTAAATTAACTTTTCATACTTTGTATATTAATACATCTTATAAGCTTAAGCGCTTCGTGCGGCCTTCGTCTTCTTTGAATGTTTACAGAACGCTTTTGATGGCAGGTAAGTTTGCATTTCATGGAATTTATTATTATTATTAATCTAATAAATTTAATCAGATAATTATGAACATAGTGGCTAAGTTATCCACTTGATAGAAGATCGATTTTGGCATTTATTGTCTAAAACAGAGAATTAAAAAAAAGGTTTTAATATAATTTTTTATTATAATTCATTGAATTAAATGTAAACTTACCTGCTATTAGTTGCGTTCTTTAAAAGTTCATTTTACTATTAGTTCCTGTATTTTCGTTATGTAGAATACGACAAGGACAAACCATTTTTAAAAATTTTAAAACGAAAGAAACAATTCTTTTTCGGGCGGCTGTAAAGTATGCATTTGACCTCCCCAAAAAGGATGTAAAATGATTTTTTTACCTACTTATAATTTTAGTATCGTAGTTTTTACTGTCGGTAGCAGTAATAGTTATTTATGCACCAAAGGAGTGAAGATGCTATTACTTCCCTGAGCAGTTAGTTGGTTCCTAAGGTGAGCCGAGGAACTAATTGCGAGGGGGGAAATAGCATTTTACTTCTAAGGTGCATACAAGATTTTATCTCCAGACGTTGATTTTATGTAACATGTTTTTATAATTTAACATACTAAACACACAAAAAATATTTATACTTTAAAATTTGTACGTGATAGTTAATAACAGTAAAAAACTTAGTAAATTAATTTTTATTCCCTTGTATTCCCATCTTAATACTATAATACTTTTTAATATTATATTACATAAACGTGCGATTGTACATTTGTTTCTTTGTATTTATATTTTTAATGTGTCACGTTTATAGATTAATAAATATTTTATTGTCAAGTCAGATCTAATAGTAGTTTGTAATTATTTTCAAGGGTACAATTACATTATTATACTTTTTTATTTATATTATATGCGTATTAATAATTCATTATATTTCAAAATAGGTTAGGTGAAGCGGTTTTATGTATTAGATATTAAAAGAACGCACAACTTGTTTTGTATAATACAATATTCTTGTAGCATTATAATTTATTGTTTAATGTATTGTATAAAACATGCATTATCAGTAATATTTTATTGTTTAGTTGTGTCAGATTTTTTACATTGAATGTTTTATACTTGTGTTGTTTTAGCTACCGTACAAGAATTGTAGATATAAATCTTTTTAATAATAGATTTAAGAAAACTTGTTCCGATAATTTAGAATATCTTAGATTTTATCATCGTTATATCATAGATGAAAAAATTAATTAAGTGTGATAAAGTCTGTAATAGCTCTGGAAATCGGTAAAGAATATGTAAGAATACTCTAATGTATAAAAATGAATAGAAATGATACAAAAAATGACAAGAATTGAGCTCGACCAATTAGTAAACAGAGGTAAATCTTTTCTTTGTAAATCGGCAGTACTTCATAATTCCGAGTACTGTATAAATAGCTTTAAAAACAGGTAAAGAATATGTAAGAATACTCGAATGTATAAGAATGAATAAAAAATAAATATAAATGATACAATAAATGAAATGAATTGAGCTTGACCAATTAGTTAAAAAACGGAAGTAGAGGTAAATCCTTTAATCCTTTCTTCGTAATCGGGCATAGTACTTCATAATTCTGTGTTACTGCAGAAGTGTTTATGGTCTTTTGTCACAACGTATTTATTAATAGTTTTATGTTGATGTTTTAACTGAAATGGATGTATAATATTATAAACAAACAGATCAAGTTTCTGTTCAGTTTGTTTATAATACAGGAAAACGCTTATAATACGAAGCAGAACACTAAACCTGTGCTCAAAGCTGACAAGGATTGATTTATTAACCTTAACTTACTCTTTGAGGAGGTTTTAATGAGGTTACACAAAGCCCTTGAGAGCCCCAAAAAAGCATTTCAAACCTTTCAATGCGTTGAAATACAGTATGCTCCATCTAGTAATATAATATATATATATATAATAATATTATATATATATATATATAATATATATATATTATTATATATTATATATATTTATAATATATATATATAATTATAATATAATATATATAATATATATAATTAATAATATATAATATTATAATATATATATATATATATATAAATAATATATCATATTCTATTGGGCTAAAAGAAATTGCTTGTCATTCTTATAGAGAGGGTTTTCCACTTACTTATGCGGTAAATAGTTATATAGTTAGTTCTATATATACATTAATGGTATATAGTTTAGTTGATAGTTGGTGATAACCACCCATGTAGGCGTAGTTTCCTCTAAATGGTTTAGGCCTAATTTGGTTGTTAGTAGAGTAGTTAGTTTTGGTATGGCCTTCAGTCTCTAAAGCGACCTTTTACTGATTATTGCTTAAACGTTCATCCGTGTTAACGTTAAGTTCATCTCTATAATTAATTAAAAATAAAAATGTTTATGAAAAAAGTCAATATTTAGCTTTAAATTATCTGTGATGAAATAATTAACCAAATATAAAGGCTAATATCAGATAAAATATTATTAAATGATCTTATGCGATAAGTAAATTTACCGGAAACAACTTTTTTTTTATTAAACAAATGCAACTTACTCATTAAAACATTCATGTCGGACACGATAAATTTAACGCACAAAAAAACTTGATTTCTTTTAAATCCTTACTTTTCTTATTTATTTAAAATATTATCCTTAAACAAAATACAGAAGGTATATTATCCTTGGAACAGGACATTCATCTTAAAACAAAACATATCGATAATATTTCTTTTAAATGAAACAAAAAAATACCAAGAAAAATACAAATCTTTTATATTTTTTAATTAACTTCATAAATTATACAGGAGACGACAAGTAAAAGAATAAAAATACAAAAAGATGTCTTTGTTTTTTTCGTGTGTGAGGACCTTATTCAACACCTTTTGGATTATATATTTTTTTCTTTGTTCCCTTAAACCTTATATCTTTTTAAATTTAAATAAAATACACATTACATATATAAAATCAATAAATATTTATCTTTTATTAATAAATTTTCTTCTCATTCAAAATTTAATTTGATAATAATCTTGATTTTGATTTTTATTTATTTTTCTTTGTTAAATTAAGTAACCGACAAGAAAATACGAATAAAATAAAACGCAAATTAAAGTGTAAAAAAAATATTTTTAATAAATTATATCATTAAAATATATTTGTTGAAAACAAATAATGAAAAAAATGGTTTAATTGAATTGAGGCTTTAATGTCATAGTGATCCTTAATCAAATATTTACAATATTTTTACAGTTCTAATGTTTGTTGATCTGAGGGGATTCCATATTTTATAACAGAATAAATAACAGAAGTACGTGATATTTATTCTCAAATCAATCGTATTTTTAACGTATTTTTCGTTCCTGTGTTAAATATATTTTATATCAGCAATATTCTTTATCCATTGAGTCAATATTTTCCATTTCAATTCGAAGGAAAAACATTTTACTTTAATTTGAATTAACTTATTCCGTGTTTAACTTACTTTAAAGAGATAAGACAAACTGTTATGTTAATAGTTTGTTAAAACTAGTTTTTATTAAAACGGAAGTTAAAAGAGAGAAAGAAAAACTTAGGGTAGGGACGGAAGGAAGTTAGTTCTGGCTTTACATCAGAGATAGAGCTCGTGTCTCTTTTCAAAAATCTTCCTTCTAAATCTAGACCTGATGCGCTGGTATATCGACACATTCGACAGTATTTACTTGCATCTTTGCTTTTATTATATGTTACTCTTATTCTTGTTAACATTAAAATATGTATTATTTAATATAATTTGCAATCAAACTGATATTGCTACTTTTCTATTGTAAATTAAAATATTATATTTCGTTTAGATTTTAAAAGTAATGTTAATAAAATCGATGAAATTCAAGATGATTGACAGTTTTGTTATGTTAGAGAAGCACTCAAAGCGTGAGAAGTTCCGGAACTATATGTTTCCATATGATAAGTCATATTATACGTTTGTCCAGCCCAGCCACTGTTCCTGTGTATCCATTTCTTATTAATATCATTTTTATGAGAATGAAATCTGAGCCTGATATTTAATCGTTTCCTCTTCATTCTTCTTTTGATTACTTCCTTTCTGTTATGTGATTTCATACTTGCTTTGTCCGGTCCTCTTTAACCCATATTCTATTAGTTAGTTACTTTAACTTTTCTTAGTACTTAGTATGTTACTAACCTTATTTATATAACAACTTTATGAAATTTTTTTAATAGCTAAATTATTTTTTAAATTCCACTTCAACTCCTTAGGGAGAAGTATTGTCCAAGTAGATACCAACTATAGAAAAATGTTTATGTCTGTACGTTCGGTTGTGTAGATAGTGAATGGATGTTACTTATTACCTAATTATTAACTAATAATTTATCGACGCCTACTGTGATTATGTATTCACGCATGCGCGAGTTAAAGTAGTCAGTAAGCAATATATCCATGTTCCGCGCGTCGGTGACAAAACCGTGTACCTATGAACTCACAGTTGTCGAGATACTTATGTAAACCTATAGAAAAACACACAGTTATAATTAGTTGACAGCGTGAGTAAATTTAAAATAAAAATGATCAAAGTTCACCCATTTTACCCCATCACCCAAATTTGGAAAAATTAAAAGTTGTTCAATCTGGATAAATTATACATCGTTTTATATTTTAATGAAAACGGGAAAGTGTTTGTCTTATTGTTTATTATTTTGACAGCTTCTTTAGTTAAGTAAAATTAACTTTGTTTACTCTTTAATTCGAAAATAGTATTCTCATAAAATAGTTTAATGTCCCCCTGAGACAATTTTCCATAAAACATTTAAAATAAACAAACACACAAACTACACAATAACACACAAAAATAAACAGTTTAATAAATTTAACTAATAAATAAATAAGTACTCTAAGTACAATAAATAAAAAATTACTCTCATGATTTGATTCCTTGTACACATTGCCTATCATCTCTTCGGTGATTGTAAGAACTGCATCGCGTATTTATTTTTAAAGATATTTATGTCATCTGATACAGTTGTCTGGAATACTTTTGTTCAAGATATCCCCATAGAAAAAAAAAAAATCACACGGAGTTAAATCCGGTGATCTAGCTAGCTACGGGTTGGACCATACCTTCCTATCATCTATTTCCAACATTTTCATCTAACTAGCTTCTTATTCAGTGGGCAGACACCCATTATGTTGGTAAATTACGTTACGCCTGTTCTGTAAGTCTTCATCCTCCAGCTGTGGCCAGAAGTAGTTCTTCACAAATGGAGATATGTACCATGATTTAATGTCGAATCAATATAGTATGGCCCAATAATTTTCTTTGAAGACATGGACCACACGTTGACTTTTTATAGCGCTGACTTCTTGTTTCAAGTGATAGTTAGGATTTTTCTTTGGCCCACCATCTAGTATTTGTGACGACACGTGACCAATAGTTGAAAAGTAGATTCGTCACTAAAAATAATTTGGTGTCATAAAATTGAATTAGCATCAATCGTATCGCCCAAAGTTAAACAAAAATCAAGCCTTAGAACGTTATCTCCATTTTTAACGTGCACGTAATTCGGCTTAATGATAAATACTTATTAAATTTAAAATTCTTTGTATGTGGGTCTTATTTATGAATAATTCTTGCGGTCGGGAGCCGTAGAGATTGTTTGTTATTCTATTATAGAGTGCAAAACTAATAATGTGCCGCGTCGTCGTCATTAAACGTTTTCTTTTTTTTCTTAGCGTCCACCACATTTCCAGTTAAATAAATTTATCTACAAGTTTTTTCAATGCTTGCCTACTTTCCGATTGTTTAAACTAAAAATTTCTATTGCATGCCTAAATGACACATCACCAATGCCGTAGCATTTAATTTAATAAACACGCTGTTCTTGAGTTAACAATGTTAAAACAACACTAGAATTATAGCAAAAACTTATTTTTCAAAGATAGATTGAGAAAAAAGAGTAAGATTAAGATGATTGAACGAGATATTGAATAGAGGACTTGTGTAAAATTAAGCAACAAAAGAGTTAAATAAAATACAAATTAATAAATAACAGATAATTAAGTTGTTCGTTTGTTTTTACGAATTAAAGAGGTAAACAAACTTAATTTTTATTAATTATTAAAAGCTGTCAAAAATAATAAAAATAATAACAAATAATCACTTTCCCGTTTTATTAAAATGTCTCGGTTAGTGTTACTTAAATCGAAGTTTACAATACAGCCATTTTTGTTCCACTAGTCAAGACATTTAAACGAACTGGATAAATCATATCCAGATTGAACAACTTTTAATTTTTCAAAATTTGGGTGATGGGTGAATTTTAAAAATTTAAATTTTAATTTTTATGGAAAAATTGTCTCAGGGGGACAATGAAACAATTTTATAAAGAATACTTTTTTTTTCTAAAAGTCAAAATTGAGCCTACTTTACTCCTTGTCCATTTTTAAAAAAATTGCAGTTTGAGTCTACCGTTAAAAATAAAAGAAAAAATATGAAAAATTTAGTTTAAAAACATGCAGGAGCTTTTATCAGAATGACTTTTTCCGAAAAATGAAATTTTTTGTCATTTACACGTATAGCAACCCTATCAGGGGACACGCTGTATATATATTATTAGTAATTTAATGAGACAACTTGTTTTATTTTTACGATTTTGTTTTTAACTATACAGCGTTTACGTTTAAAAACAAACAAAAACTAAGATTGGAATGGCAAAAGTACTGGGTTTCAATTTAAATTCATATATTATATTTTGGACAACACCTGGCTACTTGTTTATATTTATTCAATTTTTAATTTTATTTGATATAAACATTTTAACAATCTTGATGTTTATTTTAAGATTTTTTAAATTTGAAAAGTCATATTTATAATTTTCTATGAATATTTATTTAAAGTTTGTTGGCATTTTTCTTGTGCCTGTTTTCAGGAATGTTAAAGGGTTCTTATAGTAAATTATGACACACTGCAAATTTAATACAGTTGATAATAGCCAAAAACTTATTAATTATACTAGTCTTGTTTTTACTTTTGATTATACGATTTTATTGTTTATATATTCAGTAAATATCTTGTATTATATTTTTTAATAGTTAGTTAATTCCTTTTATACTCCTATAATATTATTCGTAACAAATTTATTTGTGAACATATTATTTAATTCTACTGTAATTTATTTATAAGTAATTGAAATATTTTTATAAATATATTAAATATAATTATTTCTGTTTTATGGGAAAAAATATTTTTCATAAATTTGTGTTAAAAAAACGATGTAAAATAAACACACTATAATTTTTAATTTCCAGTAAGGTACGTGTTTTCTTATTTACAATAAAACACCTCGTGTTATGTTTCCCCCTTTTTCATTATAAGTTACAATAATAAAATAATCTTAGAACTAAAAACGACTGGGATGTGTTGTGGCCTGGTTTATTTCATTTATATAAATATATAGAAGTAACAAAAAGATTTTTATTTATAAGAATAACTTCAACTATTAGTTGTTTAACTGTAAGATGTTATTTTTTTGTTTTAAGTTATTTCGGATATCCCTTCCCCATTTTTCTTTGGACAAAATAACATTTTTTAGTATAAATAAGTTTTTTTTCTCGTGTTTTTTATTGTTATATAAATTTTGTTTTGTGAATAACAATAGAAATTTGGTTATTTGTTTTAGATATTTATTTTAAGGTTATATTATTATAAGAAAGAAAATTATTACAGTTAAATTAAAAGTTTTGTTTAAGTTATAATTCTCGGGGAGTCTGTTATTTTCTATTGTTTAGTTTAAGTAAATAAATAAGATATTGTTTGTTCGGTTTAGGTTATTTTGTTTATTATTTATTTTTGAAACATTAATGTTGATGTGAAAAGGATTTAGGTTGATAAAATTTTGAGTTAGTTTTCCTGTTCAACTCTGCCGAACTAAAGTCCATAAGGACGGGATATTACCTTATAAATCTACCTTAAATACTAATAGACAGCTGTAGTATATTCTTGTTGTTGGCAGCAGTGATTAGTGATAAGATGATAAGGTCTTCGTTTTCTAAACAATGCCGTAATTATATGGGAGATTGACAAAATATGAATTCATTTAAATTTGTTCAATATTTGTGCGTTTTAGTTAAATTTATTTTCTCTTATTAATTTCTAAGGAAGTGAACATTTAAATATAATAATACATTGATAAAAGTCAGTTTGTATGAAAAATCCCATAGCAATGATAAGATGTTTAGAAAATAGTTGGCGGAAACTCGAAGACCTCCACATGAGGTATCCTTCACGTTACGTTTGTTCAGTTGTTTATTATGTTGTAGGAAATGATTAGCCGATATGTCAAACCTAAAGATAGTTCATGACGTCATATATGTAAGCGGAGTATTGATTTAAGACCCATATGAAAGATCTGAAATTGACTCCATATCCTGAATCTCTACTTAACTAAAAACTTTTTTTAATCTTTATCGATTTTTCTTTAATAATAAATAAATAAGCTTTCTCTAGGAAAAAAATACCCTGAAGCTTCGTCTTATTAGACTTTTTTTATTTATATCTTAAAGTAATTAGGAGAAAGGGAAGACAGATAAAAAAAGGCAACATACTTGGCAAGAATCCTGCCTTCCCTTGCCCTCCCAGCAACTATAGAAGCAACTACAGGGGGCAAGCTCGTCCTTTCTTAGCCTGTCTCTTTTCTTTTCCCTTAATTCCTTTCAAAAACTTTTCTCATTAATTTATGATACTTATAAATTTAAGACTAAATAAATAAAAAACTTGGGATGCACGTTTTTCTTAAAATGGGAAAAATAAGCTTTTTTATTACACAATTTTTAATTAGCTTAAAAAATGTTTAACTTTAATTTTAAATTAACAAACTTTTATTTACAGATTGTTTATATTGTTAAACAATTGACTTCTTATATTGTCGCTTTGTTCGAAGCGATTTAATTTCATTAATATTTCTGATTGAATCATGGATATAGATAACTGACAGTGTATAAAACAGTGCAAATCTAATACTATTAGTCGATTTTAAAAAACCTTTTGTAGAAACAATAAACTTATTTTTATAACTTTTGCCCAATTCCATCTTTTGGTGAAACATAATGTAAATAAGGAAGGACATATTGTAATATATTTCAGTGAGGCATTGTTAATCGAATTAATTTTTCGAGCCCCATTGTTTTTATATATGTGTGACGTCAGTAACCCACAATAATAACGGCAAAAATTTCAAAAAAACAAAGAAATCGTACCTTATTTTTTACTTTTTTTGAGTCAGCGTATTAATCTACGAGAGTATTTTACTATGAGCAAAATTAGTTTGACGTTATCCTTTGCTGTTACTACTTATCGGATATTTGCTAGCCGTGGATAATAGTAGGTAAGATTTTATCACTGGTAGAAAACAATCCTAATTGCCAATCTTTTGTTCTTTGTAATCAGGCGGTTTCTTCACATCTAACCTTTTCCCGCTGCACTTTACTATTTATCCGTTTATGTCGGTATTAACTTTTCGTTTGAATGATACAAATTGGGCCTTCAGAATGGATTTCTGTAGATTTGACAACACAGTAAATCACATGAACTTCTGTTCATGTGTTTTCACCTTAAAGAACTTCTCTTTCGTTTCTTCTCTAACTACGACTGTATGTTATTCCAAGTTGCCTAAAGGAGACACTTTTAAAAAGTAAATAATCGGGTACGGGGTACCTAGGGACTTTTTCCTCATCACATCGGATTCGCTGCGGTCATCCAGCCTACTTCGGAATCCAGATAGTAAATACATCCAGTTCAATTCCAGTGGTCCACCCATCCAGGCACTGAACGCGCTCAATGCAGCTTAACTTTTTATGACCCAACAAAAGTCATTGATGTACTTTTGTGTAAGTAAAGATATACTTTGTATCGAATTCAACTCATTGTATTGTGTTTCGATTTTTTAAAATATTTTTTTAAAAAAACGTACATAAGTCATTTGATAAAAAATTGAACTAATGCTGATAGTGAGATGAAACTTGGAACATGCCAAGTTTAATATATAATAAACTTATATACATAGTTAGTTAATATATGATTGTTATATTCATAGCTACATGCTTGCTTAATCTCAATCACATCATTTTTGCTAGTAAATGACAGGCGTAATACAATTTCCTGATAGCACAACTACATCTGAATATAGAATGATTTCAACTCTCTAGCTTAAGAACTCTGTTTCTATAGCTTTAACTCGAAACAACACGTGCCCAACAGCAGTAATAAGCTTTTCCTGTTATCGAAACCAAGAGGCAGAAACACAAACACACACACACACCACAACACACACACACACACAAAACACACACACGAACAACCAGTTCCCTTTTACAACTGGGCATCCCGCTAAACAACCAGTTATTCGCGTAGTAGATAATGCACATGAGGCGGAGTATCTTTATGTTATTTTACACTGATGGAAGCAAATTTGACGATCACGTGGGTGGTGCAATGGTGATTTATGAGGAAACAGTGGAGATA
>JACMZG010001863.1:48594694-48657194 GCA_018340805.1 Microvelia longipes | reverse complement strand
ATGCGAACACTCAAATTACTAAAGGCTAGAAACTTAGTTTTGAATACTGGTTCCTCAATAAGTTTTTTGCTTTATTAAAGTTTATAAAACTATAAAATAATTATGTTGCGCAAGGCTATTTATTATTTGAAGACTTGATGTCTAGCTCACAAATCTCATTTATTTCTTACTTGTTCATTTAATCCGTTATAATCAGTCTAATCAGTAAGACTATGACTTGTAGGTCAACATTATTTCTTTTTACAAAGAGAATTCATTAAAAGATTTTTATGATAAGCATTGTTTTGTATTGCGTATACAATTAAAATATGCATTTTCTATGGAAATCCAGAACATTTTTATTTCACAATCGAAGTTTTACTGATCAACAAACTATTATGCAATATTGAAAATTATAATAGCTTGTCGTTCTTAGTGGTTGTCATCAAGCTGTCTGCCTGTATGTGTGTCTGTGTCACGCATGTGTTTACGATGAAGACTTTAAACTTAGCACAAAAATAAGGTTATGATGTGGTGCCCAGAAAATAATATTTTTAATCTAGTTTCATCTATTTTGCCAAGTCATCGAAGATTTTTTTTTAAATCTTTGAACAATTGAGTTACAATTTTTATCAATTATGCCTGTTAATCAGACTAATAGATCTAACAAATTTATTTTAAATCGGCGTCCATTTTGAAAATATTAACATTTGAATGATTTTAAAACTTTGTTTAGCGAATTTTCAAAGAAAAACTGAGCTTATGATATTGGAGTCATGTAAGGGGTCACTAATCACGATGCGGCAAGAGGCCTCTTGTTTAACATGTGACTCAGATAAAATGCTCAAACGAGTGAAAGAAATGTGATGGCTATTTAACTTTTGCTTAAAGGTTTGGCAAAAAATAAAAATATAATCAGTTATTTTTGGAAAGCTACTGGGGTTAGTCCATGAGTTCTCCGTACCGGTCTTCCGCAGTGTTGATTTCTAGTAGCTTACGATCATCAAGTCCATTTTTTTAAAATTTAATATCCCCCCGCTCTTGTCATTGAGTTACTTGTTTATCTATGGTTACTTTATTATTCTAAGGTAGAGCATAGAGAGACCGAAGTAATGTCACCTTTCAAGCTTTGGTTTACCATTACGTAATTTACTTACATTATATTCAATGTTTAGATGTGTGAAAATAGACGTTTTACCATAAAAGTTATTATACCCGAGGCATTGGATTATTTTATTTTTTGAAGTCTTTCGTAGCGAGACAGAATATATAATACCGTAATGTTTGGGCTACTTTATTATTCTGTTGTCGAACGAAGTGAGTCCGAATTTATAATCTCCAAGACATTAGATTACTTTTTTTTAAGTCGAGCGTAGAGACCGAAATTCTAGCACTGTCCCCGTGGGTAAGCATTACATTCTGACGTGGAGTAATTCCGGCTTTGTGTGAATTTTCCGATATATCCCGTACCCGATTTTTATGTTATTTATTTCTAGTGTTTTTATTATAAAACCGGCTCCGTGGTCGAGGTCGTTAAGGCGTCAGTTATTAAACTGAAACCTTTGACACCACGGAAGTCTGGGGTTCGCATCCCAGGCTACGCTCTCAGTTTATATAAGATTAATTTTTAAATAAATTATCGCCAACTTTAGATTACGCTTAAGGTGGTTCCCGCAGGGGTTAACTCTGATGGACCACAAGGCTCTAAACGGGTATTATTATTATCATGTTTTAATTGCATTTATTACTAATATAGTGAAGTATTATGTATATTTTGAAAAGACACACATAGGCAGAAAACAACCTTTCAGAACTTCAAACTGCCACAATAACAAGTTATTTTAATATGAAAACTCTAATTTGAAATTTTAGGGTGAACATAATACTTTTCTTATATATCTACTGTTGTATAGGTGAGGAAAAAGTAAAAATGATTGCTTCATTGTCCCGTCCCATTCTGTTTCTAAGCCCTCATGCTACCACAAGCTGCATACTTTCCGAAGTATTGCTATTGCTACTAGAAACTAATCAAGCTGCATTTAAGTAATTAAGTTAAACTGCGGTTTAAGAATGCTTCACCGAAACGATTTATGCTGAAATGCTCTTCAGATTTGAAAAGGAAGGGCTGCAACCACAATAAGACCACAATGAAGCACTTCACTTTCAACAAGTATTTTCTTCTATTCCCTTCTGTTCCAAGTACTTCTCCCTCTTCTAACCTCAGAACTAAGTTATGAATCAAGTTCTTATAAGGAACAACCCGAGTCGAAACATTGAAGAAGTTATTAAGTTGTCGGAGCTTGTGACGTGTGGAAAACTTGTTGATGCTCGGTCAATTAATCAATCATAACTTTTCCCTACTTGCTCACAATCGTAGAAGCGAACCACGCAGTAAGTGAATTACATTCTTACCCTCTATTCTTCCTTAACCTTTGTGACGTTAGCAAGTGTTTTTGTTTAGTCCAGTGAAGTTAATAAATTTTGGTACTCACATTTTACTAAGCAATTGAGAGTAAAGTAATAATGGTTGAACTGTCAAATATTTACTATATGAGTTGTTAGTGAATGCAATTTATGTATTGCTCCTCTTACGGTTGGTAAGAGAAACAACTCAGCTAAGGTGTTCTCGTGTTAATGAAACTTTTTTTATTACTGATTATAACTTGAAGCATACTCTTTGTTTCAGGTATGTTTCGCCAAACACCATAAGGTAATTTAAATATTTTTTACAATAAACATGCTTCTTTAATTACATCATTTTAGGTATATTGTGTGACTAGACACAATAAGGCTGGAGACTCCTGCCAAAATGAACCCAATAACCTGCCGCCTTTTTAAGAAAAATAGCATGCCATTACTTGGTAATTTGGGGTGATCAATAAATTCCGGCTGGTAATAATATTGTAGAAACACTATTGTTTTCTCAATTTTATTGAGTGTTTATTGAATTCCCTACAAAATATAAGCTTGTTAAAAAAAGGTGACATACTAATCTAGTATATATATAATATATATATATATATATATATTATATATATATTATATATATATATATATATATATATATATATATTTATATATATTTCTTGTTTCTTACTGTATTTTAATTATATCGTTTTACAAAATCATGACGCATGACCAAATCCGTCTGACTAGTAAAAGAAATAATTCCAATAATATTTTTAAGTCACTTATCTGATGATTTCAAAGTTACGCCGGATGTAACACTTGTTTTTGCATGTTTTTATTTTCTTACTGACTGGTATCATAAAGAAATTAAAGGCCGGGCCCTAGAGGCACGGAGCAGTTGTATGATATCTCAGTGACAGCTAGATGTAAACAAGGGTAACTTTTAATATTATACATTATAGCTACTCAGGAAATTCATTACCTTATGAATGTTAAACTAATATTTTTTTCTTACTTTTTTATAAATATATTTCTATAAAATTTTTTGGATTAAGGTGTATGAAATAGTATATAAATTATAATCTAGATTCATTCACCTAATTGATTTGTTTAAAATGCGTTAAAATATTTTGTTTGTAATATAGTGGTAGAATATGGAAATATTTAATAATTTGTTAATATGATATGACAGGCATGGTAATATATGAGAGTCGAATACCCAGGGGCAGATGTTGAGGGCACGTGTTGGGTGTTACTCTAGGTTTTCTTTAAGGCTATTATTTTTTATGCATACCAACATATAGCTTTATGTATTTATTTTTGTCAGGGCGAAAGTAAAGTGTTTTTGACACAATATAATTGTGCGAGAGACAATTCAATTAATTGTGTCAACTATTCATGTTTTGCAAAACTCGGTAGCTTCAAATGATATAAAGTGTTTTTATTAATATCTCTAAAAAGTAAAAAATTAGATTTATTTAGCGATTTTTTTCAGTAATTTGCTAAAAACGTCTATACCCTAAATGCGATTACAATTTGTGTTTATTTTAAATTGACTCTTGATTTCAACTTCATTTTCTTATCATGTTTTTACTTTATAATGTTTACCTATTGACCTTGTGAAGTTACTCATTCTTGTTTTTATCCCCCAAAGTTTGTATATTATTCCCAATACTTCGGCCACAATTATTTTCAGAATCGACCCAAATTTAGTGTGCGTAATATTTAAACCCATAGAACGAACCCCTTAAGATAAGAATTTTTAAAGAGGAACATAAAAATTTTTAATTATGATATAAAAAATTTGAAAAAGAGTGATTCATCACAATATTTTTTTAGCAGTAAAATTTCAAGACTCAAATAGGGTCAAATTTCAGTCAAATAATGTCGGAGCAATTTAGGGAATAAAAAACATAGTGCCAATACAACCTTAAATAAGTATATGTAAACTCGTTTAAAATTTATAAAATGCATATAATTTGAAAGTATTTGAAAAAAGTAAGAATACGGTAGTAACATCATATAGGTTGAAATACAACATATGATTCTATTTAGGAATGATTAATCATTATTAACTGTCACAAAAGACAGAATAGTAAAAGCAGGAAGAGGGCTTGGGACAAATACTGATAATGAAAGGTGCGGCTCGGTCACTCTCAGTCAGAAACAAGTGGTATTGCAACAGGAATGTCATTCAGGCTTATCACTTTCCTCTGCCTTAAAACATTAATACAATTGTAAATCTAATCGGAAAACCCAAAGTAAAAAATAAAATAACGAAAACTTTTCATAATTAATGACAGAAATGCAAAAATGAGAAAGTCTTAGCTTTAGGGAAAAATAGCGTCAGATAGATTAGGTGCTTCTATATCTTGCCTTCCTTCCACAAGTTGTATTGTTTTATTTGTCAGTTAAGCTCAAATTTTGCTATAAGAATTACTATGTTATTGTTAAGTCCAAATAAATTAAATTTTAGCTTAAAATGCAGTTTGTGGTCCTTATCAGAATCACGCTTTTTTCCTTAACATTTTCCGAAGTATACAATAATAACCAAAATATAGTTTAGTTTATTGCAGTTATAAGCTATTTTTCCATGTGTGTAGTTTACGCCACAATTTTAAGTAATTAAGGTTGTACTGTAAGGTTGTCACTATTAGTAAGTTTCAAATTGCTGTTTCTCTATAGGGACACAGCAATTCAGGAAAAATTGACAAAGACTTCACATTTTCAACAGGTGCTAAAAATATTTAGATGAATCTCTCATTTTCAAATTTTCGACATCATGCATCAAAATTCGTTTTTTTCATCGCTTTGAGATTTAGCACACATGTAGCCATGTACATGACCAACATATGTGCCAAATTTCATCTCATATCAGCATTAGTTAAATTTTTATCAAATGACTTGTGCACGTTTTTTAAAGAATCGAAAAATAATATAATTAAGTAAAAATTTAGTACAAGTGTATACCTTTCTTTAAGTAATAAATAAGTACGCCAAGTTTCGTTTCAACACGAAAAGTATTTGCATGATTTTTGTTGGATTTTAAAAGTTAAGCATCATTGAGTGTGGTCAGTGTCTAGATGGGTGACAACAAGGAATAAAGCGGGTGTATTTTCTACTACTAGCGAAACGAGTCCGAAGATGTTTTGCAGTATAAATTAGGCCAATTGTATATTCTATGTACGAGCTAAACGTCTCCGTAATTGGTAGGATGAGCGTTGCGAATCTGATGTTATGAAAAAAAGTTTGAGGTACCCCGTACCTGATTGTTTTCTGTTAATTTGCAAAGAAAAATAATCACAAAAAAGACTTTTACCATTACCACGAACAGGCAACTTTATTTTCATCAAAAAATGACGCTTGTGTAGTCTAATAATGGTAGAGGAGAGGGGGAGTGGGAGCTTCCCAATTCCAAAATATAAATATTTTTACGTTGCGTCACCCTTCTTATGCATATGAGTAAATTAAATGTGCATAGTACATGTAAACCTCATAATAAATATGTACACTTACACAAATCAACTTTCAAAATGCCATATTTTATTCTTCGCTTTTAACTCGTCTGTATTCTGACATAATTTAATATATAGCCCAGCAGGTTTTGTAATAAGGATTGTAGGAGAGCTGAGAACCCATTTTTCAATGAATTGGCTTCCTACAGTAGTAAGACACGATACTAATCAAAGTAAACCTAAGTTAGTGGCCAAGGAAAAATAAATTTATTTCGGAATAAATAACAAGAAAATTCCAAAAATATATGTTGCATCATTTTATTGTTTTCTGTCTTTTAAGTACACCCTAAATAAAGCTACATATGTCTAATAAAAAATAATAAGCCTTTGTAAACAATATACTAACTTAGTGACATTACAACTTAGCTTAGATATTTGACAATATTTAAGACCTTAGAATACTGACATATACAACTGTTTTCCATCAATTCAATTAATCGTTGTAACTAGAAGTCGCTTTCTCGTGTTCAGTCCTCACATGCTGTGTCACAGGCGTTTCCATTAAAGCAACGCTTGCCAGGTACACAGTGGAAGACATTCAATGCAGACACCTATCAGATGTTTTCATATTAAATTTGACATTACAAGAGATCTTGTCAGTGAAAACATGTATTTAAGTCAATTGTAAATTATCTTCAAATTGGAAACTAAGTGCTAATATTAGGCTAGGGTATAGGATGGTGCTTAAAAAATAATTTAATTATAAACCAAAACTTAAATTAACAAAATAGCAGCCCAATATATTTTTCATTATCAAGTTCTATATTGTGAAAAAGTATACAAAATGCACTTAGTGTAAACCGGAGCCATATTATGTTTTATTATTTTGTTGATAATTTGTGCCTTTTTGCAGCGTTAATTAAAATAATAATTTGAAAGACAAATTTTAATCTAAATAGACATTTTTCATTAATTAATATTTTAAAATTATTATTTAATAATATAATAGAAACACATAACAATCCTCTTAATTTTTACTATGAGGTGATATATTTGTAAGTAAAGTAACTTTTTTATAAATAATATAACCAATAAATCTAAACTAAAGTTCCACATTTTATATAATAAATAATTCACTTAATTTAAAATAAAAGTATTATTAATATACTTGATCAATATCATAATTATAAACACTAAGTACTAAAATTGACGCGTTTCAGGAAGTATCCCATTATCAGAGGACTGATAAAGTCAACAAATTCTTATATTAAAAATTATACTTTAAAAAATCATGTACGGCGTATCTCGGACTCTTTCCTCAACACATCGGATTCGCTACGCTCACCCTCATTACTTCCTTCACAGGTAGTAAATACGGTCGTTTATTCCCAGCGGTCACCCGTCTGGGCAATGACTTCACTCGTTGATACTTAACTTTTATGATCCAACAAAGCCGTAGATGTACTCTAAGTGTATTTATGTTAGAGAGTTAAAACTTCATAGAAAATCAATCTACTGCTGTAGTTGTGCTATTTGGAATTTTTTATGACGTCATTAACCCGCTATAATGATTCAGCGAAAATTTCGAAAAATCATAAAACGCGGATAAACGATGCAATCGGATTGAGATTTAACAAGCATGTGGCCGTGTGTAATATGCCAATAGCAGCGCGTATAATATAGCCAAAAGAATGTGGCTTGACGTAATCAGCATTACGTCAATTTCACAATTGAATGACTTGTGTGGGTTTTTTAAAAAATTGTAAAAAATCATAAAAGTGATCCACTTGAGTGTAAATTTGCTACAAGTTTATATCATTACTTTATAAATAAGTTTTGTTTCAATACGACGATGTATATTTTTGATTTTCGTAAGATCATTAAACTTAAGCAGCATTGAGCGTGGTCAGTGCTGTATGCGTGACCGCTAAGAATGTAACGGAAGCATTTACAATATGAGAACGAGGAAAAGTTCCGAGGTACCCCGTACCCGATTTTTTACCAATTAAAAAAAATGTCCAATAAAAATTGAACTTATGCTTATAATGAGATGTAACTTACATTTCTGCCTATCAATGAAATACGAGTAAAAATGCATTATGCTTATCATGTATAAAATAGATAAACTGTAATTACTATTACAGATAGTCTAATCAACAGATCAATGAAAACGTCAGTGGGCCAAAGATAATTGACTCGCTGGCAAATTTGGCCCGCCGGTCTAAAGTAGGTGAAAGTACGTTGTGTAGACGCAACGTATACGAGCTGTCACAAATTATTTGTTTAAACTTAGTTTTGAATTTTATGCAATTGTTTTTTGTGCAAAATATCATTAACTCTTCTGCTAGATGGATTTCCTAAAGTATCGATCAAGATAAGAAAATAACCGGAATGATTTAAATATAATCTGTTTTGTTTCACACGCTGCATCAGGATATCCTCTAGTTGCTTTCATTATTTTTATATCTAAACTATGGATTTTTGAATTAATCTTTAAAAAAACTGTGAATTAGTTTTTTTTAAAAAAAATAGGTTTCTGATGACGAGATAATTTTAGAAAAAGATTTACTGTTTTTTCGCCTTGGATTATTATTATTAACACTGAGTAAAGAATTGGTTTGAAACAATGCTTCTGCGTTTTTACTAGGGTTTGTTGTATATCAGTTTTATTCTTGAGTTATTTCTCCGATCAAGCAGTCATTTTGACTTCGTGGCGGTAGTGTCATAATTACACAAATGCGTAATTATTTTTAGAAAACGCCAACGACCCCAGAAGTGTCTTTTACTTTGTAAATTCACTTATAATTAAAATCATAATGTAAAATCATTTCTTGCTAAGAATACTAAAAAAATCATCAAAATTATAAAAACTTATATAAAAAAAAATTAAAATGATCCTATGTGTAAAATTAATTATAGTAAAAACAATGGAATGGATTTCATTTTTATACTTCATATATACATTATGTCCAAATATTAATATTTTTTATCACCTACTTATGATTTTTAAATAATCAGTGCGTAATAAATGAATAATAATAGTAGATTTATGTTATCTTGTATTATCATCGTAGAGCCATTGCAGTGTCAATTTAGTAATTTTTATATTCTGAGGGCGAGCGAAGCGAGTCCGAAGTAGTGTGGATGAGCGAATCCGTAGTGAGGAAAAGTTTTCGACTTTTTGTTCATTAAACGATTTATATCTAAGTTAGAATTGAATCATATCACCATATAACTGTTCTTATCTTTTTTTATTCTTTGTTTCTAACCGCTTTTTTAACCGTCCTCTTATTCACTCATTTTATTGAGGAAGACAACAAAAAAAAAACTATTACACTTAATATTAACATATTGTTTTTTACCTACATTATAATCAACAAGTTACGTTGAAAAAAAACTAGAATATTAATATGCGTAATGTTTCGAACTATAAGCACTGACAAAGATCACATATAGCACAGGAAGTTACTTCCGTTTTTATAGCTTTATAGCCTGCGACAATAAACTATATTATAACAATCATCATATAACCCACCCGCAAAAAAATATTAACTACACAATAGACGAAACGACAAAACACTATACACCTGCTAGTTAAAGCCGTGTAGTTATAACTAAATGAATTCATAAAGATGATATTACTGTAACATTAAAAACTTGTAGCAGAACGGGTCATTTACTTCTAATCAAGCTTTTTGTCGCTCTAATAATAATTGTATATAAAACTCGTTTTCCCATATCTTGTCGCTTTTTTGACGATTCCATCTTTTGTAATATCCATGAAAAACATAGTTGTTAAAAGAGTTGTGTCATTATGAATATGTTTTCATTTTTTTTATTCGTTTTATTAATAGTTTTTTTTGTCGTGATAGGTGTAATTGAAATCGTCATTTGTAGTTCATAATTATGTGATGAGATTGTTTTTTTTTTGAAAAGTTAAATTTGTAAATACGTTTTAACAGAGCTGATAAGTATAGTTTTGCTTAATTATATATCAAAAATCGGGTACGGGCACCTTGGGACATTTCCTAACCTCATAAGAAATGGTATTAAACGCTCATCCTCTGATAGTATACATACATTATAGTTTTATCCCCAGTGTGCCCATCCAGGCACTAACCTTGTTCGATGCTACTTAACTTTTATGATGGAACATAACTCCTCAAGTTTGTGAAAACTACTTAGGAGCTATTTATTTAAAACACCTAAAACGGGCAAATTCATGTGAAATTCCGGTTTCGGATTTATTTTTGCAAACTTTAATTTAAAAAAAAAGATTTGAAAATATTCTGAATCATGGAGTTAATAATTTAATTAAGTTAATAATTATTTAATACATTTTTGTGAACTTTCAAAAAAATACTATACTGGTTCTACCTTGTAGTTTAAAGTGTGTGGAGGTTTGGTTTAATAGTGAGAGCACGTGTTGTTCCCAGTTTTCACTAGACTATAAGAGTCAGTGAAAATATGTACGATTGCTTGAAAAAGCATGAGAGGAACCATAGAAGTTCACGGCTCTTCTGTCTAGATTAGATGAAATATACCTACACTTGAAATTAAAAGGAGTAGAACACTATCTTAGGGAGCTGGCAAAAAGGGCCCAACAACGTGGCCTACTTGCCCGGAGTTACTACCTCCCCCCCCAATTTACTATCACTACTTACTACTAAGGTGCTTTAATAAATTACCCGCTTCAATAGTTTAGAAGTTCCACCCAAAACTTTAAAAAAAGATTTAAACATTGTTGCTTGAGAAAGCCTGCTTTAATGTTTTTAGGTGATAATTTAGTATTCCCGCCCTAACTGTTCAGTGTTTTTCATGTAATGTTATTTTTTTTTTTATTTTTATTCAGTTTGTTATTATTTTATGCTGTTTATGTTTATGCAGTCTGTTTAAAATTTTGACAATTGAGAAACTTTGTAATGATTTAACTTCGAGTATGTAAATAAATAATTAGATTTATTATAGAAGTGATAAAAATGCTGACTCTAGTCAAAGTTAATATTCAATTAACCTAGGACTCTATATGACCAAATAAATACAAAGTACTAACCATAGTACTTTTGTTAATATCTCTATTACTGCTAGTTTAATTGTAATTTTATATTACTCTACAGCAACTAGTTTTCAATTGTTACATTTTAAACTTATTTTACGTAGGGTAGGTAGTGTTAGATAACTCTAACAATAATAATGTTTATTAACAAAACGCTCAATTATTAACTTAACGGAAGTTCAAAACCACTTTCATTGTGTAAAAATAATTATCGCTAAATTTTCAACACGATAACTTATCACACAATTAAAAAAATGAAAATTATCTGTAAAGGAGTGATAAATAGAAAGTTATACATTTTTGTAAATTAACTTATTAACTAATTTTAAAAAAATACTGATGAGGACACATACAAATATACACTTAGACAAGGAATGATATAGATGTCAAATTCCTTTATTCCTGAGTTCATTCAGACATTGAGTCCCTTTATCATGTGTTATGAATGAGGGCCCCTCATTATTCTATTATGCAGTTTTTCTAACGTATCAGTGCTTATTAAAAAATTATGTGACCATTATTATTTCAACTAATTATCACCTAGTTACAGGTTATAATTATGCTATTACTGTTATCACATGGAAAGTATAACTTGCATTTTAATTTGACAGGTTATTTAAAATGAAATACAAAGTTGATAAGGTAATTTATTGGTTTATAAAATGCAAGAGTAGTTTGTTATCGAGAGGAAAATATTTAATTGTTTCTGTTATGATAATGTTTGTCCTGTAGGTTTTGCAAAAACTATTAAGGCTATTATGATCATGCTTTTTTTTAATTTCTTAATTGCTCAGTTCCTATTGTTTGTTGAGACTTAAAATTTTGAACGAACGCTAAACAAATAATCGTAACAAGTTCAGTGTCTTCCAATTTTAAGTATTATTAATCAAAAAAATCGCTTTTTATACTTCACTAAAAAATTCCTACCTCTCTGAAAAAATTGTATGAACTTTAAAAAATTAATAACTAAATTTGGTGCGACTTAAAAAGGACGCATTCGGTAGATTTGAAAAGTAATTTCATAAAATTTAATAAAACCTGTGGCACTTGTTTGATGAAATTTAATTTTAGATAGACATTTTTATGTTTGGCGCCATAAACATAATCAAGAAAACTAAAGAAGAAAGCAATCTTAAAGTTGATAATCATCACAGGTTAGACAAAACTATGGTCTTCATTCCAACATGATGAACAAAAACTGTACAGCTATTTCGTTGCTCATGTAGAGCTCAGTATGTGCTACTTTTTTAATGTTTTACCCCATTTCCCTTAAATTTTTTTGGGAAAAATGTGAGTAGCAAGTAGTATGCTATTGCTCAGGTAAGACATAACCTGAAACTTGAAAAGGAAACAAGCATTGCAAAGAAAATTCGCCTCGGTTCCGAACCTCAGCCCCAGAATTATTTTGTACTTATTAACTTAAATTGTGTTAATATGACGAAAAAAATGATCTCCTGTACCAAGGTTTGAACTTGGGAGCCATGACTTTAAGCACTTTGAGTGGTCGCATCGGCTCCAAACCTTTATTGTCTCCATACATCGAAAACGACACCATGTTCACATTTGTTCCTTGCTGACTGTATTTTAGGTTTTTCGACGTTGTGGTCCCTTAGAGCGATCGTATCGACTCCGAAGTGGTTTCGTTTGATTCAGAGTCCACAAAAGGGTTCATAGGACTTCTTTTCCTGCGAAAAAAATGTAACCCTGTATATTACTTATTTTATTATACGTTTGCTGATTTAGCAAACCAGGGTTTTCACGTTACAAGAACCGGGTTTTCAACAGGGTTCGTTTCGGATCCACTAAAAAAACCAACAATAGATCAGCTGTTGTAGCGGGCATCAGGTCCTACTTAAAGTGCCACTTTATTAGCGATTTTTTAAAGAAAATTCGCTAAACATATTTCAATCATACAAGGCCTGAGACGTAATTTTACGTAATGGCTACGCAATGTAGCCATTTAACAGTTAACACAATATATGCATGCCCGAAGCTATAAACGTCAATAAATTTAAAATATGCGGCTTCTAAAGGCGTTTAGTCTGTTTAAAGCTTGCTAGAACAGTAGCTGCTACATGTTCTTATAAATTGAGTATTCATTTTTCAACCCTTTGGCCACAATACTTTGTTGCACAATAATTCAATATTGATTAAATAAAGTAAAATATATATATAATATATATATATTATATATATATATAATATATATAATATATATATTCTATAGTTATAAATTGTAAATATATAACGTTGTTTTTTATTTAGTTTAAGATTAAAAAATGCGTTTTTTAAAATATTTTGTTATAAAAAATCAATTGTCAAGAAAAAGACACACAAATAGAGATACATATCAGAATTTTATCCCTATGTGTCGTTAAATCTCAAATAATATTTAATACTGTATATATATATATATATATATATATATATATATATATATATATATATATATATATATATATATATATATATATATATATATATATATATATATATATATATAATATATATATTATATATATATATATATATATATTATATATATATATATAAATATATTAATATATATATAATATATATATATATTATATAATATATATATATATATATATATATATATATATACATACATTGGAGATATACATATATTGTATGTGTTACCGTCTATATTTAATAAAATAATATAAATAATAATGTCGATTAGATATCGAGATGGTATTGGGAATTCCCTAAGTGGCAATAATTAATATGATTTGTATCTGTCTCTAGTCTATGCTAATTGTCCTACAATAATATAGCAAGAAATATAATAGTAGCTGTGGGAAGCCCCTGTAGTTGTCCTGTTTCCTTATTATGGTGGTATTATTTTAGCTTACCATTATAACATTTGATTGAAATAGTGATGATTCATTAAATGCTGTTTACTTAAAACGTAATGCATAATTTGGTTATACTAATAATGCATTCCTTTTGATAACTTTACTTGCATAAATAGTAAAACTGGGTTTTATGCAGAATCTACTTAAAGCACGGAATTCATAAATATATTATTAAACCTATACAGTTGTTTATCAATCATTATCAAATATATTAGATTTAAGGGTAGAAAGATGTGTTTTCTCTGTCTTACTTTAAACTAGATAAACGCAATCATTGATTCCTTATAAACAATTCTATACAACAAGCAGATATAACTAGGGGAGGAGTTTTGCTTATTTGAATTTGACAATACATTAGCCTATAGAACTGGTAGAGGGGAAAGAGTGCCCTCTAGTAGGGATAGAAGGTACTAATTTACAACTTGAAACTATGTATACAACGTAGGAGAGTTTAGATTATCAGGTATTCTCTCTATATGCTACGTATTCCTTCGACAAAATTCCCCAAAGCATTGCAAAACTATGGGTTGGGAGAACTTGTGCTAAACAATCTTGCTAATCAGCATCTATTTAATTCTCATACCACCTCACATTATCCTAGGAATAGTGTTTCCAGTAACACTAATATGTAAACACTAAATTTATCCCTCGGATACATATATACTAAAACTCGTTAATTGACATGGAAAGTGTTTAATGATTTTCTAAAACATATTCAAAGTATAATTAAACTCGAGTTTGAATTCTGTTTACATATTTTATTATTTGATTCTGTTTTTGTAACAAAATGAAATTAATGTAAATTTACTTTCAGAATTAGAATCTTATTATTTGAATAAACTTATTTTACACACCTATTTTACAATTTTAATTGTACTGCAAGTTTTTAGATTAACTATTAATTTGAAACACATAACTTAGAATATTTTAGATTTCAGATAATCTTAACATTTACTAGTTTAAAGAAAATTAGTGAAGTGTGTGGTAAATTATTTGTTTGATTTTTAATTTTATTAATTTTTTTAGTAAATTAAACATATTACTAGTAATAATTATCACTGCGTTGGCTTCCGCGGTTCATACGTAGAAATTTAAAATTTCCCGGTAAAGTCCGCTTTGACGGGAAAATTTAAGTCACCAACGTTTTGTTTCCACCGGTGGAAACATCCTCAGTGGCGTGGAGGACTACAGTAGGAAACTTTAAAAAATATATCTGAACGTATTGTGTGTTTTAGAGTTTATTGTTTTGAATTAACATTACCATGTTCTAGGCCACTGAAGGAAACACTTGTTCCAAAAACTGTAGAAACGACATATTTATTAATTAAAAACAATAATTTTTATTAATAATAAAATAATAATATTTTATTATTATTTTGTATTAATCTTAGATTCATTGTTCAAGAAAGAATAATATTATTCCTGATAGAAAGCCGATGAAGGATGATCCAAAAATAAATATTTCCTTGCATATTATTTTTTGAAAAAAGTAATATTTTAATAACAGCTTGTCAAACTCAAGATTTCCATGTGGAGAGCCTGTGTTTATTACTTTGAAGGTCGGGAGTTGGTGGCCCTTGAAAACTATTAATACGTCATCCCTCGTCAAATCATATCACATCGAGTATTAGATGCACACAACGTATCATTCATATCATTTACCTTAGTAATTTTTATAATAATTATAAAATTACTTTCATTCAAAAGCTAACTCGACTAAAGGATGTTGAAAATTAGGTTAATTCGATTATAATATGTTTATTTTTTTTCTCACCCTTCAACGAAACCTGGTGACCTATTTTTGATTTCCTTTGCCCTTTGAACCGTTCCTTTCTATATGATTTACGTTTTAGTGACCTCTTTGAGTTGCCTCTGTTACGGAATCACCCTGTATGTTGCCTTCTTTTTATTATTATTATTATAATGACAGTTGTGATAGAAGTACTGAAGTGTAAAAAAATATGAATTGAACAAATAATTGATAAAGGAAAACATCAGCTTTTACATCTTATCTTAAATTCATTTATAAATAATAATCAGTAAAAAAAAGTATTTCATTAATCACAATGTTTATTAATTTACACAAAAGTGGATTTCAACTTTAACGGTTTTTATAAGGGCTAGAGAGAAGAATATATGAATTTAGGTGAGTCATATCATATCACTTATATCGCCTATCACTCTATATATCACTATCACTCATATCACCTATCATATGTAGGTGATTGAAATCATGACTTAGTTTAAGTCATGATATAATAAGACACTCCTAAACTCTGACATTAATGGTGACCGTTTAGGTTTTAATCCAATTTTGATTAAATCAATAAATACTGATAAGAGACTATTTGTACTAATTATTATTATTTACTCCAACTCCGTTTGTATGATAATAATCACCACCTGCGCTTAAACCTTATTATGGTATGTAATGTAATTTAAACTGACTTCATTCGTGACCCTGATAAAATAGGCACTCGATTCCGTGAATAGAGATCCTGCCCGGGCCATGATTCTAGTGTTTATGGATAGAATCCATAAAAATCTTTAGAAAAAGGTTATGCGAGATTTTATCAACTTAAAAGATACTTCAAGCATTTGATGTGACCCACCTGAGGTGGTTCCCGCTAGGGGTTTTCATCCAGGGTTTCTGTCTAAACGGACAGCTCTGGGCAAAATTCAATATCATTTTTATCAACCGAAATAGAGCTTAGTTGGTAAAGCATTTTACCAGCAAGAAGTTCATGGGTTCAGATTCCTGCCAAGTTGACGTTATTTTATTTCAAATAATTCCCTAAAAGAATTAGTTCTACCATTGTGATATCCCAAATATTCTACAAATTACTTCTTCGCAATTCTTATATACCACTTTTGTACCACACATGCCTATAACGTTACAACAACTTTTACTAATTAATAGCGGCCAATTCGTTTTAGATAAGAACTTATTTTTACTCAAAAATATTTTTAAGTATATCTCAATTTAAAATAATACTCGGTTTATACTTAGATGTTTGTTTATAAGTAAATCAAACTTAATTCAACCATTCCTATCCTTTTTACATCGTTTTATCACTCATCTTTATTCATTTCTCAATCACAATTAATAAATCTCAAAAAAGAAACCGTCTCTCAAAAAAACAGAAGTTAAAAACTAAACAAATTTTCTCTCAACTTCTAACATTGAGTTATCTTGAAATCAGAAACAATCCCTTGTGACATTTTTATAAAATATTTCTTAATCCAGTGGCATTTATATCTAAACTTCTTTTTGTCATTTATTTATTACCTCAGAATTATAACCATTTAATTATAAAAATATTAATAAACAATATCTTAATCTACTCTGTTTTGATCTTTCAACAAAAATCTTCTAAATTAAATTCTTTCAATATAAAATATTATTTAAAGGATTTTTAGAAGAAAAAATCGTGGGAAAAATATTAAAAAACAATGAGATCATAAATTATTGGAAATGACTGATATTTATTATAAGTGCATTAATTTTGTATAATTTTTTGTCATAAAAATGTTAACCTTTTTTTAAGGATGGAATTTCATACTTGAAATAAGGTTTGCCTTGAATTTTGAAATTTTCCGACTGGATATTTTTAACTTTAATCTTTGTTTCTTTGGTGTAACTTATGTTTTTTTGAGTATTTTAATATTTCTTTTTGCCGCCTTTGTTCTTTTGCATTGTCATGCATACATTTCTGAGAATACATTTAAATAAACTTTTTCTTCAGTACACAACCTATATGTTTTTATAAATAATATATTTATATATAAAAACAATATTTTTATATAAAAACAAAAATATATTGGTTTAAGCCTTACATTAAAATGCATTTTCTGAGTGCGGCTTTTTGATAATTATTCTCATTCTTATTAATTTAATATATTGTGAGTAAAATTAATTTATTGGAATTATTTCTTAATTCACAATTTTAATGTTAAATTACTTGTTTGTTGAATTATGATCATTTTTGACGATGGATAGCCAAATGTATATTAATCTTAATTTAATTATATATTATTATTTAAATATGTTTAAATTATGTATAAATCATTTTTAAATTGATATATTTACATTTTTTATGTTCCACTTGGTAATATAATTATACTTTTGATGGTTTAGTGAAAATTTTATTTAAATTTATGATTCAGATAGTTTATACTAACCTTATGCCGGATTATGCCGAAGAAGTAATAAATGACCATATTGATTTTTTTATGTTCCATCCAATTGGAAGAGGTTAAAGCTCATTTAACCTCGGCTAAAGGAGCAACCAACGAGAGGTTGCTTGGTATGATAATAACTGTATTAGATACACATTGTCGTAACTTGTTGTTATCGTTCTTGATTTTTTAACTAAGTATGCTTTGAAATAAACATTCGACGTACGTAAAGTTAGAGAGACTTTAAATTATTTTAGTTATATTATATATTAGTACTATAGAAACTTATATTTACTTAAGTAGTATAATCACTTGCTAGTATGCTTAATATAGTACAATTTAGTAGTTAAGAATCTTGCCTAGTAATAGTGTTAATGGTGAAATCAGCATGTATTATAAGATATTCTTCAATACCTTAAGCCAAGAGTACAAGATGTCACCATTAGCCCTCAAATTATTAGCACGTATACTCACAGAAACTACTAATTATTAAATAAAAATTCGGTTATCAAGTTCTTCTCTCAGTTTTAAGAAAATCGTAAAAGGTCTAATTAAAGTTAATAGACACATAATAAAAATTGTATTAAGAAAAAGGCAGGTCTAAAAGTCAAATTAAATCTGCAAAAGGATAATTCTCATTGAGTTTTTTCTGCTACGTCTTACGTCAAGTTGTCAGAGTTTTAGAAGTCCATCTTAAAGTCTTCCCCTTCTTACAAGTTAACTATGACTTGAGATATTATCCTTATGGACTTCAAATAAAGGAGAACAATTAGCTGCAGAAGTTAACTGAGATTTAGAGACAGGATTCAGCACTTTGTTTTCTTAAATCATTACACAGAAATTTTTTTCTTTTTCCTTTATGGACCAATTAGAAACTGTCTTTATCATCCCTTAGCTTCTGTAGTTTGTTTGATGATATTGTGGAAGAGGTTTTTGTTAAATTTGATGGAATTGATTCAAAAGTAAAGTCTGAAAATCCCAGATCCAGTTTTATCCACAGTTTACGAATTATATAATAGCAGAGGATACGAAAAAGAACTTAAAGTTTGGAATTTCTTCTACCATCTAAGTGCTAACATTATTTCAACTGATCACAATAAATTTAAGTAGACTCTAATTCTTATTTTCACAAATATTATTGTCTCTATACTTTGTTTCTTTATTCTCGCTGAAGCAGTGTGTCGACATATTGTCAGTTCTGTCTAAGTGTTAGTGTTAAGGAAGGTCCACCCTTAGTTGTTCATCGTTCCCTTCCAATTATCAGAGTGGATTTCGGTTCCTTAAGCAACCGTTCTTCTATTATTTACTTTAATCTTATTTTTAAAAGAGATATTTCTTTTTCTTTTATGATAAGTTTTTATTAAATTTTTCTCTATATAAATTTAGTCGTTAAAAATGTTAAGTGGGAATTAGGTTTCTTAAAGAATATAGTTGGTTTTTGTTTTTTACTTGTATTTGAAAAATTTTATACGTTTAGCAATTTTTGTATATTAATTATATTTTTGAGGTATGATTGGATACTGCTTAATATTCTGAACTTAGCTCAAATTTAGTAGCAGCTTTAAGTAGCCAAATTTGATTATTTTATTCATTCAAGTGCCATTACACTATTATTTAAACTAGATATTTTTCCAACTTATGGTTAAATATCCAGAGCATTGCATAAGAAAACTTTTGTTTAAATGTTTAGAAAAAGTCCGTTTCTGCCAATTTAAAACTTAAGTAGGAAAAAAGTAAGTTTCTGTCTAGACAGGAAAAGCTGCCAGACAGACCAACGGTAGATATTTTTAGTTTTCTTTTTTGTGCTCTCAAAATAAAATAAAAAAGATATTACCAATGTTTGTGAATACCCAAATCTGATAAATCTTTGGATAGAGGAAAAATAGTCTAAAGAGGACAATTTGTTTTTATTGAATTGGAGAATCATAGCGTCTTACCTCTAGAGATACTTATCTACCAACTTTGTTATCCAAACGTATCTGTTAATATTGTAGTGCTTTCAGACAACACCACTACACACTAGGTCACTGAAAATAATATTTGGTCAAAGTACTTTAGTGCTTTCAGACAAAACCACTATACACTATGTCACTGAAAATTATCTTTGGCATTTTCAGTATAACGGGGGGGAATGGGGGTAATTCCCCCCCCCAGGATCCAAGAAAAAAAGAAAAAAGAGAGAAAGGGAAAGAAAAAGAGGACGAAAAGTGTCGCTTTTAGTGAGGAGAAAAAAATATGAAATAGAAAAGAAATGAAGGTCTAAATCAGTACTTTAAAATTTTCTTTGGGCCCTCCGGGCCCTATATACTTTTTTTCTTATGCCTTTTTTTAATATGCCCAATGCTCTTTAAAAAGTCTTTTAAAAGTGTGTTTTTTTACTTTTTAAAAAGTGTAAAAAACACCAGCTTCAGGATTGTCTCACATATAGTGCTTGTATATCATAGTGTATATATGATATACAGGCACTCAAGTCCCCCGTAACGCCACTAATTGAAAAAAAAAATATAGTGCATTTTACGGATTGGAAATTATAATTATTTTAGCTCGCGTGTAATTTATTGTTAGTAAGACCCTACGTATATTTACCCTTTTGATGAACCTTTATTATTTGAAAACTATATTATTGATTAAATGTCTCATTTCTCCTTGCTTGCTTGCATAGCTCTTAAACTGATTTATACCTGTAGAAAATAAATTACGTTAAACTCATGTTATAAATCCATTAATTATTATTGCGTTAATAATTATCGCCAGGTATTTAGCAATCAATGCGAGGCCCATTTTAATTCTTCAGTTTCATTTTTCAGCGAAATGAACCCTTTTTAACTTACCGTATATGCTTTAGCAATCTAGCGAGCCTTTTAGCGAATTTCCTTAAGAAAAATTCTCTAATGGGATAGGCGTCGTAGCGGGAGTCGAACCTTGTAACGCTATATTTCGAACGGATTAATATTTTTTTAATCAAACTTGGTTCAAAAAAATCCACCTTGGAGAGGACACGAACCCTATTGAAAATAGGATTCGGACCATTAAAACTATATTTTGAGTTTGGTTCGTTTTATATGTATTTTTGGGCGTTTAATTAAATAAAACCGGTCCAAAGTGACATGGCTACGTTAGGGACCAAAAAGTCGAAGGACGGTGGTAAAATACCAGAAAACCTTAAATACGGCCAACAAACCATATACTTCAAGTGGGGAGTCGTTTTTGATGGTTTTTGGCCCTATGAGTTGAATGGGAGCTGTGCGGAGTCGATACGTGCACTCATAGCCTGTTGAGCAGCATTGAGCTGTTCAATTATCAAGCACTACTCATAACCCATTTTTTCTTTTTTTTTTCAAAGGAAATGCGCTAAAAACTTTAATGAAACCAACTGAACATTAAAATAGTGGTAATCATGGTGTGCAATGCCAATTTTAGAGACATAGTTTTAAATAGTCAACAGGATAATTGTGCGCATTTTCTTTGAAAAATACAGAAGAAATGTGTTATGAGTGCTTGATTATTGAGTAACTTCCTAAGTTATAAAGCATAAATCGGAGCCTTGAGCAAGTGATTGCTAAGCACGGAAACACGGATTCCATAGGAAATTCACCCCACATGCGGACCACCTTGCCGGAATTTTTTAATATGCCTAATTTTATATTTTAGCATCGTTGCGAGGGAAGTGAGCCTCTGTGCATATGTAGTTTTAGCAATCTAATAAGCGAAGCGGGACTCTTTGCCTATATTTAGCATATATATTTATCGCAATTTTTTTTAACCTCCCCTCAGGAGGAACCACAGCTCAATTCTGATTTGCAAGGATGCTTTATAAAAAGAATATGTAAATTTTAATTAGTAAAATCAAAATTTGCAATAAATGGTGATATGATATGATATGATTTATCGCAATCTAGCTTGCTAAGCGAGTTCCTATTAATATAGATAATTTGTAAACTTAGAAATTAAGCAGCGAAGCGAGCCTCTTTCCTACATGTGAGCATATATTTATATTAATCTGGTGAGCGAAACCAGCTCTTTTTTTTAATACACCCAATTCATATTTTAGCAATTGTGCGAGCGAAGTGCGCCTTTTTGAATATACTTACATATATATTTATAGTAATCTAGCAACAAAAGTGAGCTCTTTTTAATGAAGATAATTTTATATTTTAGCAATCTAGCGAGCAGACCGAGCTACTAATTTCCATGTATCATTTGAACATAAACATTCTAGCGAGGAAAGCGACCCCTTTTTATTATTTTTTCTTTTCTTCATTAAATTCTTAGCAATTTAAATAGCGAAGTTAACTTCATTTTTGGACTATTGATCATGGTCACTATTGATCTATTGTTTTAACCATAATCTTGTGCGCAAACAAACGATTTTGATTTTTATTATATTTTGTCAAATTTTTGACGATTGATTTTTTCTGCTACAATGTATTACCAGTAATTGAACGAACGTCAGCGGGGCATCATTATATGTCCAATTAGTACGATATTTAACTAACTAAGTGTTGGGATAACTCCAAAAAATGTTTTTTTAATTCATACTGATCTGTCATACTGGTCAAGCAAGACCTTTAACATTTTTTTTTAAATTCGTAAATAAGTCTTTTGCCCTCCCACTGTTGCGGAAACGTAAGATTGTTGTTTATATTTTTTTATTTCATGTAAAATTATAATCTTCGTTAAAATGAAGTGGATTATGAAGGTTTCAATTATCGTTTTAGTAATATAAGACGCTTGGTACCATCATCTCGCCCCCCCCCTCCACCCTCCCCCCATCTTACCCCTCCCAAGATTGGGGTCTAATACCGCCATGTTTGTGCTTTCAGACAACATTAGTAACATTCATTGTTATGCTAACAATAAAAATAAAATATTAGGATCTACTCATACAGTAGACAGAATTTACTTTCCAAATTAAATTTGGATATTTATGTATGTACATTTGCATATTTATAATAATTTCATGTATTTTATTACATTACAACACAGCATATTGTTAATAACTCTGTCGCTCAGATGCTTTCCTTTTTTATAAACCATCTGGAATATTTAATGTTCACATGATCATTTTGTTTACAAATTCTATTATTTCTTGTCTTCAGGTTTACCAGATGTTTCAAAACTTTCGCTTTTTAAGTAAACACCAAAGAAAAATCGTTAACTCCTTGGGTTTTATTTGGATCTTTTAATTTCTTATTTTTTCTTTATATCCTTGTATAATATCTATAATTTATTATCCTTTATTATACTGATTTTTCTTCTAATATTATAACAATCTTTTTAATTTAGCATTGAAAATTATATTTAAACTACCTCTGATTTTCTTATTTTGAGAATGCATGAATAGAGGGATTTAATTTAAGGTTATTAAATCATGAACTAATTTAAGTGATTTCTTTTTTCATTTTTAAAAAGTGAAACATTATTAAAGTATTATCTAAAATGAAAGTTAATAATTGTATCTTTTCCTTTTGTGTGAGTCCTTAATATTTTTGTTGTACTTAGCCCAAGTTTATATTCCTGGTGATTTCAATCTGTCACCATTATGATGTGACCGTGGGAAAATATGAAATTTTTATTTGTGTGATGTTGCGTGAAGGATCTAGTATTTGACTTTAGGTTCAACTTACACGAGAAATCCTGGTTTTTAATGATTTTATATCTGCTTCATTTGTTAATTTTTTTTAAATTTTACTTTTGTCATTACCTTTTTTTATTTTTTTATCAATTTACATCTCTCAGTTAATTTTAATGCTCAGTTAAAAATGGCGCTGGACCACCTTGTCTTGCTTTTAAGCTAAGGAATTATTAGTCACAACATTTTTAAAAATAATTTCTATTTACAAACTACAAAAGATTTATAAAATATACTAACTAAAATTTTTCACGGTGCCTTTTTTGTTTCTATTCATTATAATTAATTTTATTAATTATTACAAGACTTCTTAAGGTCAAAATCACTGAACCTTCTGACTGACAAAACTTTACAATTACCAAGACAACTTTTATGACCAAATTACTTCATTTAAAACGTTCAATTGCTAATGAAAATTACGATATTCATATCTGGAACATTACTCTATTACTTTATCTAAATATCTTTATCATATATATTTATTAATATTCATTTTTACTCATTTTTATTGATCTAATATTTATTTAACTTTTTGTTGTATTAAAATATCTGAGCCAAACAACTTTTACAGCATAATGGTAGAAACTCTTTTAAAATTTTAATTTTTGATGTTTAAGTAAATTTTTAATTAGATATATAATTTATAAAATCAAAAAATATTGCTCTTACAAAATTTTATTTATATTAATATTTGCTTGACAAAAATAAATAAGTACTATAATATATTTTTATCTTCCTTTTCATTCCCCTTTAAATAACAAACTAAGAAGTCTTAAGTGTATTCAATAAGGATAACGAAGGTAGGCAACAAGTTAGCTTTTTCCTTCAGAGGCACCAGTTTGTAACGAAGCAGGAGGTTGAACACTTTTAGAACCAATTTTCCTTTTAGCTAAAAAATAGGAGGGGGCGTCAACATGCTGCCTACCTTGCCTGGGGGCATCCCTTGTCTTCAGCACTACTTAGCATAAACTCTGTTTTAGGGGAGTTTTGGATCCTCCCTCTTATAAACTGACAATCATACAAATTCAATTTTATATTAACTAAAAGCATATGGGTATGACAGATTGTGACAATGTCAATGGCACAATGAAGAGCACTCAACGCTCTTGTCTATGCTTCATAAAACATTCATTTAATTCTATATAAATATTTTATTCGTTAATTGACAAACTTCATATTAAAGTTTTGATGAAAATGAATAAATAATTCCATTATAAAATAAATTCTTTGATTAAAATTAAATCATATTTCTTTGAATATTTAATATTGCGGCATATGGAAATAAAATATTAATTTAAGTCGTGGGTAGTGTAAATTAGAGCTATATTTAGTTCCACGATGCATTTTTGCACCGTCAACCTTTTATTGATACTCATTAATAGAATGTAGATAATGTTGCATTAACTAAAACTGTTGAGTTAAAAGAAAGATAAGGGTTCAGATAGGCCTATCTTAGGATGTTCTTTCCTAAAACTTTTCTTCTTAAATTTAATAACAAGAAATTAAAAATCCACTTTCATTGTATTATAAATATACATTGGTTACATTGCTATTGTGTACAAAAATCAATTATTAAAAAATAATAAAAAATAGCAAAACCGTATCAGTTAATTTTTATACTCTTTTAAACCTTTGGCTCAACTCGTGCTGAAAAGTCTGTTTTGTACTTGCCGGCAAATGGAGGGACGCAGATGTCTATTGGCTCTCCTTTAACGAAAAGAAGGTCAGTTTTTCTTTTGATGTTTTTAATCTGACTCATTCTGAAGTTCATTAACTCAACAATACAATGACAGCTAGGGACCAATTTATTAAAGAGAGTTTTTATAGAAAATAATTTATAGAATTATAAAATTAAACTTATAGTATTATTCTATTAAAGAGAGTTTTGATAGAAAATAACTTATAATATTATAAAACTAAACTTATAAAAAAATATATATTTATTAAAGAGAGTTTTAATAGAAAAGAACTTATTGTATTATAAAATAGTTCTCATCTTTTTTTCACTAGTTCTCTAAAGTCTGGTCCATTTCATACTGTCTTGCAATGCATTTCTAACTCAAATACTCTTCTCTTAACCTTCGTCTGAGCTTCCATAAGTTGCAATCTTCTCATTACAACTTGACATTATATGGTAAAAATATTTCATTTCTGTTTTGTAAAAAACATAGCTGGAGTTGGATGTACCAATTGATTTCTTAGCCTTTGAACTCCCACTTCGGCATAAAAATTAAAAACTAAAGAGAAAGAGGTAATTTAAAATTGAAATTAAGGATTTAAAAACGACTATAGGAAATAAAGGTTTTATTTCCAACTGGTACAAACCAAGATATAAAACTAAAACTTAAAATTGTCATGAAAACGACAACTGTTAGAATCAGTAAAATGTCTAAAACAATGACATGAAAAACAAAAAACCGAAGGTTCCGTAAATGGTAAGGTTTTCCTGTTTTATTAAACAGGTTGACTAACTGGGGTGAATTTGTAGATCTTTTTATAGTTTTGCAGTGTGTCAGTTAAAAAATAAAAAAAAAACGAATTTTGTTTTGGAAAATAAAATAAAAAAGTCTCTATTTTATTTTGTACGACTAATATAAAAAAGTGTTATCAACCCCACGACGTAGTTAAAGTAAATAGGAAAGAATGTACGATGAGTTAAATGAATAAATCTAGAGGGAGAAAATTTGCTGGAAGTGCCTCCAACTTTATAAATTAGAAAAAGGTTTTTTTGTGTTAAAAACAAGGACATAGTGGAAACTTGTTTATTAGAGGGAGTATGTTTATATGTCCAGTAAACTATATGGACACTGGATAAGGTATTTTTCTATAGGGATTAATCCCATATGTGTTTTTATCTAAAAAGAGGGACATTGTATTGTATATAAAGTTTTTTGTTGTTATTTTGATCCATACTTTTAGTTCGGGAAGTAAGACTTTACGTTAATAATTCATTTAAAAACAAGAAAATACATCAAAATCACTGCCCCTGTTCTCTGTAGTTCTTACTTTTCATGTTTTCTGGTTGGTGTTTACACACGGTGACGACAATACGACACACAGGGATAAAAAAGTCCTTTTTATTCCTGCTGAGTTTATCAATATTTTATTAAGATCTCTAGTATCCTTTACTTTTCCTTTTTGCTTTTTCCTCTTCTTAATATTCCTGGCTGTTTCTCCTTCTTCTGATCTGCGGACCAAATCTTTATTAAATATTCAGTGCGGACAGTAGTCCCTTTTTTTAGAAAAATCCTCCGTGGCATCTAGCACTTCTCATTTATTGATACTACTCCCATGGGAAAGATCTAAAAAAACTTTTTTTTCACCCAAAAACCATCAGACCGTGAGGCCATCTGAAGAGAAAAGGAACTTGTTCCAATATTGTTTTTCCTGTACCGGACCCTTTGGTCATCCAATCAACTCTAATTTAATTTACAACATAAAATTCTTTTTGAACTAATAAATAAAATCCATTTTTGATTTTATAGGATTTCATGAAAACCCTCACAAAAATAAGCAATCTGTTTTATTAAAAATGTATATACCTTTTTGGCTTTTTTTTCTTTTTATATTAAAATTACAGTTTTGATTCTATTTAATCAATCTGACTCATCACTAATAACTGATGCATTGCAATAGCAACGTGTCTAGTAAGTAGGATTTTTTTTATTTTGTTTCTCATTTCATTGCCATCTGTATATTGGCTATACTATTGAACGCTAATGTATGTATTTAACATGTTAGCAATCATGTTTTTGATAATAATTAATTTTGTTAGCATAATGTGTGGATAGTAGAGGTTTAAAAAGAATTATTCTTATAATGTTTACTAATATGATAAACTCTAAATTTAAACTAGAAAATAATTAAATTGTGTAAACAATAAGATTTAATTTTGCTGTCATTGCTCATTTTATCTATATAGCAAAATACTAAATGACAATTTAAAAAGCCATATAATACGACACACGGCTAAAATCAATTGACAGCCCACCAAAATCTCAATGCTTTCAATCCTCTTTTTTTAATTAAAAAATCCCTTCTTTTAAGTAACACAAAAAATTCCCTACTCTGGCAACACTGAAAGTCAGGTTATGTTTTGAATTTTATTATTTGTTTTTATTTGATATTGTATTTTTTTATTTTTAAAAATTATTTATTTACTTTTTAAGTAGAATATTGTTGTATCTTATAAATTTACCAACTAAGTGTTGCTTTAAATTTGTTCGGAAGTATGAATTAAGTGGAGTTAATTATAATGAGGGAAATAAAAGTGACGCGAGGTTACAAATATTTACAACCAGTGTTGCCTTTTATGATTTTATTTACGAAAAAGGTATTTTTTTATCCGAGGTTGGCATGAGGTGGAGGGGAAAGAGCGTGGTCGTTCTAAACCAATAGAATTCTTTCCCTCACAGATTTTTGGCGCGCTGTCAATTGATTTTAGCCGTGTGTCGTATTATAGTATAACTGAAAATAGAGAATAAGAATAAGACTGTGTTCAGCCTTATTATAAGGAAGAAGGTAATAAGTTATGAACCGTCGTCAACTTTTGGTTAGAGTATTGTAATAGTAGAAATAAATAGTAGTAATAGTTTAATATACTAAATACTCTGGTTATATTGCTACTGTCTTTGTCTCAATGTTATGTCTGTGCAATGTTTTGCTGTTTATAAAATGTTAAGATTTTATACACAGCAGATTTAAAATTTTAGTTGCAGCTTGTGACTTTAAAATTGTTTAAAATATTTTACTTACAATTAAAGAAAAAAATCGAGTACGGGGTACCTCGGAACTTTTCCTCATCACATCGGATTCGCTATGCTCATCCTCCCTGCTTCTGAGTCGCTTAGCTCGTCCTCAGAATATACAATTTGCCAAATTTATTCTGCAACATGTCTAATAAATATAGTGAATGCATCCGTTTCCTTCTCAGCGGTCATCCATACAGCACTGAAGTCGCTCTATGCTACTTAACTTTTATGATACAAAAAAATCATATACTTGTATTGAAACGAAACATTGTAATTTTCAAACTCAATTTAAACATTTTATGATCTTTTAAATATCGTTCACAAGTCATTCGATAAAAATTGAACTAATGCTGATAATGTGATGAATCTTCATCGCATCATGTTTCCGAGTTTTATGATATATCGATATTTATATATAATAAGGAAAAGTAATAATAATTATATCATTTGATACTACCGAGTTTTGCAAAACATGAATAGTTGACACAATATAATTGTGCGAGAGACACCTAGGAAATGTAACAAGCAAAATGCAATGCTACATCTGGGAACTGTTCCATCATTCGTCATCATTGATGGCTCGACATAATGTCATGTCCCACTCTGTTTCGTTACGTCTAACTCATCAGGGCGCCGACAGAGCCTGAACTCACTCTGACCTTCAATTAATTCCGAAGAATATAATGTGAAGTACTTACCAGAGTTTTGCAAAACATGAATAGTTGTCTCAATATAATTGTGCGAGAGACACCTAGGAAATGTAACAAGCAAATTGTTACATTTCCTAGGTGTCTCTCGCACAATTATATTGTGTGTAATAATTAATTATTTATTTACTATAGGTAGCTCCGATTATATTTTTATGAATATATCAATTATAGTTGGTTCTGTTTTGTTTTGAAATATCATAGAATATTACCAGTCAATTAATACGGCTGTTGAATTTTCAGAGCAGTTAAGTTTTTCTGAACGCAACTTAGTCCTGTATCTTGGACAATATAGGTCTACAATTTGAGTTATTTTACGTTTTTATAACCCATTTAAACTTATAATAACACTGTCTATACTTTTCAATTTCTCTTTCACCCTTGAAATTGATAGTTTATTTTCAAGTTTTTCTCTTTCCCAAAGTATCCTCATCACTAAAAATAAGAGAAACCACTCTCTAGGTATGATATCGAGAGCTTTTAAGAGCTATAACATGTGAGGCTGTTAGTTTTAAAAGTAAAAATATATCTTTACTTTTTCGGAAAAGTAATGTGAAAGGATAATGGCTTATATACAGAGAAAACATATAGGCTTGGAGTAAAAGGGGTCAGAGAAAAACATATAAAGAGTTAGTGAAATATGTTTAGTTGCAGCATGTGGTCAGTTCTCACATTGAAAGATACAAAGTGGTACTAATATTACACTCTGGGTGAGCAGTGCTCTGGCTCGTGTTACTTGTCTTACGTCTTAGTCCAAATTGACTTATATTGATGAGTTTTGATAACCTTATTCTTTCAAGAGTAGGAAAGCACTTTAGTGGGGTTTCTCGCACAGTTGTACATATACAGGTTTACTTCATGCTTTTATTGGTCAGGATAGTGTCCTACACTGATATAAATTATTTATATCAGTGAGTAGGGAGGTTGAGTGTAGCGAATCCGATGTGACGTGGAGAAGTTTCGAGGTACCCCGTACCCGATTTTTTTTGTAATTTCATTTCTTTCGCTTAATTTTGCATTTGGTGCATGTGTTACAAACATCATTTGTTTTTGTTTGAAAGTAGGTTCTGTATTTTAAAATATTGAGGTATAAGGCTAAGTTATCCTACTCCGCACTCCATAAGGCGAAAACATTTATATGATTTTATAAAATTCATGTTATAAGATTACCTAAACCCTGCTTCATTTAGAATTAAATAACTAACTACTTGATGGTAAACCAGTAATAGGTTGGGGACGCCCAGGCCCAGGTTTAATATTAAACTGAAATAGAAATAAGAGACCTGATGAAGAAGGTATATGAAGAATTTTTATTCTTTGCTGTATAAAAATCCTAGGGGTCCCGTCAAGGATCGAACCCAGACTGTTTAAGTGACATTCTTGTATGCTACCCAAACACTACCAAGACCTCCAAGAGTACAAACTTTAAAATTCAATGTACTCTCAAGTAAGAATCATATTTGTAAAAAAACTTAAAACATTCAGATACAAGAAAAAAATTGGTAGATTAATTGAATTTTCAGAAGTAAATTCCGTTTCTCGAACTTTCCGTTGGTGCCAACAAAGATATCTTTAGCTGCTAAGGTACTTTTAGGATAGGGCCATTTAGAAATTATTTTGGCACAGTTGTTCATTAACTCTTAACTCTTTATAATTTCAGAAAGAATTTAATCTCTATTTAAAGAACAGTAATAAATGTTACTTTAAATAGGGGGGCTTAGAATCTTTAGCCACAACGTAGTGTTAACCCTATAGGTAGCTTCGCAGCCCGAAGACTCCCTGTGATCGCAATGCAACCACAATGTCGTAAAAAAGAAACAGGCGGTTCCGTGGAGTAGAGAATGAGGGCTATGTAGGGGCCGCGAGGCCATTGCACAGCACATATTGTTGTACCCACTATTTAGTACAGTAGGCTAACTAGATTGGAAAAAATTCAGGCGCGGTGGTCTCCATGTCGGGCAAATTTCCTTTGGAATGCCTGTTTTTGTGCTTGTAAATCCATTTTTTGTTATAGGTTCTGATTTATGCTTTATATTATCCTGTTGGTTTTACGAAATTATCCCTCTAAAAATGGCATTGCACACCAATGCAACCACAATGACGCCTATCCTATCAGCGAATTTATTTCCAAAGGAATTGTGATAAAAAAAATAATGGTCTGGGAAAAATTACCGGAATTTTACTATATTGGTATCGTGTCGAGGATATGACACAGTTTCAGAAATGATTCATATAATGGTACACTCAAAATTACTATTGAAAACCCCATTTTGGTAATCAAATTACCATACATGCCAGACGATTACAAAAAAAATTAGGTATTTAAACTCCGTATATATCCGGGTGATGTATGTGAAATGTACCACCCTATATATGTCTGTATCATTATAGTTCAATCGATTATACGGCTAAGCAGAATCTTCTCCGCCGCTTTTATGGCCAACGACCTTATTAAGTTAATTTTATTTGAAAAAGCACTAAAAATAAAGCTTGCTAAAAAAATACTAATTGATCACATGACGTATGATACACTTATACACTTATATGTGATGTATCAAATATGATATTTAATTGATTTATATTCATCAGTGATGGAATCACTGATAAATATGTCATTGATAAGAGTTATAAGAACTTAGGTTATTCCGCTAGTTTAAAATAAGCGATTGCTTGATATGAGCTTATTTTTCGTACAACTTAATTTGAATTTTCTAAGCAATATAAACGCTAAGTGCTGTCAAGAAGTATAAATATATATTAAAGAAGTATGATATATTAAGAATATATCATAGATTATATCAGAAGAATATATCACATTAAGATATATCAAGAAGTATTGAACGTTGTAAAAACGTAAACAGAACCATAAATCTATTTTTAGAATTATTTTATTAAGGTATATTAGAATTCAGTATAAGTTGGTATCACTGATAATTATTTCATAATCTTGCTATTAACAAATTCATGTTTAGACTTGTTTATTCCTGCTTAGATATTGTTCAAATTCGCATTTAATTTTTAATTTCTTTTCGTTAGTAATAATTTCCTTATCGTATTATTGATTTTATAAGTTATTGTGTCTTGTGTGTATTTATTTTATGTTTATAATGTGATGACGTGTTATATCTATTGTTAGAATATGTAATTAATTACTCAACATTAAAATCGTTGTAAGTATCATTTTTACGTACTTATTCAATCTATTAGCCAGTAATTTAATTGAATTTATTATTTTAACTTGCTCTGTTGGTTAAAGAATGTAAATAATTGTTTAAAATCGTAGGTTAAATTGTAAGGTTATGAAACTATTTTTGTTGTCATTGTCCGTCTATACTCGTTTAAATGTTCCTTTGATTTGGCTTTATTTTTGCTTATTGTTATTCCTATAAAAGAGTAATTCACGGCTATATTTGCTATTCTGAAGGTCCATGGCCCTCAGTCAGCAAAATTTACTGCATTTAGTTTAATTGACGTGTATTTGAGGTTATGTCCGCTTAATTTGTCTTTTTGTATTGCAAGCTTAACCGTATGCATTTTATTATTTTTTTATGAGTGGAACTATGTTTAGATTAATTAATTTTTACATTTTGTACTTCTTGGTAATGTATTTTTGGTTCGATTTTTGGGGCTTTATGTTGAGATAGATATTATATAGGGTATAAGGTATCTTGCTCACGGAAGTTAACGTTATGTAAATAAATTGTTTGCTTACTTGATGAAGAGATTATTTTGGTGGTTTTAGGCTGATCAAATGACGGAATGTGATTAATCTAAATTGAGACTGTATTGATAAGTCAGTATACGAGGGTCCCGGTAAGGTAATAATGAGCACATAAGCTTGACTTCCAGACAGTCAGGGTTCAATCTCAGTCTAGGATTTTTATGTTGTGGTAAAAGTTCTTGCAAGAATCGTCATCGAAGTGGAGACTAAGCCGTTGGTTCCGTGCAGTGCCATTTTTAGTTAAAGCAAGAAGTATAGTATTAGTACCTATACTATTCCTCTTGGTTTAAGCCATGGAAATTTGAAGTAAAGATCACGGCATGTTTGTAAATTAGACCCAAAATACCTACATTTGGACTCATAAGGTAGGAGACTATCTTCTACATATGAAAGTTAACTAAACGAGCCCAAAGCCGTGGTCTACTTGCAATTTGTTGGAAGCTTTACTTTTTTCAAGCGGGACTGTTGAGTTACTTTATCTGAGAGACTTGCTCTCTAGGCGTAAAAGAAATTGTTCAATTGTTTTATTTGAGCTTAATCCTTTAAATAGTAGATTTTGAAACTCTACAGTGTAATTTTATTTTTGTAGAAATTTAATTACTTACAAGGTGCTTGCGCCGTCAGCTAATCATTATACCTGTTGTGATGGAATCAGTTGTATTCACTCGAATAGAACTGTAGAAGTTATGTTGCTGGCGTCAAGTATTACTTTATTCAGCCGGCCATAAAGGAATTTTTTATTGCCTTAACAAGCATTGTTTCCTGTTTGTAAAACTCACTTTACAAACAGTGTGGCTATAAAGTCTCACTTTACTGCCGCCATACAAATATTTTTAAGTTATTAATTGTATTATAATTATTTCTAATACTAATTGTTTTTTTCTCTTTTAGGTGAACTTCTCAGAGCTTATAGATATGTAAGTTACAGTCATTATTTTCTTTTATGAGTTGTATCTCTTTTCAATGAATTTGGTGTATACTCGTCGATTTCTTTACCCATATAACTTCATCAAGTTATTATTATACCAAAATAATAAATCGTTTACAACTTTTCTATTTTGATTTAATGTTTTACAAAAACATATGGGTTAATTCACATGACAGAAGTCATACACAGTAAATAATTTTCAGTCAACACCCTAGGAATTGTTGCATTACAATGATTTATTTTGGTTATGACGTCCCGTGATGAATGCCCACGGTCACGTGACCTCACCTCCTCCTCATGCGGGCCAATTTGCCCAACATCCCTTTGTCCTTACGCGTGTCACTGTCTCCATCTTTGTCGCCTATTTTTTTAACTCACCCTCTCAAGTTTTTGTTGCCCTATTAATAATGATTTCCGCCTCTATACAATACTAATTTAAAGCTTATCTGTTATATTATTCAAGCTATATTTGACAAATCACTATATGGACCCTATTTATTGTTTAATACGTGTAGCTGTTAATGAAAATCCTCTCTTTGTACGATGAAGATTAAACAGTTATTATCGTATCTATTAAAGTATCATTTTTTTAAAGAACCCGTGTCCCTCATGGTTATAAATTCCGTTATTATTATTTTATCCTACTGTAATCCTTGAAATCTATTTTGTCAAATGATACTTGAAGTAAAAGCCGTCTGATAAAATGATGATCTTTTCAAGAGTACCGAGGCATAAGTATTATTTTTAATACTAGTTTTATAAGTGCAACCACGCAGCTTATAGTTTTAAGATACTTAGTTACTTTTCTTCCTTTATACCGTTTGTATATAGGAGAAGTATTGTGTTTGTAAAAAAAATCTGAAACCAGAATGTCACTGGAATTATCCGTCTTAGGGATTTTTAAGGTATCCTAAGTGGTTTTTATAAAGTTGTATGTGTGTGTCTGCTATCATCGTAGAGAGTTGAAACTTTGTACAAAGATCAGCCTATATATCATTATAGGTGTAGCTGTGCTATCCGGAAAATATTTTTTACATCATTAACCCACTATAAAGACTCAGCAAAACTATTGAAAAATCATAAACGCGGAACAATGATGCGATCAAATGATGTAGCTAAGTATAAGAATAACGTGCCAAGTTTCATCTCATTATCAGCATTAGTTAAATTTTTGTCAAATGTCTTGTGTACGTTTTTTAATTTTTTTTTTTTTTAAAAATCAGAAAATAATCTGATTAAGTTGAAATTCGGTAGAAGTGTATACCATTACCGAATAAATAAGTTAACTAAGTTTCGTTTCAATATGACATGTAAATCTATGATTTTTGTTGATTATAAAAGTTAAGCAGCATGGAGTGTGTTCAGTGCCTGGATGGTGACCGCTGGAAATGAAACAGATGTTGTTATACTAACTGAGGACGAGTGAAGCGAAGGAATGATGTGCGTAGCGAATCCGATGTGATGAGAAAAAGTTCCGGGGTAACTCCCCCCCGTACTCCATTTGGATTAGATGTCCCCCATAAAGAGACAAAGATATAAGTCTATTTTATTCTACATTTGAGATAATATGATATGTTAAGATATTATATTTTATACACTAGATAGTACAGGACTCGTGAATATTTGGCTCTGACTTTTTTTTTCGATCTTTTACGTAGCTGTGTTTTTATTTTCCCCTAACTTCATGTAATACATGTGTGTAATAAAGTCATGAAATGAGATTTCGGCCGATTTCGCGTGGTATGGTTCTCGAATTGGTTGAAGCCTTTTTGAATGACTCCAGATAATCAATATTATCCTTTTTAATTTTCCTCATTTATACCGTAGGTATATAGGAAAAGTATTGTGTTTGCAAAAAATCCTATACCGGGTTGAAACCGGAATTATCCGTTTCAGGCGTTTTAAGGCCTCCTGAGTGGTTTTCGCAAAGTTATCATCGTAGCGCTCAGTGTATTTATACTAGAGAGTTGAAATTTTGTACGAAAATCAGTCTACCACTGTAGTTGTGTTGTTCGGAAAATATTTTTTATGACGTCATTAACCTACAATAATAAACTTCAGCAAAAATTTTGAAAAATCATAAAACGCGGAAAAATGATGCGATCGGATTGAGATTTAGCACGTATGTGCCTATATATAAGGCTATCATATGTGCTAAGTTTCATCTCATTATCAGCATTAATTCAATTTTTAATTGAATGACTTGTGTACGTTTTTTAAAAATTGTTAAATTGGGAAATGGTCCGATTAAGTTTAAATTTCTTACAAGTGTATACCATAGCCTAATAAATAAGTACACTAAGTTTCGTTTCAATACGACAAGTATATCTATGATTTTTGTTGGATCATACAAATTAAGTCAGTGCTGTATTAGTGACCGCTCAGAATGTTACGGATGCACTTACTATCTGAAGACGAGCAAAGCGAGTCCGAAGGCATGTTGCAGTATAAATTTGGCGAAATGTATTTCTGAAGACGAGCGAAGTGGGTCTGTCCGAAGCAGGGAGGATGATCTTAGTGAATCCGATGTAATGAGGAAAAGTTCCGAGGTACGTGGTACCCTATTTTTTTAAAATTTTAAGAATTTACAGAAGAAATAGATTTTTAAGTAAGAAAAATGTGTAATGATGATATTATAAATAATACTTATCCACTTGTTTGAGGTTCGATATTGTATAGAGGGCTTGCATTTTTGAAACTCTTAAGACAGCAGGATATGTGATTAATTGTAGCTTGCACAAGAGAAGAGTCTGTATGTTTTATCAGCTAATTTCGTCACTGTTAATTGTTAATAACTTTTGTTATAATTATTTAATTAATACTATATTACATTTTATAGATTTAAATATTTATATATGTAATCTGCTCTTTTGTTCAACCCAATTAATAAAGTTGAAACAAGATTAGGATAAATGTTTATATATAAGCAGAAAGTCTTTGTGCATGCATGTATTGAATGCTTGGTTGCTGGTTGTAAATCTAGCCCGGTGCCTGGTCAGCCCTGGGTGGTCAGTGGTCATCTTTATCTCTCTGTGTTCGCAATAGATATAAAAATCTAGATAACCATTATTCTTCTTTTATAAACCGCTATTTAATTAATTTCAACCGGCCTGAGGTTTTTAAGATTGATAGTATTAAAGTCAGTAGTTACTCAGAAATATTGTTTTTTGTATGAGAAAGAGATTATCGTGCTTCCGGGTAATGTTCACGTTTCATTACCTACTATACCTAATAACTGAGGTATGATTTTAATAAGCAGGTATGATTTTCTCATTAGAGACGGATTAACAAAGTTTTAATAAAACATAACTTAAAAATGTACATGAAAGGAAAAGCTAAAATAATGTTTAGGGATAACTTATATTATCTCAAAAGACTAATAATTTAAAATTTGCAATTTATCCCTAATAAGTTTTAAATAAATCAGTTTTGCTGGTTCTGGTTTCTATTAAGTCATTTTGGTTTGTTCTATAGGCCTATTAAAACCTTTATTAACCACATATAATCTTAGAGGTATTACTAGTGTTGGCTTGTCGGTAGAATCTAAAAAAATAGCATCCATAGCTCTCGGAAGGGTTTATTATTGAGTTTTAGGTTTCAACAACTGACATCAATGAGATGTTTTAAGCCTATGGAATAATCATGTTGAGTTTAGTCTATAGTATTCTTACTTAGTGTGATCATTTGTAGAGGTATTTAAATTAAAATAAAAATAATGTCATTACAGACCATATTTATGCGTTGAAAATAAGGAATAGGATTGCTTAATTCCGTACTTGACAGCTTGTTAGGCATAGGAAAATATTGGACTTACATATCACAAGTGTTAACAAGAATGTTTTATTAGTATTTTAATTTTTATAAAATTATGGATTCCGCTCGGGGCCTGATTCAAAAATGTATACATTGTCGAAGTATATATATCAGTGTTTTCGTGTGTGTTTGTGCATATGTAACTTTGGAATAACTCCTTAGATGGAGACAAAAAAATTATCTCATAACACCTTGAACCTATTTTTTATCAAAGAAGTGCATGACGTAATTAATCTACTTAAAATCATCAAACTTAAAATAAAATCGGTAAAATGGGAGGACATGCTTTTCTCAGGGCCAAAGTCCCCAGTTTTAATTATTTCGAGGCTATTTTTCTGAATTTAAAACAAATGGAAAGTTCTATTATTCCTTCCTTCTTGAATTTTTTAGTTTTCTAAACTGTTAAGTTAAACAGACACTTTTATGACGTAACGCTGGCTATAGTTTAAAAAGAAATATCACATTTATAAAAAGATAAAATGAAATTCATATAAATAAATAAACTTTGTTGACTCTGGTCGTCGTCACCCAAGTTTTTCATCTGACCAAAGAAAATTATTGATACTAAAAATCTGACTCCCCTTAAATATATGTAAACATAAAATTGATGTTTAGAAAAAACTTTATATCAACAAATCACCTTTTAATTTTTTTTTACATTCGAAACATATTAACCTTTGAAGAAATCTATATAATAAACTATTTAAGATTTTTTTTATTTAATGTATATATTTATTTCTTTTGGTCAGAATCAAACTATGTTTTATTCGAGAAGGATTTTTGTTTGACACGGTTCTTTTCTCTTGGTTCAAAGAACCAGCATATTGTATTATAAACAACGTGTCAAATGTTAAAAAAAGGTATTAAACATTTTTTAAATGAGCTTTTCATAGCTTGGAATAGTTTTCGCGTCAAACATGAACAAATTATGTTTTAAATGCTTTTGATAATGACGTTGTTTATTTCTAATTTTATCAATTCCATTTGATTATTTTATTTAATACTATAGTTCCTGATATTTGGCTATTACAAATTTAATTCGAACTATTTGATCAAATTACACTTATGAACTTTAAAGTTTAAATTTTAAACACTGCCATGAAGGTCGCTTGTTGATTTGCTCTAAGATGTTTAAGTCAAATAAAAGACCTCGTATCACGCATATATATATTTTGAGTTTTAGTTAAATGTTACAAAAAGCTAAACCCATGTTGTCTTTTCATATTCATGATTTGCACGAATTAAATTTTTACTAAATAATTGATAAATGAAATTTACATACTGCTGATAAAGATAAAATATTATATTATAAAATACATATTTTTATTTACATTTCTATATTTATATCTTTGCTGTAAAGGAAAAGTAATGTGCTTTCTCCAAAATATCTGAAACCGGGATGTTTCTTTTAAGTGTTTTTAAGACCCTGTATAGGTTTTACCAAATGTTCTTCTGTTTTAATAACGTTTCTCCTAGTGTTTTATTACTTGATTGAAACTTGGTACAACTTTAACAAAAATTATTCTTTAGGTCTAGCCGTGCTTCACGGAATATATTTCTTTTATGACCATAATGACTCAGTCAAAATCCCAAAAATTTGAAAAGGAAGAAGAATTATAGGATCAATTTATGATAGCTTCTATACAGCTTCATGAGGCTGTATGAGGCTAACATATTTTCAGAGTTTTATTTCATAATTAGCATTAGCATAATTTATAAATGACTTGTACACGTTTTTAAACAAATTGTTTTAAGTCAAAGCATTGTCCAAATGACAACAAGTATTAATATGTTACAACATGTGACAATAAGCTTTACTGTAATTAAAATCTTATTTCAATACAGCAAGTATAGCAACTGTTTTTATCGGATCATTAGTGTTAGGTAGCATGTAGTGAGGTCAGTACGTAGATGTGTGACAAATAGAAATACAATAAATTTACTTGTCTGAAAACGAGCTAAGAAAGTCCAAAGACATTATGAAATATAAATTTAGAGTGTTCTGTCACTAAGAGCAATTAAGACTCAATATTAAATGCTAAATTTTTATTTGCGAATAAAAGTTGGTTTTTTGTTTTTTAAATAATCTTGTTGATGATTTAAGACTTATCTAATCTTGTTTTTACTTGATTATGTTTACTTAGTGAGCATAATTGGCTTTGAATTTGGCACGCATGTATTTCTGTAAGACGTTCAAATGTGCTGAGTTTCATATTACTATCAGCATTAGATAAATTTTTATTAAATAAAACGTATAAGTTTTTTTTTTTTAAAAAAACTTGTTATAAATCGAAAAATAATCCTCATTTACTTCATACTAGTTTTATTACAATGCGGCTGGCATATCTAAGGTTTTTGTCCGATCGCAAATGTTAAGCTACAGAATTGAACGAGGCTGTACATAGATTTCTAACACCTAGAAGATGTAGTATAATATAATATATTAAGTGAATTCAATATCCTGGGGACGAGCGTAGTGACACCAATAAGGTAAGGAAAGTTTCGAAGTACCCTGTACCCATTTTTAAATACCAATAAATTTTTAGTAGACTATTTTATTTCAGTTTGTTATAATTTTTCTCTGCTCATTATTGTTATTCTGTTCTCTCTTTTCTTTAACTGTACTGTTTACTATTATAACTACAATATGTGTTTAGTAGTTCTAACTTTATATAATTCAACACAATGGTACACAATAAAAAGTATTAGATTTAAGTCAATATTTGTATCTGTTGATACTGCGTTGCATTTAACTTCCCTCTTATTTGAAAATTAAGTAATATATAAATTTCATTGATAACTTTTTCTTTTTCTGGTTTTGTGAAAAAGTTTCCCAAGTCCCTCGGGATAATTTTCGTGACAGTATAAGTTAATGAGTTTTGTGAGGGGGTGCAATGATGGTGGGAGGAGGGGTGGAGTGGTTTATTGGCATGTACAATTCCATGAATGCTGGGTCATTGTCCACTCAAATGTTTACTATGTTTTCTTTTGGTCTGTTTTCAAATGTTTTTCTGCTTCCGTGTTAATACAGATTTTAAAGTATAGGTGTGCGGAAATTGTTATTTCTTGGTATGGAAAGTTTTTTCTTTATTTTTGATTCGAATTTACTTACAATATTCAAAAAGTTCATCGGTCACTCTAGTAACATATTCGGTCAGTAAATTATACTTCATTGTGTTAATTAATTTGTAAATACTCGCTTAATTACTTAAATTATTATCGTCCTCTATGACCTGAGCTTTGCAACTTATACATGACCTCTTCCATGCTTCTTGTTATATCGAGTTTCCATATTCCTCATTTAACGCCTTTAATGACTCGTATCTGTTCATCATAGCCTCAGTATAATCAGGCGAGTTAGTACCTCCATTACTATCCATAACTACTTTAGTTATAGAAAAATCATAGCAGTTCAAAAAGAATTGAATCGAGGAGTTCTAAAATTATTGAATTGGCATCGTGCTCAGTTGCATTGAAATGTGTTACAATTATATCCCTTTATGTATTGAATGAGTATACTACATTTCGTTTAAATACGGTTTTTTGTTGGGTCATCAAAGTTAAGCAGCATTAAGCGAGGTCCGATCCTGGATGGGTGACGACCAGGAATAAAACAAATTTATCAACTTTTTGAGAACATGTGAAGAGAGATAAAGAATAAACATGGTGATTTGAATGTTATGAGGGCAAGCGAAGCGAGTCCTAAGTAGTTAGGATGAACGTAGCGAACCCTATTTATAATGTAACCCTAATTATAATGTTGATTCTGAAATAACGATATGATAGATGATGAAAATGTTAATAAAATTTTGTATTAATACTATTATAACATAAAAAATAAAATTTCAAATTCTATGTGTTACACACAAGTTTATAATTTCTGTAGTATGTACTCATAGAAGAATCATTGTATCCTATCCTTTACCAAAGTTAAATATTATTGTGTTGATAAAAGTATGCCAGATGTACAAAAGAAATATTTAGCCCTTGTTGCTTTGAGCCGTTGCTAATGGTGCTTGGAGTGAGTCATGTGACAGCTGACCACTGGTCATCCTCCCTGCAATAAGTCATTGCCTAGCTCTACGGGACCCACATTACATCTCATGGCTTGAAATTAATGTATCTTATTAAGGTCTCTTACAGTTTGGCCCTTACTTTTGAAATTAAAATTATTACTTGAAATCTAAAGCAGGATATCAAGTGCTCTATTTATTGAAATCAAGATTTATAACTTTTTAGTATTACTTTCGTAAAGATGAATCAAGTGTAGATTATCAGGAAATTATGACTACATTATATAGTATAATTTTTTATCGAGTAGAGAAATTTAATATATTTGCACTTATTATTTTAACCAATATTTTTTATTTTTTCTATATCTTTCTTTATTTTTTAATTATCGATGTTTTTAGTTTTTAATTTTCGTAGTTATCAATATTTTTTTTTTAAATTTTTTAAGGAATATTTTTTTACGGTGGCTGTAAAGGGCCTTCTTTACTGCCACCGTCAAAAATGTCATAGAGAAAGATTATATTTCTAATGTGATAAAACATATCCGTCGACTATAAAAATTTACTTTAGAGTCCCTACGAAAATTGGTAAAGTAAAGTAAATAAATTATTTAATATTATTAAATATATTGTTAAAGGAATTTTCTTTAAAATGCGTGGTTCTCCGTTCTACGCTAAGTTTTTGTTTTATGCTATATAACCTAGGTAGGTTTTTTTTTTACTATTTCTTACTTGATTTTATCCAATTTTTTTTAAAGGAAATATGCTAAAAGTTTTTAACCATTAACACAACCTCTGTTTTGATTGAATTCAAATAATGCGGTGATCTTGGAATGATGACAAGAGTTTTGTATATAACCTATAAAACTAATAAATATGCGCATTTCCTTTGAAATAAGATTCCTTTGAAAAAAAGCAATGACGTTGCACAATAATTTAAGCAAGTTTTTGCTAAAGCAAAACTTAAGCAATTTAGCAACTGTTAAGGGAAGAAGGATGAATTTGAAAGGAAATTCGCCCAGCTTACGACCTCCGCGCTGGGATTATTTGCTGTATAAATTATCCTCAATTTTTAAATATCCCCTTTTTTCATAATGTAATTAAATATAAGGATTATTGGTTTTTAAATTACATACTGAATAAATTACATATGATATTTTTATTATTTTAATTTATTGAGTAAATAAAATATAAATAAAATTTCATGGTTTTATTTTATTTTAACTTAGATATATTTTATATATCTAATTTACACCCCCTTTCTCTCTCTATGTATTGTAATTAGTTAAAATAATCAAATTCAAATAGCACTTTAATTGATACTATAATAAATAAAATGTAAAAAGAACATTATAAATTGATAACTGAGTTAATATAAACTACTGAATTAAAGAGCTAAAAATGGAAAAAAAATAAATTCTTAAACAAACCTACCTTAACAATTCTTCGTGTGTGGCATAAAATCCATTCAAAATTCAATCTGATCTGAACCAAGGCAAACAGCAGGGTGTATTATGTATCAGGAAGCCAGGTTTATTTAGTTTTATTCATAAGATTATTTTTTTAAATAAATCAGTAAAGGAATAAAAAGGTTTTCATTCCTTCGATTTTAAAACAATTAGGAATCTATGTCTTAAACCATGGGTTAGTCTTAAATCTCGAATAAAAGCAGATACTTTAATCCTATACAAAAATGTTTAGAAGTCATAAAATTTAAACTTCAAAAAAAAAAGGGATTTTAAGTTATAGAAATAAATTCTCTCTATACTCTGCTCATTAAAAATGTTTTAACCATCACCAATTTATTCGAGCAATAGGATTAGATAGTAATTTATAATACAGTATTGTACTTATACAGTAGTATATTTAATACTAAATTATGAAAAATTATAATTTATGAGTCTTTTATTTAACTTGTTTAAATACAGGATAAGTTACCACGAAATTTTAAAACTTTTTAATCGAACATTGCCGAAGTCAATAATTTTAATGTCGATTAAAAAAATAATAAACTTTATTGTTTCCAATTTGATAAAAAAAACAATTGGTTCTATACGTTCAAATACCTACCTAATTCCTCTATATCTGCGTGCTAATAACTTTTTGAAGCAATAACTATTTGCTATGAACCTCCATTAGAAATTATTAATGACCATTAATAAATTATAAACTCTCCACACATTAAAACTGTATTATACTACCGACTTTTTACACCATTATTATGATGGTGTCAATATTTCGTGTACATCTTTTTATAACCTTAAATGTTAAAAATAAATTTAATTTAAAATTGTTTAAAAACTAAATAAAATTAAAGTTAACATTAAAAAAATAAATAAACCCTAAATGCCAATTTTTCTTTTATTTCTTTGTCGTTTTTATTTCTTGTCGTTTTATTATTAATTTAATTTTGAAAGAAAATGTCTAATAATATTTTGGCTGATGGGCATATCCTCCAAATTGTTTGGAGGGACAGTACCGTGTTAACGGTATCCATCACGTATATGTTCAATAAAACCCCAAGCCGTTTAAAATAATGTCAAATTTTTGTAAACATTTACTTACAGTTAAAAGTAAATTTTGAAGGTGTTATGCAAAAGAATCCCTGGCAGATTTATCCTTTAAGATAATTCTTTACTCCCTCTTTTTTATTTTATTTATTAAAATAAAGGGGAGTATAATATATTTGGCATGGGTTACATGGAGTTTAAGTTAAAGACAGGGCGTTGATTTATGCAGTGTTTTCTATAAGCAACATTACAACTTGCAGTCTCTCTCCCCATCTTTGATTAAAGGTGGGGGGAGAATTCTTATTTCTTCCTATGCTTGAGATATAATAAATTCCTTCATGACCAATTAAAATAGTGGTGATTTTATCTAAGTACACACCAGTAATCCCTTCCCACCTTTGAATTTTATTTTATGTAATATAGAATCCACGCACTTATACACGATTTATTTATTTTTATATTTTTTATCAGAATTCATTGCAATTTAAACTTCTGTTTTCTTGTGCTTATTTATTTTATATTTATTTTTCATCTTTTTTTTTTATATAATTTAATTTAATTTTTTTATTCATCGCTTAGACACTTAATTTTTGATTTAATTTAAGAGCTTTAAGATATTTTCGCTCTATTCTTTGATGATATCAAGTTTTGCAAGACATCAATAACTGGTTTAATTGTCTTTAATTATGTCGATTATGTCATTCGAATTATGTCATTTCTTGGTTCCTACTATAATTTTAAATAACACCATTGAATAATACAGGCCCACTATGTACATAAAAACACAGGAGTGCTAGATGTCGCATTACATTATAAAGTCAATTTTTAATCAAATATAAATATCATGTTTGTTTATAATTTGATAATATTTCGATATCTATTAATCTTTGTGTATACATACATATATTATATTTATATATATATATATATATATATTATATATATATATATATATATATATATAATATATATATATATATATATATATATATATATATATGTATGTGTGTGTGTGTGTGGTTGTGTGTGTATACATGTTTTTATTTCTAGCGGATTTTTAAAGACCAGGTTGTATTGACGTGTTTAAATTGGTTTGTTGAGTCAACAACATATTCAAAAAATCGTTAAAATTCTTGGTTATTATTATTTTATGCCGCGAAAAAGGTCCTTCTTTATTTTATTTAGGGGCTATATCATATGAACCCGGTCCAAAGTCAATACCACCACTAAGTAACCAAAAAAAGTAAAAAAACCTAGGAAAATAACTGAAAACTAAAATTTAAATTTTAAAGTTGGCGATAATATATGTGAACAATAATCCAATGTAAACTAAGAGCTTAACCTAGGGTTCGAACCCGAGACCTTCGGTCTGGTTGGTCGGTACCAAAGGTCAATATAAAAACAAACGCATCAAGGACCTTGATCACGGAGGTGATCAAGGTATATTTGGTGATGATTGCTTAGACATCTGATTACAAAACATATTTAAAATCTTATCATGAAATTCTGAGGGCAGCGAAGCGAGTCCGAAATTATAACACCATAGACTTTCGATACTTATTATATTCTGAGATCGATGGTAGCGAGACCGAAGTAACACCACTTAAAGCTTTGGTTCAGCATAACATTCTGATGACGAGCGAAGCGAGTACAAAGTTGTGATGAAAAGTACCGAGGTACCCTATACCCGATTATTTATAATTTTTCTTGCTTTATCGGTATTTCCAGAAATTTGTTATCCTATTCTCTTAGATACTTAATATTCTAGTTTTTTCTTATTAATATTCTTTAAGTGATTTAGTGTTTTATATTTTAATTTAAATATCTGAATTAATTTTAATTAAATAAGTTGTATTGAATTTTGCCTGTATTGCAAATTTAATTATATACACATATTAGATATAAAATAAATAGTGTATGTGTACATAATTATAAATTGTAATAAAATAATGAAAGAGTTTAATGTTTATTAATTAATTTGATATGAACAGTTAAATTGAATAAATACAACATTGTTAAACAACAAACTTTGAAATTTTACCTCATCAATAAATTATAAGGTGTAGGTTGGAGAGGGGGGGGGGTGGAGAGGGGGTTACAACGCACCAAGTAATACAGGGAACAAATATTTAGTCAACATATAATATTGAGAGGTGCATTATAATATAATTGAAATAAATATAATTAACATATAAATGAAAATCAAACAAATTCGACTCGGAATAGGAAGGATAATTTATACCTGTAACGACACGGGGAAAATTATTACTTATGCAAATTAAGTGCAGTTATATGCAGTATTACAAGCTTAGTTTGAGTTAGAAAAACATGGATGCAGGCTGAAAATTTGATGCATTTGGAAACAGCTCCAGATGCAGGGGTTTCCATTAATTATAATTCTGATAAAATGAATGCATGGGAAAGTTTTTGGAGGGATTCCTTTTATATGGCGCTTTATCAGGCAATTATGATCGTACAAAAATTATTTATAATTGTGTGTAATTTTGTAAAACAATTAAAACAAATTTTTCGTTATTTTTCGTTAAAAGTTTATCGTTATTTAAAAATAAGAGGCCCTCGGCATCATGGCCAGCAGTCGGCCCAGGCGGCCGCTTAGTGGTCCTGGTAGATGTTGTCATTTTTTGGCGAATATCCAAATGTATTTGTCGCAAAACATGATTTGTTAACACAACGTATTATAAGTCAATCAATATTATCAAAACTATTGAAGAGTTTTATATATAACTTTGTATAGCTGTTTAAAAATGTAGTTGTATGTGTTATGTGTATATTAAATTTTTGTAAGATCAAATATATTTTTAAGGATTTGTGATTTTTGGCAATTTTGCTGAGTCATTATTATAGATAATGATGTCATATTCATTTCAGGAACAATAGGGGTTTTGGACATTAACAAGGTCCATTTTTGCACTAATTATTTAGAACTAAAGAAACGTTTGATATAATAAAAAAGGAAGAAGTCTCTACACATAAATATATTTCTTTATAGCAAAGCGCTTTCAACCTAACAAGAGGTCATCATCAGTGCTAGCTGTTTAATAAAGAAGAGGGTGATAGATGAGTCTTATAGATCAGATATCAAAGATAGACACATCTTCTTTATTTAATGGATTATGGCCTCTTGTTAGGTTGAAAGCGCTTTGCTATAAAGAAATATATTTTTGTGTAGAGACTGCTTCTTCTTTTATTGAGATGAACTCCATTAACGCTCACCTTAGTTCTTTTTTCATTAAGCGTTTGATAGTTATCGTGTAGTATGTTGTAGTATGGTAAGTCGCAAAAAAGATTTGAATTATGTGTAATGTTAAATCACTCTTTTGATTTAATATGCTCTTTTGAGTCGGTATATGCTATTTGTTAGAGAAGACAAGAAACTGCATAAAGTTTATTACTATTATGTGTTATTATTTGTTATTTTAAAAGTTATTGTTAGTTTGTCTATAGTGACTGTAAGAAGTTTTTATATACCCACCAATTTTATATTCAAAAACATTAGACTGAAAGAAATGTTTTAATGTTGAGAGGTAATTCCGTATTAAATTGTTTTTATGTCTTACATTGATTTATGGTCTGTAAAGTTATTGCTGGCTGTAATAATAAGTAATATGCAGATAAACCCTTCTTCTTTAGAATCCATAACAGAATGGGAATGAAGCAGCGCCATTATGGGGGTAGGATTTTAATCTGGCACCTCCACCCCAGCTCTCCTACCACTGCTAAAAACACCAAGCGAAACACTTAATGCTCAGTTATAAATTCTCTCCTAACGGCCGTTCCTCTTCCCCCCTCCCTTATTTCTTAAGATTTTACCAAATTGATAATAAAATCCGAAATGAATTCTCCCAAGTATATTTACTGGGGCGTTTCAAATTAAATCTTGAGGGCGGCAGTTAAGCCGACCTCCCGTCTCTCCCCGACGTCTTTTCAGGGTAATAATGCGCGAGATTTTGGGTAAGGAGAAGTGGGGAGTGTGCAAAGGCATTTCCAGACAAGGGATTTACGGCATATTCCTCTCCCTTAACAGATATAGTCACGCAGTTTTAAAACCCCGGGAGGGGCAAGGGGCATTTGGTCCCCCTTCTCAACGGCAGAGTTTTTTGGCGGGCTATGAGATATAAATCTGGCAGAAAAGGCAATTAAATGGCCGGAATCTAAACGTCGTATCTCTCTTGATTCACTAACATTATTTTTAAGGAAATATGGCTGTGAAGGATTAAATTTGAAGAAATATATTTTCTTTTAATACCGCATCCCATAACCTTTTTCTCTCTAAAGTTTTTAGAATTTTAAACATCATGCCATTTTCCCTCTTTTCTTTCTTAATTTATAACAATTTTAGAATTTAGGCTGTTGAATAGGAAAAAACTTAAGTACTGTTCTTTAATAAAAGTACCCTGGATTAGGCATCTCATATAAGCCTTTTTTATAGCTGTATTATGTAGATGTATTTACCCTAAGTCTTTGTTCCAAATAATAGTATCCGTTTTAAAAGGTATATTAAAATTGAAAAAAAGTCTTGATATTTAAAAGTCTTTTCTACAAGGGACTACCTCTTAACTGTCAGAAGCATAAACGGAATTAATAACCAAAATATAACATACGGACTTTTCGGTCAGTTGAAATTCTCTTTTCTTAAGTTTATTTAATTCAGTTTAGTTTGATTAAGTTTTTACTTATTTGCTGTAAAATGTTGTGGACACCTTCGAAACCGGTCTCTAGAGACTGTGGCATCTGGCAAGAGATCGGATGGTGCCGAACTCCCATTCAGTTGCCATTTTTTAATTCGTACATTACTCAACTCCAAACACAAATTAGGTGGGATTTTTTCCACCAGAAACTTAATTCGATGCTACAACATTTTTGTAACAAAGGCTAAAACTAAAACTAAAACATCTAGACTTGCGAAAGGTTATACGTTTTAAGAAAAGTTGAATTGGTAATAATAATAGTATAATTTAGACAGAGTTTATTTAAACAGGCTTTATTTATATTATTATTTTTATAACTTTAGAGCTTTTGGACTGTTATAAACTGTAATAACAATTAAATTAATGAAGTCTTCAGTCCTTTTTTAAAATAATTTATTGAAAATAAATTAACAAAGAGCTTTCGCCCAGGGATCCTGCGCTTCTTCAGTTCTTGAATTGACAAAAATGAAAAAATTGTTATTTTTAATAATAATAGTTTAATTTTTTAAACTTTTTCACTTTTGTCAATTCAAGAACTGAAGAAGCTCAGGATCCCTGGGTGAAAGGTCTTTATCAATTTATTTTCAATAAATTTTAAAAAAACGACTGAAGTTTTCATTAATTTAATTGTTATTATTTTTATAGCTTGAAAAGTAGTAATAGCTGGTTCATTTTTACCTTCTTTGCAAAATATAATACTGGTACTAATAATTTGTATCAGCATTCCATTTTCTTCTATAACTAGAAAATAAAATATTCCAGTTTAAATTAAAATTAAATTAAATTATTTATAGCTAAAGTAATACTCGAATTAAAATAAGTTACGAGCAATAAAGAAGGCTTTTAATTACTCCATAAAATAATATTAAAATTTTTCATTAGTATTCTTTCAACTTTTATTAATGGTTTAACTTGTATCGTTTAGAGTAAAACACTAAAATACTTCATTCCATTATATTAAGCGACACTTACATCAAATTTATTTATTAGTCTCCTAAAAATGTTTATTGGGAGGTCCTATGCTTGAATTTTATGGCCTTTAATTAATTAATTGATGGCGTTGTTAAGAACTAAAGATAGGATATATTGCATTATAAGTTTAATCACTTAAGAGTTTTAAGTTTTTTATTAAGTGAATTGTTTGGTCTTAAAATAAATTACATGTTCCGATTAAGTGCTTTCGTTATACGTTTTGTTCAAAGAAAATAGAAAATTGTTGGTGGTTTTTTAATTTGAAGATGATGATGTTCATTTCGTACCTTGTATTTAATACCTAATATTGGTCGCCATGATGAAATTACTGACAATTTCATTTTTAAATTTTATTTCCAATCTGGAGTAGTATAGTAGTTGTAATTTGATTTGTAATTTAATTTAAGAAGTAGTAATTTAGGCTTTAGATAATCATGACAATTTAAGGACGTTAACAGTTTTTCCGCATCTCAGAGGGGGTAGATATTTTGCAATAAATAAATACATAAATAAATAAATAAATATATATATATATATATATATATATATATATATATATATATATATATATATATATATATATATATATTATATATATATATATATATATATATATATATATATATATGTGTATATATATTATATATATATATATATATATATATATATTATATATATATATATTATTTATATTTATTCCTTGACGTTTCTATGGGACACGATAAAATTAAAACTCTTTTTCAGATCGAAATGAAACTTAGTACGAAAAATAACCTTGTTATTTTTCGTCTATAGAAAAATAATGTCTGTTATTAATGTTTATTTAAATAAAATTTCTATAGGACTGAAGTCTTCATTAATTAACCTATTTTGTTAATAACCTTGTTCATCTCCCGAAGATTATTGTTTATGAAATATGTGTGACGTCATTAACCCACAATAATGACCCCGTAGACATTTTAAAAAATCACAAATTTCAGTTGAAACTTTGCTTATATCGTGGAAGTATGCCACTTATAATAGAAACTAGTAATATGACGAACTGCTATAGGACAAGTACCAAGTGGCCGCGAAGCGGTGACAGGAAGGAACGGGGGCCGCAAACCGGCTCCTAGCGTCGATATCGCTTAATGGCCTAAGGCCTCATGTTTTTACTTCATATCAATTAAGCACAACATTGTTAAATAAAATAATGGCCATATGCAGGATTAAGTAGTATTGTTTTACTTTACTTGTGTAAACCAGTTTAATATGCCAGTTTAACAAAAAGTTATAATTTTGTATAAACATAATCAAAATTTATATAAACAATGAGGGGAATGATGTAAAACGCATATTCCTTAATTTATTAAATTTAACAAATATTTAATAAAAAATAAAAAAAATTATTTTCATAGTAAGCCAGTACAGTTTACTTTCAATATTATCTTTAAATATATTACGTAATAAATATTAGTGTGTTGACAAGCAAAAAGGGGCGAAAATAAAAATAAATTAAAAACACCAGCATTTCTTAGACTTATTGACTTTAAATTTATTTATTGTTTTTGTCCGTTTTAATCAGTAAACGTTTTCTGTACATTTCTTTCTAAATAAAAAAGGGGGTTCCTGGTTTTAATTTTCCTTCTACAACAATTTATTTATTAAATAATTATTTATTAATGATATATGTAATTTTATAATGAAAGTTTTATTTTACTTAATTTAAAATTAAGATTTTACCATTTTATTTATTAAATATAAAGGCATAGTTTTAATGAGAGTTAAAGTTTAACTTATGTTATATTATTTATAAAAGCGTTAAGTTAGTATACTTTTCACGTTACTAGTTTTATTGTAAGTGAAATGGTAAAGGATTTTTTCAATATGTTGAGTCGATGTATAAAAGTGTTAAAACGCATAAATCTATCAAACCTTTACTTATCTGGGGATCTGTTGAAACTCACTTTGAGCTGAATTAACTAAGAAAATTGTTTAACTAGCTACCTTTTTCTTTTCAAGTTGTTTTAAATGGTCAAATTTATTTATATATTTGTGTTTTATTTTTGTGTCTATAATGTTTTCTGTATTTAATTTTGTATACTGATGGTAGCATTTTAATATCTAGCATTTTTATTCGAATTCCTTAAGAAGTAGTGAGATTGGAATCATGTTTGTTTCTTTATTTTTGGTTGCATTTTTATATTAGTATTGTTATATTTGTGTCTAAAAAAAATTAAATTTCATTTTGATTCGTTGCAATAATTATCATCACCAAATTTCATGAAAGACTATAATATCCTCCAATGGAGCCGTAATGTAAGTAAAATATAAAGTCAGCTCTGAGGGGGCCCGGGACTTTAGAAACACTATATTAAATTCCAATGGGGTCACATTTGCATAAACATAATGTAGCAAAATTCTAGCTAAGGCTAAGATAAACTGTAATATGCTCCAATAGGGCTCTATTAATTGGTAAAACATACAGCACACCTCTAATTGTGGTCCCCACAACTTGGTGATGTTAAGATAGACTATACTAAACTCCAATGAGGCCTCATTAGTGCGACAATGATACAGCACAATTCTGATTGAGGGCCCCGCGACTTACTAATGTTTAGAAACACCATACTAAATTCTAATGGGGCCCCATTTGCATAAACATAATATAGCAGAATTCTAACTTAAGCTAACAATATATTTTTATTTCCTAATAAAGGGCCTCTAACTCGTGGGCCCATTAATACGTCTCCGATCGTAATAGATTCATTGAAACATTAAAAATGAGATAAAATTCCTGTCCGTAAGAGCCTTTAAAAAGCATCAATAATGTTTTCAAGACAATGTGCTGCACTCTAGTCAATTTTGATTTTCGATTATAGATAATGCGCTTTTTTTCCACTCAACATCCACAATATTCTGCCACTACGCTAAGTGTAAGTGTTCAGATGCTGTAAGTTAATCTAATTTAGAGCATCATAAATACTGTTATAGGTAAAAGGGCCTTAGAGAGGGCCTATATTACCAACATTACTATTTAGTACCCATAGCTTGAAATAAATATATAAACTCGTAGTTATTGCTCATTTTTATCAGAAATGTATAAAAAGCTCCTCTAATGTATTCTTCTAACAAATACCTTTGAAATATGAATCACAAGAATCGTGTGATTTAGGTGCCAAATTGTCTTAGGTATTATGCAGTTTCTGAAACATTCCTTAAAATTGTTTAATCGTATTTAATTTTTAAATTTACCGGATGAAAAGCTACAGTCCGGATTTGTTCCCGGTCGAGGCCTCCGAGATTTTCAACGAGGGATGGAAATCCTTCCACGTGGCGTCATTCGTAAGGTACATTAAGTCGGTGGTTCCGAGCCTGCGGGATGTTAGGTACTCCCTAAATGAACTTTAGGTTAGGTTAAATTAAGCCTAAACTTGGAAATGCCATGGCTGTATGGTCCTAGTAGACCAATGCCAAAAAATACTTACTGAGATTTCAAAAGTTTAACCAAGAAACGGAAAAACTTCCTATCATTGTCTTTTAAGAAAACCCAAACATTATTATACATTCAACTGTCAAATTAATTTTTGGCGGTATTTTAGCATATCTCTACAATGTTAATTAAATGGTACATGTTGACAATTAATGTCATATTATTCTTATATTATTAATGTCGTTTTATAGTTTGTCATGTCAATATATTAATTTCTATATTCAAGTTTAAATATCGTCGTCTATCATTAACAAGTGGTGCCGAAACCTATAAAATCCAAGAATAATGTCGGATGAACAAGCTCGAAGGAGTAGTCGTTCAAATATTGGCGTCCCACCAAATAGATTTAAGCCTGCATGGACATCAAACAAGGAAGGTATTTCTAGCTATAAGAAAAAACCCAAAACCATTGCTGGCTGCTCCAGTCGCGGAGCAGGGGAAACTTTAAAAACCAAAGCTCAAGCGGTGTCGATTACTACTGACAATCAAAATGTACCTGATTGTCAGCAAATAGACATTGTCCAAAGTATTCCGATTGAGCAGACTAGCCAAAATGAAAATATTCCCATTACCATACGATCCATTGAGACTAGTCCAGTACATATCACTCAAAATTTGACTAATCTTGATCGAACCCTAACTGATAGAACCGTAATTCTTCAAAATGAACCCAGTATAAAAACTAAAACATCGAAAAGTTCGTCAGTTAGGCGTCAGTTAGAACTAAAATTAAAACATTTGGAAGAAGCGGCTAAATTAGAAAGAGAATTTGAACAAAAAGAGATGTTGAGAATTGAGTTAGAACAAAAAGAATTAGGGCGGCAGAAGATGTTACTAGATGCTAGGATTGCATTGGAGACTGCGTCAACCTCAAGAGCTTCTAGTCGAGGAAGCTTAAGGTCCGAGTTGACGATCGATAAGGTACAAAGATGGTTGTTTTCCGATGGTCTGTATAAAGACAAGCCTAATGATGTCGGCATAAATCGAGAAACAACTTTCGATCGTACTCTTATTGAAGAGATACCTTTGTTAAATGTGCACCAAGATTCTAGTAACACTGTTCTGCCTCGGGTTTCCGATAATAGCGTATTAAATAATCCTGACTCAAAATTCAATTGTAAATAATTTTCCTAACTTTAAAAATAATAATACGTCAAATTGTTTTTCAAAAAATTTACATTTTGAACGTAAATATAACCCTAGTTGCCCAAATGTTTCAAACGTTATTTCATCTAAAGAGAATTATCTAGAAGGCGAAATTATACCAACTACAGACCGATCATTGTTATGCGAACAAAACTAAATGAATCATTCTAGAAACACTAAGTTGGTGAATAATACTGAGTCCGTTAAAAGTAATGACGGCTTAGTTGTTGCGACGAATCGCGATGTAGAAGGCATCGCGGACGCTGTGACGTCAGCTATGAATTCTTTGACTAAAGCGCTTAAAAGCATGGGTAACTCCAGTGGGAGAAAGAAAGATCTACCTCGTTTTGGAGGTCGACCAGATGACTGGCCGACATTTATTAATGCGTATAATAGAACAAATGCACTTTATTTATACTGCGAGGATGAAAATTTGGTTCGTTTACAGAAGTGTTTGACTGGTGATGCGCTAGAAGCTGTACGGGCTTTGTTTGTGTCATCATCAAACGTGGGTGCTATTATACAAACGTTAGAAAGACTATATGGTAAACCAGAATTTATTATTGAATCAATGTTGTCAAAAGTTAAATTGATTCAAACTGTTAAAGATGATGACCCTTTAGGCGTCATAAAATTTTCAACTTCAGTCTTAAACTTTACCACCATTGCTACGTCCTTAAATATGGAAGCTTACCTTACTAATCCTATACTTTTATCACAGTTATTGAAAAAGTTGCCTCCTAATTTAAAATATAACTGGGCTAGGTATGTTACTGAAAAGGTAATATCTGTTCCTAATCTAAAGCAATTTTCTGAGTGGCTCAATAATGAGGCCACTATTATGAGCGTCTATCATAGACCTGTAGCCACATCTAGTAAAGCATGGGGACATGTGAATGTTGTAACTAGTCCTGAACGACATATATCGTGTACCTTTTGCAAAGCTGGACATAAAAACTTTCAATGTGAACTTTTCCGTAAAAAAGATATTGATCAAAGATGGAAAATGGTCACTGAAAGTAAACTTTGTTTTTCTTGTTTGCTTAGTCATAGGATACATGATTGTAAGTATAAAAAAGCCTGTGGTATTAAAGGATGCCGGAAATTTCACAACCGTCTCTTACATAAATATACAAATACGATCAATCCCGTCGCTGCTACTTCTAATATTAAAACGACTGATGAATCTAGTAGTCCTGACAGTAGTTCAGTTAACTCAACGCTTGTCACATCAAATAGTTGCGATGTAGCAGACGTCAAAGGCCCGAGTTCCACTGACCAATCAACACAGGTGTTAAATACGGTTAATGTGTCCAATAGAATTTTGCTAAGAGTTTGTCCTGTCGTTTTAATTGGTCCTAAAAAACATGTTAACACCTTTGCTTTGCTTGATGATGGTTCTACAACTACGTTTAGACTCACAGCTTGCAGACGAGCTTGGGTTAGAGGGAGAAAAATCAGCTTTGACAACATGTTGAGCAAACTCTGTTCGGCATACTGAAGAAAATTCTCGTAAAGTAAGTCTTCGAATTAAGGGTGTTTATGAGCACGAATTATTTACTTTAGATGATGTTCATACAATGTCGTCTTGACTTGCCTTGCCAGTCAATCAACACTGTAAAATTAAAACAGACATGGTCTCATTTAAAACTTAGATCAAAAATTTTCAGTATGCAGTGGTAAACCACGTATTTTATAGGTCAAAATTATTCGGATCTTATTTTAACACGAAAGCTATTGAAGGGCCGCCTAATTCTCCAATATTGTCCTGGACGATGTTAGGGTGGACACTGCATGGTAACACGGGAATAATAGCTAGTCGCGTCGATAATGGTTTTACTTTGACATGCTTCGAGAAAGAAAGAGACGATTTATTGCATGATTTGATTAAATTTTCAATCGATACCGAGAGTTATGGTACTGAAGCGAACTCTGATTCCGCAACAAACACGAGCAACGCTATTGACAGAGCTCTTAAAATTCTTGAAGAAACGACAAAGAAATTCGGAGCAAAATACGAAGCTGGCTTGTTGTGGAAGACTGATGACTTTCAATATCCAAAAAGTTACGAAACTGCATTGAGTAGGCTAAAAGGCGTTGAAAGAAAAATGAAGAAAAACGATCAATTTAGGGACGATTACAACAAGAAAATTGATGAATATTTAGAAAAAGGTTATGCTCGTAAGTTAACTATAGAAGAAATTCAGGTTGTCACGGGGCATACATATTATCTTCCACATTTTGGTGTAACCAATCCGAACAAGCCAGGTAAATTAAGATTCGTATTTGATGCAGCATCTAAAGCCAATGGTGTCTCATTTAATGATGGTTTACTCAGCGGTCCAGACCTCCTCAACCCTTTACCTAAAATTGTATTAAATTTTAGAATCGGAAACTACGCTGTAGTAGGAGACATACAAGAGATGTTTCATCAAATAAAAATTAGGAAAGAAGATCAGCAAGCCCAGAGATTTTTATGGAGAAATGGAGATACCAACAGAGAACCAGATGTTTACGTCATGGAGGCAATGACATTTGGAGCTACTTGTTCTCCAGCAACCGCCTTGTTTGTGGTTAACAAAAATGCCAGTAAATTTAAAGAACAGTATCCAGATGCCAGCAAGGCTATTGTAGAAAAAGAATACATGGATGACTTGCTCGATACATTCGATGATATAGAGACTGGAATTAAACGGGTACAAGAAATAATATTAATCCATAAAGAGGGAGGGTTCAAAATCGTTAATTGGCTTTCGAATTCAAACGTATAATCGACACTTTACCTGAAGACTTAAGAGCCAAATCAGTAAACAATTAACTCAGATTCCTCTTTACCGACAGAAAGGGTACTTGGTATGTGGTGGGATTCCGACTCCGACGTTTTCGAATTTAGACCTAATCTAAATCAAGAAGAGAAAAAGATGTTTGACAGAAAGGAGTTTCCAACCAAACGAGAGGTTCTTCGAGCTGCCATGGCCATATTTGACCCATTGGGTCTCGTCACTCCTTTTACAGTTAAAGGAAGGCTACTCGTACAAGATGTTTGGCGAGCAAAAATCGATTGGGATGAATGTGTACCCGTGGAAGTTAGCAATAATGGATAAGTATTAAACAGTTAAAATGTTAAGATCTTTACGTGTTCCCAGATGTTACGCCCCTAATATTTCTAAAGCTAGCAAGATAGAGTTACATACCTTTGTTGACGGTAGTAAGGAAGCCTTTGCAGCAGCAGCATACTTGCGAATAGAGGCACTGACTTCAGTACATACAGTTCTAGTCATAGCTCGTGCTAAAGTAGCACCTCTTAAGTCTATTACGATACCAAGGATGGAGCTTCAAGCCGCTCTAATGGGAAGTAGACTAGCTAAAACTATCGAAGAAGACCTCGAATTAAATCTGTCCAGCAAGACGTTTTGGTCAGATTCACAGACAGTACTTTATTGGATTAACAGCGATTCCAACAATTTTAAACCATACGTTGCACATCGAATAGGAGAGATTCAAGGACTGACTAACAAAGAAGAATGGAGATGGGTCCCTACTAAAGATAATGTTGCCGATCTTGCAACAAGGGGTAAACCTAAATTTTCTAAAGATTTGTCCGATATTTGGATGTATGGGCCTAAATTTCTTAAGCTTGATGTGTCTGAGTGGCCGGAACATCCTGCCATTAAGCCCGTCGGGGACGATGTAGAACGAAAAAATAAGTTTGTTGGCTTGCATCAAGCTGGAAATGTGGAGGTTCTGCAATTAGGAAATTATAACTCGTGGGATGAACTTGTGGGTGTTTGCAGTCGGGTTATTCAATATATAGATATATTAAAATTCAGAATATCATCTCCCGAAAATAGGATCAAACCATTAAAGAAAGACAAAAAAGTGCCATCTCTTAATCCAGATGATCGTAAGAAAGCAGAAAGTTGTATCTTCCGACTCTTACAGGAAACATTGTTTCATGAAGACTTGTTTTTGTTGAGAAGGAATAAAAATGTAACTCCTTCTAGCCGTTTATTTCAATTACATCCATTCTTAGACTCAGAAGGAGTAATGAGATGCAAAGGCAGAATTTCGTCATCTCCGGACCTCAGCTACGATGAAAAGCACCCAATTATTTTAGACGGAAAAGATTCCACCGTTCGGCTTCTAATTAGAAAATATCACCAAAAATGTTTTCACCAGGGTCTTGAAACTGTAATGGTGGAACTGCGACGACGCTTCTGGATAATAAAAATGAGAACAGCCGTAAAGAAGGTTAAAACAGATTGTGCTTGGTGCCAGCTTAAGTTTAAAATGCCTAAACAGCCAGAAATGGCTCCTCTACATTTAACAAGAGTGAAGAAACCTCCTCATACCTTTTATTACACCGGCGTTGACTACTTCGGACCCGTCGAAGTTACCGTAGGACGAAGACACGAAAAAAGATGGGGCGTCCTTTTTACATGTTTGTCAACTCGGGCGGTTCACCTAGAGGTAGCTCACTCGCTTGACACCGAAAGTTGCATCATGGCTATACAGCGGTTCGTCAGTAGGAGGCCTTGCCCCTATGAAATGTTGTCCGACAACGGTACTAACTTTACGGCCGCGGAAAAAGAGCTGCGCTCCAGTGTAAGGTGTTTAGATCACGTCCAAATTCAAGAAAAGCTAAACAACTTAAATGGAATTAAATGGACGTTTACTGCTCCATGCGCTCCACACATGGGAGGTAGTTGGGAGCGGCTTGTTAGATCTGTAAAAACAGCGTTAAAAGCAGTTCTTACCGGTCAAGCACCAAAGGACGAAGAGTTTCGTACTCTATTAGTTCGAATCGAAGATGTTTTAAACTGCCGACCATTAACTCACATTCCGGTGGACCCTGATGATGACTTACCCCTCACACCCAACCATTTTCTCAAGGAAGCCTTCTGTCGTACTATGGTCGACGACCAGTTGCGAGGGGCCCGATGCCGAAAAATAAAGAATCTTTTAGATAGTTTTTGGAAGAGGTGGATCAAAGAATACATTCCCGGCCTAATTAAACATCAAAAGTGGCATCTCAAGCAAATACCTCCCAAACTTGATGATTTAGTCATTATTGCGGATGAGTCAAACCCAAGAAACACATGGCCCATCGGTAAAATAGTTGCTCTACACCCAGGCAATGATGGGCAAATTCGGGTGGTAGACATCAAGACCACTAAAGGGACAACTTTTAGAAGAGCTATGAACAAGGTCGTCATTCTTCGAGGGGAGAACGATGTTGACAATTAATGTCATATTACTTATATTATTAATGTCGTTTTATAGTTTGTCATGTCAATATATTAATTCTATATTCAAGTTAAATATCGTCGTCTATCATTAACATACACAAAAATTAAAAATCTCTAAAACTGTGAGAAAGAGTATTTAAGAGAAAATGTTTAAGAATAAAAAAGAGAAAAGATAATAAAATAACGAGTCTAAAAGTCTCATTTTAGACGTTTCTTTACTTTCGAAAAAACAATATTTTGTTAAAATATTGTGAATTATTTTTATTTTTATACTATACAACAAAAATGATCAGTTACACAACTTCTAGCGACAATAGCTTAAACGTTTGACAATTGAATGTATTATAATGTTTAGGTTTTTATAAAGGGCAATGATACAACAAGTTTTTTCCTTTTTTGGCTAAACTTTTGCTTACCTCTTACTTCCTCAAATGCCGTACCATAAAAATTCCAAAAATACATTTTTTTTGCAAAAAATGTTTTATGCAAATTTTTGGGTAGTAGTTCTAAATATTGACATAGTTTATAGTTCGTCCTAGGAAATTCACTCAGCTTTCCAACAAGGTCAATGTCATCTTTCTAGCTTGAACAGTTAAAGAGCATTTAACGATTTTATGATGCGAGGTCAAATAATTTTCAAAATATATTAAATTTGTCCTTTTGGGAAAACGGTTGAAGATCGGGGATTGAAATAAAGATTTTATTAAAGGACATTTTTTGCACCCCTTGAGAGGTGTACTATCACTGCTTGGTGGACATTTATATGAACACCCTGTTTATTGTTTCTACTTTATGGGTTCGAGAGCAGGAAAGCTTCTTCTGGCAGTGGGGGCGTGTTTTGTTTCTAGTGAAAGCTTTTGCAACTTATAGTAAAGTCACGGCCCTTCAGTGGATTAGACTTATTAGGTGGAACACTCATTAGGAGTTGACAAAAAGGGCTAAATAATATGGCCTACTTGCTAGGTTATCAATCACCTCTCATTAATTACTAACGCTATCACTAAAGTTACCGGATAAAAACGAGGTTCCGCAACCTGACTACCATACTTGACAAAAAAATTAGCTACTTGAACGAGGAGTGGCTGACTTAAAAATTATACATACATTTATAGCAATAGAATAGATAAATTGTTTTAAATAAACATGTTAAAATTAATTATTATTATTATTAGCAATAGATTATTATGAGCTGGTTATCGGAGTGATGCTTTTGAATTGTACCACCCTGTATAGGGAAAGGAATACTTTTATTATTAAACATGAACTCATAAATCATACTATTCCTATTTATGAAATATATTAAGCAGTTGTATCAACTATAATTATCTTGTTAATCTAACGACTTAATTATACACTTAGTTATAATATCATAAGCTGTCAGTGAAGCTCACACATGATGAGGTAACACCTGCCAGCGTTTTATACCACAAATATATCAGTGGTAGTAAGGTATGGGAGTTGGTTTCTAAAGTAACATCTGGTTTAGTTAGTTCAAAATTATTAAGTGGAGCGTGCCAGTTTTTTTATGATGTTAATAACAGTTTTGTGGCTTATGTTTTGAAATAATCCATTTGTTTAGTTTCTGTGAGTTTTAGTCTTATCATTGACAGTATAACCTTTTAGCTTTTGCAAATATATCTAAGTACTTTTTAACGAAAACAAACGGAAAAACACTTTTATTCAACAAAACCTCTTTGGTTTCACTACTTCTCTTATAGAACTTCCACATTTTTAATAACTAGGATAAAATGGCTTATAGTTCTAGATCACAATAAAACGTATCAATTAATGGTAGCTCTATGTTTCAGCAAACCTGTGGCCATCTTCAGGCTTTAAACATAAATCTTAAAAAATATACATATCACTATCAACTTTTACCTTTTTTCTAGTCAGAACCGTTAATTTTTTGTAACGTTAGTTTAATAATTTATTCTTTGTTAGCCTTTTTTAAATTTTGTATAATGTGTGTTTTCTTATTTAGTTGATTGTGATATGTATATTTTTTAAGATTTATGTTTAACAGGCTGAAGATGGCCACAGAGTTGCCTGAAATATATACCTACCATTAATTGATACGCTGTTCTGATTGTGATATAAAATTATAAGCCATTTTATTATAGTTATTCAAAATTTAAAGTATTTAAAAATTAGTTTTATCCTACTAATAGCGTAAATAATTAACCTTTAAAATCGGGTGGGGTTTCTTCGAACTTTAATCACCACATCAAATTCGCTACGCTCATCCGTTACTTTGTACTTACTTCGCTCGTCCTTAGTAAATACATTAGCTTTATTTTCAACAATCTTCCATCCAAGCACTGACCTCCCACGATGCTGATTAACTTGCTGGTTTAACTTTTATGATTCCAAAAACCGTAGATATACTCGCCGTATTACTACGAAAGTTGGTTCACTTAATTATTAGATAAAGAGATACATTTGTACCGAATGTCGACTGAGATTATTTTTCGATTTTTTGAAAAACAAATACGAGTCATTACATACAAATTGAACTAATGCATTTAATGAGATAGAAAGAAATTGGCGCATATTTCCTCGTGCTCGACATTCTTTATTATTCTTATTGGTTGCTAGACATAGTTCTATGTCCATTTTGTTTAGTTAAGTCCAATCACCTAAGTGCCACGGCGACAGAGCATAATTACCCTGAATTCCGGGAGAGCATTTAAGGAAGTATAAAGAAATTGAATGGATTCCTTTTATCTTAGTCATGATATATATCGGTGTGCAATGCCATAATTAATATAAACTGTATATATTTGATGAACCTTTTAATTGATCGATATAATTCTTAGAGAAAGACTTTAAAACACACCATATGGAAGCTATTGCTGCATTTGGAAGTTGGTATCATCAATCTATATTCGTCAACAAAATCAATCTATATTTCGTCAACAAATAT
>JACMZG010001863.1:48449558-48593731 GCA_018340805.1 Microvelia longipes | reverse complement strand
CTTCGTACCGTAGAGCATATACTCACCATGAGATACCACAGCGCGAAGATGCTATTACTACTTAAGCTAAAATATTTTATTTCCTATAACAGGCTTACACTCGTGTGCCCATTAATACGTCTCCGATCGTAATAGATTCATTGAAACATTAAAAATGAGATAAAATTCCTGTCCGTAAGAGCCTTTAAAAAGCATCAATAATGTTTTCAAGACAATGTGCTGCACTCTAGCCAATTTTGATTTTCGATTATAGATAATGCGCTTTTTTTCCACTCAACATCCACAATATTCTGCCACTACGCTAAGTGTAAGTGTTCAGATGCTGTAAGTTAATCTAATTTAGAGCATCATAAATACTGTTATAGGTAAAAGGGCCTTAGAGAGGCCTATATTACCAACATTACTATTTAGTACCCATAGCTTGAAATAAATATATAAACTCGTAGTTATTGCTCATTTTTATCAGAAATGTATAAAAAGCTCCTCTAATGTATTCTTCTAACAAATACCTTTGAAATATGAATCACAAGAATCGTGTGATTTAGGTGCCAAATTGTCTTAGGTATTATGCAGTTTCTGAAACATTCCTTAAAATTGTTTATTCGTATTTAATTTTTAAATTTACCGGATGAAAAGCTACAGTCCGGATTTGTTCCGGTCGAGGCCTCCGAGATTTTCAACGAGGGATGGAAATCCTTCCACGTGGCGTCATTCGTAAGGTACATTAAGTCGGTGGTTCCGAGCCTGCGGGATGTTAGGTACTCCCTAAATGAACTTTAGGTTAGGTTAAATTAAGCCTAAACTTGGAAATGCCATGGCTGTATGGTCCTAGTAGACCAATGCCAAAAAAAATACTTACTGATTTTCAAAAGTTTAACCAAGAAACGGAAAAACTTCCTATCATTGTCTTTTAAGAAAACCCAAACATTATAACATTCAACTGTCAAATTAATTTTTGGCGGTATTTTAGCATATCTCTACAATGTTAATTAAATGGTACATGTTGACAATTAATGTCATATTATTCTTATATTATTAATGTCGTTTTATAGTTTGTCATGTCAATATATTAATTTCTATATTCAAGTTTAAATATCGTCGTCTATCATTAACAAGTGGTGCCGAAACCTATAAAATCCAAGAATAATGTCGGATGAACAGCTCGAAGGAGTAGTCGTTCAAATATTGGCGTCCCACCAAATAGATTTAAGCCTGCATGGACATCAAACAAGGAAGGTATTTCTAGCTATAAGAAAAACCCAAAACCATTGCTGGCTGCTCCAGTCGCGGAGCAGGGGAAACTTTAAAAACCAAAGCTCAAGCGGTGTCGATTACTATTGACAATCAAAATGTAACCTGATTGTCAGAAATAGACCATTGTCCAAAGTATTCCGATTGAGCAGACTAGCCAAAATGAAAATATTCCCATTACCATACGATCCATTGAGACTAGTCCAGTACATATCACTCAAAATTTGACTAATTGATCGAACCCTAACTGATAGAACCGTAATTCTTCAAATGAACCCAGTATAATAAAACTAAAACACGAAAAGTTCGTCAGTTTAGGCGTCAGTTTAGAACTAAAATTAAAACATTTGGAAGAAGCGGCTAAATTAGAAAAAATTTGAACAAAAAGAGATGTTGATAATTGAGTTAGAAACAAAAAGAATTAGGCGCAGAAGATGTTACTAGATGCTAGAGATTGCATTGGAGACTGCGTCAACCTCAAGAGCTTCTAGTCGAGGAAGCTTAAGGTCCGAGTTGACGATCGATAAGGTAAAGATGTTGTTTTCCGATGGCTGTATAAAACAAGCCTATATGTCGGCATAAATCGAGAACAACTTTCGATCGTACTCTTATTGAAGAGATACCTTTGTTAAATGTGCACCAAGATTCTAGTAACACTGTTCGCCTCGGGTTTTCCGATAATAGCGTATTAAATAATCCTGACTCAAAACTTCCAATTGTAAATAAAATTTTCCTAACTTTAAAAATAATAATACGTCAAATTGTTTTTCAAAATTTACATTTTGAACGTAAATATAACCCTAGTTGCCCAAATGTTTCAAACGTTATTTCATCTAAAGAGAATTATCTAGAAGGGAAATTATACCAACTACAGACCGATCATTGTTATGCGAACAAAACTAAATGAATCATTCTAGAAACACTAAGTTGGTGAATAATACTGAGTCCGTTAAAAGTAATGACGGCTTAGTTGTTGCGAGAATCGCGATGTAGAAGGCATCGCGGACGCTGTGACGTCAGCTATGAATTCTTTGACTAAAGCGCTTAAAAGCATGGGTAACTCCAGTGGGAGAAAGAAAGATCTACCTCGTTTTGGAGGTCCAGATGACTGCCGACATTTTATTAATGCGTATAATAGAACAATGCACTTTATTTATCTGCGAGATGAAAATTTGGTTCGTTTACAGAAGTGTTTGACTGGTTGCGCTAGAAGCTGTACGGGCTTTGTTTGTGTCATCATAAACGTGGTGCTATTTACAAACGTTTAAAGACTATATGGTAAACCAGAATTTATTATTGAATTCATGTTGTCAAAAGTAAATTGATTCAAACTGTCAAAGAACGACCTTTAGGCGTCATAAAATTTTCAACTTCAGTCTTAAACTTTACCACCATTGCTACGTCCTTAATATGGAAGCTTACTTACTAATCCTATACTTTTATCACAGTTATTGAAAAAAGTTGCCTTCTAATTTAAAAAATATAACGGGCTAGGTATGTTACGAAAAGGCAATATCTGTTCCTACTCTTAAGCAATTTTCTGATCAATAATGAGGCCACTATTATGAGCGTCTATCATAGACCTGTAGCCACATCTAGTAAAGCATGGGACATGTGATGTTGTAACTAGTCCTGAACGACATATATCGTGTACCTTTTGCAAAGCTGGACATAAAAACTTTCAATGTGAACTTTTCCGTAAAAAAATATGATCAAAATGGAAATGGTCATGAAATATAAACTTTGTTTTTCTTGTTTTGCTTAGTATAGGATACAGATTGTAAGTATAAAAGCCTGTGGATATTAAAGGTATGCCGGAATTTCAACCGCTCTTACTAAATATACAATACGATCAATCTCGCGGCTACTTCTAATTTTAGACGGATTGAATCTAGTAGTCCTGACAGTAGTTCAGTTTAACTCAAGCTTGTCACATTAATTTGCGATGTAGCAGACGTCAAAGGCCCAGTTCACTGACCAATCACACAGGTGTTAAATACGGTTAATGGTGTCCAATAGAATTTTGCTAAGAAGTTTTCATTGATTTTGTCGTTTTATTGTCTAAAAAACTGTGTAACACTTTGCTTTGCTTGATGATGTTTACACTCCGTTATTAACTCACAGCTTGTCAAGACGGCTTGGGTTAGAGAGAATAATCAGACTTTGCAAATGTTGACCACTCTGTCGCATACTGAAGAAATTCTCGTAAAGTACACGTCTTCGAATTAAGGTGTTTATGAGCATCGAATTATTTACTTTAGATGATGTTCATACAATTCGTCTTGATTGCTTGCAATCCAACTCACATGTAAATTCAAAACAGACAGTCCATTTAAACTTATGATCAAAAATTTTCTAGTACAGTGGTAAACCACTATTTTTATGTCAAAATCTATTGGAATCTTATTTTTAACACGAAAAGCTATTGAGGGCCGCAATTCTCATATTGTCCTGGACGAGTTAGGTGGACATCTGATTGGTAACCGGGAATAAAGCTGTCGTCCGCGAATAATGGTTTTACTTTGACATGCTTCGAAAAGAAGAGACGAATTATTGCAAATGATTTGATAAATTATTCAATCGATACCGAGATTATGGGTACTTGAATGCGAATCTCTGATTCGCAACACACACGAGCTAATCGCTATGACAGAGCTTCTTCAAATTCTTGAAGATAAACACAAAGAATTCGGAGGCAAATACAAACTGGCTTGTTGTGAAGACTGATGATTAATATCCAAAAGTTACGAAACTGCATTGAGTAGGCTAAAAGCGTTGAAAGAAAAATGAAGAAAAACGATCAATTTAGGGACGATTCAACAAGAAAATTGATGAATATTTAGAAAAAGGTTATGCTCGTAGTTAACTATAGAAAAATTCAGGTTGTCACGGGGCATACATATTATCTTCCACATTTTGGTGTACCAATCCGAAAAGCCAGGTAAATTAAGATTCGTATTTGATGCAACATCTAAAGCCAATGGTGTCTCATTTATGATGGTTCTCAGCGTCCAGACTCTCAACCTTACTAAAATTGTATTAAAATTTTAGAATCGGAAACTACGCGTAATGTAGGAGACATACAAGAGATGTTTCATCAAATAAAATTAGGAAAGAAATCAGCAAGACCAGAGAATTTTTTTATGGAGAATGAGATATCCAAAGAGAACCAGAGTACGATGGGAGGCAATGACATTTGTGACTATTGTTCTCCAGCACCGCTTTTTTGTGGTAACAAAAAAGCAGTAAATTTTTAAAGACAGTATCCAGATGCCAGCAGGCTATTGTGAAAAGAATACATGATGCTGCCTCGATACATTCTATGATATTAGAGACTTGGAATAAACGGTACAGTAATTTAATCATAAAGAGGAGGTTATAAAATCTTTAATTGCTTTCGAATCAAAACTATAATCACACTCTACCGAAATAAGAGGCAAATTCGTTCACAATTACTCAGATTCCTCTTTACTGTGCTATTATATTTGTGTCTTGTATGTGGTGGATTCGACTCAGACGTTTGGAATACTAGACCCTATCTAAATCAGAAGAGAAAAAAGATGTTTGACAGAAAGAGTTTTTCCAACCAAACGAGAGTTCTTTCGAGCTCCATGGCATATTTATACCATTGGTTGTCATCTCTTTACAGTTAAGGAAGTACCGTACCGAATGTTGGCAGCAAAATGTATGGATGAATGTGTACGTGGAAGTTAGCAATAATGGATATTTGTTTTCCCGGATAGGGAGCAGGAAGCTTCTCTGGCGTGGGGGGGTTTTGTTTCTAGTGAAAGCTTTGCAACTTGTAAGTCGGCCTTCAAGTGGTTAGACGGTTAAAATTGTTAAGATTTTACGTGTTCCAAATGTATACGTGGAGTCACTAATATATCTAAGTAGCAAGTAAGTACTACCTTTGTTGACGGTAGTTTAGGAAGCTTTGACAGCAGCAGCATACTTGCGAATAGAATTCTGACTTTAGTAATACAGTTTAAGTCAAGGTCGTGCTAAAGTACACCTCTTTAAGACTTTACGATACAAGGATGGACTTCAAGCCGTTAATGGGAACTGACTAGCTTAAAACTATCTGGAAAAGACTGAATTAATCTGTCCACAGACGGTTGTTGTCAGATTACAGACAGTGCTTTATTGGAGTTACACGATTCAACAATTTTAACATACTGCACAATGAATAGAGAGATACAAGGACTGATAAACAAAGAAAATGGAATGGTACATACTAAAGATAATGTTGGCCGATTGCAACAAGGGTAAACCTAATTTTCTAAAGATTTGGCCGATATTTGGATGTATGGGCCTAATTCTAACGCTTGATGTGTTGGTGCGGAACATATCCTGCATTAAGTCGCGGGGACGATGTGAACCGAAAATAAAGTTTGTGTTGCTTCATCAGCTGTAAATGTGAGGTTCGCAATTAGGAAATTATTATACTCGTGGATGAAATTGGGTGTTTGGCATCGGGTTATCAATATGATAATATTATAATTCAGAATATCATCCCGAAATAGGATAAACCATTAAAGAAAGACAAAAAATGCCATATCTTAATCCGATGATGTAAGAAAGCAGAAAGTTTTCCGACTACAGAAACATATGTTTCATTGAAGACTTGTGTTTGTTGAGAAGCGAATAAAAATGTATCTTCCTGGTTTATTTCAAATTAATACCATTTCTTTAACTCAGAAGGAGTAATGAGTATGCAATGCAAGAATTCGTCATCTCGGTACTCAGCTAAGATGAACAACCCCAATTATTTTAGACGGAAAAGATTCCACCGTTTCGGCATTCTCATTTAGAAAATATCACCAAAATGTTTCCACCAGGGTTTGAACTGTAATGGTGGACTGCAGCACGAACCAGCTTCGGATAATAAAAATGAGAAAAACCCTAAAGAAGGTTAAAAAGATTGTGCTTGTGCAGCTTAAGTTTAAAATGCTAAACAGCCAGAAATGCTCCTCTATATTTAACAAGAGTGATAACATCCTCATCTTTATACACCGGCGTTGACTATTTCCGACCGGGTTTACGTAGACGAAGACAACGAAAAAGATGAGGCGTCCTTTTACATTTGTCAACTCGGGTTCACCAGTAGAGTGCTCACTCGTTGCCAACTGAAAGTTGCATATCTATACAGCGGTTTGCGTCATAAAGCCTTGCCTATGAAATGTTGTCCACATAAGTAACTAAATTTAACGGCCTGCGGAAAAAGAGCTGGCTCCAGTGTAAGGTGTTTAAGATACGTCCATAACAAGAAAAGAAACAACTTAAATGGAATAATGACGTTTCGCCATGGCGCCCACACATGGGAGGTATTGGGAGGCTTGTTAGATCTGTATAAACGGCGTTAAAGCAGTTTCTTACGGTCAAAGCACCAAGGACGAAGAGTTCGTACTCTAGTTTAGTTCGACATCGAAGATTTTTAAACACTGCCGACCATTCTCACATTCCGGTGGACCCTGATGATGACTTACCCCTTCAACCAACATTTCTCAAGAACTCTGTGGTACAATGGTCGCGACAGTTGGCGAGGGGCCCGATGCGAAAAATCAGAATCTTAGATGTCTCTTGGAGAGGTGGATCAATAGATACATCCGCCTATAAACATAAAAGTGCATCTCAGCAATACCCTGCCAAACTTGATGATTTATCATTATTGCGCGATAGATCAACAGAAACACATGGCCATCGGTAAAATTTGCCTCTACACCAGGCCAATGATGGTCAAATCGGTGTGACATCAGACACAAAAGGACACTTTTAGAAGCTACTTACAAGGTCGTAATTCTTACGGGGGGAAGAGTTTGACAAGTAATTCAATTACTTCTTTATTATTAATGTGTTTTATTATTTTTCATGTCAATATATTAATTTCTATATTCAAGTTTAATATCGTGTCTATCATTAACATAAACAATATAAAATCTCTAAAACTGTTGAAAAGAGTAGATTAAGTAAGAAAATTTTAAGAATAAAATAAAGAGCTAAAGATAATAAATAACGGTCTAAAAGTCTCATTTAGACGTTTTTTTACTTGAAAAACATATTTCTGTTACAATATTGTGAATATTTTTTATTTTTATACTATACAACAAAATGATCATTCTACACACTTCTAACGACAATAACTTAAGTTTGACTTGAGATTATAATGGTTAGTTTTTAAGCAACGATAACACATAGTTTTTTTCCTTTTTGCTAACTTTGTTCTCTTAACTTCTCAATGCGTACCATAAAAATTCCAAAAAATCCTTTATTTGCAAAAAATGTTTTATTGCAATTTTTGGGTTAGTTGAGAAATTTGACATAGTTAGTCCTTTAGAAATTCACTCACTTTCACAAGTCATGTATCTTTCTACTTGACAGTTAAAGAGATTTAACGATTTATGTGGCGAAGCAAATAATTTCAATATATTAATTTGGTCCTTTTGGGAACGTTGAAGATCGGGATTGAAATAAAGATTTATTAAAGGACATTTTTGACCCCTTGAGAGGTGATGGTACTATCACTGCTTCTTGGTGGGCATTTATATGAAACCCTGTTTATTGTTTCTACTTTTTGGTTCGAGAGCATGGAAAGCTTCTTCTGGAGTGGGGGCGTGTTTTGTTTCTAGTGAAAGCTTTTGCACTTATAGTAAAGTCCGGCCCTTCAGTGGATTTAGACTTATTAAGTGGAAACAATCATTAGAGTTGACAAAAAGGTAAATAATATGCCTACCTTGCTAGGTTATCATCACCTCTCATTAATTACTAACGCTATCACTAAGTTACCGGATAAAAACGAGTTCCGCAACCTGACTACCATACTTGACAAAAAAATTAGCTAATTGAAAGGAGTGGCTGACTTAAAAATTTATACATACATTTTAGCAATAGATAAATTGTTTTAATAACATGTTAATTAATTAATTATTATTATTATTATAGCAATAGATTTATTATGAGCTTGCTGAGTTATTCGGAGTGATGCTTTTGAATTGTACCACCCTGTATATAGGGAAAGGAATACTTTTATTTATTAAGATCATGACTCATAAATCATACTTTCCTATTTATGAATATATTAAGCAGTTGTATATATAATTATCTTGTTATCTAACGACTTATATACACTTAGTTATAATATCATAAGCTGTCAGTGAAGCTCACACATGATAGGTAACACCTGCCAGCGTTTATACCACAAATATATTCAGTGTAGTAAGGTATGGGAGTTGGTTTCTAAAGTAACATCTGGTTTAGTTAGTTCAAAATTATTAAGTGGAGCGTGCCAGTTTTTTTATGATGTTAATAACAGTTTTGTGGCTTATGTTTTGAAATAATCCATTTGTTTAGTTTCTGTGAGTTTTAGTCTTATCATGACAGTATAAACCTTTTAGCTTTTGCAATATATCTAAGTACTTTTTAACGAAACAAACGGAAAAACACTTTTATTCAACAAAACTCTTTGGTTTCACTACTTCTCTTATAGATTCACATTGTTTTAATAACTAGGATAAAATGGCTTATAGTTCTAGATCAATAAAACCGTATTTAATGGTAGCTCTATATTCAGCAACTCTGTGGCCATCTTCAGGCTTTTAAACATAAATCTTAAAAAATATACATATCACTATCAACTTACACCTTTTTTTCTAGTCAGACCGACTTATTTTTGTGTACTACGTTAGTTTAATAATTTATTTCTTGTTAGCCTTTTTAAATTTGTATAATGTGTGTTTTCTTATTAGTTGATTGTGATATGTATATTTTTTAGATTTATGTTTAACAGGCTGAAGATGCCACAAGTTGGAAATATTTGCTACCATTAATTGATACGCTGTTCTGATTGTGATATAAAATATAAGCCATTTTATAGTTATTCAAAATTTAAAGTATTTAAAATTGTTTTATCCTACTATAACGTAAATAATTAACCTTTAAAATCGGGTGGGGTTTCTTCGAACTTTAATTCACCACATCAAATTCGCTACGCTCATCTCGTTACTTCGTACTTACATCGCTCGTCCTTAGATAGTAAATACATTAGCTTTATTTTCAACAATCTTCCATCCAAGCACTGACCTCCCGATGCTCATTAACCTTGCTGGTTTAACTTTTATGATTCCAAAAACCGTAGATATACTCGCCGTATTACTACGAAAGTTGGTTCACTTAATTATTAGATAAAGAGATACATTTGTACCGAATGTCGACTGAGATTATTTTTCGATTTTTTGGAAAAAAAAAAAATACGTCATTACATACAAATTGAACTAATGCATTTAATGAGATAGAAAGAAATTGGCGCATATTTTCCTCGTGCTCGACATTCTTTATTTATTCTTTATTGGTTGCTAGACATAGTTCTATGTCCTATTTTGTTTAGTTAAGTCCAAGTCACCTAAATGCCACGGCGACAGAGCATATTCACCCTGAATTCCGGAGAGCATTTAAGGGAAGTATAAAAGAAATTTGAATGGATTCCTTTTATCTTAGTCATGATATATCGGTGTGCAATGCATATATAAGTATAATACTGTATATATTTTGATGAACACTTTTAATTGATCGATATAATTCTTAGAGGAAAGACTTTAAAACACACCATATGGAAGCTATTGCTGCATTTGGAAGTTGGTATCATCAATCTATATTCGTCAACAAAATCAATCTATATTTCGTCAACAAATATATTGACTTGTTTCACTTTGTTCGTTACTTACACCTTTGCTAAACGTAAAAGAAGTCTAAGTTTAACTTAGACTTAAGATTTCCCTGCATTAGGAAGTAAGATGGTACAATTAAATCAATCAGATCGTTAAAAACTGCTAAGTTTAACTTAGCAAGTTTATCTTGATTAAATTGTACCATATTAATTTCTACTGCAGGGGAATCTTCTTGCTAAAATACTTTATTAGCATCTTGTCAATCATCTGCCTATCTAAATCAAATACACAGCCAAATTCCTCTTGATATACTTTGATTTTTTCGTTAAAGATCTGTAGTAGCGACTTTAGGGCTCTTGTTTTTATCCAGATCTTTATTAACAAAAGTATACAACATTTATTAAATAATGTTCCCCAGATATTCTGTTTGTTTTTATTTGATTAAAACTAGGATTGAGAATAACGTTATTCATTCCTTAAAAAGGAAACTGTACGTAAAGCTTTTTTATGTTACAAAAGCTGTATACCTCGGTATTACTGTCTGTATACCGAGGTATACAGGCAGTAATATTAGCTTTCTAAATATATTTATCAAACTCAAATGACATTTATAGGCAATCGACAATGCCAGAAATATATGTATAAAAGGAAAAATACGGGTTATATTGTGCTTGAGGAATGGGGTTAAAACCTAATTTGACAATATGCATGCCAAGTAGTTTCCCTTGTATTGACGAGGAGAAGTTTTTCATTTGGAACTTTCGAAATGAATAACAACAACAAATAACAAGAATGAAAAGCTAAATAAAGAAATGAATGCGAGGCTTGACGTTAGTATCAATTTGTCTAATACTTCCTCCCTGTTATTCTGGATTATTCATGATCATGCCCCTTATGCTTCTGTAAGGCATGACTGATTACCCAGTTATTTCCAATTCTTTGAATCATTATTAACTTCTTTTGTAATTTTAGCGAATTTTTATCATGAAAATTACGCTTATGAGGTTTTTCGGATGACGGAGTGGAGGGGGAAGTGGGGATTCTTTCGTATGGCTTTTTGCCTATTCTGACTGATGAAGTCATTTGTAAAAAATGTTTGATCTTCATTGCTTCACCTCCTGTAAGTTATTATTGTATGTATGTATGTATGTATGTATGTTGTATGTATGTAATATATATATATATATATATATATATTTATATTATATATATATATATATATATATATATATATATATATATATATATATATATATATATATATATATATATATATATATATATATATAATATATATATATATTATATATGTATGTATATTTAATTAATATAATATATGTATATCCATGATTGTGTGATGCATATGTGTAAGTAATAGTATCCACCATTCCGTTGGTCAAACGATGATTATTGCAACTTCTGATTTGGCGAGGTATTGAAGGTTATGGAGCCTATTGTTGTGAAAAATCTATGAAGTTATCAACGGAAGTTATGTAGCCCAACAACAATTTTGACCCGAGGCCGCATATTTATTTATTCTCTCTTTTAGCTTATTTGAAAATTCTGGCGCGTGGTCCGCATGTCGGCGAATTTTCCTTTGGATGCGTGTTTCGTGCTTTTTACATTTATTAAGTTTACAACTACTAATAAATTATTCGCCGCGGTGGTCCGCTGTCGGCGAATTTCATGTAGAATGCGTGTTTTCCGTGCTAAACAACCATTTTTTGCTAATGCAAGAACAATATCTATTCGCGTTCATGCTTTAGAACCTAAGCAGTTACTCAATTGTCAAGCTGCTCGTAACTCATTTGGTCTGTATTTTCCAAAGGAAAATGCGCAGTTGTTTGCAACTGCGGATTACTTCACGTGCCCTAAAATAAGAAGTACGCACTATTATTTGCATTAGTTTAAGCTTGGTTACTTATCTTTAGCTTAGTCAGTTATCTTTAAAGGTTTTAGCGCATTTCCTTTGGAAAATACAGACAAAATGAGTTACGGCAGTGCTTGACAATTGAGTAACTGCTTAGGTTCTAAAGCATGAACGGAACCACGCATGGGCATGGTTCTTGCATAAGCAAAAGGTTGTTTAGCACGGAAACACGTATTCTAAATGAAATTCGCCCGACAGCGGACCACCGCGCCGGAATTATTTATTTACTAGTTGTAAACTTATATATGTAAAAAGCACGGAAACACGCATCAAAGGAAATTCGCCCGACATGCGGACACCGCGCCAGATTATTTCCTAGTTGTAAACTTATATTAGGTAAAAAAAACGATAAACTTATTGTCACTAGGATTTGAACCAGGTACGTTTGAGTGCTCGATCAAAGAAATTCGCCGACATGCGGATCACCGCTCAGAATTATTTTCTAGTTGTAACTTATATTACGTAAAAAAAAACTATAAAAATTTTCGCTTCCAGGATGTGAACCCAGGTACCTGAGTTTGAGTGGTCGTATTGACTCCGGACCACTGGCATTCAACTCAGAGGCCCGAAAAACATTAAAACGACAACCTACTCGAAATTTAATTTTCAACGACCGTAATTTTGGTTTCTATAATTTTTGTGGTTTTTTCGACTTTTTGGTAACTTTAAGTGGTCGTATCGACTTCGGACCGGTTTCTTTCGACTCAGCGCCCAAATTACATAGAAACGACACCCTACTCGAATTTATTTTTTATGACCAAATTTTGGTTTTCGGTATTTACAATGTTTTTTTTAATTTTTAGGTCACTTAGAGTGGTCGTATCGACTTGGACCGGTTCATTCGATTCAGCGTCTCAAAAAACATAAATATTGACCTTTTTCGCGGCAAAAAATATTAACCCTGAATTTTGCCGATTTTTTGAAAAATTCGCTGACTCAGCAAACCGGGTTAATGACGTCACAAAACTGGTTTTCAATAGGGTTCGTGTCTCCCCAAGGTTGATTTTTGTACCAAGTTTGGTTTAAAAAATATTAATCCGTTCAAAAGATAGAGTGTTTACAAGAAAAGTGTCTAGAATAACATAATCATATAATATTATATATATATATATATATATATATATATATATATAATATATATATATATATATATATATATAATATTATATATATATATAAAGTCTCGCGAAACGTATTTTTCGTCATTAGGACCTCTGAAACGGATTGTGTCATGGTCCGAGGTTCGAATTCCGCCATGAACGCCTATCCATTAGCCGAATTTCCAAAGGAAATTCGCTAAAAAATGTAAACTTGATACGAGGTGTAATATTTTAAGTCGATAACAAAGTACACACCTGGTAGGGTATACATGAGGTTAGAATGATACTAATATAAAAGGAGCATAGGACCACAAACACAATGTATTTCCCCTGATAACACGAAAGTCGTGTGTTACTTATGACTGGTGGTCATAAGTAATGGTACCACCCTAACAACAAAACATTTTTTTAAAGAAAGTATAAAATTTTAAGATAGATGACAAGCTAAACCCCTGGTAGGATATGCGATGGATAGTATATACTGCTAGTGGGCAATATATACCCTTATTAACACCAGGTTTACACCTACCCCACGATACCACTGTTGAAACCATCTATCCAAGTACTGACCTTACTCTATGATGCTTAACTTCTGTGACCATACGAGAACGGGTTTTACCGCGCTGTTATGATACAGACTCAAATTTGCAATTAAATAAATGTGACACATTTATCGATACAAGTTCTTTTATTCATTTCTTGCAATAATTATGCAATTGAAATTAATTATCTTCGACAAATCTCGATAAAGACGACATTTTACTTGGGAAGATAAAAATCTTTATAACACTATCAAGGATTTGATTAAGAACAATTTTAATAACGTTTCCAGATAGAAGATTATTTATTTAAGGGTGACAAGATTGTTTACACCTTTCTGGCTAAGAAAAAGGGTTTAAGAAAATTGATTTGTATAAACCCATGGCTCCCAATCTTACCCTCAAGAATTGTGAAATGAATTAAGAGGGTGGGGAACCATGCGGAATAATCATGAATATCGCTTAATGATTTGTACAAGGAGTCTGAGATAAGTTTCCCTCCGTCTTAGGGCTTGAAAATGATCTTATTCAAAACACCCCTTTCTGTTTATTGCTTGTAATCCTTTCCGAAAAATATATTTTAAAGGAGAAATTAAAGTAGATTTTAATTATAAAATTAAAACGAAAGTTACCTCGTCATTTATTTTGTATTTTAAAGAATTTATTTTTGTGGTAAAAAGTAAATCAAAATGACTTAAGTAAAAAAGTACAGTTTTCTGTGATTATTTTTTCTTATTTATAACGTAGGTTTATAGAAATGCAGGCCGTCGGTCCGTATTTAGAATATATACGCACCGTCTGTTTGTGGGGACGCATCTTGGCCCAGTGGCTTTTCAGTGGCCACTTCGGGGCCAGATTTTTGTTGTTTCGTATTATTTTTTGTTTTAGTATTTATTGTTACAAGGCGTTTAGCCGTGTAACCCACGGTGTAGTGGGTTCTCTTTATTTTACACATTGGAGATGACAACAGTATATTGAAGATATTTTACCCATTTGCCAGCTGCGCCATTTAGGATGGTCTATGATTGAGTTTTAGAGTGCCTTAAAGTTTTAAAATGCCTACTACTTTTTGAAGACCAGTTATAGGTTCTTTCGCTTTGCAGGCCTGGTTTAGCTCGCCGTGGTTTCGTGGGAGTAATTTTCGTCCTGTCTGTCTGGGACAGAAAGAAATTTGACACGCATGTAGTCATATATATGAACAACAAATGTATCATCTTCTCATTATCTGCATTAATTTTATGAAATTACATATATACGTTTTTTGGAAAAAAATCGAAAACTAATTTAATTGAGTTGAAAAGATCCCCGTAGTACCAGGTTTTTAACTTTTATTTTTCTTTATTAATTAATTTGTATTGTCTTGTTTTCTTTTCTTAATAAATTATTGCTTCAAATATGCATCCGGGTTATACCAAATTAATACTTTTGCCAATAAAATTATCGCTTTATTTAGTTGTTTTCATTTCATATTTTTTAAGACTACTTTCTCCTATTTTTGACAAAGGAATTTTTTAAATTTAAATGACTCGCACTGTAATGAGTTACCTGAGCTGTTTTGTATAGATATTGGATAAGTTTGACGAGTATTCAAGTCTTGTCCATCTTATTATAAAACTGAGTCAAAAGGAAAAGTTATAGAAGGAGAAACAGAGGCAGGTATTGAAGAAAGGTCTTGAGTTGTTTGAGCATGAAGGCAAAGATATAGGGTAGGAGAAACTGTTCTGCTCGAGACTTAGTGTTTGAGTTAGCTCTTCTCTGCTTCGTTTTAAACTTTGCAAACCTAATAAACCTGGGTTGGGGTAGCCTTTTCTCGCTCACGACTCGTCCTGTACCTCTCCTTTAGATGAAAATTACTAACTTCTGGATAAATAGTCTTTTACTTCCATAGCAAGGATAAATTAAAATATTACAGAGAAAAAGGAAAATACAACTTTTCACAATAGACCTCCATCCCTATTTCTAATTTGTCCAAAATCTAAAACTCTAATTTTCTCCTTCCCACACTTCATACCCATCCTCCGTAATTCGCGATTTAATCAGAGTCTATTAGGAAAGTTGGCGGGACGGAATTCGTTAAATATGCATAATGTGGATCTAATTCAGTTCTCCAACATTTTGGGGAGGGGTATAAAAAGGTCTTCAAAGCCTTTTCTCTAATACCAATAGCGTCTGCAGAGGCAAACGTAAACTTTATTCGCCCTTATACAGAACTGGAAGAGAGAAAGGACCTCCCAATCTAACTTTAAAATTTAACTTTGAATCCTTTTAATTGTTATTAAAATACGGAAAAGTTTTTCGGGTAAAAAGGACCTATAGGAAAAGTGCCACGGATTTATTTATCCGTTCAAAAAGGAGGTGGGAGGGAATAAATGGTTTTACGTTTTTGTTTTCTCAGGAGGGCCTTATTCATTTTAGTAGAAACTGGTAATGAAGGAAGGGGGCCACTAAAAACTCAACTTTTACAAAATAATTGAGTAATCTGAGTTTTCCAGTTTTCGGTCCTTCTGTTTTAGAAGCTACATTTTTAATTAAAATATCTTTTTTTGAGAAAAAGTCTTTCTTATAAAATTTTCTTTTGTGATAATTTGACTGTATAATTACTTAAAAAAGTTATAACTTAAAAAACGACCAAAACGTTTAATAAAAAAAGATTTTTGTATTATCCTGTTATAAATTAATTTCAGTAAAAAGAAATAAATTTGGGATGGTTAACTAAACTTATATTACTTTCTAATGGCTAAACAGTATATATAAGTAAGTAGACTGTGAAATTAAATTTTTTTATTGAAGTTACTATAAAAAACTGCTGCCCCCGTGGCCGTAGAATCGTAAAGGCCGTTCGATTTCGGCACCGGAGGTCGGGGTTTCGCAGCCCAGGCTATGCTCTAAGATATTAATGAATAGTATTTTGTATTAAAAAGATTTCGCCAACTTTAATTAATTCTAGAGTGTAGTAGATGCTACCCACCTGAGGTGGTTCCCGCAGGGTGAATCCCTGATGGGCCGAAAGGCCCTAAAACGGGCATTTATTTATTATTTATTACTATAAAAACTGTGAATGTAGTGTATACCTATTTTTGAACGGCTGTGACATGTAGTGTATTCCTATTTACGAACAGCTGTAAATGTAGTGTGTGCCTATTTTTAAACGGCGTGAATTGTAGTGTATACCTATATTTAGAATGGCTGTGAATGACAGTGAATTAGTGTTATACCTATTTTGAAACGGTGTGAATGTAGTGTATACCTATTTACGAACGGCTGTGAATGACAGTGAATGTTGTGTATACCTATTTTTGAACGGCTGTGAATGTAGTGTATACCTATTTACAAACGGCTGTGAATGACTGTAAAGTAGTGTATACCTATTTACAAACGGCTGTGAATGTCTGTAAATGTTAGTGAATACCTATTTGAACGACTGTGAATGTAGTGTATTACCTATATTTGAACGGCTGTGAATGGAGTGTACCACCTTACAAAAAAACTCTTTTTTTTACAGTGGATACAACTTCAGCATTTTACCTTCTGTACAACAGGTAATGAAGTGCACCTAACTCCCTACCTTGTAAAAAAATAATTTAATCATGTGCTCGGTTGAATTTTCCATATTTTAATTTTTTTTATAATTTCTTATACTTTATAATAAATGTAAGTTTATTTAATTTCTTCCTGTATGCATAGTAAATTCATTAAAATCACTCAAAACTAAGACATTCTTCGAAAATTAGTTGATGTATTTCAAATGAGTGGAACAGTCTAATATTAACTAAAGACTTATTTTACTTCTGTCTGACAAATATAAAAATGTATATCTTCTTATAATAGTCTTCACAAATTATATCTATTAAGATGTCTAGTTTTCCAAGTTAAAAAATGTATAAATGTATATTCTACATCTATTAGTACCTAATTTTAGTTTGGTTATTAAGGTGTTTAGTGAGCTATGTGGTGTTCAATGATAAGTCAAAATGTCAAAAAGAGTCACTAATGTGACTTGGATGAAGTATTGAGGGCTGAAGGTGATATGTTGGGTCGAAGGGTGTGTGTCAAGGGTCTATATGTGGCTGCATTGTCTTTACTGTTATAGTAGAATATCATGTTATATTAAGATATTATCTGAGAGAGCTTTCCTGTAGTTTCATTCGCTTAATAAGCTTTCTTAATGAAGAGTTAATCTAAATAGGTATTAATTAGTTTTGATTATGTTTAATTGTAATTACCTTATTTGGGTGAAGAGAAGTATTAATACGGGTTCTTTTTTGAGAAAAGTAGGGTTTATATATATATATATATATATATATATATATATATATATATATATATATATAATAATATATATATATATATATATATATATATATATAATATATATATTATATGTGAGTGTGTGTAATTTATGTTTTTTACTTTTCCTCCTTTATATCGTATGTATGAGGGAAAAAGTATTGTGCTTGCACTGAACATCCGGATTTCTGCTAAATATCCATTTCAGAGCTATAAACACCTCCTGAGTAGATATTACCAGTTCTTTGACTGTTTGTGGTGTTGTGCGTTTATGCTAGCGCTGAAACTTGGAACAAAAATCAATCTTAAGGTCTTGCTGTGTTTTCCAGAAAAAATAATTTTGTTAACCTCAATAAACAGTGATATAAAATTCAACAAAAAAATTTCATCCCGTAAATTTTCATCCGAGTGTGCTGGTTACCTCTGACATCGGTACTTTCTGTATCAAACACTCGTCTAGACTGATGATGGCTAGATGCAGCCCAAAGCTAGCTTCTTAATATAAAAAATGATTTTTTGTGGGCGAGACGTTTTTCATTACAAACCTCTGGGATCAACAAAAATGTATTGGAATGTTTGAAATTTTGCACGCTTGTAGTCCTATCTAAAACAACAGTAAATGTGCTGTTTTATTTTATTATCAGCATTGGTTTAATTTGTATTTAATGACGTGTATATAATAGGTAAAATCCAAAAATTATCTATTTGAGTAAAAATTAGGCACGAGAGTATCCCTTTACGTATAATAAATACAAATTGTCTTTACAATACGAACCTTCGGTTTTTTATATCACTAATGTTAAGCACCATCTTGCGAGGTCAGTACCTGGATAGATGACCGCTGTGAATAATGTTATGATTTAATGATGCTACTGTCTGAGGACGAGCAAACTGAGTCCACAGACGTACTGCAATATAGATTAGGTTGTTTCCATATTCTGAGGATGAGCGTATCGAATCTGATAAGGCGAGGACAGTCTTATTCCGCCTTACTCCATTTGTTATTAATATATTTCGATTAATTTATTTGCTAATCAGAGTTAAGGTTGCTGTTAAGGAAAAAATAACCAATGATAATTAAGGAAATGAGTTATCAAAGTATGGTAGGAATTTTGTCCTTTCTTCTATACTATATTCGAATATAATGACATTGTAAAATTAAAGTAAAACTTAAGAAAACCAGAAACAGACACGATAATACCATAAAACAAATTAAAATATTAATTACAATAACGACTTAAAGGCAGAGGACAGATATATTTTCGAAATGAATAAGAATAAAGATGAAGGACAGCGAAAGAATAAGGAAAAGCTATTTAAAGGTAGAGGTCAGTTTCAATATTTCCCTAAGGAGAAATTTGAGCTCCTTCAGCTTTCCACTCTGCTGTTTTTCTTCGCTATATGGATTTTGTATCATACACAGGGTTTCCTTCGTATGGTTATTTCATGAACAATCTTTACACTGTGAAATATAAAAGATTTTTATATTTTTCCGCAAAATAGAGCCAACAATAATATATAAAGAATTCGGTTAGAGTTTTTTTTTCATTTTTGAGGAGATTCCCGTGGGAATCTTAAAATCCCATCAGGGATCGCTGTACTTTGTTTTGTTTTTTGAACACTCGATTTTTCTCCTTTTCCCCTTTTTAGCGACAAAACAAGATAAACAGTAAAAATCTGAAAAAGGTATCGGCTAAAACCTAACACTTCTCTCTGGTGGTGTTGTTTTAATATTTATAATATTCAGCACCTCAGCGATAAGGGGAGGGGAAATATTCTGAAATAAGAGCTGCGAAGCATCCAAAAATGGTAAGAATATGTTCCCTATGCATGCGACCCTAATAAAATGTTGAGATTTCTTTCCTTTTACTTTATGATCAAGAAATTATTTATAGAAAAGAAGAAAAAGCGAAATATTTCCTTACATATTTTTACCTAAGCTGTAAAATAAAAAAATTTGTTTATGCTTTATTCCCCGTTATGGTTTACAAAACACGCAATTGGACCAATTTTTTTTTTTATAATTTCTGGTTATTATAGCGTATGTTTATTTGAAATATTTTCAAACTTATACTATTTTAGGTATTGTTTATCTAGTTAGGCAAAATAATCTATTCTTCAACAGGATTACGTCTGATGTATTCAGTTTTTTACCATATTAGTATTGTGACTTAAACCAAGTGAGAGTGAGATTGTTTTAGTTATTAAATTTAAAATGTTAATTAAATTAGGGCAACATAAGGTTTAAGAGTCAATACCTATTTGCTGAGGTTAATTTTAGCCTTCATCCTATAAGATGCACTTGCTTTCGACGTGACACCTATCAAGTACTGTATACAAAATAATGTGTTTACTAAACCATAATATTATACAAGTATTAACATGAGCATTACTGATAACATAAACATGTAACATACTGTGTATGTTAACAAAAATTATAAATATTTACTCCAAGATGTCTAACATTACTCATAGCCTTATTCTATTATGTAAATTTTTCGAGTGAGTTATGTGAGTTCAATTTCTTGTTATAAAAGGGTGGATCATATCATAAAGAAATTGTTTTTCTTATTGTTTATGTTTATTTCGTTTTGTTTGTTTCTTTGTCAGTTTAATGTTAAGTATTATAAAAAAAGTTCTATTAGATGCGTTGTTGGCTGGTGGGCGTGTCAGTTGTGTGTGATTAAGTAGGCGGGTTTATATCTTTTTATACTTTATGATATATTGCTTTTTTATTTTATATTAAGCGAGAAGGGAGAAAATATAAACTGGAAAAATAGGAATTGTACTTAAATGTTATACGAGGGAACGAGTTGTACATATATCGGAATTTTCAACTACCTGATTCTTGATTTAAGTTGTTCTGCAATTCCAACAGGTCAATAATGGACTTGGTAAAAACTTGAATAGACTGTGTCTTCTGTGCAAAAAATTATTTTATTTTCTTTGAGGAATTTTAGAATGTTTAGAAAACAATGTATTTCTACATTGTTTTCTAAACATTCTAAAATTCTTCCTCAAAGAAAATTAAATGGTTTTTTACACAGAAGACACAGTCCATTCTAGTTTTTACTAAGTCCATTATTGACCTCTTGAAAAAGCCGAACAACTTAAATCAAGAATTTGAAAATTCCAACATATTCCAAATTCAGGTAGTTGAAAATAGCATATATTTCAAAAACTAATCTAAATTTCATCAAAAGGATTGCTTAGTTTAACTTGTACCACTCCTCTTAAAACCGAATATAATGAAGTATGAAGTAGAGTTGGAAATACTTTAATAGCCTGTATAATATGTTTAAAATTTTTACTTTTCCACTGGATTTTTTAGCGAGACCTTAAATAGAATAGTTTAGGAAGCTATTCTATTAGAAAGGCAAAAGGCGGGTGAATTTAGAAGTGGGGTGATTTGGACGAATCAAAAATGTACTTTTATACTAGAATTCTTATGAGTTAAATTAAGTTGTAGAGGGAGAATCAAAGAGAATCAAAGAGTATGTATATATGATTAGTATGAGGTGTAAGGCAATAGAGAGGGAGGAGTGGCCGATATACTTTACCAAGGACTTAAATACTTACTTGGTTTGTTTTTACAACTTAACGTCATTCATAGTAACAATGCAGTCTCAATCATGAATTCTCCTTCAATGATTCTGTGCGATATTTGTATGTTATACCATCAAAAAATGTTATTGCATCCGAGTATAGTCGTATTTCATTCAGTATAGTCGTATTCTTTTTAATAATGAAATATGATTAATAAATGTAAATTTATGATTAATAATGTAATAATTAACACGGGGAAATTAACCTAAACAATAGATCACTAAGGCCCGTATTCAAAGACATTTTCCTAACATTCTCCTTAAGGAAACCTTAAGGAGAATGTTAGGAAAATGTTAGGTCTCCTTAAGGAGAATGTTAGGTTTAGGTAAGGAACATTTTTTTAAGCCACGAAATTTAAATGATCGTTCCCGTGTTAAAAGTGGGAAAAAACATGGTTTTCATGGCTTAAAAACATTTTTCTAACATTTTCCTTAAGGGTTCCTTAAGGAAAATGTTTGGAAAATGTCTTTGAATACGGGCCTTAGTTGTGCCCTTAGTGCAAACCCGTGCTCATCCGCCTAATTTAAGACTTATTTACATCTTTACCATGGTGCTGGTGACCATGGTATTAAGAAAATTGTGGGAATAAATAAATACAGTTAAAATAGAAGTAAGTGGTTCTTTCTTGAAAAAAGACTGTCTAGCAAGTCCTTCCATAGCAAAGTTATTTCACAGATATTAGTTATTTTCAAGTATTACTAGGTGTTTAGCCAAACACAAAGATATGCATGATTGAAAAAATATTGCTATACTAAGGCAATATTCTAAGTCCTATTATTACTGAAAATAAAGTTACTAGCCTGTATAATATCTCCTTTTTTAATTAGAAACTTTCTCATGGAAAATCAAAATAAATGACACAAAGGATGCCTGTTTTCATGTCTCCTAAAATTAACAATTAAAATAAGAAATAAAAGAAGAAAAAACATGAAAAACAAAATATTGTAAATCGTTTTTAATAAGCATTAAAAATATCTGAAGTTGTTTTATGTCCAATAAGCGTGAAGTTTTTTTGATGTTTCACAAAACAAAGTCCTTCGAGACAGGTCTTTATGGAAGTTTCTTTAAGATAGGATCAACCATGCGTGGATTTACCTATTAAAAAGTATTCTTTATAAATAAAATCGGTGGGAAATTTGCCAATAATAAAAAAAAAGAAATTGGACATGACATCCGGGAAATGGGTCCTCAACTTCTTTTCCTTTTTGTCCTTATTTTTCTTTTTTAAAAATAAAGTATTTATAATAAAAGGATTGTTCAATGAAGAAGGATGTCTTTAAAATTATCACGTATAATTGCTTTAATGATGATACAAAAAAGTCCTGGAAGCTATAAGTTAAATGCTAAAAAGACTTTCTTAAGGATATGGTTGTTTGTATATCTTGGATTTTTCGCTAATGAACCGAGGGTAAATGAACTTCATGCCTTACTGTTATGATTTTCTCCTGTTTCATTTGTGTGTAGCAGGTGTTCTTGCACTAATATAAGATTTTTTTATTAGAATTTCAACTATTGATAATAATCGTTATTATTAAAGCAGGTTATATTCACAGCTAGTTGAAGAAGCCATTAAAGAATCAGTTTCCGTTGATACTTGCTGTTGAATATGAATATACACCTGCAAGTATCGACGGTAGATGATTCTTTCAATAATCGTAGTATTGAATTACCTTGTCTTTTATCTTCAAAAAATGAACCTAATGCTGACTAGGTGTATTTTGCTAGTTTTAAATGAACTAGTCTTATTTGGAACTTACACGCAATCCACATTTAAACCCGATCCGATGTTTTTAGGCGTATTTTATTTTTTTTTAGATTTTTCCTGCGTTATTAGCTACGGTTAATGACGTCATAAAAAAATTCAAGATAACCCAATATTTATATTTGTACTGAGAGGTTTCTTTTTGCTAGAGAGTTTCAATTCTTTAGCATTAACACAGTGGAAATTTGGTAAAAATAATTTCTAATGTCTTAAAAACTCCTATATTATTTGATTCTAGAGAAATCTGAGTTCCGCGGTTTTAGTGCGAATACAATACTTTTCCAATGTAAATACGGAATAAACTAGATACAGTAAAAATTTGGGTCTATGATAGTCGAGATGGGGAAGACCAAGTGCTTCATGTTCGCTCCATTTTTGAGTAAGTCACCTTTTTATCAGCTTTCAAAGTTCTTACGGAATCGTAAGTTGTCAAACAAAATATGATTGATAAGTCCTTTAATAGAATACCAGTGATCGATCAGGGGTTTTTTAAAATCACTTAACACAGAACGCCCTTTCATAGTTGTTTTTATCTTGATGTGAAAATCATGTTTGTTCCCAAAACTATGGTATGGTTATGCGATAATTTTAGAAAAAAGGGTCTAAATCGCGCACATAAGAGCATAGCAGTCAGAGTCTGACATAACGCAATGTGTAATTCGATATTACCAGTTGTCACCTTAGAAGCATGTCTCTGTAACATCAGTTGATATCGGAATCCAGTTTTATCATCTATCGTCGATACTTGCTTTTGGATATGAATATCCAAAAGTAAGTACAAACAGTAAGTACATACTTGCAGTATTCATACTGCAAGTATGAATTTTATGATAAAAATTCGATAATAAGATTTTATTAAAAATATGACAATTCATAAGAAAATCTATTAAAACAATTCTTTTGCCTGTAGAAATAAATGAAATATCCATCTGTAAAAAGAAATCACAAGGCGGTAGCTATACTGAGATTGTGAAGTTATCGTTGCTTCACGATGAGGAAGCAACGATAACCTATTTTCTTTGTAGGTTGACTGTTCCTATGCATCCTTATTTCTTTGAGAGGAGAAACTTTGTCACAATTTCTTTGAGAAAATTGTGTTCCTTTTTATGTTCTTTTTCATTAATTATCAATGTTCTTTATTGATTTCTTATTTCACAGCAATTCAAAGAAATTACCATTTATCCTTCGTGTATTAGTACCTTAATTTATTTTTTTAATGTTAGGTTTTACAACTTTTCACCCTGTCTATGATACCATATAAATTATTGAACATAAATAAAGTTACTTCTAAAAGATCGTAATTTATAAACTATGTAAAGATTCAAAACCAAAAAAAAGATTTACTAAAGTGCAGTTTAACTTCAGTAAACTGTAATACTAAAATAAACTTTTAGAAAATTTTTATAAAAGCTTTAACACCACGATCTCAAAATCTTTAAGACTTTGTTTTATATAAATTTTAACTTTATTGAAATTAGAAATATCAAATTTGTATAAATCATGGTGTAAAAATACATTCTTTGAAAATATTTAAATAAATGTTAAACTTTGTATTTGTTTGTTTGTTTCGAATCTTATACTTTTGTAATTAAAGTGAGATAAAGGTTGACGTATATTATAAGCAAATAAAAAAAAAAATGTTATTTTACTTGGTAAGTAAAAACAGTGGCTTTATACACGCATCAAGTCCTACTACTTGCCCAACATAGCTTGTTCACTGTCACAAACTTTTTTTCTCTCTTGCCTCTACCTCCTTATCTAACAACTAAAAGAACTTCTAGGATGCTACCACGTTTAAAAATACTTGTTTTTCAAGGGTACTTTGACTTTGCTACTACTTTAAAATTCACATGCATACCTTTATATCTTATATTAAAAGTATATGTTGTGTTTATAAAGTATGAGAAATGTTTTTTTACTGTAAAAATTATAAAAAGATCAGTTAAGTAGGATGGTATAAATTAAATCTAATAGTTTAATCTATTTATTTAAATAAATCTGAGTTCCCTCTTTGGTTTATTTAAAGCTTGTATAATGTTCAGGTTTGAAACTTAAGGTTTAACTTAAATACAGGTTCAGATACTTTATTTATTTTTTAAATTTATGATTCTTTAGACTTAAAGTATTTACTTTGTATAGGATTATCCCTTTTAGACAGACATCCGCTATAATCCAAGTACTACTTAAATTTGGCGGAAATCTCTCTAACATACCAATACTTAAAATATAGTTGTGTAAGAATTGAATACAGGGTACCTCGAAACTTTACCTCACCTTATCCGATTCGATTAGCTAATCCTTCAAAATCACTAATCATCAAAAAGTTATTATATGGGGCTGATGTTTTTACACATGTACTACTTTAATCCACTTTTTTACTATACTAAATACTGATAATAAAATATCACTTCGTATTTTTGTTAACCATACATTACTATGTATGGTTAACAAAAATACGAAGTGATATTTTATTATCAGTATTAGTTTCGGTTTTATTGATAGACATTTATAACATTATATAAACAAATTTTGGACTAATGCATTTGAAAATTCGCTTAAACTAGTAATATGACAAATTGATATAGGACAACGACCATTTGGTCGTGAAGCGGCCCTATACGCCAACGCCGCGTAGCGGCCAGGAGGCGAATGCCTCTTGTTATTAATTATAAAAACATTAACGTGCCGTTGTCAAAATTCAAATCAAACCATAGATTTTTTAGCGTCTTTCTTATAAATTGTTTGTTGGAGCATCATTGGGGTATAACATTATAAAAATGTTTTCCGGACGCACAAGTAGACCTGGAAATTGATTTTGTTCCAAGTTTCTACTCTCTAGCCTAAACACACTGGGAAATGACACTACGATGGTAATACATCATAGACACACACACAGAGACGGACAACGGTGTGAAATCAACGTAAAACATCCTAATAACACCATAAAGAGATAATTCAGTTAAAAGTCCATGTTTCGGATTATGAATGCAAACTTATTTATTTTTCTTTAAGCCAATGGCATAAATGAGGAAAAGTAAAATGTCAGTTTAATCCAAAACTGACCACTGTCCACTTGTCCAAAAACGAGTGCTTATAATATCACGGCTAAGAATCTTGGTTGTATGAATATATAAGTCAAAAAAGTATCGTTCAATATAAAACTACGTTTAGGAGGTAGGTATTACAAAAAAAAAATATAGAGGTGGAGATCAAGTACATTTGGTAAACTAACAGTAGCATTGTTTTGTCCAGTTTGGTGCCCTGGATTATGTTTTAAGTTAAATTTGATTGTATTCGTATGGAAGGGCTTATTTAACCAACCGAAATCCAATTTAATTCATACTATTGATTTATGCTTTAATAAATATATTAGGGCAAATCTAACAAAGTCTAAAACTATTAGATTAGAAGTAAAAGACTATAGAGATAGATGAGGGCGTGTTACAAAATATATCTGACCTATGAACCCGCATGAGAAAGTTTAACGGATTATCAAAAATAATTAAAAGTACGTAAACAGATTTTATATTATTGTTGTTTAGAAGCTAAACTTAAAAGTTAATTTTTTGTGTCGAGTTTCAATGATTTAAATGTAACGTTGCAGGAGTTATGCATGCAATGCAGACGAAAATTCAGTTGTTTTCTTGGTTTTCTTATTATAAGACGGACACAATAATTTTCGTGTAATTATACCTACGGTATAAGGTTAGGAAAATTAATAAAAATGCATCGAACATAGCAATCACATGCAGCGTAGCGATACCGAAGTAAAAACACCTAAAGCTTTAAATATCATGACTTTCTGAGGACGAAAAAATCAAGAAGGAACTTGTGAGGAAAAGTACTGAGATACCCCGTACCCGATTTATTTTTTATTTTATTATATTAAATCATTTTTATATGAAAACAGCTTGACGACACCTCTTATGTTGATCGAGACTCAGCCTGTGCTCTCATTTTTCAAGTTTAGTCGATTTAATATTTTATAATTATTATTTTATTAATTAATATTTTTAAGATTTCAACTAATGATATAATTTTAACAAAATAATAATAGTTTTAACACAAATGATAATAATTTTAAACAATAATAATAATTCAACACAATTGATAATAGTTTTAAAAACAAATGATAATAGTTTTAACACAAATGATAATAATACTTTTAACACAAATATAATAGTTTAACAAATGATAATAGTTTTCACAAAATAAATATATTTTAAAACAATAATAATAATTCAACACATTGATAATTGTTTTAAAACAAATGATAATAGTTTTAACACAAATGATAATTTTAACACAATAATAATGTTTTTAATACAAATGATGGTAGTTTTAAACAAATGATAATAGTTTTAACTAACATATTATTATGTGTCAAATTATTATTTAAAAACTTGGATTACATTATAATTACAGTCATCTATTCTGTATTACTTTAATTATCTAAACTACTACGAAATACTATCTAATCTTATAACAGGAAACTGATTTATATTATTTAGTGACAAGGCAGTTAAAATTAGGTAATAAAGTACCAATGTCAAAGCAACTAATACATGGTTTGACTTCAGCAAAATTTGCTGATTCTTTGAAATTATTGTGCCTATATTTGGCGCGACAGGTGACTTAGTGAATGTTAGCTAGTTTAAATAAATAGTTAATTGCTAACCCAATGTTAATATAAAATGTATTTTTATTATTATCTTAAAAGCAGCTTCGTATAAATTTCCAAATAAAAATAACTTCTTAATAAATCAACATTTTAAAAAGAAATATTTCTTTTAGAAAAATTATGTTTAAATTAGTTTCTGTTGTTTTCAAAAGTTTACAAAAAATAAGGGAAAAATAGATAAGTTCAATCTGGGGGATAGAAAATGATGTTATTGAGTGATACGTAGCATATGGAACATGATAGGTCAGGATATATGGCCTTTTCACCCTAGTCATAATGTAGTCTCACTGTCTAACTAATATTTTCTTATGGAAATATCTTGTCAGAAAAGAAAAAGATTAGTAGTTAATACAGAATTTTTCAAAAGAGGAAGAAATAGATTTTTTTCAAAAATCATGTTATTTTAAAATGTTGACAGATATTTAAAAGATAATTTTTCTAAATATAGTTAAATAGTATACTCTGAGATCACTGAACTTTAACTGTGCTTGACATTAAGGTTTTAATGATCATAGTAAATAATGTGATAATACCATAATAATAATAAATAATAATACCACATAGTAAATAAATGTGGTGTGGTGTACTCTTGGTTTGAAGCTCAGTTAGTTAAAGCGTCAGGCATTTTCAAGGTCACCCAAGGATACCTCTAGTCTCAAGGTAGCCTAGGTTCAAATCTCAGTCTGGCCAATTGGTTTTATGCTGAATAGTAAGTCTACAGATGATATCTTTTTTTCAGAATGAGATAAGTCCTGGTTCTCAGGGTTGAATGAATATTGAGTTTGAGTGGTCTTTAAAGTGAAGGTCTCACTTAATTTCAGCTTGCTGCTTAGACAAGTTAATATATTATGGCAACAGGAGAGCATCCAGCATTCGCGAAAATTGTTTGATGTGGATACACGTCTGGTACTTGCTTTCCTATTAACACGCTTACTAAAAAGGCCGTATATTATCAGCATGTCCCATATTGATACTACATGCTTTTGAAAATAACAAATTTTAGATTAATTCTTTCTTTTTGAGAAATATTTTCTTTCCTTCTTAACTTTCTTTAGTAAAATGTTGAGTCTTATACATAACAATTTTCTTTAGTTCGATTTCTTGTGTTTTTTCCTGTATATGATGTTTTCAGTTTCTTATGTATGATTAAAAATTTGAAATGTATTCCTCTAGTAGCCATATGTAAGACCAACAACTTATGTGCTAAGTTTAACTAATGACTAATAAAGTTTGCTAAATGACTTGTATACTTTTTTTTTAAAAAAAATATAAAATCGGGAAAAAACCCATTGACTTGAAATCAGGTACAAGTGTATTTCTTTACGCAATAATAAGTATACTGAGTTACGTTTCAATACAACAAGTATGTCTAAGTATATCCTCTTCTCATCTCCACCACATCTAAATAGCGTAATTTTCTTTTTTAGAATTCGCTAATATTAGTAAATCCTGCTAAATGCGATGCTGAAAGTTGTTATCTTAAAGATGCTTCATAGTTCTTGTACAACTTTTTCAATATTAATTGCTTTTTATCAAATTAGACTATAGCTGTAGTATTTCTCCAGTTAATAAACTGTTTAGGCCTCTGCAGGTGTCGTGAAGATTGAGGTCTTGGAGCGGTGACTGCGTCAATGTATATGAAGAATTCAACGTTTCGCTTTCATCGCGATGTTGGACATCACGGATAAAAACAGCTCTAAAAAACTGAACTGAACGTGTCCTACAGGACACGTTGAAGCTGCCTTCCACAGTTGAAGCGAAACGGATTCCTTATCTACATTGACGCGGTCTCCACTGGAATACCTTACTCTTCATTTCACCAGTTAATATACGAACATTTTGTTTTGTTTATTTCTCTAATACTTATTTTCCTATTGTAAATATTTTTGTTTTAGTTTATATTTGAAGATTATTGTTTTCTCATGTTTAGTATTGGTTTTTACATATTGTCAATGTTTGTTTCACATTGCACGGCACCCCTCTGTCACAATACCAAGGTTTTTTGTTTCATACATCTTACCATCTCTTCATATACAGCAACTACTTGCTGACATTTATTGCTTTTTCTTGTCTTTTTTCCACCCATTTCCATCTCTTGTCGCACCCCTTGGTTTTTTTGGTGAAACTGGTATGTGGAGTAAAAAACTGATATAATTCTAAGGGATTTTCGAAAGATCCCCAGAGCTCAGCAGTTTTCTCCCCCGGGGCTATATACTCATGTACAAATATTTCTCTCTGATATTTTATATTTTACAGAAGTTTATATTATTCATGAAATAGTTTTTTGTTTTGTTACAAAACTTTTTACATACAACTGTTGGATTGGAAGAATTACTGTTTCTCATTCATGTATTGTTAGTCGTTTACAAAGACGCCTCATCAGTAATATTTAGCAATTGCTTTCATGTCTTATGCTTATCTTTTGTTTTAGGTCTATTAAGTCTGATACTCTATACAAACATTTCTCGTTTAGTAGAATGAAAGAAAATAATGATCTTATTTTACTTATTCTTACATGGTGTATAAATTTTAAAAACTTAAAATTTGTTTCTGTGTAAAGTTCTACAAATATAAGTGTTGTAGTTACATAAATATAAAAAATGCTTAGCTGATTTTGAAACTATATTTAAGCGAACAAAATATTTAGATTTAATTTTCTTTACTAATATAATAAAAATCATTCGGTTTGCCAAAACATTTTAACAATTAGTCCAAGAGCCAACTGCAAGTTTGTGGCCTTGGAGCCTCTAATCAAATAACGTGTTCGTTTTTTTTTAAAAAAATGTAAAAAATCAGAAAATAATCCAATTCAGTTGAAATTTGGTACAGTGTATGTACACCCTTGTGTAGTAAAATAAGTACATTAATACGATGATAGATACGTACAATAAATAGTACCATAAACATAAATAACTGAAAAAAAAATAATAATAAAATGAAAATTAAACTATAATAAATAAATACGATAAAATGATAATACATTAATAAAGTTTCAATGCGACAAGTATATCCATAATTTTTGTTGAATCCTAAAAGTTAAGCAACATCGAGCGTGGATGGGCTCCCAATGTGACGCAGTGCCTAGATGGATGACTGCTACAAATATAACGGATAAAGATGTGTTGTAAAAATTTAACGACTTGTATGATCTTGAACGAGCGAAGCGAGTCCAAAGCATGGAGGATAAGCGTAGCGATTCCGATGTGATAACAAAAAGTTCCGAGGTACTCCGTACCCGATTTTTTTAAACTCAATTTAAAATATTATTTAGTATTACCTAACCATTTCGGTAATTATTTATTACCATTAGAATTGTTGCGTCATAATTTATATAGCATTTTAGCACTTAAATAATAATGCAAGTTGTCTTTATATGATACAGAGGATATTCTCCAAGGATAAATTGATATAGAGGAAGAAAAAGAAGGGTAAAAATAAAAACTGCGGTCTAGATATATCTCAAGGGAGGTATAAAATATTGGTAATCATTGCACTACTTACAGGCAAGCACTATTTCATTTCGATTTTTCTCCTTACTCATAGCACACCCCCCTTCGGAAAACACCTGAAATATATCTATAACAGTTTATAACTTTGCCATTTTTCTTCTTAAAGCCGCTTGTTTATTTATTTATATAGACTCCCCAGCTCGCTAGACAAGAAAATCTTGGACTAGTATATCATTTAGTCAATATTTTATTGCTTGTATGGTTTCCACCAAATATTTTATACGCGAAAAAATTGATTTTTGTGTTAGAATTAAGGATTAGTTTTTCAAGTGTTATTAAGGGGCTTAAGTTCTTAGTAATTATAAATGTGTATATTAAATGTTTAAAATATTAGAATAAAACCCATATTTAATAAGAAATTGATTATGACCTGTTCTTAAACTTTTCTAAAATTTTAGGAAAATCATATTCATTTGGCGTATATGTTTACTATTCCTTATTTATCTAGTTGAAATATTGAAAAAGTAATGTGTTGGTAGTAAAAAACAAAAAAAATCCGGCGCGGCACTTCACAAGTCGAGGGGTTTCCTTTGGAAAACTTTCTTTCTTACGCACTAATCCAGTTCTTGCTCCGGTTTTCGGTGTATGCTTCATGGTCGGAACAATAGCACTTTAAGTCGTTTGTCAATTTGCATGGATTTTCCAAAGGAAATGCGCATACCTTAGGTTGTAGTAAACTATACCCGCTCTTGTATAGTCAATACTGTACTACAATTTAGACAGTCATACAGAGCTCAGTTTATGCTAATCCAAAAAATGATTTTGCGCATTTCCTTTGAAAATTCTATGGAAATTAACAGACAAAAGTGCTACTGTTCCGACTATGAAGCATACTGGGAATACCTGAGTAATAACTGGCTGGATTGGTGCGCAAGAGAGCAAGCATTCCAAGGGAAATTCGTCCTTTGGGTCTGTAATGTCAAGCGTCGAAAATTCGCTAAATACATGACACAATGCCATGTAATTACAAATAACAATAAAACAACAAACAATACGAAACATCAAAAATGTTGTTAATTGCGAAGCCATATTGTGTGCTCCCACATTGTTGGCCTCTGGCCACAGTAGCGGCTACGGGCCCGCATGGTCTTTATTTAATACTCATTGAAAAATGTAGTTCATAATACATTTTTCAAAATTAGTTATACTTATAATTATAACTTATCATTAACGTTATTTTCTTATAAGTACATAAGATAAGTACTTGATGTGTGCATAAATGTATAGTCTTACAATATTAATATAATTGGAAAAAAATATTTAACATTAATAATAAAAGTGAAAAAGTAGAAATAAAATTAAACAAATTATGCAGTTTTATCAGTAACGATTTTTTTTCTTTAGCTTAATTGAATCTAATTTTTACGGAACTTTTTTTTATGAAAACACTTAAAACCTGATAAATTAAACATTTGTTCTGTAGGAAAATACTGAAATCACAGGAATTATTTTGCTAACAAAGGTATAATTGTCACAGTAACTATTCATTTATTTACCATCTAAAAATCCAATTTTTTATTTAACATTTAAACTTATTTTTACTCTCCCCCTTCCCCAGTCGGGCTGCATCAGCCTGTGTTTTTTTTTTATAAAATTCCAATTTCATGTTGTTAAAAAACGGGAAAAATTGCCTGCTGCTTTTTCCCGAAAAATCAACCAGGATCCCATTGTTTTATTTAATACGCCTTCTTTTATTTATAATTATCCCTGCATTTTGCTCTTTTTAAAATAAACGTCATAGGATGCATTTTGTTATTTTAATCTCAATCCCTCCATTTCCATTATCATCTCATTATGTTATTTTTAATGATTTCAAAAAAATTAAGAATTAAATTCATTGCAGCAATTTTAGGTTTACAGTTGCATCCTGTCATTTTAGAATAAAATGAGGCTTTGTTCGACATTTATTGAATTAAAATCCTATGGGGGAAAAGTAAAATTTTAATTCAATTTTATAAAACCTTTTTTGTAATTTGAGAAAATAAGTGTGATCGTTATTTGGTTTTTAAATTTTATATAAACTCACATTTAATCTATTTTAAATTTAGGTTTGATTATATAAGCGGCCTTAATTAGGTAAATAGTTATAATTTTGAATTTAATTTGCATTACTGATTAAAATATCTTTAGTCAATGCTAATGTGTAACGCATGCAGCTGTTACTGGTAAAATAAAATAATTATAGGTTTGTAAAAATAGAAGTCAGATTAAATGTATATTTTAAAATTTAACCATAGTTACCATTATTATTTTTACAAAATAAAGGAAACCTGCGCTCCTATTAACAATAACTCCTATATTTTGCTCAGCAAAGTGATACCAGGTATCTTTAGTACAAGACTAGACAGTGAGAAAATTGAAAAATGTCTTGAATTTCGTACATGCATTCTTGAAATATCTTCCTAAAAAATGTTTAAGCAGATTCTTAAGAAGTTCTTTTTTCTACCTCTCATTTATACCATAGCTATTATAGGTAAAGTATTGTGTTTACAAAAAAAGCGAAACTGGAAAGTCACCTGAATTACCCGTTTTTGGGGTTTATAATACCTCTGGTATTCTGTGTGCGAGGGTATGAGCATGTGGGAGCATCTGTGTACCTCCCATGACACCCCCATGGGAGGTACGATGCTTATGTATTAATGCCCATGTTGAGCATTAATGCTATACATTTAGTTCCCACTAAAGGTATAGGATCATCCGTGTATAGGATCTTCGAGTAATCTAATAATTCCATCATAGCGAAAACAAAAAAAATATCTTTTTATCTTTTTCTGTTAAATTCTGCTAACAGTAGGTTTCATATTTACTATTTACTCTTCTTTCTGCCTTCTTAAAGAGGGTACGAGGGTAATCTTTCTAATCAGGAATTTAATGCATTTTCCTAGCGATAAAAATTGTAAAAATTGTGTAAACCAATCCATTTCAGTTTTTAAGAGCCTTCCAGGAAAAAAATATTATCAAGTATTTTTTAGGTGAATTGCTTTAAGTTAAAAATGTTATTTTAGTTATAAAAAAAGTTTTATTTTTTAAATGATCACATTTTTTATTGCCTGTTATAAAAATTATTGTTAGTCACTATAAATCGGGTTTTAGAAGTGCCTCTTTTCCTATTTTATAAGTCATTGGTTAAAAAAGTTATTATATTAGTGGGACGGTTTAGAGAAATTTATCGAGTTTTCAGTTGTTGTAAAAGTTTATTTCAAATTACTTTTATTAAAATTGAGTGTTGAAGTAAGTTCATATTAAAGTCCTTGCATCAATATGACGGACATCGGAAATGTCCTTTCTATGCGTGGATGTGGCTACTGGTAAACACCAATAGCCATATCTATATAGTATTTTATTTATATTTTTAAGATATGATATCGGACTTAAATTTGAGAAAGGCAGAGATGGAAAATATACTTTAGTCAGGTTAACATTTATTCATGCATAGAAATTCTTATGAATAAACATACTAATAATTAATTTCTATTTATTTTCAGATGGTGATTAGTTGATCACATTATCACTTAGAGTAAGTTCTACATTATTTTTTTAAAGGGATAATATTGTTCCATATTTTATCTCAATGAGATTATTTTTCGATTTCTTATTTGGGAAATAAAAAAATAGCTTATGAGGTTGTGGTCATAGAGGGGGTAGAGATGGAGGGGATTGGGATTGTTTTTAAGGGGGACTCACAATCAAGATAATATATATATATATATATATATATATATATATATATATATATATAATGTATGTATGTATATACGAGATTTTGTTCCTAGACATTTCTATATGACACGAAAATTCTCGAACACTTTCTCGAAATAAAAACTTTTTTTTCGAAATAAAAATTGGTACAAAAATCAACCTTGTTAATGGCCTTAACCTTATTGTTTATAAAATATGTGTGAGTTTCCAAAAAGTTTTTAAACCGGGCTGAAAATTTTACTGTGCTCTGTGTACGGTTAACAAAAAGAGGAAGTCAAATTTCACTATCTAGTTCCGGCGTTATTTATTGACATATTTAACGTATTGTATACAAATCACGTTTATTGATTTAAACATTTTACAATTCACTTATATCAGATCGAAATGAAACTTAGTACGAAAAATAACCTTGTTTAAGTCCCAAAGCTTATTTTTATGAAATATGTGTGACGTCATTAACCCACAATAATGACCCCGTAAACATTTCAAAAAATCATAAATCCCAGTTGAAACTTAGCTTATATCGTATAAACTAGGAATATGACGAACTGATATAGGACAACTACCATGTGGCCGCACACTAATGCAGATAATGAGATGAAAATGGCAAATTTATAGGACAACAAAATACCAACGCTTTTGGCACGCAAAAGCGTGCCCAATTCCCAAACGATCCAATCATTTTTCATTAAATGAATTTTCGAAATTTTTGCTGAGTCATGATTGCCGATTAATGATGTAATAAACGTGTTATTTTCTGGATAGTACATCTCTAACAACAACTTCTACTCTTGAAACCATCATGAAACACACTTGGAGCTACGATGATAACAGACAGACAGAAAACTTTGTAAAACTACTTAGAAGGCATTTAAAATACTTGAAACGGATAATTCTCGGTTTCGTATTGTCATTGTAAAGTAATATTTTGTGATTTAAATGAGGAAAAATAAACTTTAGCCTTTGCAATGAATAGCTGTCTGTCCCTTATGACCGTCTTGGCTCATGGCTATCCTGAATGCATGTATTTAAAAATACATGAATACTCTCTTGCATTTGTTTAACACCACACTGCGAGATCAAAAATTTAAAGACAATTTTCAATCGCATTGGTAGGTATTTGCTGTGTAAATTTACTCCAATTTAGAAGTGCTACAGTGTAGCCAGAAGAAGTAATATACTGTCTCTCAGTTGAAAAACAAAATAATTTCTGTACTTAGCAATTTGCCGGACTAGTAAACGCCCTCGTATATTATTTAACCCTTTCCTTGTTGGGGCGCTTTTAAAACTTAGTTTATTATGTTGTGTTGTTATTCGAGAACTGGTTATAGCGGGGCAGCAATCTCGGGGTCCTTTTCCTTAATTAGCTCTTAACTTTGGGTTTAATACTAAAACTAAGAACCCTTGTTTTTGGGCCTTCCTTCTTCATTTAACAAACTTTTAAGAAACTCTCGGACCCTACGGGCTCCTTGGCCCTTAAATTTCAACGTCTGCTTAAAATCTTAAAACTTAAAATACAAAACAATAGAATTATTGCTTCAACATTAAAGCATTATTTTTTATACTTAAATTCTAAACTAGTTTTAGTAACAATGAAGACAGCTTATTATTAATGTTATTTTGAACATTTGTTAATAATAATGATTAAGGCCGTCTCGCTAAGAGTAAGTGTAAAATTTACTTAAATTAAAATATTTTCTCTCCAAAGTAAAGTATTAAACACAGAACTTATTTTTCTCATTTTACATCTACACTTTTGATGCCATGTTTTAACTTTTAACTTTGCATGTGATTCTAGGTTGACCGCCTAGCAAGTAGGCCCGCGTTTTTCTGCCAACTCCCTTAGATATAAGACAGTGTTCTACCTTATGAGTTTAGTGCAGGCATTTTACGTCTAATCGTCTAATCCACTGAAGAGCCGTGACTTTTTACTCTAAGGTCCGTATTCAAAGACATTTTCCTAACCTAAACCTAACAATTTAAGGAGACCATAGGAAAATGTCTTTGAATATGGGCCTAAGTTTCTATAAATATATAAATAAATAATATATATATATATATATATATATATATATATATATATATATATATTATATATATAATATATATATATACTATTTAGGTCCTAAATTTTGCCTAAGCCCAGGTTCATTTAGGTTAGAGATCTTTTACGAGTACCTGACATCGCACAGGCTCGGAACCATTAGGTTAACGTCCCTTTCGAAGGACGGCACGTGAAATAATTTCCATCCCTCGCATGAAAATCCTACAGGTCCCGACGGGGATTGAACCCGGACTGTCTTGGAGCGTGCTAACCATTACACCGTCGGGACCTCATGATTGCATGTGCTTCTTTGAGGCTAAAATTAACCATTAAAGTTCTAAAATAAAATGGTTCTAAAATAGAACCATTAAAGTGCCCCTCTAATTTCTTCCTTATTAAATAACTTACTGACCTAAATTAAGGCTTAAAAATAAATAAGGGCCTTTGGCCTATAGCCGCTACGTGGCCCGGGGACTTTCTGTGGTCACATTTTAGTCGTTTCGCTTTATTTGTTTTTTTATTACTATTTTTTGTAACATGGTATTTTCCACGCATTTAACGAATTTTCATTTCAAAAATACATTTCTGCGGCTCATACAACATATTAATCATGAATTTGGATTTATTGATACAGGAATATTAAAAAGCATAAGAATAATCCAATAAGTCCACATATACCTATATCCGTTAAGTAGTTTAGGCTGAAATGTATATAAAAATATCGTTCGCTTGCTTAGTTTTTGCTTTGTGTTCAACACAGGAATGGCAAATTTAAGATTTTATTAGGTAGGAATGCACATGGGCATAAAAAGAATCCAAAAAGTCTCATATATCAAAATCCGTTCTGTAGTTTGGGTTAAAGGTGTGTCAATGTAAATTGAAGGAAAAATAATAAAAAGTCGTCAAAAATTCTATTTTTCTCCTCTTCTACTCGGACGATTTAGATTTTTTTTATTTTGATATAAAAGATACGCCCTTTAAAGATATTATAATATTATTATGTGCCTTTAGCTCTTTTTAAGCTACAGACTCTCAAAAACCTTATGGCAGTTTCTAAAAATATGCTACGTGTCAAAAAAATATTTAACTTTCAGAGACCTTGCGAATCAGAATTTCAAAAATCGAAAGTGATTACTTTAAAATGGCTGACAATAAAAAAATGAAACTACGTTTATCATCTATAGAGAGGTCTGTGTAAAATTTAACTCTATTGGTTAACTCTTAGATTTTATCGATTTTTGCTCACTCGGCTTAAGAGAGCTTCCTTTTAGATTAACACAGTCAAAAAATTATTTTTTCGAACAGCCCAACTGAAGTTTAATTGTTGTTGTACCAAGTTACAACTTTTTAGCTTAAACATTGCGGGATTTATGCGTGATAGAGACACAAACACTCATTGGACTTATGCGTGATAGACAGGAATCATGATAAGAATCACTTAGAACTTCCTAAAATCACCTAAAACGGATAATTCTAATAAAATCATATTTTCAGATTTTATGTTGAATACAAAACATTCCTTACGGTAGTCGATGAGGAAATTTAAAAACAAATACAATTTTAAAAATGTTTTTTTCACTCATTAAAGAAATTAATTTTGCCCTTATCTTCTTAAAGTTGTTCGTTTTAGATTTTTAATATGGTTTAATATTTTGAATAAATTTATCATCGATATATTTTGTTTTATTATATATTAATATAATGCATTGTGCATACTAATGATAAATACATGTGAAACGATTAAGAAGAACATTACAGTACAGTGATGTGAGGTCTTGTACCTCAGCAACAGGTGTCCATGTTCGTGTACTTTAAAACTAAACCACAATAACAAATATAGTAATTTACAATCTATGTACCCATTCTTAGAGTATTCTTTGACAGTTTTACAACACTAGGTTAACTTATGTTTTTAAAGTAGATCTTTTAGAAATCTATAATGCTTTAAAATTGATGGCTTAAGGTATAAAATACTGCGCGTTTGTTATTCGATGTTATGATAAATGTCGAAAATGTGTAAAAAGTTTTAATTGTACGGGCTTCGTTTTTAGTATTTGATAGATTGTAAAATTATTAAAACTTCATTAAACGCAACTTAGATTCTGACACATCATATCGTTTTCTGAATCCTTATTCTGGAATTTAGGCAAGTATAGATCATAATTTTTTCTTACAATGTATCTTCTTTATTCTTTCATTTAAAAGCTCTTTTACCTAAAGCGTGATTCAATGACTAAATGGTTGGAGACTCCTTGTGGATTTTAAAGCTTCGACCTCTGAGATAAAAGCTCAGAAGTCCCTATAATGAAGCTTATTATTACAGGACTAAACTATAATAAGTATAGTGAAAGTGTTCTCATGGCGACTCGAGTCACTATTCCACCTGTAGATTTACACTCGGCAACTACGCCACTTTTCCTCATCTGATAAAAACTACTCTGTTCAGCTATAATTTGTTATACATAATAATATGTAAATTAAAATGTTAATGAAAATGTATCATAGTTTACTTTAATCAGCTTGTATTTCACTTTTTACTTATTATATTAACTCTTATATGTTTTCTTATTTGTAGAGAAAAGTAATAAAAGATTAAGCTGAAGTTATTAATAGCCCTCTAGGAAATAAAGGATCTGATTATAGTTCTATTGTTCCTCTAGTCTAGAATTTATATATCATACAACGCTCTTTACTATGTTTCAATAACCAAAGTAATTTAAAGATGATATTACGATACTTGAACGTTTTCATATTTGTTTGGCCGATATAATCTCTATATTTTTTCCTCCGATACATTTCTAAAGAATTGTGGAAGTTCACAAATCGTAACAATACCAGTAACCTAGTTTTTGTGGGCTGAATCCAAGTCGGCTTCGAAATCAGATTCCCGACTCGTCTCCCGGAATATTTGGTAAACATTATTTTCAAACAAAAAATGTATTTATTTTTATCAATTATTAAAAAGATATTAAAAAAGTCTAATAAAGTGATTTTGTGAAAGTAGAATTTACTGTGTTGTAAATGTTTTTGACAAGTTTTATAATACTTTTCATATATTATAAGCTATAGATATCGACATTTCATTAAATTAGTTTAGAAGATTTTGAATATAATTAATTTTTCGTTTTCTATTACTATATACTTTTAATGAGAGCATTCCGCCCACAGTTCAGGCTCAGGAGCTGTTTAGTCAAAGCCGAGTTGGACCAAAACTTTTGATTTCGTGTGCCGAGTTGACTAGCCCTTTTTATGGTGTTTATTTATCTGGGGTAAATTTTTTCTGGGCACTTTATTGGTGGAACTTAAGCTAGAAAATTTTATCCAGTTTTTCTTTAAATAATCAACCTAAATACAAGTCAATAGCTCTAAGAGGTATAAATAGGTAACATATAAAGAGCTATATTCTTTCACTTATCTTATTTTTACCGTAGGTATATTGAAAACAATAAAGTGTTCGCAGTGGATATTGGAAAACAGGGATTTCACCTGAATTTTTGATTTCCTGAAATTCATTTAAGAGTTCTGTTTTTCTCTAGTTGGTCTGTTTTCTACATGTTTGTGTTTGTATTTGACGTCATAAGATAAGATTTATTTTTAATGGATTACAACATTATTTACAATTTAAAAATTTGATTCAAATCAGCCAATGCTGTGGTCAGAGTTCGCTGCAGTTAATTTTTCATATTTACAATATGACGTCATGAACCGTCATAAATAACTAAGATAAATTTCAAAATTCATTAAAGCGACAAAATATAAGATCGATAAATTCGGCGACTATAGTTGGTTTCAAATATAAGTAACTAACATATATGCCAAGTACCATCTCATTATCAGCTTTATCAAAACATATATTCATACACACACACAACACATATATATATATATTATATATATAATATATTATATATATATATATATATATATATATATATATATATATATATATATATATATTTTTTTAAAAACACTTTAAAAATAGAAAATATAGACTTTGACAAAATGTATTCTTATAAGCATGCAAAAGTATAATGTTTTTCTGAAGTGAAGGGAGGCAACTACGATGTAATTAATGAGGCAGTTTGCTTAATCTGAAGACTAGCGAATAGAGACTAAATTGATGTTTAGTGACGTATATTTTTTACTGTCAGGGTTTCTACTAGTTTTCCTCTAAAACCCATATTTTTTTAGTTATACGGGTCAGTATTTTTTTATGGTGTAATGTTAGCCCTGCAAAATGTAACCTTCTCGTTTTTAACGGTAATCATTACGGAACGTTTTGTATGAATATTGTAGAACTATATGGTTTGCCACTGGAACTATAAAAAATACTACTTGCAGTGCTATCTTTACTGAAGATGTGAAGTTAAGCTCCCATGAGCGTAGCAAATTGATATGTTCGGAAAATTTCTCTTGAGTTAATTTTATTTTAGTGGGTCTCATTTAGCAAATGTTGCTCTGAATCTTTTTATTATATTATAGACTGCAGCCACATATATTTTAACATTTTATTTATCAAGAAGCTTTGCGACCAAATATAAGCTTGCTATACCTTTTAAAAAATCTTTTTATTTATTTTATAACGGGTTATTTCCTATAGATATAACTTAGCAATAAAAACTAAGTAAAGGTCCAGTGTTTATGTTGGTACCATTGATTTTTTATATTTAATACTTTCTATATATACAAGAAGAAAAATAGAGATAAAATATAGCTGCAATATTTGTAGGGATGAAAAAAGTGGATTTTTTATTGCGAAGAAAGATGTTCATTGTTAAGATTTCATTTCTATTTTATAAGTTAAAGTTAAAATGATATTGTATGTAATAAATAATATAAAAACCTTTTTTCCTTCTTAATCTTAAACGAAGTTATATTATTTTAAGAAAGCATAAACCTGATCTTAGAATCTGAATAGAATTTAATTGGTGTTTTGAATCAGTGAAGTTTAGGCAAAGGAAGTCAAATATTAATTAGTAATGAGTAATACTTTACATGACCCCAAAAACCAATTTGACATTTTCTCTATTGGGAATCCCTAAAATTCTCCTCCCTTCTTATGAAAGGGGGTTAAATATCTCAAATTTTAATTGCTTTAATATTGTATTTTAAGTTCTTGGCAAAATATGAAATGTCAAAGGCTAGTTTTCTTTTTTAGATTAAATTTTGCTTTTTCTGTAATCTCTAGTTTGCAATTTCAGCTCAAAAATGTAATTACTTAATGTCGAGGTTATTGAAAGTAACTTGCGTCTACATGTGCGAACAATGAATTTGCTCCAAGTGGTCGTTTTGTTTTGGGTTCTTCACACGGCAAATCCTCCTACAATAATTATAACAACTATTACACTGCTTAACATTTTCCTTCTTTATCTCCAACAGAGATGGGGAAGCAACACACTTTTAACGGCATCACAGTTTATTCTTTAAATCTCTAGATTATTCTTCAGAATCTTTAGATTGCCTAACTGTAGATATTTCTTTTTGCAGCTTGAAGGAAAATATTTAAAGCTTGAAGGTTCTGTTTTTCTTTTTGTTTGATTTTTACTTTTCCTCATTTATACCGTAGGTATATAGGAAAAGTATGTGTTTACAAAAAAATCCGAAACCGGGATGTCACCGGAATTATCCATTTTAGGTGTTTTTAAAATCTCCTGGATAGTTTTCAGAAATTTGTATACCTTTACGTAATAAATAAGTACACCAAATCGCGTTTTGTTTTAATACAGCAAGTATATCAATATCGTTTTGTTGGATCATAAAAATTTATTAGCATTGAGCGTGGTCAGTACTGTATGTGCGACCAAACGGATCTTATTACTATCTGAGGACGAGCGAAGCGAGTCCAATACGTGATTGTGAATGACTCACTACTACTCTATATGAAATTCCAAAAACAACAAAAGTAATACAAGTACTCAAGTATGGATTTTGTGTGAAATCTGGACTAACAAAGAGTTATTAGTGCCTTATTTTCCTTTTTTTTTTATTCAAATTTGATATGTTCATATTTAAGATTGTGATTGCTCTCTAACAGAATTCCTCCTCAAAATCTTATTAATTACTAATATACTAAGTTTTTATTGTACTTCAGTCAGATATGAGAAAATAGCTTTGTCCTGATGACTAAACATTTTTGAAAACACTTTACTGGTGACCTGTTAAAAGAAATATAATTATTCTGTTTGAATTAGAAGAAAAGTAAAATCTTTGGAGCACAATCTTGATCTTGATGTGATGTTACATTTTTAATGTTATTGTAGAAGACGTTAATAAATAAGATCCTAAATATTTTAACTATGAAATAAAGACAAAAACCAATAGATGTGTAACAAATTTTTACAAAACTTCAAATAAAAGGGGAAAACGTTGTAAAAGAGGGAAATAGAAGGAACTAATCCCCAGAATTGGCCATACGGGTGCCACTGACTATATTATGCTTAAGACTTCCCTGGGAGAAGGGTGAAAAATAAGGGTAAAAATTTGTAGAAGGGCCCAGATGTCCCTAACACCCTATAAGATAGATCACAGGAGCTTTATGTATTTATTAACACGGGTTATAGATATACTGGTATGTTATAAAGTACTCGAGATAAGCGTAGTAAATGGGATGACAACGGATGACAATCTCATATTAGAAATATTAGAAGGGAATGTAGAGAAGAGATAACTAACCATAACAACATTTCAAGCAGGTGGGTGTCTCTCCAAGCATTTCGATTATTGTCAAAACTTTGATTTCAAAGTATTATACTATAATTTTAATTTTAATCACGAATTTGAAATACTTAGCGTTTGGTAATAAAAACTTACAGTCCGCATTGAGCGGGTTCATTGCTGATTAGGTGACCGCCGAGAATGAAACGGATGTATTTACTATCTGAGAACGAGCAAAGGAAGTCCGAAGACGTGTCGCAGTATAAATTTGGCGAAATGTATATTCTGAGGACGAGCGAAGCGAATCCAAAGTTGGATAAGCGTAGTGAATCTGATGTGGTGGTAAAAGAGGTTTTGAGGTACCCCGTACTCGATTTTTTTAATAAACATTCTGTATTCTGTTGGGGGATGAAAACTTAAAGCGTCTTTCTTATAACATGTTTCTTTAAATCGTTAGTGTAAAAATGTAAATTGTTTTCAATTATTGGATAGTTTTACTTTAAATAGAAAACTAGGGAAAAGCGTGGGTGACTGACACTAAAAGCAAAAAAACTTGAAAACACACAATAGCTCTAAAGATCAACTAACTATAACAGTGGAGGGTGACCCGACCTCTGCTCCTACTCCAAGGGTCAGTACCTTGTTAGGGTTTTTTTGTCAATAGCAATCACTTTTTGTTGTTGGTATGTCACATGACATAAGGACTCAAAATTCGATATCCCTAACCATATGACTCTTTACAATAGTCGAGTCAATAAAAAAAACCTTTTTAATAATTTCCCCCCTGTATATTTGTCCTGACCTGTAAATAAGAAAAAAATGTCCTTTATTTAAAAAAAAAACAATGAAACATATTTGTTATTGATGAGCAAAGTGTACTTATTAGAGTGTCATTAGATGTGTTTCATATTATTTGTACTTTTTTTTAAAGTATCATCTGTCTTTAGTGTTTTTTGGTAACGTAACAGGATATTACTTATTACTTAATGGTGAGGCTATAAGTTTACAAGCTTTAACGGTTTGTGGATAGTTTACTCTTTAGTAATGACTTCAATTTAAGCTCAAATTAAAGTTGAGTATCAAAGAATTAAGACATTTGCTTGTATTTGAACTTTTTCTAATTTATACCATAGGTATGTAGGAAAAGTATTGGGTTTGCACAAAAATCCGAAAACGGGATTCCATCTGAATTTTCAGTTGCAGGTGTTTTAAGACCTTCAAGTGGTTTTCACAAAGTTTTCTGTGTGTGTGTTGTCATCGGATCTCCCAGTGGTACCTCTTTATGGTAGAGAGTTGAAACTTAAAATAAAAATCAATCTTAATATCCGGATGATAATTTTTTGGTGATGCATTAACCCGCACTAATGACTCTGCAACAAATTCGAAAATTCTTTAATTGATTTGAAATGTGACACGCATGTTGTCATATATAAGGCTACATATGTGCCAAGTTTTGATAAAATGACTTGTATCTTTCTTAAAAATTTGGAAAATAATTCGTTTGAGTTTAGTACAAGTATATCCCTTTGTAATAAATAAGTATTAGTTATTACATTAAGAGATATGATTTTACATGCGGCAAGTATGTCTACGGTTTTTGTTGGATCATAAAAGTTAACAGGATTAAGCGAGGACAGTGCCTGGATGGGTGGCCACTGGAAATTTAACGAATGTATTTAATTGACACAATATAATTGTGCGAGAGACACCTAGGAAATGTAACAAGCAAAATGCAATGCTACATCTGGGAACTGTTCATCATTCGACATTCGTCATCATTGATGGCTCGACATAATGTCATGTCCCACTCTGTTTCGTTACGTCTAACTCATCAGGGCGCCGACAGAGCCTGAACTCACTCTGACCTTCAATTAATTCCGAAGAATATAATGTGAAGTACTTACCAGAGACGAGCGGTGCTCTCTTACCGCCATCATGCATGGCAAGCAAAACATATATCATTTGATACTACCGAGTTTTGCAAAACATGAATAGTTGACACAATATAATTGTGCCAGAGACACCTAGGAAATGTAACAAGCAAAATGCAATGCTACATCTGGGAACTGTTCCGCCTGATGAGTTAGACGTAACGAAACAGAGTGGGACATGACATTATGTCGAGCCATCAATGATGACGAATGTCGAATGATGTAACAGTTCCCAGATGTAGCATTGCATTTTGCTTGTTACATTTCCTAGGTGTCTCTCGCACAATAATATTGTGTCAACTATTCATGTTTTGCAAAACTCGGTAGTATCAAATGATAAATGTATTTAATATCTGAGGTCAAGCGAACCGAGTACGAAGACGTGTTGGAGTATAAATCTGGCGATTGTATAATATTAGGGCGAGCGAAGCGTATCTGAATTAGTGAAGATGAGCGTACCGAATCCGATGTGATGAGGAAAAGGTCCGAGGTACCCTATATATATATCGCTTTCTGTAGGTTACTGTAATTTTGTACTGTTTTTGTTACAAAAACAGTAGGCGTTCATGTTACTTCTTTGATGTTATAAAATTCAACCTGTCGAACTTCTCTATAGTAAAATATCTTCATATTTACACTCTTTGCAGACCGTTTTTTTTTTGACATTTTATATTGAGTAATACGACAAGAATTATTGTTACAAGTATTAGAGTTAATATAGTTTCATGGCTTGAGAAGTCTGGTAAGAGAAACAATCCACCGATTGCACTCTGGCGGGAGTTGATAGATGAATTATTTAGTATATGGAATATTATAGTGATAATTATATTGCAAGAGATAGATTGGATAGTTACATTATATAGATACATAATATGATAGATTTAGATAAACGTTAATTCGGATAAAATACATAAGTTAGATAGGTAATAAGTTTTAAGATCCTGTAGCCCCCGACACCAAGGGTTCACAAGAAGCATATGATGCTTCCTAGTCCCTCCCGATGTTGGAAGCTTTGCAGACCGAGCTCGTAAATTTGTGAACATTATTGTTTATTTTGTTTCATACTTATTTGTAATTTCTTATTTTACGTTATAAAATATTAAAAAAAACATTAAGACTTAAAAAATTGCGATGCAAAAAGTCAAAAACCTCGTAATTAAATCAAACCTTGTTAGCGTTTTCTAAAAAGAATGATAAAGGTTTTCTTAATCTTCTTCTTGAAAATTGGGACATTGTTATATACAATTCCACCCAGTTGGCCGAATACATAGGCCTGATAGTGTTATAAAATTGTGTTTTAGTTTGCAAGTTGTGCTCCGTTAACCTAATCAATCTAGAATGAAATGTGTGGATGAACAGAAAACACTAAGAACCACTTTATGTTTACGTTTTATTCAATATATTAATATGAAAAGCAAAGCGCGAGTTTAAAAGCTGTCTGAAGACAGCTTTTAAACTCGCTGTGTACAGTGGTGCAGTCTTTTAATTCGTTAAAAGACTGTACACTGTACCTTGTGTAACAGGTGCATAATAAACTGGAACATTGTAGACAAAAGCCCACAAGAAACATAGCTTGTAAAGCATAAAATATAATACTGTATAAGATTCATAAAAGTGGAAATATCCTGGCTTGTGCGCTTGTAGTTAAGTCAACTCATTTTTAGTTCACAAATTGAAACATATCTTTTAGAAATCGCTTTAAAAATGTGTTTTTTCCGTTAAAACGCGAATAAAATGTAGAACGCTCATGTACCGCTATTCGGAAATTAAACTCATGTAATAATTATTATCAGTTACAAAAAGAAGTTTTTAACAAAAAAAAATTAGCACGTGTTAAAAGAAAAAAAATACTTATTTTTTATATTGTTCCACAGCTATAACTTTTTACTATCATTTGAAAGATAAAAGGTGAAATAATAGTACTTTGTAACTGCGAAGAAGCTCAGGGTAGCAGCAGGTGATGTCCAAATAGCTTTAGCAATCAAGCCTGGGTCAAGTATAAGCTTCCTTTACGCAATAATCCAAGCTCAAATCCTTTTAAAAATAAGTATAATGGACTTTCCCTGTACTTCGTTACTTAGTCAAAAGAATAATACTTGATTTTTTCTTTAATTTACTGAAAAAATCTAATTTTTTTTAGTGTAATTGGTCATTAAAGTTGAAAAAAATCTTATTTTTACACAAATTCTTTTTTAATAAACTTTCCTGCAACGACAACGCACTGATCCAAAACTATCTTTATAACCAACCACAAGTTGTAAAGAAAATCATGGAATAAATTGTAAAGAAAAACCTAACTGACCATTTAGTTTTTATTCTTATCACTGGACATTACATCTTCCGCGAGTTACAAAAAAAATGAACTGCGCTAAATAGTTTATGTTTCTTTTAAAGTAATTATTTGTAAAACGGTTCTTTCGTATACATGTAATTAATAATTGAACAATCTTCAAACTATAAGCGAATTTCCCTTTTTCTTCGATAAAGCGTACATTTATATAGTTACTCGTTCTGAAAACAATTGTTTTTAGTGCACCAATTCTTTAAATATTATTCTAGTGCCAATTTTAAAACTCATAGTGGGGAGCTTGTGTTTGTTTTGCATTAAGCAGTTGGTTGGACATGTACTGTCAGCTTTATTTTGAGTTGGAAAAAGTACTTTCATTTCGAATTTCATGAATTGTATAAAATAATTAAAAACATAAAATAGACAAATTACAGAAATCTCAGTCTGGAAGGGCTAAAAGACTTAAGCCCACATTCAATAACATTTTCCTTAAGGATGTCTTAGCTTCCTTAAGGAGACCTAAAGGCAACCTGCAAATTTCTATAATAAAATTGCGTTTATAATGTTGTTCGGATGAATGGAGTGGAAGAGAAGTGGAGGTGGAGTCGCATTCGCATTATTCATTAGAACCTTATAATATTTTTTGATCTCATGATACATTATAAAATTTTGATTGTAATCAGAGGTGCTCTTCATACTACTATCAGTGCTGATAAATTAAATTAGAGTAATTTATGGTAATTTGATGGTTGATAATTTTAATTTTTCATAAAAGGAAAATTTAAAATGTTATAACTTTTTAACCAGTAAAATACGCTTATTTTATTCTGAAAATTCACATAACTTTACATTAAGTATGATCTGCTTTAAAAAGGTAAAGACTAACCTTTATAATAAACCTTTCTAAAACTGTTAGGATTAACTAGGCTCTATATATTATCCTTAAAAGAACTTTTTAAGCAAAAACGTTTTAGGTTGGAAGTTATTTACCGTCAAACATTTTCCTTCTTTCAAGTGATGGATGTCCACTATTAAAAATAAGAGAGATGGAAAGGAGTGAAAAAGCCGATGGCGAATTTTCCAGCAAGGTGGTATATTTTAAAAGGCCCTAATTTCTCCGACATACGTATGCAAGGGTTGCAACCCTTGGCTATTTATTAAGGTCCGCTACATAACTCTTCCCGGTCTTTTAAGTCACGTACACTTATTATATCCGAGAAGGGTTTTCTATATAGCACTAGGAAACCTCACTCCAATTTTCTTCCGTTCGATCCATTAATAAAAAATCCTTATTTTTTTCAAAAATCCATCAGTCGAACGTCCGAGGGCTGAATATCAACAGTGTTTATGTCGCTGGTTTTCACTTATTTAACAGCTTCCGTTCCTACGTTAGGCCCCTTTTCTTTCTTCGTCCATTTCATATTCCTTCCCTTAATCCCTATACAGCTCTCATCTATTTTCAATCAATTATAAATTGAAGGCTAAGTCCATCTATTATACACCCAGAAAAATGCGGGTTATTCTCTAAAAGGATAAATTGATATTTTGCAATAACAAAACATTAGAATTCTGTAAAGTTTCTGTGTTTTTTTCTAAATATCTAAATCTAGTTTAAAAATGGAAACAAAATGACATTATTGCTAGCGCGAGATCTTTTCATATCAATTCTTTGCTGTATAGACAGTCTGAGGAAATTGATCTATACAAAGATATCGTAAATCCTTATCACCTAAACTTCTAAATAAATTACAATTAATGGAATATTAAAATTAATGTACAATTAGTGTGCAAACAAAAATGTATAACGTTATTCTAACTCGGTGTACATAATGAGATGTTTACCACATGATAATACTTAGTTTGGTCGCAGTAGATTGTTACACTTCTTTTGTCACTGTTACATGACTTGCTACAATCGCTTTTTTTTGCAGGCGCAGCGCGCTTTTCTTTACAGGTTTACGTATTGAGTATCTTTGTTATAAATGTTGTATCTAAAATTCCAATACTAATATTTTTTTCTGATCCAACCGTTTAAGGTCATTTAAGTACTTTTTTTTCTTTTAAAGTCTCCATTCACGCTCAGTTTATTACTTCGGCCGGCGGTTAACAGTCTTGTCAGTTTTAACACTGTTAACAGTCTTGTCAGTTTTAACACTGTTAACAGTCTTGCTGAACCGTGTGTCGACACAAGGGCTGGACTGTGCCGTCCGATTTTGTGTTTATTTTTGAATATTAATAAAGCATGAAATGAAAAATGCGACTTGACGATGTAAACAACAAAAAATACATTGTTTGTAGGCACTGATGATGGCTGACAGTTGAAAGCTGGCTCTGTAAATAAATTTTACATTCAGCGTTTTATATTTTGACAAAAAAATGTCAAAACGGCATCATGAGCCGTATGGGTTTATTATATTATCTATTGCCATGAGCGTGTGTGGAGGTCGAGACTATTGATAAACAATATCAATAATATTAATATTGCTTATCTATGGTCGAGACTGTGGAATCCAGTTAGCGCAAATCGGCCTGCCTGCGCAGGCCGGTCGGAGTTAAAAACTGAGTTTTTATAGTGACCATAAGATGATACAACTACAATGAGGATCCTATGATAAAATCAAGGTTGAAAATACAAATCTATGACTAGTTAACGTGAACTACAATAATGATTTTGTTGATAAGTATGATAAAGAATGTGCCTTATGTTATCATAGGTTTTTACCTTTTCCACGCTTCTCTAATTATTTCATACTCTAATTTATTTGTAGTTTCATGAATTTCTTTAAATATATTGTAAATCGTTTAGAACCCATTGCACTTCTGTTTAAAATGCATTCAGGAGTAAAATGTTTTTTTACTTATGTATATTTTGTTTTGAAAAGTAAAAGACACAGTCTATTTTTTATTTCTTCATCCATTATAAGAATTATAAGATTGTGTTAATTCCTGCTCGGATTTGTTAGATACGGTTATGTTTTATTTAAATCTAGCTTTATAAAAATAAGAAAAAATAAACAATTTCATTGCTTAATTCTTCATTTAGATTCACACTTTCTAATTTAAAGTTTTAATCCTTTTTCCTTAGTTTTTTTTTTAAAAAAAAAGGTTGTTTGTTATTTTGTTTTTTCTCTCCTAATGAGCTGTATTTAATCGATGTTATAAAAAGATGAATTGTCAATGGACGATGGCTGAGTTGATTTTGTCATGGATGAATTTTCTTTATTTGAGTTTTTATAGATATCATTTGGGCCGAGACGTCTTATAAAAGTCGCTAACCGATTCGTAAAACTTGGTTTTTATATATTTTTTTTATTAAAAAATCAGTTTTTTTAAGCAGGTTCTGGTTGACTTGAGTTGTTTTTCATTGACCTTCCTGTGGGTTGGTTGGAGATTTTTCCTTGTAGTTTTTAAACTATAACAAAATGATAAAATTATACCTTGGGTGGTAGGAAAATATCTTGGATACACTTTTTTCAAGGTTTCTGAATTTGTTCATCCGAGTCTGGAAAATCTTTTTCAAAAGTTTTTCGTTCTTTCTCCTATATTTTTTATTCACCATATTTTTAAATATATTTTCCATTGCTTTAACAAAATATACAGAATATCTGTTTACTACATTGACTTATTGTATTTACTTGTTTTTTTATAGAATATTCTATTTTTACTTCTTTTAGTTTTAATTTTTTAGCTACTACGTCAAGTTATTATAAAACTGTTCTCGTCATAGAACTTTTGAGTTTTAACTTACAAATAATGTTAAAAACAGTATAGTATAAGTGAGTATGAATAAGACACTGTAATATTGTTTTTATATAACTATATTTCACCTAAACCTGAGGATATAACTGATTTCGCAACTCAGGAAGTTTTAAAACGCCTAATACGATAATTGAGGTCTCGGATTTTTTTGCAACCAATATTTATATGTATTGAAGAGAAGTAAAAATTTGTTTGAGGTGTTTATACATATAGATCTATATTACGTATAAGTTGCTTGTTCAATACAGTTCCTATACAGTTCTAGTCTTTCTTGTCCTTTAACAGCTAACTACTCGTTTTTGTAGTTCATATTTCTGGAATAACTTTACTTAATAACTTAAGAGTACTCATTTTTGTTTAATGTGTCTTTCTTTTAAACCACACCATTATGTGCGGTGTATAGATATGACACTGAATGTGTTTAGATATTCTGTCTTATTCATCACTAGAGCACCTTGTTATCTTTTAAATCGGTCTCATTGATAAGAAATACTAAAAAGTCGTTTCCATATCTAAATTAATTGGTTATTAATTTTTGAATGTATTAAAATGGTATCAAACCCTTATCAACATCATCTGATCATTTTACTAATTAAAATTTGGTATTAATGTTTCTAACGAAATTTATTATTTTATCTAAATGCTATTCCCTAAAAATGTTTTACATCACTAGAACTCCAAAAGTCAAGTTAATAAACAATGCTTACTAAAGAAACGACTAAATTAAAACTAAATAGCCGAAAGGTTTTTATTTAAAACTAAATTAAAAGTTTATTAACCTTAAATTTTAAATATTATAACATTTTTATAATTACAGGTTTTTCTTAATTTCTTTTATAGTTCTTTATATGATTAATTATTATTATGATCTTGACGAAAAAGTTAAAGAAACAGAAATATGTAAAAAGAAATTAAGGGAAACATTATAATATGAAATATGAAGATAATAAAGAAATGTAAAAGAAAAAAATGTATAATTTGTTTACGTTAAAAGTGATTATATGGCGAAAGGTTTGTTGTATTAATGAGATCACTAATGGATGGATGTGAGGCTATGGTTTTTAAATAGCTTTGAATGATGTTTTTCATCAGTCACGTGGGTGGAGTAAGTTTGTTTTTTAAAAAAATGATTAATTATGATATCTTGACACTGTTGCCTCTAAATGATTCCTAGACAGAATTATCAAGAAAAAAATGATGGGTTAAAACATTGTTTGATTAAACGTTGTTTTTATACAACTAATTACTATGTTCTTTTTATCTTCATGTCTTTTAAACTCATTCATGATTATTTCATACCTTGAGGCATTCTTAATACATAATTATCATGAGAAAATAAAATATACAAGTTAACAATGAATAAATGTATTAATTAGATCAACAAAAAATATTACTTATATAAAAGCAAGATGGTATAGAACTGATAATTTCGAATGAATATAAAAATGTTCCTTGTTTTAAAATGGTAAATAACGAAGTAAGGAAATGTCTAGATCTGTTATCTGCGCTGGTTTGTTCATAACTTCGAATTTCAATGGTTAATTTTTTTTTGGTTTCTTAATTGTTTTTAATGAATAAGATGGCGGAACGGAGTAAGGGAAGGCGCAAACGCAATTTGTTATTTCTCGCCTGTTAGTAAATTTCTTTATTTTCTCATTATCATAAATGTAATTTATTACTTATTTATTCTTTTTTTCTGTCATAGCGTATGGTTTGCCTTTGCGTTTTGTTAGCTAAAATTAAATTGAATGGTCTTATTCATTACTGTTCATTTCAATAAAAAGATAAGTGTAATTTTAAGTACACGTTGTCGTGTTAAAATTTTTATTACCAACTGCCCTTTGTCAAAAGGACATGACTTAAGAAAAGTTCACATATTTATCCTATGACAATTGAGAATAAACACGACTTAAAATTAAACATAGTGTGACGATATAAACCAAAGGAGTTATAGCTTTCATTATGGTGACGTTTTATATATTAATGATGCCTTCGCTTCTTCCAATGTGAATGACGAACATGGTATAACAACACATAAAATGTATCATTCTTTTATTTCTATTTTATTCAAACATAAAGATTCGTATTATTGATGTCTATCTTAACAGATAGAATAGAAAACATAATAAAGCCTATTATGTTAAAACAGATCATTGTATGAATCCTTTTATTACTAAGTTTTACTCTCACCTTTGGATGAACCTTATTTGAAGTAATTAATTAGTTATCATTTATTTTTGTATTCATGTCCAAATAAAAACCATACGGGTGTTTAATATAGAGTTACAAATGAGTAAACTTACTTATATTATGATAATATATTTAATGATGCTATTTATATTAATATGGTATTTAACAATTGAAAAAAATTGAAGAGAATAAAGCTCTGGAGTGAACTAAAGAATTCGAAGGATCGTCCTATTTGAATGTTGTAACATTGTTATTTAGTACTGAAAACCTCATCATGTTAATTTTATTTTTTAATAATAATAAAAGATTTTATTAATTTGTGGTTTTCTTTATGTGTCATCATAGTGTTTTAAATTCTATATTTTTAACTTCGTTTGATAAATAATAAACTCATTTAAAACCTCGACACTAAATTATAAATACATAAAGGACAATGTTTTTTAATTTAAATCTTTTATACTTTATTATCTTTTATATTTTATTATAGGTACTATGATACTCTTAATTATTCCAATTAGATGTATTTTTGTGCTTTGATTTTCCTCGAGATAATACTGTTAAAAATAAAAAATCGTGGAAACGAAAATCACTCAACTTTATCTAAAGTGTACATTATATATTTTTTATTTTTAACATGAATAACATTATATTTTGAACTCTTTCTTCCTTTATATCTTATATAGTAAACACGAAGATATTATCTTTTTTATATAAAACTCCAAATGGTTTTAGAAGGGTAGGGAAAACTCGAAACTAATTATTTTTTTGATAATTATCTGTATTGTTTTATAAAAAGTTTTTCTGTACAACCCGTTCTACAGAAAAAATCGAGCTTAACAAACCCCCAACTGAGATAAATCATTTCGTTTTGTAAAAATACGCCATTGTTGTATTTTTATTTCCATGATGGCTGCTTTTTAATACTAAGAGGATGGTTATATTTATTTTTTTATTTTATGTCACGATTTCGTGTGTAATACTTCTCACAGTATTTCATTAGTTTTTGTTTTTAATTTTGTAACAATGAAGTTTTGTATTTTGTGTTGTTTTACTTTATCTTATTATTATTTTATTCTTATAATTACAACTTGAAAAATGAGGGTATAAAAAGCCTTTATGGGGAATTCGTATTTTATTTTTTTCGTTTTTTTTATTTTTTACTCTAATTAAAAATGGTTATTTAAATTTATTTAAATATTATTGTACTATTTACTTTAAGCACAGCTGTTATATATCAGATCCTCACGTATTACAACCATCTTTTGACTTCATATACAAAAAATAATATCCATTTCTAGTCTTGCATATAGCACAGCAGTTGTATCTTCAAACTTGGCTTATAGCACAGCAGTTATATCTAACGACCTGCCTTATAGCACAGCAGTTAGATCTAAAGACAGCCTTATAGCACAGCAGTTATATCTAAAGACCTAGCTTATAGTGCAGCAGTTATATCTCAAGATCTGGCTTATAGCTTAGGCAATTTTGTATCGAGACCTGGCTTATAGCATAGCTGTAAACTACAAACGTTATGTCCTAAAAGCAAATAAAAGTATGAAATTTTCTAGGTTATTCTCATAGATAAATGAAGGGCTATCATAGGACGAGGGATAAAAATCAATATGATGACCACGTTGCGTTAATGACATTTTTACTAACTCTCAAATATTAAAGATTACCCAGTGTTCGTTATAACTAAAAATGCAATATTTTTTGTCTAATCAATTGTCGAGAACAGAGACTGTATATGAAAACTTATTGGTTTCATATATGGGAGCAAAACTTGCTCCCGCTCCGCTGTCAGAAGTATTATCCTGATAAAAATTACATTTGAGGTCATGAAGCTGATGTTAATGACAATAAAAATTATTATATTATCATTTTTATCTTTCTTTACACACTGCCGTGGGTATTTAGGAAAAGTATTATGTGCACTCTAAAAATCCGAAACCTAAGATCATAATTATCCATTTTAGACATTTTTATGGCGTCTTTAGTGGTTTTCATCATGATGTTTGGTTGTCTGTGGTAAGCATAACTTCCGCTGTGTCCATTCGTGGTAGAAAATATATATTTAATCGATCCATTAAATTGAAAATATCAATTTTTGAAATTTCAAAATTTGATAGCTTATAACTTTTAATTCTTTAACTGTTTTTCAACTTAGTCGAAATTTGATAGCCATATAATTTTTACTTTGTGATAGTATATATTTATCGGGGTCAGGCTTAAAATTATATCAAGATGTTTGTCTACACTCCGTTTACCACGGAAACTTAAATAAGAAAACTCACAATACAATTTGCTATTTTTCATTTAAAGAGTTAGTTTTCCTTATTTAATAATAAGGACAAGCAAAACGAATCTGAAGTTGTAGGGAAAAGTACCGAGGTGATGTCATTTTAAAAAACATTTATATGTTTTTTGATTGATACTCATTATTGTCGCGTATACTTTAAAATATCTATGTTAATATTTCCGTCTTTAGGACGCTTCTTATTCTTTACATTAATATAATAATTCTGTTACATTGTTCTTTTATGTCAGCAGTATGATGTGACTTATTAATAAGCAGGTGGTGTCTACGCGAGACAATAAGTCATACACTAAGTCTATGACATACCTCCACGTCTTATTCGCACCACTTGATGCCTTGTATGCCCGCATGTTACTCTTTTCTTTTACTACCGGCTTTTATTGTCATGTCAATGTATATTAATATTAATTTAGTATTATCTACGTGTTATTTTATCTAAGAAGTATTAGTATTTCTTTCATTCGACCTTTTCACACATTTCTATAAGCTGACTATTTATATTGGATTTGCGGTAACCTTAATATTTCATTGCTCAATCATATCAATTAAAAGTTCTAAGTCTATGTATTTTAAGTTCTAAGTATTTCTGTTCTGATTCTCTGTGTTCCTATTTATGTTTCTATATCGTGTAATCCAAGCCTATTTTTCTTAGTGTTTTACTTTCCTGTGTTCTACGTTCCAAGTCTCAGTGTCCAATTTCCTTTGTTCTTCGTTCTAAGTACAGTGCCTAAATTTTGCCTGTTTTATATCCCAAGTCTTGTGTTCTAATTTCCTGTGTTCTACGTTCTAAGTCTCAGTGTTCTAATTTCCTGTGTTCTACAATCCAAGTCTCAGTGTTCTAATTTCCTGTGTTCTACGTTCTAAGTATATTGCTCTAACCTTTTATATCCCAAGTCTGTGTTTTAATATTTCTTTTTTTTGCTTCTAAGTCTCAGTGTTAAAATTTCCTGTGTTCTACGTTCCAAATCTCAGTATTCCAATTTACTGTGTTCAAATTATCTGTATGCTGATCTACTCTGTACATAGTGATTAATAGTTTGCAAATAATAATCCAAAGGTGCTTAAATACTTTTATGTTTCTTTAATTGCTGTACATAAACAATATTAATTATATTTTAATGCTGTAAATTTAATACTTTATAAGTTATAATAATATAAATATTAAGTTGATAGAGCCACAATATTATTATATAATAAATGGAAGCCTACAGTCCTACAAGAATTAAAAAAAAAAAACCAAGTATTCGTCAGGAGCGGTAATAACAGATATACTAAACCATAAATACAAACTATTAAAAACCAAAATCATGAACAACTAAAAACTAAACAACAAAAAATTAAAATAAACATAAATACAATTAAAAAACTTTTATGAGTTTATTAAAGAGTCCCATAACTCATTTATTAACATTTTTTTATTATTACGTCTAAAAAATATTTGCATTGCTAAATATTCAATTTTATTCCATTTAGTTTAGGTGGTAGGAAAAGTTACCATTTGCTAGTTTTCAAATATCAGTATATAAAAATCATTAACATCAAAATATATCATCAAAATATATATCAAATATATCATCATAATATATGATTTTAACGTCTATATTGTTTTTTAATATTTTTTTTTTCATCTTCCTTATAATGTTTATGTATATCTTTCTCGTTCGTTTTCCTATCAGATTTTTATTCTTCTTTCAATCCCAGATATGTTTTTACTAGATGGGATGGCTTGTTTATAAACGATTTCAAAAATGTCTGACATAATGGATGCATTACATATGTTTATTTGTTAATTATTAAACTGTGGATTTATAACACATTGATTACCTCAAACTGTTTCTATCCTATGTTTATTATACTTGCTTGAAATTATTTTGCGCTTAAACAACTGTAAAAAGTGTTTAATTAGTGTGAAGAACTTAAGTGTAAAATTAAGCAAAGAAAATTTCATATTTATACGGTTTGTATATCCACGTATTTTGTCCGATTGGTTTTGTTAAGCAGCATCGCTTGTCGTTAGTATTTAGATGGGTGATCTATGGGATTATAAACTCCATTCCCACAATAACCATATATTGTACACTATTTTCACTAAGTTAGCTACCATCACTAATCACTACTAGATAACCTCTAGTAACCATTACTTAGTGAAATCAAATTATCACTTAATTACCAATAATAATCATCCCAAACTAGGACTAACCTAATATTTATTTACATAGTAATTGTCACTTATTACGGAACGGTATCTGGCTATAATAACAATTATTGATTTTATTTACGTTTATTTTTCTTGAAAAATAAAATTAAGAAGAAGATTCCATTGTTTCTAGTCTATCATCGTGCTAACCATTTCTCCATCAGAACTCCCTTTGTAAGGCTCATTTCTGTAATTGTTGTAATTATATGGATTTGTAAATAGAGAAATAAAAGAAAGATCGGAGAGTCTTATGGACCTTTAATGCCAAAACTTAGATGAGATTGTGTTTTTTGAGGAAGCCAACTAATGGTTTTATCATGTATTTTTTGGGCTATTACTGGTAATTAGTGTTAACACTAATTACCAGTAAAAGCTCAGAGTTAAGCAAAAGTTAAACTTTTGGTTAATTTGGTTGCTGAAGATGACACTGGCGATAAATAGCAAAACAATTGTAATAAATCAACAAAAAAATATCGTCGTGGTGTAGTCTGGATGGTTTAATCAGTTTCACTATCAAATAATTGTAGTTAAAATACTATATCCAACATTTAATTTGATAACATTTTGAACAATGTTAATAGCGAATACTACCTAATAAGGCCACCGCAATGTGGACTTTCTAATTTTTGCTTATAGTCCTTTATCTACGTTCTGACAGCTATTTTCCTGATTCCTGGAATATAATTTCTATGAAGTAAGTGTAACCATTATATTATATGTATTGATTTATCAGGACAATGAGTGGACACTGAGGATTTTACTACAGACACTGTGGCACGTGTTATATCTTACTGATATGGTACTTAGACACGCACTTACTTACTGTTGACTTGGGCTTTGATATCAATATCCTTGTTTGAATAGAGTCTACCCTGTTGGTATTATTTGTGGCTCATGAAATTACTAATGGAAAATCGTTTTGAACAAAGATTAATACTAGGGCTATGAGGTAAAAGGAGTAAGAATATGAAATGTGAAATTTTTAAATAGTGACAGTAGTGGCAGTAATCAATTTAAGTAGATTAATAATTAAAAAAGTTAATAATACTATTTATTAATGCTGTTTTATTATTACTATTATGCTGTTTCATTAATAATGCTAAAATTTATTCTAAGTTAGCTCATGTACTTCTCACCCGGACATTGAGAGTTCCGATCCTTGTCCGGGGCCTCATGGGTTCATAATTTTGATGGGAAGGATGGAAAAAACAATTCAAAAAGGATGTCAGACCGGTGAGGTGTTAGGTACTAGTAATAGATTTAGGTCTTCTGGTGGTGACCGCGTCAATGTAGATGAAGAATCCGACGTTTCGCTTCCACTGTGGGAGGCATCTTCAGGGATGTAGGACATCATGGATAGAAACACAACGCTCTACAAAACTGAACTGAGTTCAGTTTTAGTTTGTTGTAGTTAGTAGTTTGCCCTTTAGGAAATTTACTCAGCTTCTAACGATACCAATTTCGCCTTTTTAGCTTGAAACAATATAACGCTATTAACAATTTTATGATGTAAGGTGAAATATTCTGTTTAAAATATTAAATTTGACCTTGTGGGAAACGGTTGGAGATCGGGGTTTATATTATAGGACAGTTTTTGTTCCTGTTCTTAGGTGGACACTTTATTGAAACTACTGGATATATATATATATATATATATATATATATATACTATATATATATATAATATATATATATATATTGACTATAATAAGATTTTTAAAATCAGAAGGCTAAGAAGAATTGATCTCTCTACTACCCTTCCCCCCTTTCACTTATGTCATCCAACGACCTTATGAGTATCATGTTCTCATACAAATTCATTAAAAGAAATCTCTGATGGCAATTCCCGAACCTACATCTCCACTCAACCGCAACAATTAATATGTAATCCTCCTCACAGAGTAAACGTTTGTAAAGAACCAAATCAAAATTATAACCTTTCAAGCTTTTAATTTATTAGCAATTGTTTTATTGTTCATATATATTTTGCAGTTGCATTAGTTTATCTATTAAAGTTGTTTTCCATGTCCAAGAGAGGATATGATTTTACTGAGAGGAAAACATAAATATTATCATAATAAAAATATTTGTAAACTTTTTATATAACTAAATGTATGCAAGTTTCTATTTATTGTGTATAGCCTTATTATGAATGATTTTAATTGACATATTTAAATAATATTTATACTGAATTAATTATACAACTCTCCTGTGGAGTTTGATTGTACTGTGGATTTTATTTATCGATAATTTGGATATGTATCCTATTAGCGTAATTGTTAAATTTATGCAAATTTAGTGTATTGATAAGAGTATTTATAACTTTAACTAAGCGTATTTTCTTTAAACTATACTGTTGATAATTAATAAATTCGTTTTAATTTATGAGTAAGGTATATCTTAGTACTCATGTCAAAGCAGTTAGGGACTGTTTTTGTTATGTCCTTATCACTAACAGGAACTTTTCGTTTGTCTGTTTTAAATTAGTGTCATAACTTTGTAAATTACATTTCTTTTAGCAAATTGTTAAAGAAAAAATTGTTTTTGGTATTAATTTTTCAGTATTGTTGTCCATATTAAATGTATAATTAATTAATTTTGATAAATTAATGGTGAAAAAAGTTTTCAAATGATCTACTTAATACTGATTGAGTAGTCTGTATTTCAAGGTTATGTTTGTTTCCTCATTTTAATTTTTAATTAATATTTTTGTAATTATTTTTTTTTAATTCGATTTGTGACTAAGAGACTTTTTTTAATTCTCTTTTTATTTTTACGTTTATATGTGCATGATTATGCTCTGGAAGACAGCGAAATATTGTTTAAAGAAGTAAATTATTTGAAGACCCTATTGTGTAAAAACTAAAGAATTTTATATTTGGTATATGGTTCAACTTATATACCATAAGTTTTATGGTTATATACCATAAAATGCCTTCGGAATTTAGTGTTCTGACCGGGCACTGTCAGTTGAACATCTTCACACTTAAAGGTAAACTTGAAGGCTAAATGTCCCACTAGTGGGCATAATGAGAATAAAGCCTATTAATAGCGTGCTTGCAGAGTTTGAGGCTTATACTTCTCGTACCCTCATATTTGGAGTTGCCAAATATGTTCCTCTTTATTAATTTATGATTTTATGTTCCTTTTCGTGTAATGTATCATTTTCGAAGAGAGGATAGGAGCTTTCTTCTCTTAGTTGGAGCAATATCCACTAATATATCAACCTTTTCAAGAGACTCTAAATAGCGTTAGTGCAGGCTGAGAAATTAGCGAGGTAAGAAGGGCCTAACTACATGGCCTATTTGCCTGGCTTTGGCTCCTCACCCTATTACTACTACTACTTCATTAAATTTGTTTTCTTAATTGTAAATAGGTCGCTATGTACTCGCCTTATTATTTATACGATACTCATAATTACCGCTACACGTATTCACATCCACATAACTACTCCATAACTGGTTACTGTCAATAGACGGAGTGATATGGCACTAAGTAGTTTTAGTCCAAAAGTCTATTGCAAATTTCGTGACTGTTGAGCCTAAAGGTTTAACCCGCTGAATTGATTTATTTTGACTCCATGATAAAAGGATCAGGTGGTCTGTCATTTCAGATCGGGGAATTTTGGACCATTAAGGTCCGAATAGACCCCCCAAAATAATTTTTTGCCCATTATCGCTGTTCTTTATTTTAAGGTTTTTGTTGCGGCACTAAAAATTTAAATCATAAGCCATAAACTTACTCTATATGGAGGTATATTTGTAAATAACACGACGTATTACGTTGTGCTTCTAGAGTTGAACATATCACTCAATATCCCTATTGCTAATTTTAAATTTAGATTCTTTATACCTGATTATCTTTAAATTTTTAGATTTGTTTTTAATCTTATTAGATTACCTATGTAAATAAGTATAGATACGTTATCGATACTTAAATAGATTCGTAATCAAGTGCGTAAGAATTAAGACTTGCAATTCTCTTAGACGAAAGAAATTGATAAATTAGTTTAGTTGCTTATATTTAAAACTGATTTGTTTAAATTAATTTAATAGTTCCAGTTGCTGAGACTTACATTACTTAAAATTTATTGCTATTTTACATTCAATAAATTAAAGACAGCTGTAACACGTATATTTAAAAATTAACCGAAATAATTATGACATATCAGGGTGTGATGTCCCCGCATAGTTCTCTGGGAACCCCTTAAATCGTAAAAATATTCTAAAAACCTTCCTATTTAGGACTTGAATAAAGGGAATAGTCCACTCTGAATAGTGGCAGGGAAAGCATTAAGTGCCTTTAAGTCACGTGACCGGCAGTATGTCATTCAATGGGAAATGGTCCCTTCCATTCTTACGGACTCTGTACACATCTTCACTCCGTATAAATCATTTTCAAGAGTCCTTTTCTATTGAAATATTTTCTCTTATTTCATTTTCATTTGAATAATAAACGTTTCTAAGTGTCATTGCAGACGACAAACATTTTGAAAATATTTATTACTCTATTAGTAAACATCGGATACGGCTTACACGTTTCTACTATTTATTATTCCTTCTGAAATAACTTTTTAATACTAATGTCTATTAAAGACTTTTAATGCAGTTTTTTGTTCATAATGCCCCAACAGCTCGACGCTGCTTTTTCCTCTGCTTTATATTCATTGAGATATGGATATTTCTGCTGTTCTACTATGGCTTATAGGCATCGAGATATTATTACTAGAGGAGGACTATACTATTGGTTGAATTTTAAAACATCGAAAAAGGAACCTGAACACCTTTGACTATTAATATAATTTAAATAAGCAGTACAAAATTACTGTAATATTAATATTATTAGTATTAATAGTATTCGTCCACCATTGTAATATAATTTTAATATATTAAAGACAGTCCCATACAGAGTCTTTAAATATATTAAAAAGTAATTTATGTAGTAAAACGTTTCAAATCCAAAACAAAACACAAACAATGTGTGAAAAGCTAACGTCAAGTAAATAATTATAACCTTAAATCATTTTTAGAGGAGGTTTTAATAAGGTTACACAGAGCCGCAAGAAGATGTTTCAAGCCTAACAATGTAATAAGATAGGGTATGCCCTCTCTTGTAATATATCTCTTTGGTATTTCTGCTGTTTTGCTTTGGCTTATATAGGCATAGAGATATTATTACTAGAGGAGGACTGTTTTTAAGCAACCTTTAAAAAAATAACCGAAAATAACCTGAATACCTTTTGACTATCAATATAATTTGAATAACAGTACAAATTTACTGTAACTTATGTTCTTATAACCTTAACTCTCTCTTAGAGGAGGTTTTAATGAGGCTACACAGAGCCTCAATAAGATGTTTCAAGCCTAGCAATGTATTAAGATACAGTACACCCCCTCATGAAATATATCTCTTTGGTATTTCTGCTGTTTTGTCCTGGTCATAGGCTTCACGATCATCCGTATAGGTTTACTGCTACTACACTGTTACAATTTTAATGAGGATAACAAAACGCAATTGTTTCAAAAGTTTTACTAAATTTGGTAAAAACTCCCCAAACAAATTCATATCGATAGTACTGGTACTGGATCATTAATAATATTACTTTACTGATCTCAGAGGTTATTAAAAAATATTTACTAACACGCTGTTCCTGCTATTTTACTAACATTTTTGACTTGAGCAAATCGTTTAGTTACTGATTATCATTCATCTTCTTGCTTCAATGCCCTACCGTTAAAGTACTTTTCAAAAGTAGCAGTCATTAAAAAAAATACAGGTGCATTTAATTTGCAGTCAATGGACTAATTAAGTTGCTGAAACCTATTGTTTAGTAATTTTTACATTCTTCTCTTCCTCTATCATTCTCTTTGTCTGTCATTTCATTTTGTAATTCTTATTTAGTTTCTCTTCGGTTGCTTCTTTTTTTCTTTTATGTATGTTCCTTCCATTGTTTTATATTATCATATAATCATATCAATGAATGAATATCATATATCACTGTAAGTATCGTATCATAAAATATCTTTAAAGTTAAAAAAAAGCCTTTATTCAGATTAGTGTATTCTTATGGTGTTCCATAGAATAACCTGTAGTATTTTCAAAGGCCCATAAAACATAATATGCTACCTGAATTTATGAATTTCGTTTTATTTAATATTCAACATACATCTCGACAGCTCTAAATCATTTCTTTATATTTCATACATAACAATATGTGTTTAACAAAATATACGCATTAAACTTCTGTAAGAATTTATTCAAGTTTTGATTAAATGGGCTGTCAATTGTTAATAATAATTAATCTTCTCAATTGGTTGTTATTAACTGTAGTAATAAGTAGACAGTAAAATATTTTCGACTTGAGTGAGGGTCAGAAGTTGGACTTAGGCTCATGATCTACTCCTTTACAACTCAAATCAGGTTCTAGATTGGGACCACAGTCAGGGTTCAAGTTGAGCTCGGTCCAGAAATGAACCATTGGACTAGTTTAGAGGTACCATAGGTTCGATTCCTATTAAGTGGCTCACTCATTTAAGGCCTTAGTTACGAACTCCTTTATGAGTTCTATCTCCCTTCGATGTAAGTAAAACCGTCTAAACTGATTCGAACTCTGGACAAAAATGAAATGTCTGTTTACTTAGTTTAGAAGATATAAAGCATTGGACTTTGCACCACTGCATCAATGTCATTGTACCCAAAACCAACAGAGTTAAATAAATACGCTGAACTGTCGGATCCCTACTACCATTCCTAGTCCGAGAGTCTGGCCTGAAAAACGTGACTCATTTTGTGCTGTTACAAATAAACTTTCTTTAAAATATGCCCCAAATGATGATATCCAAAATATATTTTATTTATTATTACAATTTATTATTAATATTTTATAATTACTCAATAATGAGTTCTATGTAACAACAACAAATATGCCAAGTTTTATCGCATTATAAGCATTTGTTCAATTTTTATCTAAGTTGAACTCGTGAAAAATCTAATTGAGTTGAAATTTGGTACGAATGTATTACTTTGTGGTATATTGAGTTTAAATAGTTATTATTTATTTATTTGTTTGGCTACACTGAGTGACTTTTAAACTGACAGATTTTATTATGTTTATGTTTTGTTCTTTTAAATTGGTTTTCGAATAAACGAGAGATCGTGGTTTTTCTATTTGGTGTTATACATTTAGTTTAATAGTAGTTTACAATATTCTTTATGTAATGAATAAGTTTTATTTCAATACGGCTACTATATCTAAGAAATTTGTTTGAGTACTAATGTCAAGCACTAACGAGGGAGGTCTGTACCTGATTGGGTGACCGCTGGGAATAAAATGGGTGTTTTTATATTTGAGGGGTGCAATATGAATGAAGTTATTTCCATATTTTGAGGACGAACGAAGCTTGTTCGAAATAGTCAGGATGAGCTTAGCGACTTATACCCGATTTTTTAAACATTTGTTAGTCTCTACTGGAGTTGAACTTGGATACCATCAATGTTGGTTGTCCAACAGTTTGCTCCTACCCAACATGTTCCTCCAAGTTTGCTCCTACCCAACATGTTCCTCCAAGTCACTCCTAGCTAACATGTTCCTCTAAGTTTGCTCCTACCCAACATGTTCCTCCAGTTTGCTCCTTCCCAAAATGTATTGGATTGGGCAGTCACTCATTCAAGGGGTAGTCTGTAGTCTATTCGAATATAATAACTATTTATTTTATATGATGTATCTTGTTCTCTAAGCATCCTTAACTAGGATCCTTAGGGTTACATACTGGCAACCATTTATATTGTTATACATATTTCAAGAGTAAACCTTATATAATGCACTATATATAGTGCAAGTGTTAACTATATAGATGAATATATTAACTTCATTTTATATTCCTAAATTTCTCATGTAGTTAATAGTTCTTGGACTTTCATATTTTTAACTTATTAGGAGACCATACATTTCAACCATTGACTGAATCAGAGTGGTAAACAACATATTATACATAACATATTATATATTACACGACCATTAAGACAATCACAAGCACCATTTTCTTTTAAAAATCTATGTTTTAAGCCTTATATTTAAAACGATCGAATTATCGATTTGTTTGTTAACTTTTAAGTATTAAGAGTTGTTTTTTTTTTGTTTCAGGGTATGTTTGTTTGATCTTATATTTTCTCTCGCTTGTAATAATATTACATATTTTGTATGTATTTACCTTTAATTATTTGTTTCATTTTAGTAATATATTCTTTAGAAATTTTAACAACGCTCAAATTTTAGAAAAGTCTAAACATATAAATTCTCACCCTTAATCAAACTATTTATTCAAGTTTTATACTATTTTTTTTTTTATTTTTCCTCATTAATACCGCAGGTGTATAAGAAAAGTAGCAAAAAGATCCGAAACAAAAAAGTCACCGGAATGATCCGTTTTAGGTGTTTTAGGTCCCCCTGAGTGGTTTTTACAAATGTGTCTGTCTCTATGCGTGTTTGTGTGCGTCTGTTATCATCATATCACCTAGTGTATATATACTAGAGTTGAAACTTTGTACAAAAATCAGTGTACCGCAGTAGTTGGATAGTAGCGATTCGCATATGTTTTTATGACATCATTAACCCGCACTAATGACTTGGCAAACATTTCGAAAAATCATTAAACGCGGAAAGATGATGCGATTGGATTGCAATTGAGCACGCATGTTGCCATGTTTAAGACTAACGTATGTGCCAACACGTCCAAGACGTGTTGCAGTAAATTTATCGTATAAATTTACCTCAAGTATAATATAAAAGTCCTCAAGTATATCTGAGGACGAGCGAAGCGAATCTAAAGTAGGTAGGATGAGCGTAGCGAACCCTATGAGATGAGGAAAAGTCCCGAGGTACTACGTGCCCGATTTTTTTATAGTATTTATCCCAACTGCATTAATTCCTTAACACTAACTCCATTAAAAACAATAATATTTCATTCTTTGCTATGATAACATTTGTTTTACAGCTTTAATCAAATAAATGGTATAATAACTGTAAAAAAGGAGGGGAAATGAAAGATGCAAATTTAAATGAATTCACTTTTAATAAAAAGAGGGGTTACGAGTAATTAGTCAAAATTTTTACGAGTGATTAAATATTCTGGTAACCGTGAAATTGACTTTTGAAAACTATTATTGTCCAAGTTTGAATGTTAAAGGGATGAAGTATAAAATAGATGCAGTCGGAGTCCCCTAGGGGTCTCTGATAATGTTCAATATTTTTATTATTTTACATTTTTAAAATGTGTTTATAAAATAGGGTGGAAAGATTATCGTGAATGTTGACATAAGGGTTAGATTATCAAATATAGGGTTGCATATTTAAAGAAAGTGTTTTCATGGAGATGAAAATTGATTAAGTTTTGATTTTATAATAAAGAGAATCGTCCCTTCATTGTCTCAATCCTTTGAGTTGGTTAACTATTTTCCTTGCTGATGCAAAGTCAGTTCTATCCAACCCTTATTTCCAATCTATATTAGGCTTTATTTTTCGCACTGGTTATATTTAATGAGTTTAACCCCTTTAAAAAACTCTCAACCCTTCTTATATTTTAAGTCTTAAAACATTTTGGCAGACTATAAATTTGTCATAAGACCCAACCCTATTTTCAATTCGAGTATTTTCACTTTTTTCTGGGTTTTCTTTATTTGCATTTAGACTTAAATTTTTAAGGGTAAAGCGTAGAGGCGTGCCCTGAGAATTTTTCCTAACTTTTTGTTGAAGTTTATTTTTTTCTAGACTAAGATTTATTGTCCTAATTAACTATTTTTTTTAATTTTTAAAAACTTTTTAGGCTTTTTTATGTACGCTTTTTGTTAATTTATTACAATATAAATTAGTAATTTAGATTTATTCATGAATAAATGTTATTTTTAATAAAAATAGGAAAAAAGTGTATACATCTGCTACTAATCGCAAACCTGAAGCAACCTAGTTTCAGGATTAAATATGTCTGTACAGTACCGTCATTAATGACTAAGCATTAATTTTAAAATTCATAAATCGCAGAGTAATGTTTACATTAATTAGGAATTTGGCCCGCCTCTAACCACCTCTAACAACGTTTTCGAAAACTTAGCCTGTAAAATAACTTAGGCTCAAACAAGAAAATAGTTACCAAGGTACATTCCGAAAATAGTAATCTGGATATGTTATTCCACTGATCTCGGGCTAGGTCAGTCCGCTGTCTAAAGATAAGCTAACGAGTCCGAATACTTACTGAAATATAAGTTAGATAATTTTCTTTTCTTGGGACGAGCAAAGCGAATTTGAAGAAATGAGTACGAGCGTAGCAAATGTGGATAAGGTGAGGGTAAGTTCTGAGGTAACTAATACCTGATTTTTTTTTCAAATGAAACCGTAAATACAATCCTATATAATTTATTTTATTATTTGATTACTTTTATTTCTGAAACAAATGTCGCGATCGATTCTTGTTTTAAATTTTAATTTAATTTCTTTTACCTATATTTAAAATTCAAAAAACACTTCCCTATGTAATAAAAATTCTTTATCAGTTTAAAATCCTTGTTCAAAATTTTTATCGCTTTGAACATTCATGTTAACAATAAAGTTGTTTCGTCTAATAAAGGTACACCTGGTCATTTAAAAATATGAAGTATATTAAAGCTGCTTTGAAGCAGGTGTAAATGTGTCATTTTAGATAATGTACAAAAGAACATGCTTATATGTTATGGTTGGTTGCGCATCTAATAGCGCTATGGCATTCAAACCTATATGTATACAATGCTTGTATTTATTAATAATATTTTTTTTAAATACTTATGCTCTATTTTTTAGCTACCCATAGAAGTAACTAATTATTTATTAAATAAAATTGTATTACATTCTTTAAAATCGTTAAGTTAAAGAACGTCGTTTTTCATGTTTGTTGGTTAGCTTGATGTATAATACGGCACATAGATGTATATATGTTTTTAATTTATAAATGGAAATTTAATTAGGCATGCATATATAGATATTAATTTAGGACAATAGAGGTTTATAAAAAATTTGCTGCTCAGAATTTTGGGTAGGGAGGAAATAACTTAGTTTGATTTTATAAAAGAGTCTTTAGACCAAGAAGTTCAAAAAATCTGAGGCACCTGAAAACGCTTGTTGTGATACAATCGAAATTCCGAGTATGATTAAGGTCAGTACTATCTGTTGAACTAACAGAATTTACGTAAAAAAACCTTAGAGATCTTGGATACTCAGCGTCAGCCGCGGCCCCCATACAGTCCCTGTGACATTGTTGTTACAGGGACTGTGTTAGCCGCAGTCCCTGTGATATTGTTGTTACAGGGACTGTGTCAGCCGCAGTCCCTGTGACGCTGTTGTCTGAGGGATATTGTTGATGTCCTGTTGCAGTTTGTGTATAAATAATTTTTGTGAATATTGCCCTAATATTTTAGACTAAAATTATACATGTCAAACGATAAAATAAAACAATTGTATATATATATATTATATTATATATATATATATTATATGTATATATATATATATATATATATATTTATACAATATATATATATATATATATATAATATATATATATATTATATATATATATATATATATATATATATATATATATATATATATATATATATATATATAGTATATATATATATATATATATATATATATATATATATATTTCAGGTAGAAGGGTCCCTATAAAAAGGGGGACTGACTAATCATGAAAATAATATCAAGCTTTAGATCGCTCTGATAAGGTATCGATTTAGTAAATTTGTGCTGAGTCATTATTGCAGATTAATGACGCAATACATATGTCATAAACAATAGGGTTATGTACTTTTATACGATTAATTTTTGTAGCTAGTTTCTAAACTTAAAAACGTCTTTTAACCTTATTGATTCAACCTATGAGAACCCTGTTATTGGACTAAAACTGTATTTCGGGTCATTTTCTGAACTCTAATGAGACCTTACTGCTCAAATTTTATGTTCTGAAATCACCTAATGCCTTATTAGGGTTCCCAGTTTAACCACTGAGGACCCCGCTAAAGGGGTAATACAACTAACTTTCGGGTCATTTTTTGGACTCCGGAGGAACCTCAGAGCCTAAATTACCCGATTTGAAATGACAGACCTGATCTCTTTTCAGATAGCTCAAATTAGTTAATCTAGAAGTTTAAAATGTTTGGGGATTGACGATCGCATTTTTCGCGTTTACGTCTTGGACTATCTCACTTTTTTGGACTATCACATCTCACTCATGTGATGAGACATTAAGTGGTCGTTGAGATCTCATTGCTAAGATTCAGTTCTTCGAGTCTAAATCATAACCTGAAGCGTTGTGTCTACTATCCTTTTACTGAAAAAGGTAATTTTAATATCGATAACTTCTCGAGGTCATGACAATAATAATGTAGTTAAGTTTTGTATTATTAGCTGATACAATATGATTACTCTAGATGCAACCTTGAATGAGTAGCCGTGTTATGTTAATGTCGGTCTTTACAATTGATTTATAGTATAGATCCCTTCTATATTAAAAAAAATAATAGTTACATTGAATAAACATAACAATGCCGCGATGTGTTTGAGGAACCACGCTCCATGTTAATCATATTATTAAAAAGGTAAAATTTGTATTTGTAGTCATATCGTCACAATTTTATGACCTTCCATTTAACGCTTCAATTTAACTTGAAATGACATTGTTTTATTTACCTTTACTTTAACGTGAAATTTAGATACATTAATATAAATATTAATATTTTCTTTTGTTTAAAATCCCATGATTATTGGTACCATAGGATTTGATTTGAATAAATTCATTCATTCCGGTCTCCTGGATTACTTTTAACCCTGACTCCAGCCTCACAAATTCATTACAAACCTTAAATCTCAGTGCCTCTTGGATTTACTACTAACCTTAAGACTTCTGCCTTCTAGATTTTCTACGAACCTTAAGACTCTTGTGTCGCGGATTTAATACTTACCTTATGCTCCTGCATCATAGATTTTCTAAAATCTTAAGACTCTTGCCTCTTGGATTCACTATTAACCTTAAGGCTCCTGCCTTCTTGATTATCTACAAACCTTAGGGTTCCTGCCTTCTAGATTATCTACAAACCTTAGGGCTCCTGCCTTCTGGAATTAATATAATCCTTTTGACTTTTATATCCTAAAATCGCTGAAAACCTTTATACTCCTGCCTCCTGAAATCGTTAAAAACCTTAAGACTTCTGTCTTAAGTTTTTATCTTCTCTTGGAATTGCTAGAAACCTTTTGAATAATGCCTCCTGGATTTGGGTCAAACTTATAAGGCATCTTATGGATTATATAAAAATCGCTGTCATCTATTCTTACACTACTCTTTGCCTTTCATTGTAGTAAAAATACCTTAAAAACTTGCTTACTCATTAGAGAGACTTGTTTACATTCAATGTCAATAAAACAAATTTCAGACAAAACTTGTTTTTGCACATGTTCTGTCTTGAAATTCTTTATAAAAAAATTATTTTTATTATATTATAGAGAAATTTGTTTTCAAATAGGAATTATATAATTCATAATATATTGTACGTCTTATACTTGATTATACCTGCAAAAGATTTATGTTTTCTTGAATGCTAGTACTGCTGACTTAGGAGCACGTCAATTCTAATTCGTTGCTTTCTAAATTTATAACTTTTATCTTATACAGTATTCAATAAATAAAATTTGTTTGCATCCCCCTCTATATGTTTTTCTGGGATTTCTTTTTCTTTCCTTATTTATGTCGTATAGATATTGTATATTTATACTCAATGTTATAATACTAAATATCCCTAAAAATATACCAAGTTAGACATTGTGTTATTTCTATTTATTCTTTTCGATTTGTCTTATAAAGTAAGACGTGAGTTTTTTTCTAGAAAAGACAAAAACATATATAAGGGAGAAAGTAGGAAAAATTAGCTTCGTATATTTTTTTTGTTAAGGAATATTTTTTGTAAGATGAAGAGAGGATGAAGGAATTGTATGTATTTTAGCAGATTTTTGTAATCTCGCTGTCTTTCTAACGAAAATGTTACATTTTGCTTGTTACATTTCTTAAGTGTCTCTGGAACAGTTATATAGTGTCAGCCCACTATTCAGGTTTTGCAAAACTTGGTAGTATCAAATTATATACATTATTCTATATTTGTTTGTTTGACAATATATTTGTCAAAGTAAATTACCAAATAAATTACCAATAAATGGAGTCTAAAATTGTTTTAAAAATATTGACTATTTTAGGAAATTATCTTGCATGTATCAACCTTGTTCTTGTAATTTTCTTATATTTCTAAAACTATTGATCACAAAAACAATAAGGCGTCTAAATTTAATTTTATACCCTTTAATCCTGACCTGAAAGAAGTTTATTAAAAGTCTCCCTTATTAGTTATGTCCATTATCCCACCCCACCCTTGAATGTTCTATGCCCCCCCCCCCTCGGTCAAAGAATTCTACAGTACTACAGACAGACTGTTGTACACCTATTTACAACTTGCGTGGTAAAAACTCTTCTCCAAGACTTGAGAACAAAAAAGTAGTGAAATCGTCTTTTCTGTCCCACCTAGTCATTCATGTCCGTTTTGGTCGGAGATTAAGAGATGAGAAGTTGTTAGGTTGGCAATACTAAAAGACCTTTTTTAAAATTAAGAGGCAATCATCACCTTCTTCTCCTTGGCGGCGTACCATCAGTGTGAACAAGGTTTATATGCTCTTTCTGCAGTTTTATGAGATATCATAGAATTCAGAGATTCTTCCCCGGGGGTATCTCAAAATAAGGGGGGATACACAGTTGTAAAAATTGTTGGCCGGGATGGGGGTGCAACCATTTTTTAATATCAAGGAAAACTTTGTCCAAGAAATAATATTTTTCTTTATGAATTTATTTAAATAAAAGAAATATTAAATTAACAAAATACAAACCATTTTTAAAAATATTTAAAATTGCACAGAATAATAGAATAATGATTTCCAATAATAAAATGGGGTATCATTCATGGCTATATAAAGGGTGAAACAATTTAGATGTACCAATATTAAATCCTTGAAAAATAAGGGGAAAACAACATATTGTAACCACAATGATACCTGTGGTTCATTATTGATATTTTGGGTCAGATTTGACTATCAGGATATGATAATTAATGATAGGTATATTTGTTAAATTCCTTCCTTTCAAATTATTTTAGATTACAAATAGATACGAGCAATGCCTCCTGAGTAATCCTTGATTCAGACAATTTTCTCGCTTTAACGGATTTGTAAATAGGAACAATCAATTAACATAACTCTTTATCTTGATTCATTATTTCCACCATCTTTAATTCATTATTCCTTCATCTTGATTAAATAAAATTTCTCGTACTGATAATTTTTGTTGGGAAATGACATCCACAAATAAAAGTCATTGGTTCAAATTAGTTTTCTCATTTATTATCCCAAAATGTGTAATTGTTAAAACGCTTTCCATTGTGTTTGTATAAAATTCTTAAAAAACTTTTATTTTTTCGTAAAAAGTTTTAATCTTGTACGATTGTTTTTAAAATATTGTAGAGGAAGTGAAATTAACATTATTTCTTAATTAAACGTTTCTTGTTGTAATGTTACAAAAAAATTTAATGATTATTTATTTTAAATCATTGTTTATTCTTAAGACAAGAAACCAGCATTAAAAAAGGTTTTAAAGTAAAATGCTGTTAAATATGTGTTTTTCTTGTACTTTGATAGCTATTGGAATATAATAAGTCACAAATATTGGTGTTGCGCAATGAACTTCAGATAGTGAACTTATGAAAGCTCTTAAGTTAACAATTACGTATTATTTGTTTGTTTTAGAAAGTCATTCCTTAATATTCACTTGATCTGACATTCTTTTATTTATTTAACCAGACTCGGGGATAAAAAAAAGTTGACGAATAATTTAACACCTGTTTGAGCGGCTTTCCCTTTAAGTATATTTGGTTATAAAAAGCTTTTCACCTCTTTCTGAACTGTTGACTCCCTACATTTCTTATACATATTTGAGCCGATATTCTGTACAGCTCAAGGGACTTATTTCCCCTTTTTGAATTTGGCAAACCCTCACTTTAGTAGCCAAGGTTTATCCTTTTTTGATGTTACCACAAGGAAAAGCTCTTTTCGGAAAAAATGTAAACTTTTCCTATGTATCAATATCAGTGTAAAGTTGAGAATATGTTTGAGGTCCCTTCGAACCGACACAGGATATTCTATATCCTTCCTAAAGTATAAAAGGAAACCGAAGCCTTTTTTCTTCTCTCGGTTATTCAATAACCCTGGTCTTCGCAAACCAAAATCCTTCTTTTCCCCCTTCCTTTCTAGTTTTGAGGAATACGGGACAAGCAATCTTGTAAAAATCTTCCTTCTTTTCAACTATTCATAAAGTTGTCTGTATATGTTACCACTCGAAGGGGTTACTACTGAGGGTGAGTGGTCGCAGACAAACCACTTTGCTCTAAAGCATTTCGATTCTAAACCGAAGGGATTCGCCAGCTATTTTTTATATTTTTGGATTTTTCTTCCTTCTTTTCATATAGAAGTGGATAGAATAAACAAGTTACTCACTGAATTATTGATATAAGAGTCAATATTTGTTAATTCTGTCTTGGGAATACATCTATATGAGGGAGAAGGCATTATGAATTTTCCTTACCAATATTGAATTTGTAACCAATGATATTTTATGTTTATGTTGGAGTAACCAGTGGGTATGTTGTGTTAGGGTGCAGAGACCACAACTCTCCTTTCATCTTCCATTCCTTCATTTTTATTACTTTAAAAATCTGACACATTGATTATTGTTATTTCAATGTACCATAATAATGTTAGAACAACGCTTCTAGTGTTAAATAAATAAATTATTTATTTTAAAGTAGACTGCTATTTTTGAGGAAAGGTAAGAAATGCTTATACATCTAGGAATATCATTATTATTCATACGTTAAACTATGAAATTGAAATTGACACTAGAAATATATCGCTCTTTACACTGAGCTATATGTGTTTTTCCCTTTTTTAGACGTTTGCTGAATAATGCTCTGAGTTAAGAATGAAATATTGGAATAAATAAATCGAATTACCTGGTGTGTCATTAGTGCCGATTCAATCATGGAAACCTATGGAACAAATATTAAAATTACCTTTTACTTTTGAATAGTTTTACAGAAAATCAACGGACAATCATTGACTATCATCGATTTAACTAAAAAGACAATCTAAAAACTTTATATTTTATAGATATTGTGGATATAGTAAGCCCTTTTTTATTTTGATTTGTGGGGAACCAACCTAAACGAACAACGGAAGAAAAACCTTTGTAAAAGCTAAATTTTTGTATGAAATTTAAACATTGGTCAAGTAATATATTTCAATATGTGGGTTGCAATTTATTCCGAGTATAGCGCATTAACCACAGGGTTACCAGTAATCGATGAAAACTATAGAGCAATCTGTCTATTGCAGTGGTTTTTGCAATATTGGAATTCAGTGTGATTTAACTCAGTTTTGGTTTATTTCTCCTCCTCCCTCCAAATTCAAATCCAAGCATGTATGAAGGGTTTTGATTGTCCCTTTTCGATATAACTCGTCCGTCGTTTTATACACCCAAAAGCGATTATTGATTGTGCTTGTAGTTGCACTTAACAAGAAGGCTTTTGCCTATGTAGTGAATATCAAGAGATATAAGGCTTCGACTTTAACATAGGAAAATAGACAGGGAAGGTATATAATAGTACACAGGTACAATAGTTTAATACAAAACCTCAAAACAGATTGATCACTGTTTATTGGACAAGGGGTTCCCCTCCCTCTCAGGCCCATCAATTGCATTCCAAACAAACGTTTTCAAACCTTTTCAAATATGGACTTCAAATTCAATTTCAAATCAGAAACGTTCAATTCGTTTTTAGTTCAAACGCAAAACTAAATCTACATTAGCTTTAAACATAGCTATTCCATGAAGCCTTTTTCCGTCCGCCTTTTTATCAGGCTGAGGAGAGGAAAACGTTTTCATTCAAGTCAAATGGCTCCAAATATTTATATTTTTACAGTGTTTATAATATAATATGTTTTAAAATACAATAATTATTTTCTAATCATTTGAAATAACTTTAAGTAAAATTTTATTGAACAATTCACGTTGAGTTAGCATTGACGAATTTTTAGTAAAAACTCTAATTAAGTTTTTAACGCACAAACCTAGATTGACAGATAAATAAATTGTTGTTATTGAATGTCCCTTAAATATAAAAAATTTAGGAAGATAACGAATTTCAAATTTAACGCGTTGATATGAATCTTAAACCACAACGTCATTGATCAAATTTGCTTGATAAATGACGTAACTACAATAACCTAGGTATAACTTTATTGATTTCATGAACATCAAGTTTATTAAATTCACTATTTATATATCAATTTACATTGACACGAAGTTACTTTACTTTATACATCAATCCGATTCAAGGATGATTATGCATTACTCAGAATATCTAAGCATATTGGTTTTTTTACTTTTTTTTCTTAAAACGCTATGCTAACTATTATACAAATATATTAGAGTTTTATTTATTTAACGTAGTTTTAATTATTAAAAATATAAAAAAAATGTTATATTTCATATAAATCACCCTGACTAACTCAGCTTCTAATAGAGCTATTGCCAAAAAAATATTAACTACCTCCCCACCCCCAATCATTTAATAAAATGTATCGTAGAAACATACACCTGCAATTGCTATATTAGGAAGACGATTGCCAATAAAATAATGGGTAATTCAAGCTTCTGGTAGTCGACTAAGTGGGGCGGGGAAATATACTAACTTTTGGCGATAACTCTATTAATCAACTGTACACCTGCACACACACACACACAAATATATATATATATAATATATATATATTATATATATATATATATATATATATATATATTATATATATATATTATATATATATATATATATATATATATACATACATATGTATCTGTGTGTGTTCGTGTTTAATGATATTGATATTAAAATATAGATGGCAGGAAAGTATAGCTATTAAAATTAAGGCAACGACGGAGATCTACGGGGTTCGAGTCATGGATAAGAGTCCATATGACGTTTCCATGTCAGTTTCACCGAGACAACCTTATAATTTAAACTGTTTATTTCTCTTGTATATTTCCTTAGTCTTTACATCAAAACTTATAGTAAAGTTTCAAAGCAACTAAAACCGATCACCCTCATACAATAAGTACAATACGATTTTAGACAGGTTACCACTTAGCCTATCCAAAAGAACCCCTTTTATCTAAAAAAAATCCTGTCAAAGTTAAAACAAAAAATCACAACTAAATAATTGCTTAAAATAACAGAGCACTTATAATATCCGATAATCACTGTTTATTTTTTTTTTTAACTTTAATTTTCTTATTCATATAATATTGTACTTTATCGAAAATATCCTGGCAGATGAGGGAAATAAACTAATCATTATTGTATCAAAGTTAAAATACATTTTTTATTCAACATTTATTTATTCTTAATCTAGAAAAATATTAAGGTGTGTATTAAAAATCAAGTCACGATTTAAAAATTATAAATCAATACCTCTGATTAGTTTAATCTGTTTGAGCGATTTTTAAATCAAAACTAAGTTTGATTTTTCAAAATGATTTTGATGTGGGTTATAAAATTTCTGTAATTAATCGTTGAAGTAAATTTTAACATTTTCTGTAATGATTTTAATTGACTTAATCACTGGTTTTTCGAATTCTCTTCTTGGCCTCTTATGTTTTTCTATGTTTGATTTTTTTATGTGGTTTAGTGTACACCTTTACGTAGCTGCAGGACATATTTTTAGGGTCCGCTGTCTGAAGTGTGCCAAAATTATGTCTGTTGTTATGGCAGCACAGTGTGTGCTTATGCTAGAGAGTTGAAACTTGATCGATTTTTAGGTCTATGTTTAGCATTCTGGAAAATATTTTTTGTGACGTCATTGCTCGTCGGAAAATATTTCAAAAAAGCATAATACGCGTAAATAATGTTTTAACCGGAATGAAATTTGCTACGCATAAGTTGTAGTCCTGTATACGATGAAGAAACGAGCCTAGTTTTACTTAATTGTCAGCATTAGTTAAATATTTATCAAATGACATATATACGATTTTTAAGGAATTTTTAAAAATAAAAATAAATTAAATAAGTTAAAATTTGGCTTGAGTTTATCAATTTTCAAAGTCAATCAATTTTTTATTTAACGAACGCACTATGAAATGGCTAATTGGCAACTAATGATATGGCTAGCATATCATCAGTTTTTGTTGGATCACTAGTGTTATGCAGCATTGAGCGAGGTCATTTCGTGGATGTGTGACTACTAAGAATAAAACAGATTTTTGCAGTCTAAGGACGAGCGACTAGAGTCGAAATACTACATAATAATAATATGATTTTATATTGGAACTGATGAGGTTAGCGTATCGAATCCGATGAGAGTAGGAAATAGTTGTGGAGTACTCTATACTGATTTTTGTGAAACATTTTTTTGTAAAAATTTGGGAAATTCTTGCACAAAGGATGGCAATATGGCTGAATGAGGAACGTTGCGAGATTTAATTTTAGGTCTGTTTAATACACTATAGGAATGCCAATGCTAAACTTAGCAACTGGAAAGCTATTTAGTTGTACCAATGTTTTTATGCAGAGCCTTAAATTTATTTTTGTACTTATTTCAATTTATATTACTTCAATTAATTATATAAAATTGGAGCTAAATGGTTTGTTGTCGTTGCTTTTTCTAAATTTCTTCTGACTCTTATTAAATATAATTATCTTTTAGATGATTATCTCTTATTGATTACTTGCTAATCGATGAAGAACAAGAGAGTATTACTCTTCGAAAAGAAAGAAGAGATATTTTTTTAACGCTGAAGACTTCAATACTGAATCAAGAGATGAAACCTATGATAGCTGTGAGTTAATAGAAACTGCAGAAAACAATTATCAGCTAAAGGAGGGTATAAGAGTAAAAGTTAAGCGAGTTTTTCAATTCAGAACCTCTCGATTCGGTTATTGTGTCGGAAATGACAAGGAAGGGAAGAAAACAATGATTGACGTGAAAAAGACAGAACAATGGTTTTGGAAAAATTCATCCCTTTAGATGAAATTGACTGCGAGATTCGCCCTTTCAGAGGAAAATATGACTGAATGGTCAATCAAGGCAATCCGTTGAAAACAACCCCTCTTATCTCTTACGTCAGTAAAGGATATAATTTGGCTTCTTAGACAACTCTTTAAATCAAGCCCATATTTATTGTTGATCAACGTCAATATTCCTATTAAAGTTGCCTATGATTGCTAGGAATATGTTTCTGTATTTTAATCAAAGGATCGTTGTAGAGACCCACATCTTGTTCTTTGTTATATTTTTAATTTCTTTTCCATTACCTTCCTGTCTGTTTATTCTTGGATTAATTCTACGACTTTAGATATTTGAGGTTTGTTTCCCTGAAGTCTTTCATTATCCAAACATTTATTCGCAATTATCCAAATTTTTTACCGAACCTTCCTCAAAATTGTGCTCTGCAAGTTATTAATTTTTCCCCCACACCCAATCCTAGGATTTGTGGGATTTTTATTTTTTTTTAGATATTTTTTAGTGTATTTATATTTTTTTGTAAATATTTAATGTGTTTATTTTAGTATGTAAAAACAATTGTAAAGAATAAATTATTGGACAATTAACAAGGATATGTTAATGCCTAAAACGATGTGAACAAAACAAACTGAGGTAAGAGGACCAACGATAAATTTAGTTCTATATAAGGATATATTGTGTGTCATATTTATTATTGATACCATCTATTAAAAAGGTATCTAGCTATTATTTTTCTTCTTAATAAATTTAGTGATTTATTTAACATATCTAGCTAAATGAAGTTTTTGACTATTGGCCATATGTAATATCTATTAACCTCTACTTCAAAATCTATTTTTCCATTTATATATATTTTTCCAGTTGTATTTGTTAGTGGTATGTGACTTGTATTTGTAGTATAACTAAATAAGTTATTTTTTAATAAAGAAGTGGCGTTATTATTAATGGTTATTTTCTATATTCAAAGTTGACCTGCATGTTCAATTTTACCCTTTTGCATAATCAAAGGGAGGTTTCAGGTACTTGGGGTCAATTTTTGATCTTCCTATTTTAAAAGAGGACGAAAATAGTTATTTACACACCAAGAGACAAAAGTCAGTCATAACTCCCTTAGCAATAAAGTTGATTCCTGAAGGCGAAAGCCGAAGGAATCATGAATTTTAAGTTTCTAGGCGAAGTCAAGAGACTTGTTTATTGGTTCCCGAGGTGTTGCCGATTTTTGTCACGTTTTAAATTCAGTACATATCTTTCTGTACCTTTCTTTATATTTTTTTAGGTAACAAATCTATTTGACTGCCTAATATCTTCTGGAATACTGTCTAATAGTTGATCAGTGTCTACAATTTTTCTTCCGTCATTATTAGTTCTATTAGTTCTCTCTGTATTTAATTTTCTACATAAAGTTTGTTTAAAAAACCAATTGTTATGAAATAAATGATAGGAACTCTAAAAAAATATGTGATTACAGAGTCATGTAAGAAATTAATAAATCAGTGGCAAGAACTTAAATTTTCACCAAATACAACTAAATAAAGATTTGCTGTTCTATTTAAGTTGGATACACTTATCAGCAGAGGTTAACCAAAATGTTAGCTTTGCACTCTGAAAACTAGGCAGTAAACTTTTATTTTTCTCCTGATTACTGGTAAAGCGATTTAATATGGACTTAAAATGAGCTGTATTTTTATCACATGATTTCTTTTGCATTTAATTATACGTTATTTGAATGATTTATTTAATTTAATCCTGACTTCATACTACTCTATTTCTTTTAGCCTTTCTTTTTCTCATTGTTATCACTTCTCATCATTTGTTCTTTTCCCTCAGGGGTTTGAAGGAAAAAATAACAATTAAGAAGTGATCCAGTATTAAGGGTCTATTTTATGGTATCTGGTGTAAGTTTCAACTAAGGATTTGTGGTCATATACACTCAATGTAAGATTTTCAATTAGTTTTTCTTCAATAATCCTTGGACAGTCCTGAAATCTCCTTCCCTAGAGGAAGTGTGCACTGATGAAAACAAGGCCTTCAAGCTATGGATTAACAACTTTTGGCTCCCAGCAGATAAGAAATTGAGTCTTTTCTTTTTTTAAAAAATATAAAAATCCCCTATTTGGGATTTATATTGAACGAGAAAATAAAAACGATTGATATTATATATCTAAACAGTGGTAGAACACAATGCTTAATAAAATGAGAACTGGATTTAGATATAGCTTCTGTGAAATTGTCGGTTATATAGATGTAAATATATGTTTAGCTTTTGTCTATGCTTTTTGGAACACGTGATTTACTCATTTCCTTTCAAAAGCGTTAAAATTGGTTAATGTTATATTTATACATACACTAGATGGTGTAATAGTATGAATTTGTATTTCATATCATAAAGATTTAAATATATAGTCAATCAACAAAAAATGTTTAATGACAAAACCGTTTTTTAGACTATTATAAATCCTCTTATGTGGTTGTGATAAAAAATCTCGCTATTCTTTTAATAATCTTAACTGTTATTTAATAGCAGACTCACACACATACACATACGCAGACACACATACACAGTAAACTTTGTCAAAACCACTCAGGAGGTCTTTGAAACACGTTATATGAATAATTCAGTTCCTATCCCAGTTATGAAATTTTTAGTTTTACATTGTTGCTTGAGAAAGCCTACTATAATGTTAACGAATTTTTAGCAGATAATTTAGTATTCCCACCTTAAATGTTTAGTGTTTCTCATGTAATGTTATGCTTTTTTTTGTTTTTTTTTAATCAAGTATGTTATTCAAGTTATGCTGCCTATGCTTATACAGTCTATTTAATAATTTATAATCTATTTGTTTTCTTGTTTTTTTTTTTTCATTTAATTGTAAAATTTTGACAATTGAGAAACTTTGTAATAAAGTAACCTCAAGTATGTAAATAAATAAAATAAAATAAATAAATATTAGTATTTTTAGTGCAAACACTTAATTTATTTTTAAAATTAAAAATAAATATAATTAAAAAAGAAACACAATTAAAATTGTGTTTCTTAGAAAAGTGTTTTGACAAATTCCTCTAGTAGAGAAAAGGATTCATCCTTCAAAAATGTTTCTCCTTTAATCTAACGTAGTCATAGGCTAAGTAGTACACACTAACACATGTTCAGCGAATCAAATAGACAAGCAGTAGCAATCGTGCCAACTATTCATATTTTGCAAAACTCGGTAGTATTAAATTATGTAAGCAGTAACAATTTTGATCGTTATACAAAGAGTTGATACATCTTTATACTAAGTTATAAGCTAGAAAAAAGTAGATTTACCACTCAACCGTATTGTTCTTCACTTTTCCACAAGTCGATGTGAAAGCCTCACTTTGCGGGAAAAAATTTTCTAACCGGTCCTGAGGATAATTTATATGCTAGGTTGAATGCCAGTTTTTTATCCCATATTTCTTTTCATATTATTTTTTGCGAATTTTCAAAGGGAAAATAAAATAACCAATTTTAACTATAAATAATGATGGTAGTATGGAAAAGAAAATCCTCTACCCTTGACCTCCTTCTCATTATTTCTTTTTCTATACAGTTAATATTTCTGCGTTTATATTTTTTTTATATTTTCAAAAAATGTGTGTGCACTAAAAAAATGATTTATTTGACCTTTTTATACGAGAAAAATTGGCTATTATCTATTTAATTTTTAAGTAATGCATACATTTTTTATCATTTATACAAATAAATAATTGTGTAATTTTTATAGTGATTTTATAATTTAATAAAATTCATTTGTATAAATTAAAAATATAATGAAAAAAGGCATCTGAAAAATGATTCTTTTTCATTAAAGCATAAAGGGGTTAAGGCATCGCCCTTTCGAAAAAAGAATTAATAAAAATTGGAACCCTTTTATCATCTTATAAGTCATAAACAAAGGATTGTTTTAATTTTTATTTTTAATTATTTTAAATTTTATCAATTTTCTTATACCCTTTAAAAGGTTATTTCCTTTTAGAAATTAAATATCTTATAAAGTTTTTTTTTATACTTTTGTTTCTAAAATAGGAAGCTTTTTCATTACAATGAGGCTAAAAGGAAAAAAAGAATAATTAGTTTTTAAGGGTATTAAATTTATAAAAAAAAGTTAAATAATAATTATGTTTTTGGAAGCCCTTAGGGCAATACTAATTACCATGAAAATTTAGGGACTTTTTTTAAAATGAAGTATCCAGTTACTCAACAATATCCTAAAGATATTTCTTTCTCAGTTTTTTTCTTTATACACTCTCTAGTTGCTATAATTATTTGATCATTTTCATTGAAACTCTTATTATTTAATATTTTACAAAATTAAAAATGTTCTATTAATTTGTTTCCCTATCTTTAATGTCTAGAGAAAGCAAAAATGAGATAATTACAGGATTAAAAAGTTTGACACCTACTTTTTTCATAAAACTTCTAGGTTTCAGATCCTATCTACATCTGTGCCCTGGAACCAAAAATCATTTGCAGATCCCATCTACATCTGAACCCTGGAACCAAGCATCATCTGCAGATCCTAAAAATAAAGAAATGTAGGGGTCTGTATGGAAATAAGTATAGATATATGCCTGTGTGTATTAGCTTATTCAATAAAGGATTTTTGTCGAAAAAATTAGAGACTAACTGAACATTTGCCAGAGTTAGGGGTGCCCTACAGGAGTTTCCTTTAAATGTTGACGTTTTGTAGGGACTCCAAAAAGTGCACCACTTTTTGACTTTTTTTCCGATGATTAACTAGTGATTTTATAGATGAAAACTTTGTGATAGTAAAATTGTAGGGAATGATATCTGCTTTCAACAATAACAATGTAATCATATTCGGTCTAGGTCGCAGATCAACGTTGATTAAAAAAAATGGCCCAATTTTCAATTATTTTAAAATATATATAACTGTAGTTTTACACTTAAATAACTTGTTAACCAAGGATCTTATCAAGTAGGTCCTTTGAAAAAAATTTGGATTCTGATTGTATCGTTTGACATGCATAACTAACTTTATGTAAACAAATCACGTTCTTCCACTAATATATTTGGAAATTCGCTAAAATCATGTCAGTCACAAAACTACTAATACGATAAACTACTACAGCAAGGTTACACAAAGTGTGGTCCTGTACTGACTATTATAGCAATATATCTGTGAAAATTAATTAACTTTACAGTTCATATGTTTTCTGTGATTATTGAAATTAGGATATTAGATATAATGAAAAAATCAAGTAAGTATTAAACAAATTTTAATTTGTGCATATAAATATTGGGTAATCATTCAATTTTTCTGATTTAAGAAGGCGGCATAAGTGGGGGGTCGCTTTATTAACTACCGAAATTCTCTTGTATTTACAAATATGTATTTACTGTTTTATTTACAAATAGAGAATCATCTTCATCTTGGTTAAAATAAGTAATATCGATGATTACAAAAGAAATAGAATTGGGACAAATTATCTCGATTAAAACCAAGTCATTTTGTATGAATTGTGAGTGTTTACTGTAAATAATTACAGTCTTCGCATTTATTAAATTAATCGGGTGTTTTCATCATAGACTGCTGGAATAATCGGAATCAATGTAGGGTTCCCTTGTTGATTTCAATCATTAATATCATCTCGTAAAAATATATGAACTTGCAGAAGCTTTCTCCTGTTGTCTTACGGCTTCTCACGCCAACACAAAAATTGTTAAACGCAGAAATGTTAAAGATAAATGTGTTTTAGACTTACTAGAGGGAGGTTATAAAACAATGGGTGTCCGCCAAATTCCATTTATGTGAAATAAAGGTCCGAAAGGTTCTGATGTTTGTGTAACCCTTTGCTACAGAGCAACAATCATGGGGCCGTGAAGTTTGTCCTCAGTGGCGATGCCGTGGAGCGGTCAAGCCAGTCAAGCGGTTTGTTTTGTCAGTTATTACTAGTAAAAGTCATGATGGAACATCAATAGCATGCCTAATCACATATCTGATGAGTTTAGTGCAATGTTAGCGTGGTGTATCCATCCATCCAGTACTTATTATGATGGTACCTCTATCTAGGTATGATATGTCATCAATCACATTGAACTTAACTTAGTTATGTAGCAGAAAATAACATAAGTTGTTGATTGTTATATTTTAATAAACTCTATTGTTGCTTGTTGTCAACACGTGTTTAATAATTACTTATTAAGTATTTGAAGTATGCTTAAGTTTTATATTTATATAGGTCTGTAAGTTAAATCTACAAAATAATAATTAAAGTGGGGTTTCTTCTCCTGCTTCTTTCATCATGTCATAATTTTCGAGATGTATATTTGAAACTCCTCCCTCTTAGAAGTTAACTATAACGGAGATATATCCTTGTAGACTTCGAATTAAAACAGCATAAGACCAGCAGTACTTATTTCGGGTGGGAGCTATCCATGGCGTCGACACTAAAGGCCACTTCACGGCCCCCGCGTGTTGTTGTCCTGTATCACTTTGTCATATTATTAGTTTATATAAGTGGCAAAGTGGCACTTATAACAAATTTCCGAATGTATTAGTCTAAAAAACTTGATATTTTTACTCTATGCTGTATATGTCAATCGATAAAATCAGAACTAAAGCTAATAATATTTTTCAATTTCGTTAAGTTTGTGTTTAGCGAATTTCCTTTGGAAAATATTATGTCTTATTATTACGTTACTTTAAAAAATAATTTGCTTGCTTCTGCTTTTAATAAAAATATACTATAGGTCTAAACTTTTGTAGACAATTTTTAAAAATAAGTTTTTTATACTCTCACTTTGTTACTTATATCTTATTCTTAAAAGCATTGATCATATATTTACTTTTTAGGTTAAATAACTCAAATCGATTGACTCTGAAGGAGCTGACTACAGCACGATATTTCATAGTCTTTGATAGCTTTCTCTTACCCTTAGAGAAAAATTTTCTACGAGTCTTGATTTTCTGCAAAAACGTGCTCTTAGGACAAAGAAGGTATCCCTTGAAAATTTGATCCCTCTATTCTTGTAATTGCTTGCCTATTATGAGTCCCAAGGCGTGCATTACGTCTATTACTCTTTTATACTAGCTACGTAAAATTTCATTTCTCATTTTCAAGACAGGGATACTTCCCCTAAATTTCTTCTCTGTAAGATTAGCTCATTTTCCAGTGATGTTTTTATTACAGCTATTTTCACCTCCCTTTATACCGAAAGATAAAAGCTGCTATTTACCCATTAAGTTTCCTCTTATTTTTAGGTCATATAAAAGTTCTGAAAAATGTTTTGATGAAATGAGGTAATTCAAAGATCATCTCTGAAGGAAATGTCAGTAGTCAAAGATAAATTGAACATAAATTTATAAAGAATTGTTATATATACTCTAGACTGTAAAATACTTCATTTTTAGAGTCGACAATGTGGCTCAACTATGCAGTCATTCAATGAACTCATTTGCTTAGTTCTTTCTTAAGTTTATCTAGTTTAGTAATTTATACGTGATTAACATAACCAAATTTGATTAGTTTAAGGCAGGCAATATTTATCACTGTCCTTATAACTAAACTACTCTTGTAACCAACAACTTACGCTCTAACCACTTAATGTAGAGTCAAATGTAAAGTCTATTAAACCATCAAACGTAGAGTCTTTTAAGACATTAGGTATATTTACCCTGCGGAAATCATCTCCAGTTCAAGTTGTCTACTAAACTTAAAGAGTTCTTTTGTAATGAAGTTAAGTAAGTTTGTAAGTAAAAGTAAATTATTAATCATTTTTACTTTCCCTCATTTATAACGTAGGTATATTGGAAAAGTATTGTATTTGCAAAAAATCCGAAACCGGAATTTTCCGTCTCAAGTGTTTTTAAGGCCTCCTGATGGTTTTTACAAAGTTCTTTGTCTGTATGTGTGTGTGTTTGTGTGTCTATTATTATCGCAGTGTATATATGCTAAAGAGTTGGAACTTTATACAAAAATCAGTCTACCGCTGTAGTTGTGCTATGCGGAAAATAATTTTATGACGTCATTAACATGACAATATGACAATAAATGTCGAAAAATCATAAATTGAGAAAAAATTATGCGATCAAATTGAGATTTGGCACGCATGTAGCCGTGTATAATACTAAAATATGTTCCAAGTTGTATCTCATGATCAGCATTAGTTCAATTTTTATCAAATGACTTGTACACGTTTTTTAAAAAATTGTAAAAATCGGAAAATAGTCCAATTAAGTTTAAATTTGGTTTCAGTATATACCTTTACGTAATGAATAAGTTCACCAGATTTCGTTTAAATATAACAAGAATATTCATGCTTTTTTGTGGATTATATAAGTTAAGCAGCATTGAGCGTGATCAGTGCTGTGTGGGTGACCACTAAGAATGTAACTGGTGCTTTTATTAACTTAGGACTAGCGAAGCGAGTCCGAAGCAGGGAGGATGAGCGTAGCGATTCTAATGTGATGAGGAACAGTTTCGAAGTACTTTTTCCCGTAAATTTATTTACGTTCGTATAGTATAGTTTATAAAATAAATTGTGATACGATTTAAATATAGGTCGATGTTCACTCTTGATTCATTAAGGTGCTTCGGTTTTGCCTTTCTTGTTAAAACAGTAGTTAACTGCTTAAGTAACCGAACCTAACAAATATTGTAGAATTCATTGACCTAGTCGTGTACATATATATATATATATACAAGATAAGTATATATATATATAGATAAGTATATATATACAAGATTATATTAATGGTCCAATTGAGCTGAATCCAGTCTCAATTGTTTTAGAATCCCTACGACCATAGCAAGACTACTTCGAGGTTCTTCCTCTTTACGGGCCTGCTTAGATCACCAGAGTTCTGCGGGAACCATTTTTGCCCCTTTTGTTTGGGAGATTAGGCTAACGAGAGTGGATCAAGAAGTAGGTGCCTTTTTCCGTATCGTCCTTCCACTATCAAGCACTGCTGAGACAATCAGATATCGCAGCTAGTCTGAATCGATCCCCCATTGCCTCCATCAATTTTCGTCATTCAAACAATCTCATAAACGTAATTTTCAATATGAAAATTCGCTAAAAATCGGACAGTCTTACAACTAACAGACAACTTTGTGAAAACCTCTACGAGGTCTTAAAAACACCTCAAACAAATAATTCCGGTGATATTTCAGTTTCGGATTTTTCGCTAACTCAATACTTTTCTTATATACCTAAATAAATGAGAAAAAATAAAAATATGTTATGCCAATAAATGTTTTATTTATTTATTATGGATTTACCTGTATAAATTGTTTGTAGTATGTTTAACCTACTTTCTAGAGTAATAAGAGTCTAAAATTGTTTAAACAAGCATCGAGTATTCATTTAAACAAGCACACGATAGTGGGTTTCATTCAGAACCGAAATCAAAAATATAAAATCACGGTAATCGTGTCAATTCTTTTTTTCTTCTTAAAAATTGAAATATTTATCCATTCTATTTGTACGCCAATCTTGAACAGGCAGCTCTTATAACCTTATCATTAAGGTTATACATTCACTCCGTAAAATATGTTGTTTTTGTCAACGAGCTAAAATTTAATCTCTCTAAAAATCACGTATCAAATTAGCATAACATTGCATTATTGAAATTGTATGTAATAGCAAAAGATCTTTTAGATTGTTTAAAAAGACATATTGCATGCTTCGTTTCAACTTGCATTTTGTTATTACTTTTTCTTCCTTTCTCTCAATTGATAAAGTTTTGCTGTAAAAAAGAATGATCAGTAACTACTTTTTACGATTTTTCCTTCGTCTGCATTCAAATAAAATAAATTGATTTATTTGATCAAATAGCATCACGTATCATTAATTTTTTTCTTTATCATAAATCTTTAAAAAACATAAGAGAAATGAAAGTTGACTTTATGCTATTAAGATAAAAAGAAGTAGTCGTGTTCTAACTAAGTAGACAAGAATATTCCACTCTATTAGCTCTATTATTTATTGCGTTTTTCAGTTTCTTTTTTATTATTGATTTACACAATAAGCTGGATTTAGTCCAAATGTCATCCTGTGTTATTGAGAATACCCTTGGTTAGGAACCTGTCAAAAATAGTCATGATTTAGCTGTTTAATCAATGGGTTTCGAATCTGTTTCGGTTTGAGTTTGAAGTATCCTTTGTTATCCTTTTTTAATTTAAAATTTTTCTACGTTCTACAAGTTATTATTAATAAAATAATTATTTATTAATGTTTTACTTCGTTTTTGTGTCTGATGAAATTCTAAATTGTTAATTTTTATAATTCTTATTTATAAAACTTACTGTTTTTATAGAAGTCTGTTTTTGTCTAAAATAACAATTTTATCTCGAAATTCCTTTGTATCTTTTAAAGGCTGTTTTATATGACATTAGGACATTGGTAGTACCGTAGTGCAAAATATTATGAGATTAGTAGAGACAGTGTTTCTACTCCCACTCTTTTCCCTATGGGTAAGATGGACCATTCGATCAAGGGAAGTCTAGTACTATGCCTCAAGTAAGCGACTTGTTCTTACATCCCGCGTTGTTGTTTTTAGGCGTTGCTAAGCAATCGTCAACGAGGAACGTCATTTTTAATATTTTCTAAGTTTTCTTTTTGATATAAATTTTATACGTAAAAAAAGAAAGCCACATGAAATGTTGTTATAACTAGTGAAAATTGACTGGTTGGCAGGATATGAGGCGCTGCAAGGCGGATATTCGGAGAATTAAAAGTGACTGAATTTACTTAGGATCATATGAAATGTGGGAATCGGAACACTGACTACCGCCGACCCCTTACCATCACCCCATTACGTCACTTTAACTGAGATGCCTATTTATATTTTCAGTTAACATTTGTTAAGAATATTTAGTTTATTAATAGGTGCAAGTGATAATTTTGTTTCCATTTTGATAGTGCATCATCCTACTTATTAGCCAGAATGAATTATGAGAAATGATCTTGTAAATTATGGAAAGGGTTAGTAGTAAAGAATCTCTTTAAGATTCAAGATAAAATGTTTATGTAGAGCGAAACTATAGATCAACGAGTGATATATACATGAGGCTCCTATTAACTCATACATCACATGTGATGTGTGGAAATTGCCTCTATAGATTATAGTTTACACGTCTTTCTTGGTCCAAAACTACGAAAAAAGAATTTTCCACAAAGTTTCTCATAGGGTCAGTAAGAAATTATTGGGTCCTGTAATTTCCCATGCGTATACTGACCCGAAGAGATTTCTATACAATAAATCTGTATTGAAAGAAGGGGGTTATATACCCTTTTTGTGTATAACACTAGTTTTTCCTTAAACCCCGCGCGCCCAATTATACTCAAGATTGACTATTCCCCTATAAAATATTTTATTAGCTATTTCTTCCCTTTATTCTTTTTTGTGCCAAGTTTCCAATCTCGGAAGGGCCTCGTATTGTCCGAATACTCCCTCACATTTCCAAGTGGTTTTCTTTATTCTTTGTTACATTTGCAATTGTAGCACATCACTCCTGTCTGCCCTTCATACCTCTAAACTAGATTTTTTCTCTTATTTTATTTCTTTTGAGGGTATATGTTGAATCTAAACCTTACTTTTATCTGTAAGAAAATCAGATTGCCCGTATCCCTATAAATCCCTAGTGTACCCCTTCTGCTTCATAGGAATAATTGCAATAAATATAAAAGCAATAAACACGTTTTTATCGATTTTTATTGCTTTTAAAGCTTAATCTAATTTATATTATGAATATTTTTATAACAAAACTAATAATATTTTTATATTTGTGTGATACGCTATTGTCAACAAAACAGGGAAGTGTTCCTAAAATATTTTAAAAAAATGCGTATACTTAAGCAATGTAGTTGTTGCCTGGGATAATTATAATTTTAGCTGTGATAGTTGATGTATTTGTTTATTTCGAGTGCTTAACCTTTAGTATTGAAATTTCTTAATAGAATTTTATTATAGTTTAAAGGGTAGCAGTTTCTGTATAAATGTTGATCTTGATATAGCCGTATTAGAGGTTCTTATTCTTTCTGATTTTGTTCTTATTATATGTTTTACTATCTTGTGTATTCAAAGTCTTGTTTGAGGTGGAGGTCAGTTTACGTCCAAGAGACAAGTCTGAAAGAGACAACGACTCCTTGTCTAACTATGGGTAATTACAATCTGATGTATGAAGACATGGTCCCCTGGTGGACTGTACAGAGGACTCAAACCAAAGTAGCAAATAGACATCAAGTGAATATTCCACTTGCAAAGCCACCCTACTCCCACCGTCCCGTTCTTCAAATTACCATAGAATAGTTTGGCTTTTCAGTCTGTCCGTCTGTCGGCGGATTCAGACCGACGACGTTCCGACTCACAAATCAACGATAAAAACCTTCTTACTCCCCCCTACTCCGCCTCTTCACCATATAAAATCATTTAATTGGACCCGGCCATTGTGGCAATTCTACCACTCTGGTACTTCTCGGTAANTGGAATGTCGATAAAATAATTAAACTCTTAATCCTTTCCAATTGGATGATTCCAACTTTTTTAAACATGGTTGTCAGACTTGTTTTATAGCTTGTCTGATTTCTCTTGTTCGCTTGTCGGATCGATAAGAAATCGCACTGTAAGTATAAAATGTAAAATTAAACTTTTCACTTTTTCTCTCAAAGCTTCCTTTAAGAATATTTTAAATTTACTAATAAATAAAAATATAATAATGTGCATAAATCTTTACTTGATTTTAAAATCCGCAAAATAATCAAATCCATTCAAAATGGGAGGAATAATTTTAAATTCAGACAGGTGGTTGAAGTATTGTCCGCTTGCAAAATATGGCAATCTTATTAATAATTGGTAACTTTCTCTTTGCTGCCCTGAATTATCCACGAATTTATTTATTTTTAATTTTAAACTAAGTTTGTGGTTGTATTATCACTGAAATTATGTAGTCATGTTACAATCTTGAATATTTTTTTTTTAAGTTAATATATTTAACCGCGTTTTACTCACGTCCCTCTTATCTATCTTGATCATATATATTGCTGTGATAGAAATATCATCGTCTCTAAGAGAGAAGTGTCAGTCGACCATTTCACTCAATAAATCATATTCTCCTCTCACACCAATCCTGCCACCTCTCATGACTCTTTCATTCATAATATTGATTCGTTAAAGAGATTTCTTCTGGAGTAGTGGATTACTAAGAGAACGCGCCAAATGACCTTACACGTAACAATTAGTTGTTTTTACTTTCTGTGTTTTTAAAACGCCTGTTTAAATGTTTGCTTTTGCATTTGCTATTTTATCGGGTTTAATTATGAATTTTTAGTAATTATTGGAATCTATTTTGGTAATTCCATAAGAAATGCAATTTAACTGTTGTTAAATACATATCAGAAACTAGAAACCTGAGCCAAATAACAGCAGAGCTAACAGTTTATTCAAGTTTTAATGGAGGAAGAATATGTTTTACTCGTATTAATATTTTTGGTTATTGGTGATAAACAAAAAAATGTATTCATTTCAAATCGTTAAGGTCAATGTTAATTCTGCAAATTCCAAATTCCATTTTAATTTACCACATTTTAAATGTATTGCAGGTTAATTTTAAAACCTGTAAAGAAAAATTAAAAAATGAAAAACAATAATATCCATTAATCAAAATAAACTTGTAAAGCGGGTTTTGAAAAAAAATAAAGCAGACTAGGTGTCAGGAATAAAAGGTACATTTAGTATAAAACATGACCTAACGAGTAGTACTAAATAAATCCGCTGTGGTGCGAGTAGTTGTCCCGCTTAAAGAACTGCCCAAAACAACAACAGTAAACTTTAAAAATTAAATAAAATTAATTAGTTCCACTTTAAAAAAATTGCCTTGGACATTATTAATGAAATGTAATATTTTTAAAGTTGATGATAAGATGCTGCTCCAATCTGATTTGTTCGCCGGAACTCATGTCAATATGTTATTTATTCCGGGGCGCTGAAATCAAATAATACCCGGCCCGGAGTCGATAACGACAACCTTAAAGAAACCGGTGGTAAATTTGTGGTTACCCTAACAAACGGTCGATAAACATCATATGCCGAAAGGGTCTCGTTTTCAATGTTTTGGGGGTGCTGAATCTAATAAACCGGTCCTGAGTCGAATAACTAGTTAAAGCTAGGTCCCAGTTCGGAATCTGGAATTAACTTTCAAATAATTCTGGGTGGAGGTCCTCAGAAAATGCGGTTATTTACCCCATAGATTTACACGACATTGCACAGCATTATTCACAGTCATTTGAAGCTCAGTTTATGCTAAAAATCGATAAAATAACAACAAGTTGGTGACGCTACTGTCGGGTTTAAAATATACCAAACTTTTTAATCAAAAATGGATTGATAACAAGAAAGCGCGCATTTAAATGCGGTGAAGAATATTCATTTCAATAAGCCTAGAAGTATTATACCTAAACTATTATCAGATTTTCATCTACCTTCTTCGTTTAAGACGTTTATGACAATATTAGCAAATAAATTAAGTATATATGAAGTAATTTGATTAGTGTGATACAGAGGAGCTTACCTTAATAGCGGTGACTCACTGATCCCGAATATTAACTAAACGATTTACAAGCTAATACATTCAGTTCCATATCTCTATTAATTATTCATACCTTTTCCATTTCTGTTTTATATGTACGGGGTGTACGCATCATACACAATACACATCTTCATTCCTCAGACCATTATTCGAAAATGTTTTATATCTAATATAAACGCGTATTCCATTTGTCAATAATCAAGTCTTTTAACTTCAGCTCTGGCTTATTAATGCCAATCGGACTTTGAATTGAATAATACTTGTTATTTTACAAAACAAAATAAAAGCAACTACTTATTACATTTTTAAGTTGTAAATCTTAATAATATTTTTCTTTTTTGTTTCGATTGAGGATATTTTGAAGTAAATCTTTTTGGTATTCATGACGGATAGAATGTTTTAATTTATGTCTTTAGTGGAAATACCCTGTGTGATTATTAAATTGTTTGTACCTGAGAACCTCTTACGTTCTTTCTTATATACATAGTCCGAATTTGCATGGAACTTACTAATAATTTTAAGGATCAGGATACTGTGTTGGACACCTTCCTGTCTTTAATTCTTTTTACCTAATTTTTATTTATATTTATTTTTATCAGATAAATATAATATTCAGGTTTTTTAACTGATGGTTTTTACTTTTCCTCATTTATATTACCACGTCATGGAGTATCACCACTGGGTAATTCCTCTATCAAATCTGCCTAGTCACAATAAACCCAGTATGAGTACTATTGTCAAATACCCTTTTGTTATCATAAGTTAATAAAAAAAAATCATTATAAAGAAGGTAAGTAACTGTAGTAGGAAAAGTATTTGTCGGTTTTTTTTCGCAAACAATGCGAAAAAAACCAAAATAAATTGCTTATGAATCATTGCACCAGCAATATGGCTACAGCAAAAATTTCGCTAATCCACCCGATTAGCCACATATATACATATTACAATGTTTTAATTTTACATTATCAGCATTAGTTTAAATAGAGAATTGTATTTTTAAAATGGAATTCCCTATACGTTATAAATAAGTAGGTTCGTATAAGGTTTAAGGTAAGGTTCGTAAAAATTAAGAAAGTAAAAGTTCGTAATTAGTCGTTGAAAGTAATGCAGCAATAATAATAATAAATTTAATAAGTAAATCTTGGCTGTTGTTAGATCATAAAAGGAAGCACTCTACGAACGTGAGCATCGAGGAAGTAATGCTTGGATGGGTGATGCATTGTTAAACGGAATGTATTTAATGTACGAATGGTCCTTGTTGTATAAATTTGTGATTTTTAGAATTCAAAAGAAAATTCTAATGAGGATGGGTTCATAGACAGGGGGGGGGGGGGGAGGCAGAGGAGTGGAATGGGGGTGAAGTGGTTCATAGAGTCCCTACTTGTGTTCTGCGTAGGTCTTAAAAAATAAATAATAAATAGATGTGGGGAAAGGGGGGGTTCTCTGATCAAATGATAAAGAATATATATTATATTATAATATATATATAATATATATATATATATATATATATATATATATAATGTATATTTATATATATGTATATATATATTTTATTATATATTATATAATTTATATATATAATTATTATATATATATATATATAATATATATATATATATATATTATATATATATATATATAATATATATATGTATGATATTTTTGTGACCTAGTCGTTTCTATAGGTCATTAGGTAAACTGATTTTTGTAGGAAGTTTCAACTCTCTAGCATAAATACAAGACACACACACATACAGACAGACAACTTTGTAAAAACCACACAGGAGGTTTAAAAACACCTGGAACAGATTGTTCCCCTGACATCCCGGTTTCGGATATTTTTGCAAACATAATTATATTCCTACGATATAAATGAGGAATAGGATTAATTTATAACACTGACAATATTTACCAATGAAAGATATTATCTGAAAGAAATTTTTTTTAATGATTTCAGGAAAATATTATGACTTAGACGGTATTTATTTCAATTTTAATTTTGCTAGAATATCGAATAATAGGAGGACTTTAAAAGTGAGTTCGTTGTGTGCGGTCCGAATAAATGATAAGTAACGGATTGAACCGGGTAATGTTGCTTCGTGATGTTTTCAAGCTAAGTTAATTTCTTTTGAGTTTTATTATTTGTTTTACAACTTTTATGAGATAAAATGCCTATTATGAGACAAAATGCTAATTTTCTCAGAAGGAATCATCATTTTTCTGACTTTAATTTAAACTGGTCTATCTTACATCTAACTTATAAATTTATTGTTATTTAAAAAAAAAAACCTATAAAAAGAGGAATGAAATTAAAAATAATAAATTAAACTTCAAAACAAAAATACAAAAGAAAAATGATTCAGTTGGAAATAATAACATATTTGGTCAATTTAATTTAATCCATTGTCAATCAAATGTTTCTTTTGGATAATCTTTTATAGGATTTTTTTTAATATCATTAAATTTAATGGAACAAAATCATCTTTTTTCAGGTCATTTCTTGTTAAGTATAAAAGAAGAATTTATAAGATGAAAAAATATCAAAGTGTTTGACAAATCGAAATCATCATTATATTGATTCTTATTATAGTAGTGAGAGTAGAAAAATTACTAAAAAAATATAGGAAACTGGTCTGCCAAGAAATTTTAAATCTTTACCATATAAAGATATCTAAAGATATTATATTAAATATCCTCTCAACAAGAATTCTTTTCAACAAACTTGAATTACTAATTTGGAGACTATTTTAAGTATAAATAAAAATCACAAAAAGTCCATATTTTGATAATAATCAGACAAAAACTTAAAAATCTTTATAATAATCAATTCTTTAAAGCGATAGTTATTTAGTCCAGTTTAATGGATTCCTCAAGGTGTTGATGTTGGTCCAGTTTTGTTCTAAATTGTATTTTTATGGTTTTTCAAAAGTTCCAAGCATACTTTGTTCAAAGATAAAGTAGAAAAAATGTTCATAAGAAGAGAGAAATTGCATTTTTTGCACTTAAATTTAATAACCAATGCATTAAATAAAGTGTTGGAACATAAGTTTTTATTTGATAGGATTAGCTGGTAATCAGTATAAATATGTAGCATTTGTGTTTTTTTCAATTTTACAGCATTCTTTTAGTGTAAAATAAAAGAATTTAGCAATGAATTTTTAAACTTTATTGTTTTAAACAGGAAATCCAAACATTGTAGTAAATTTGTAGAATTTTGACGGTGGTATTGTAGAGTTGCTGTTTTAATTATTATTTACTTTTTATGGTATTAGAACATTAAAAGAACTGTAAAAACATGAGGCAAAGCGTTTCTATTAAAAATGTCAAAACCAGGATGTAAATTTATAGAATTTGCTTCCATGCTTTATACAGGGTGGTACATTTCCAATACAATCCCTGACAACTCAGCTCCGTGCGGAGCTATAATATAAAAATAGCCCGTTTTTAGGGCCTTTCGGCCTTCAGGGTATTTGCCCTGCGGGAACCACCTCGGTGGTCACATCTACTATGCTCAAAGTAAAGCTAAAGTTAGCGAAAGCCTTTTTATACATCAATTCTATTCATAAAAACTGAGAGCCGGGTGTGAACCCCGGACCACCGGTGCCGAAGTCCAGTACCAAGCTAGCTCCGTGCGGAGCTATACGATAAAATTGCTATCTACCCCCCCCCCACTAAGTGACCACTGGGAGTTTAAATACTATTTTTTTGTAGCCATATATTATCTGACATATTCTAATTACCAAAAAGAGGTTTCTGCGCTAACTTTAAAAAGTTCGGGACTTTACGTGTATAAGTCCTGAAACTGTGTCATATCCTGGACATTTGATACCAATGCCGCGGAATTCCGGTAATTTTTCCCTTTCCCTTTTTAGACCTTTAACTTCCCTTTACAGTGTAATAGCAGAGATGAATTCTGGTGTACCAGCTTATTTTTAATTATAAATTAGTAATCCTCTTATGTATGTAAACGATAGCTCAGGAAAAAATTACCGGAAATTTGATTGTATTGATATCAAATTGTTCGAAGTATAACGCAGTTTTTAAAATAATTAACTAAAAGGTATGCTGCAATTATGTTTTTTATGTTTCCTTAGAAACACATTTTGGTAATAAGATTACCATAACATGCCAGACGAATTACCAAACAAATAATTGGGTATTTGAACTTCCAATGATCAACTTAGTGGGATAGATATCAATTTAACCACAATAGCTTCACACCAAGCTGAGTTAACCAGGATGATGTATTTTAAATGTACCATAACTGTATATTGTAAATATATAAGCTAAAAATTTATACATTTTGCCTTGTTAATAAATACATTCGACATAAAAATTAATATATCAGAAATAAAATATTCTTGGCTTAAAATAAGCTTTTAATAATTATATATTATACACCTTTATTTGGCTTGTTATAGGTCTTCTCAATATTCTGTTTGGTTTAATAAAAATTTTTATAACAATCACATTTTTGGTTTGATTTTCGATTAATTGTATCTAAAATGAAGATACGAGAAGATGATCGCGTTCATAGTGGTGCGCGATGTCCACAAAATTGTATTATTATATGCACTGTAAGTTAACCATACAAGTCTCTTAGATAAATATGTAAACCCCCTTCCCGTTTGAAATATAGCTTTTTTAAAATGTAATTTTCAATTAAACAAGGTCAGTAATAAGAATGATACTTAAAAATCGTACATTCAACCTTTTTTTCTCAAAGATGGTTTTTTCAGACTAAGTCTCGCCACTGTTAGAACTAATAAATCCTCTGTTTTTAAAAGGGGGGATTTTGATAATGTAATATTATACCGAATGGTATCTCTCGCCATTGAAACCAGTTTGTCCGGAATAAAATAACTAAGAAAACGAAGGCGAAGGTGGTCAACAACTATGCAAATTATTGAGTGTGAAGAACTCAAAGGAATAAATCCCTTACCGCTCCTACGACTTCTTTCTTGGCCACTGAAATGCAGTACAATGGACCCGCTTCTGACCTCCATCCATTATGGCCGAACATGAACAACAAAAATATTTCTTAACTTATATAAAACAAAAAATATATAAGAGAGATTAAAAAATGTATATAGGTACATAAGAATTTTTATGGAGCATTGGAATATTGTTAAAGGTTTTAGTGTATACCTTTGAACATTATAATATATCAGAGACTTCAAACTGAAAATAAAGCAGACTCAAAGATTTCTTGTTACTGGCAAGAATGGTTTTAAGAGGGTCTTGTAAATTTTTATCTCATTGTATGTTATTATATTATAAAATTTATATTATATTTAAAAATTAAACTTATTATCTAACTTTCCATTTGTACTTTTCCTCATTTGTAACTTAGGTGTATTGGATAGGTGTTGCGTTTGCTCTAAAAGTTCGAGATTTTACCCGAATAATGAGTTTTAGATGTTTTTCAGTACTTTTGAGTGGTTTTTACCATGCTTTATGTGTGTGTGTGTGTGTATGTACGTACGTATGTACGAGATTTTGGTGTCCTAGACATTACTATGGGACACGATAACTTTCGAACGGTTTTTCAGATCTAAATGAAACTCAGTACAAAAATCAACCTTCCTTATGTCCCCCCAAATCCTATTGTTTACAAGTATATGTGACGTCAATTACCCACAAAAAAATCACAAATCTTCGTATAGCGTTTAGATTGGGCTGAACTTTTTTCACTATATTACTATGTATGGTTCATAAAAATATTAGGTTCCATTATATTATTATAATTTCCGGTTTTATTGTTTGACATATATATGTCAAAACATTGTGTCATTAATTGACATAATGTAAACAAATCACGTTTTTTTAATACATTTGAAAATTTGCTTATATCGTGGCAGTATGCTGCTTATATAAACCAATAATATGACGAACTCGGTCGAATAATATGACGAACTCCTAAGGGCTCTTTTCTCGCTATAACCATGGGAAGGTAAATTTGCTCCTGTTTCTCTATATCCTACAACGTACATAGGTTCAGAAAAGGTCTGACCCTATAGGACCTCGTCATCCTATGTATTCAAAATTCTTGGTCTGCTATGATGAGGATGGGCTTAAAGAATGTGTTTTGTATATTTCATATTTGCACTAACATATAAAAAAAGTTTACTTAAATCTATAAAGGTACCCTGCTAACCCCAGGATGCCTGGGTGATTAACACACTTTAATTTAGATTTAAGTAATTTTCACTAGTATTACTGAAATCATTTTTAATACTAGTGGAAATTACTAGGTTAATAGACTATGAATCTAGATTAAGTTAAATATAAGCACTTAATGAATTTTAGGAAATTATGTTTGAAATAAATTATTGTGTATGCACTTATTGTAATTATTGATCATTTATTTTGTATGTTTCAGTATTGTTTCAAGTTATGAATAAGACTTTACTTCTCTATATTTTTTATTGTAATTCATTTATTTAACGTTGAAGCTGTCTAGCATTTATTGAGTGTCTTGTTCGGGCCCAAGGTTTACCGACTCATAGTTTGTTTTGGAATTGCAGTTCAGTGCAAAAATTAAGCGAAAATGTTTATAACCTAGATTTTATTTTCATTCACATCTCTGTTGTTGCAAGACATAACATCATAATATTATATGCGAGAAGGATATAATAGTAAAAACGTTACTATGATACGGTTGTCACTGCCTTGTTTTTTGTGTTTGAGATCGTATGTTTATTAAAAAATCAAGTTGTCCTTGTCTGACCAAAATCTTCATAAAGACTCCTCATTATCTTTTGAAAAAAACTGTTTAAAATTTTTTTAAAGACTATTATCCGTTTCTTTCATCACTATCATAGTTCTAACTGTTCTTCCTTTCTGTTGGTAATAAACAGGGCCTACAATCAATTTCGTGTGGGACCCGTGTCTTTATAATCTTATGGCGCCACCTATTAATCTGTAGATTAAGTCGTCAGACTATAAAAACCCATAAAACGTTTTATGATGTGATGAAATTTTAAATTAATTGTTAGTTATTGAATGAAACTTGGTTTATATTCTGACAAGACTGATTCCAAAGAATTTGCAATACTCCTTGTGAGTTAAATTATTGAAGTTAAATGCTTTTAGAGCCCGACTAAGAAGTTAAAGTAACATTTGCTAAAAATTGAAGGATGATATTAACATTTGCTTCGTGATAAATCGTACTTCCGAGTATTGCCGAAGTCGCAATATTTTACTGTCACTAATTTTAAAAGAAAAAAATCGGGTACGTGGTACCTCGGGACTTTTCCTCAAACCATCGGATTCGCTGCGCTCATCCTCCCATCTTCGAACTCAGCTTCTCTCGTCGTCAGAATATAAAATTCGCCAAATTTATACTGCAACATTTCTTCGGACTCGCTTCGCTCGTCCTCAAATAGTAAATGCATCCATTTCATTCTCAGCGGTCACCCATACAGCACTGACCACGCTACTCGCTGCTTAATTTTTATGATCCAAAAAATCATAGATATCATATTGAAACGAAACTTAGTGTACTTATTTAATAAGTAAAGGTATACACTTATTGAAATTTAAGGTTCTAAATTTCATTTCAATTGAATCATTTTCTGATTTTTTACAATTTTTTTAAAAAACGTACACAAGTCATTCAATAAAAATGTAACTAATGCTGATAATGAGATGAAACTTGTTACATATGTTATTCTTATACATAGCTACTTACGTGCCAAATCTCAAACTGATCGCATTACTTTTATAATTTTTTGAACTTTTAGCTGTCATTATTGCGGGTTAATGACGTTATAGAATTGAACATATTTTCTAAATAGCACACCTATAGCGGTAGACTGATTTTTGTACGATGTTTCAACTCTCTAGTATTTATACACTGGGCGCTACGATGATAACACACACACACACACACATACAGACAGACAAATTTATGATAACCACTCAGAACTCAGCCTCTGGACAAATCTATTTCGTCTGTCTCCTAGCTTCTTTACTTCGCTTTCATCGGCACTGATGATGAACTGTTAAGTTTGAAAGTCGGCTCTGTCAATAAATATACACTAAGTGGAGTGACATCTTTCTTTTTTCTCCTACTTGGGAACTCCACAACTCATCTTACTATCAACATTAATTTACATTGTCTCTATTATTTTATAAATAATATAACTATAATATATACTTAGCTTCTGAAATTTTGATCAGAACTTAACAAAAATTATATAGCCAGAGTTTTCATGATTTCCTCTTGAATTGATGTCTACTATTTGATCATAGTTTTCCTAGTTTCGAGCTTGATTTCGGTTCTTAATACTCACTTCTTTTTATAAAAAAAGGTGACAGACTGTATTGATGACCCCCAATTTTTTTCTATACAGAAAAATCTTTGTCAATGATAAAGGAGAAGTTTTTTCAAAGATTTTCTAAGATATCAATCACTTTCCCTGAAGCCAATGGGGAGTTATATACCTCAGAAAACTGAAGTAAAAATAGGGCTTCTCAAAGAAAATATCACTTCGTCTTTATTCGTCACTTAGAAAAATAGATGGGGGTTGAGAAATAATCTTCAATAGCGTTGGAGAAGAAGGGGCAGTAGAATGGTGATAAATCACTTCAAGCGGCTTTTTACTCTCCCTTAGCTTGACCCTTAAAAAATCTTCAAGCATATCAAGATATGCCGTGAGATATTTGTTTTGTAGAAGAATTTTCTTTGTAGGACCTGAATCTAAATAGAGAGTGAAGTTTTTTATACTCATTTACGGATGATGACATTAGAACATTTTGCGTAATTATTTTAGTTTGCTTTATGTTATTGTTTGTGTCTGCGTGTCTACTGAGCATTTTATTTTTTTTTTTTGTCATTTGTTATAATATTTAAGTGAATTTTCTTGGACAACCTTTTCCAGGTTATAACTTCAGTGAGCGCCGTGGAATTATCTACAATATTAACAACACCAACTTCGTCTGAGTCTGACTCCAAGATTTGAAAGACTCAACATCTCCCCGGCACTGTAGATGGCATTATAGCCGAAAACCGGCTCTGCTCAGAATTAATTAAAGCTTATTGGTGGAAAGACGAAGTTGGTTTTGTTAATATTTTCCAAGTTGTGTGTTTTGACGTCATTAATCGGGTTTGCTAAGTCAGAAGAATTTTTAGATAATCGGTAGATGAAGGGCTACCAGTTTTCTCCATTGAAAAATGTTTGACAGTGCCGATATTGGAAGCATAAGCAAAGTTTTGTATTAGATATGGGATGAATATACGCACTTCGTTTTAAAACATTGAGTAACATTTTCTTGTCACTGCTCAAATTATGAAGCGTAAAACGAAAAAAATCAGGTACGAAGTACCTCAGAACTTTTCCTCATCACGTCGGATTCGCTACGCTCATCCTCCCTACTTCGGACTCGCTTACCTAGTCCTCAGAATATACAATTCGCCAAATGTATACTACAACACGTCTTTGGACTCGCTTCGCTCTTCCTCATTTAGTAAATACATCCGTTTCATTCTCAGGGGTCACGCATACAGCACTAACAATGCTCAATGTTGTTAAAGTTTTATGATCCAACAAAAATCATGGATATATTTGTCGTATCAAAACGAAACTTGATGCACTTACTAATTACGTAAAGGTATACACTTGTACCAAATTTCAACACAAATGGATCATTTTCGAATACTTTTAATTTTGTAATAACGTACAAACTAGTTTTGAACTTTTTTGCAAACACAATACTTTTTTTATATATTATAATACTTTCCTATATTTATTACTTACGGTATAAATAAGGAGAAATGGATTTCAGAGCAAAGAAGTAAGCATTATAAAGTAAATACGCCCGGACATCCTCCCCAAAATTATTTTTTTGATAAATTGACAACTCTACGAGGGAATGAATTCTATTGGTATTTATTATTTAAACAATGGTGTCATAATAAACCATTAGATTCTTTACTAATTATTGGCAATTTGTCTTTTAATCATATTTGAAGTTAAGTTCTGCCTTACGTTTTAACTAAAAATATCTCTAGAGAAAGCAGTAATTTTATTTGACAGCAACACCGAGAAACACCAAGAGCAATTCGTGAATTACTTCCTATAAATTATCATTTCAAATAACTAAAAATCAAGAGTTTTTCTCCACACCATTGTCAGAATTATCCATGCATATGCCTTTATAATATGGTTTAAATAACTGCTGTGTCTATCGTCCCGCACAATACCCGCTCCTCTTCCGCTCATTGTTACCCTGTTTATTTGTAAAATTGTTTATCAAAAAGTTATTTAGTGAGACTGATTTGAATTTTTTATAGTCAGGAGTATTTAATTTGAGTAATAAAAGAATTATTTAAGCTTATTTGAGTTCTGTACTTTACAGTTGTAGTTTTCAAAGGTTTGAAATCGAATGAATCCAATTTGTTCTGTTAAATTTAATTTAATTACAAGTAGAGAAACGTTGGGAATGCGTTCTTGTGATTTTTTGTTTTTTTACGTTTTTAGCAAATTTTCATTAACAATTACACTTATGCCCGGTTTGTCGTACATTTTTTTTAATGAAGCATTAGTAAATGAGAGATTAAACTAATGATAGATTAAATTCTATCACCGGTTTCTCAAAACAATATTTAATCTTTAACTAAACCAATTTAATCTCCCATTAAGTCCAATTTTATTGGTCCATTAGTTTGTTTTTCAAATTGTTAAAAAATGACACTTGTAAACAACTGTATAAATTGGACATTTTCATAAATAGTTGAATAATACATAATATTAAAAAAGTAAACAATACTATTTGACAGATGTGTCAACATTGTTTTTATGCTAATCTGCCATTAAACTAGTTAAAGATTAAATTAATGGAAGATTATATTTTATTCCAGTTTCTCAAAACATTTTAATGCTCCATTACATGAAGACTAAATTAATTTCCCATTAACAGTTTAATGTGAGAATTTAGTAAAATAATTGGGCGTTTTAGTTCTTTTTCTCTCTACTAGAAAGCGCTACTTTATAAATACTATGAAAATAGCTAGCGCATAACATGTAGTAAGATACCTTTTTGTCACTTAACATCATAATTTTAACTGTTACAACTTAGAAAACCATCGAATAATTTTATTAATTTAAACCATATATGTTTTTAATTAAAAAAAGTTTTTTTTTACTTTATGTTAAGTGAATTTTTAACATAAAGGAATATAATTATGTCAAACGATAAAATTGTTATTATACTTATAAATGTTTTTTTCTTCACCACGTTTTTGCCTTACAAAGTAGCATTCACATATTACTTATTCGGTTTTAGGAAATTTGCAAAGTTAATATTGTAGGATATAGCGTAATAAATGTTTCACAAACAATAGGATTATATATTCTTGATCAGTGATTCCCGCTCTTTCATAAAAAACCACCTTCCCCTCCATGACCCTAATCTCATAAGATCTTTTTTCCTTTGATTGGTTATTTCCTGGGCTTACCTCATTTTGAAATAGTTCAAGCAAAATAAAAACATATTTCAGTTCTACAAAAAATGAATTCAGAACATGGCTTAGATAACTACTAATTTAATGGCCCAAATTCCTCCCATTAAATTCTACCATACTTAATTAACAATTAGTTTGTAATGATTCTTCGAGAAACCCAAAAGTTAATGGACCATTAATCTTAATGGATAGTCGGGAAATTTTATTATTAAAATAAATTAATGTGCGTTTGAGAAAAATTTAATAAGGCATTAAATCGATATTTCCCTATGTAAACAAATAGAATGAACTGACATTTTAATCTGACATTAAAACAATAACAATAAATAATAGATGTACGAGAAACCCATTTTATTTTTAATCCTTCATTAAAGTTTTCATTAGTTTAATGGAAGATTATCCCCACTCTGCACTTAATACAGTTTCGAGAAACCCAAAACAGACTTTAATGGCTCATTATTTACTAATCTCCCATTAAAATTGTTTAATTGACGTTCGAGAAACCGGGCATTAATATTAAATTAATTTACTATTTATTTACCGCTGCATCATTATTATTTACTACAATTATTTTATTATTTTGATACTTTTACCTCATTAGCGTGTTTTTTTAATTCGCTTTACTGGATGCAGGATTTTTTTAAACTTATTTTTACTTTTTTATATAATTTTTTTATATAACATATTTGTTATATAACATATATAAAGAAACAGTATACTTACTACTACTTATTACTAAGTTGTGTGTGGTGTTAATGTCACTTGTTATTAATGTTTATGGGAAATATTAATAATTTTTATAGAAAATAGTTTTTTGTCTATTAATCCACATTCAACTACATTGCTCGACCAATACTTCATCTTACACCTATACTTGATTTTCGCCACTTTAGATCGAAAGAATGTGATATTTTTATATTTAAAGAATAGAATTATTCATGCATTTATTTAAACTTTTTTTCAGATAAAAAAACATAAACGTGGTTTATTCTTTTCAAAAACATGTTTCTGGTTACTATTTGCCTTTCGTACATTATATCGATTTTTATCTTTGGATGATTGAGGGCCTAAAGCAAGCTTAGAAGGTGGTCAGCCTTCTTTGCATTAGCACACAATGTAACAACCTATAGGTTGATTTCGGGGTTAAGATGCAAAAAAAGTATACGGGCTTTACGCCAAATTGTATTTAAGATTTTCACACTTTTTGTAAAAGAAACCCTTTAACACCTTATACATCGTGACGTCTATAGAAAGAGGCTGTATCACGACAAGAGAGTACCCTTTGGTCATAAACACACTTAAATCCTTTTTCATACATTTATTTTAACCTTTTTTAACTGCAACTATCCATTTTAAAAGGAAAACAAAAAAATAATCACAAATTCCTTTTACACCTTCTGAGACTGTATTTTGTGATTTTATGAAATAAATATCCACTTATAAGATGTTGGACCCAATTAAAATTTGTTATCAGGCATAATTTTATTAGGTATTGGTTGTATGATTTTTTATTGTTTTACTAATAATTACAATAACCTTCATAGCTATTGACGTATATTATACTAGGACAAAAACGGCAAAATACGATTTTAAATTTATATGACCTAATCTCAAAACAAGGCCCATGTTTAAACAATTAAAACGTTAGACATAATTAAAAAAAAAGTTTCTCAGCAAAGTAAAACTTTATTAGAAATGCGCTTTTAACTAGAGAACATCATCAGTACAATACTTTCAAACTGCTAAATAAATTAGAATAAATAAACCACAAATAACGGGCCTTCGGTCTGAAGACGCTACGCGGCGTAAGCTTCTCCGGCCTGAGAACCTCCCTGTGGCGGCCACATTGTCATTTGCTGTTTTATTATTATTTGTTACATGACATTTTGCCATGTATTTAGCAAATTTTATTGCCCCTGCCAATGTGCCATTTAGGATGGCTCAAAACTGGTTCCTATCTTTACGGCCCGGGAAACTCCCTGTGCGCGGTCACATTTGTTTGTTTTGTATTATTTTTTATTTTATATTATTTGTTGTTACATAGCATTGTGCAATGTATTTTAAGAATTTTTGCTCCCCTTTTGCCCCTACAGAAAGTAAGAAATCTGACCCCTTTCCTTTCTACCTTCCTACACTCTAGCACTTCTGAACCCAAAAGATGTCGTAGAGGTCATCAATCTACATGTTTATGTATAAACAGGAATTTGCGCCCTTTGGTTAGTACGATTGAGCTGAAAACAATTTGAATCGATTTAGCATGTCGTCTACATTTTTAAGTTTCAATTTGATTTGTTGATGTCATAACTTGGGTTGTTTTCACAAATCTTTTTAAGCCTTCCTAAAATTTAGCTATATGCCAATTTTTGTTTAGATTTAGGTGTCGCACAATTTTTGCCGAGCCCGATGACTGTGTTTAATTTGCTATAAGAACTCTAAAGGAATAGTTATTCCATCCTTTTTTCATTCAACTTGTTTCTCTATATTATTGAAAACCCCAACATCTCGTTCTTTTTCACAAAATGCTCTTTATTAGGGAACAACCGGCTTTCAGCTTACATCATCATCAGTGGTGGAGAAACGTCGAGCCGTCAGCTGTCCTGAACCTCTGTTAAGAGTTTGGAGACGACTCCAAACAGTCGTCCCTTGAAAATGATGTCAAAAATATCAATAAACACTAACAGCACTATTAACTCACAATACCTGTAGCATATGGTAATAATAATAAATACAATAACTTTATTGATCATTTAGATGTGTCGTATCAATCGTTTCAAATTTGTATAGTGTAAGAGCCAGACCTTGAAAAAATGTCTAATTTTGTACTGCTTTTAACTAAATTTCTCTTGTGAAAAAGTACCTTAAATTATAAAAAAAAACATAGTCTACCTATCTATAGTTCATAGCCAAACTACCTAATAAATTGATAATTTTTGAAGTTAGAGAATTTCTTTATAAAAATGTGTCCGTATTGTAATTTGTGCGATTACAATACTTCAACCAGAGTGGAAAGCCTCCACTCTGGTTAGGCAGACTATGTTTTTTCTTATCATTAACGTATATTTTCAGAATTGAGTTAAAAACAGTACAAAATAAGTCACATTTTTTCAGGTCCGGCTCTTGGACTTTTTATCTCAATTTGTTTTGTTTATACTCATCATAAACCCAAAAATAAGTTCAAATGAGATATTTAGTTTAACCTGCGCGAAACATAAGTATATTATATTATACGTTTTTAAAATCTATAGTTTAATATTTCTTAGCAATAAAGGAGTTTCTGAGATCGATATCTTTCGGCAATTGTTAAAACCCCATTTGTCCTCTTCATTGTCCTATCCAGGTTTTTCAAAAACTGTCCTTATTTTTATTATTGTCAACAAAAATTATGAAATTTTTCGACGTAATCCATCCTTTTTTGGTTACAGATCCTTTTTAGCCGTGGCACAAGTTTTATCCTCTGATTCAATAGGGAGGACACTGGTGACCACTGTCCTTTCTTTAACCCTGGGTATATACTTTCTTGCCTGGCGCCAGATTGTCTGTTACAACAAAAAGATAGGTCTCTCATGTCCATGCTAATCCCTTACTTGATGCCGCTACCTGTCAGTGACCTGCTTATCCAGTAGATACTTACTTTTTACCTAGAATATTTTGTCACATTCAACCGCTTTATAAGCCCTAAAAATGCAAAAATATAGGTATTTAAGGACTACTACGAAATTTTCAAAGTCCGTGGAAATGTTGAATCATGCATATTATCGTTATTTGAATAAAAGCATACTATCGGCAGTATGACGTTACAATATTAATTGTGGCGTCATAATAAAACAGATTACACCAATCTAATTGTCACTCTTTGTTTTGGAATCAGCCATACTCGGTTAATTCCTTTTATATTTTCTTCTATAATTTATAATCAAAGGCTATAAACATATTAGTTACACCACGGGTTTGGTAAGTCGAACAAAGTGGCATCCTTTATTTTATAATTCCTTCCAATAATATAGTTTCTGTAACTAAGACGTCAAGTGGACTTAACTTGTGTATGTGAACTTTGTATATTCATATTAAAGTGCTAGTGGAGTGAAATGTTAAAAGAAAAAAAGGGCTTTTTGCAAAAAATGATACAATATTATCATAATCAGGATTTCAGCCTGGCGGCCATCATCAGTGTCTGCCAAAAGAATAAAAGTAGATTTGTAAATCTATAGAGGATTGCATAGTCGAGTATGTAATCCTGTGTAAGATATATGAACCTTCTTTTTCTTATTTTGCAGGATACTGAAGATTTAGGTTCAAGGATGGTTGCCATTCCGTTACTAATATAGTATCATTTTTGTGGAGAGACTTGTATCACCTTTGGCTTTATGTTGACCTATTTTTCCCAATCATCAAAACTTTATACTAAAATTATTTAAAATTGTATATTTGGCCGATCGAGTTGATATTTGACACAAATGAACATCTAAAAGTGTTGAATTGATCGGCTATTTTTTATATAAATCACAAATTGAATTTGAATTTTTAAACTTTAACAGCTTATAACCTTCTCATAATTCTTGTTGGTTTGATCGTAGGGCATATCATCTGACATTGTGAAACTAAAGAAATGGTACTGAAAAAAGTACTCTTAGTAAAAATATTAATCTCAATAGTAAAATTTTTTACTTTGTAAGTTCTTGGCGAAAATTTCTTATATATATATATATATATATTTTTTTTTTTCAGGTTAACCTATGAGAAAAATGCGTTGCATCTTTGTATCAAGGTATATTATCTAATTTTATTTTATTCTATGATATCTAGGGGCAATTTGAAAGTAATCAATTCATATGCTATTTAATTGGTTAATAATTAAACATAACCCTAAGTCATGGTTATCTATTTATCATAACCTGCCATTTATGATATTGTTACCTTTTAAACTTCTGTGGTTTCTTTGTTTTTAAAATTTAATACATACAAAATCTTAGCTTGTTCAAGGTTAAGAATAATTGATTTGTAGTATTTTTATCAACTTATATGCAACTATCCATGCAATCATCCATACATACATCTTCCATTATCCATATGACATACATCCATGTATAAATCCTTACATAAATCTATGCTGACATCCAAATATGCGTCCATACTTCTATCCATGCAGCATCCATCCATACATTCTTCCATGCATGCATCCTCCATCCATACATACATCCATGTATAAATCTTTACATAAATCTATGCTACATTCAAATATGCAGCCATACATACATCCGTGCATCTATTAATCTATGCATCCTCAATCCATACATGCATCCATGTATAAATCCTTCCATACATCTATGCTGATATCCAAATATGCGTCCATACTTCAATTTATAAATATATCTATGCATCCTCCATCCGCTAAAAATGAAAAAAAGAAAAAAATCTGTTTTTACTTCATCAAAAATGTTCCTCTTTTTTAGCTACACAATCCCATTTCTCTACTACATTTTAGTAGGAAACCCCATTTAGTGTCTAAAGTAGGAATGAGCGGTTTGAGTTGAAAATTAAAATTTTTGTTTTTTAGAAAACAATAAAATGGGGATAGAAAGACTGTACGGGGGGAGGGGCGAGCGAAATAACAAATTCAACCAAACTAATAAAGGTTTTAGTCTATCTATCATTTGACGATGCATTATAAAATGCACTACATTGATATGCTATTAGAGTAAAATTTTACCTTTAGGGCAAATTTTCCATAAAGTTTTTCTCTATAACCTATACATTTTCCACTATTTACGTATAAATGCAATTCCAATCTTTTTCTGTAAAATTAATAGATAAATGTTAGAATCATGTATTATAACCTGTATTTTTAGACTTGAATTAAACAATAATGTTTAAACAAATGAATGTTTTTTCTGATTGAGCTGAAAATGTTATTCATTAGTTTTACTTATCCACATTTATACCTAAGTTACACAGGAAAAGTATTATGTTAGCAAAAAATCCGAAACCGAGATTTCACCTGAATTATTAGTTTCAGGTGTTATTATAACCTCCTGAGTGTTTTTTCACAAAGTTGTCTAAACACAATTTTAATTGATAGTAATTCATTATTTTAGGAAGTAATTTTGAGATAAATTTGAGTACAAAAGGATTTTTATACCTTGAGTATGTTATTAGTTTTGACATACTAACCTGGTCTATACCAAATATATTTATAAAGGAATCCCCTGACTGTACATATTATGTGGTTCTTAGGGTTAGGGATTGAAAAAGATTACGTGACGGAACTCTGTGTCGAGGATCGTCTTGTTCCGTCTAGAAGGATTAAAACAAAACGGTATGATCGAGTTCCGTCACAGCCATGGTGGAGTCCCGTCACAGCCATGGTCGAGTCCCGTCACAGCCATGGTCGAGTTCTGTCACAGCCATGGTAGAGTTCTGTCACAGCCATGGTCGAGTTCTTCACTGCCATGGTCGAGTCCCGTCACAGCCATGGTCGAGTTCCGTCACAGCCATGGTCGAGTTCCGTCACATCCATGGTCGAGTTGCGTCACTAGATTTTATTTTCCTTAGAACAGTTCCCTCACAAGATTTACACTATCCAGGTAAATAAAACGCAAAAATATTTTAATATCTAACGAATTTCTTTAGAAATGCGTTTTCTTGCGTCTTATAAGAGAAGTACTCAAACAAAAACAACTCAATCTTGACAAATTGTGTTTTGGTAAAAATATTTATAAATAATATTAATAAATAAATATTATTTATAAATTTTCAATATCCGTTTCAAAAGCCAGGTAAGAAACAAAACATTTAATTCCTATTATGTACAATTCGTTTAATATTTCCAATGAAATACATTAAAAACAATTTTTATGCTTCGCATTTAAGATTAGCTTAATTTCACATTGTGAACAACCAATTTCAGGATAAACTACTTTTCCCTAAGATAAACTAGATTGTCTTGTACACATGTGGAAGCATAACGTAGTATTGCTTAGAACTAATAAGACAAAACACCCTCCACGTCCGGTTACTTATCAGTGGATTTAAGCCCAGCTTTTATTGGCGTACGTATCTTCCAATTTTATTTCTTAAGCAATCTTAATTTTTAAGCTTTATTGATCATAATTAGAGATAGGTGATAAGTTACCTAGCAAGTAGGTCCCGTTTTTGGGCCCTTTTTGCGAAGGTAGAAGACGTTGTACCTTATGTGCCCTAGTGCTAGTATTTTCCGTCTAATCCACAGAATAGCTGTGGCTTTACTATAAATATCTATAACTTAACTAAAAATAACATGTGCTTTTCTAAACTTTCCTGCTCTCGAAACCATAAAGCAGAAACATATATTTTTTATATAAGCTACAAGTAAGGGTCCTAAATTTGGCCCAAACCCAGAGCTATTTAGAGTTAGGGTACTCTAAATTGTAGAAGTTTAAGCCACTGAAACGTCGGGGTCATATACATATTAAATAAATAAATAAACCATTTATTTGCATTAAATTTTCTACAAGATTTTTTTTAATACTTAGCAACTTACATGCAAAATCGGCAATTAGCAGTGGTGTTGTACATTATTACGGATATGCATATTGCTTTTCTTAATTTATACCGGAGGTATAAAGGAAAAGTATTGTGTTTGCAAATAATCCAAAACCGGGATGACACCCGAATTATACGTTTCATTTTTATTTTACTCGGCAAAGACAACTGTCGTTATTCGATTAAAATTGTGATAATTTACGGCAATCTCTGACTTGGTAATACTGCTTGAAGGTGTTGCGTACTGCGTAGTAAAAACTAAAAATATACTACAAATTATCAAAAATAAAATTTTACCGAACAAGACAATGCCAAATTAAAATATTGGGACATTTGCAAACTGTACCCAGCCTGGTGTTCATAAGGGTTAGGGATTAAAAAGGATTACAAGACTGTGTCCGTTGCCCGTGCTCCTGTTGAAAGAAGATTTTTTACTTTTTCTTCAATTTGTTTGAATCTATTTTTTTCTTTCCTTACGTAAACTAATAATACAAATTTACTGAGAATACATATTGTTTTATGTGCAAGAATTATTCTTTAAAATACTTGTAAATGTAAAAATGCAGGTTTGAATTAAAAATTCAAATGAACAATTTAAAACTTTTCATCTTGATTTTTACTAAATTCCCACGCTTCTCAGCAGCCCTTCTAAAAAAAAGATGGAATTGAGAAAGTTGTAATTTAAAAACATAGACGGCTTTGATAAATGTTACAATGAAGATATTTTCTGATCTGATTCTCATAGTTGCGAGATTGCGAGTAATCTACTTGGTGTAGTTTGTAACTCTGTTGCTATTTAAGTTTTATTTTGCATTTCATTAGTAATTATAAATTCAAATGTTCCTTTTCCCTTTTAGTGATCTGTTTGTTTATGAAATTTTGCTGTAATCCTAAAATTACTCCGGGTTGAACATTTCAGATAAATCAAATATTAAATCTTTAAAAGTAAGAAGGGAAGTAGGACCTTAGACTTTTTTATTGCTCTCTGATCCTAGATCCACTCTTGCCTGTTAGAATTTACCATTATTTTTCTAGTACTATAGGTAAAATTAATTTTGTTTCCTCTTTTGGGTAACTCCTAACACAATATCTTAAACTTAAAGAAAATCGGATAAGGCATATATGGGTTTTTCTGGTTCACCTGGGACCCAGATCATCAAGTCTGATGATGACCTCTTGTTAGGTTGAAAGCGCTTTGCTGTAAAGAAATATATTTTTGTGGAGAGACTTCTTCTTCTTTATTATCTTAAATTAGTAAATTATTATTAACTGTTTTAATAATAACATTAAATTTTAAGCAATTAGATACCAATATTACCATATTCCGTTAAATTTTTGCTAATATTGTTTGACATATATAAAATAATTTTGGTAAAATATTTGTTTTTGTCATTTTATGATGTCAAAAATTAACATCAGAGAAACGAACGGAAAATAATAATATTGCCATCGGGGTTCATAGAATTTCATTTAGTTTTTAAAACAATCGGTATTTTAGTATTAAAGAGGTTATGTTATTCAATTAATATTTTTGTATGTTTTTATTGATAATTTTAAAGTTACCAAAATTGAGGATAACACAATTACCACAGTAGTTAACAAAAAAATTGGAAGTAGTTACTAAAAAGAAATTGTTAACTGAAACTCATATGAGTTGCCATACTAAAGGTGAAGACCATTATTGAAAGTCTAGCATCATGTTTTTTCTTTATTTTATGTTTAGTTAATGTTGGGGGTTCTGAAGTGTTTCACTAGGTATGCTTATATATTTAAAAATGGGTTAAATATAGATATTATTTATAATTGATTTGATTAAATAAATTAGTTTAATTCTTTAATCACAGTTTTCAATTCTTGAAAAACTTTCAAAACAGCAGATTTTCGATTATCTTATTTCCGACTTTTCTATTTAATACGCACTACCTGCTCTGTCTGTGATTTAAACCGGTATTAATAATTTTTAAGTCAATAAATGAGATGTATCTACTATCGATTATAAAAATTCTTATAAGAAGCGCTATACATTTCACTCTGCATTTAAGACGTTTTAGTTATGTTTTTAATTTATGTACTATGTCAAATATAAGATGGAAAAAATGTCTCTTTCTTTTATTTAGACGTTTTTTTATATAAAAGGGCATTATTAGGGCTATGCCTTCTTTTTAATGTCTAAAATTCAAGACCAATAAATTTATGGGTTTTTAAAACAAAAAAAAACACTGAAAGACAACTTATAAAAAAACCTAGAAGATGTCATTCATAAAGGTGTTATCTTTTGTTTTTGTTTGTTCAATTTTAAATATAAAGATTTCTATTCATTGATTTTTTTATTCTTTAAAATATTCATCCTTTTTGATTCATTTTTTAAAATAATATTCCTGGGGTTTCATTTTAATTGGTATATTTATTAAATCTTATGAACAGGTTTGTTAGGATTTATTACATTAGAATTCAACTTCTTCGTCTTGCGGTTGAGTTTTTTTTGTTTTCATCAAGATTTTGGGTGGTAACGCCACCTTTTTGAATTTAAGATTTTTTGTAGGTTTTTACTAAAGAAGACAGTAGCTGTTAAGTCTCACCTGTTTTAAAATAATTTTGTATATTTTTATTATTTATTTTGTGTGAAGACTTATAGTTTTTTCGTTATAATTTATAAGGTTTATGTTGATTTTTACTTAAGATATTAAATATATATCTGTTTTATTAAATACAAAATAATTTGGCTTTCATGGCTGCAAATTGTTCTTCCAGCAATTTTGTATACTGCTGCTTTGTAAATTACATTTCTCTGAATGGCCGTATGTTGAGTATCCTATGATGCAGGAAATATGCAAATATTTCTCGCTTAATATTTTTACATGGTCTAAATAACCAAGATGATGAAGATGTTGAAAGGTTGTTTTCACTGTTAAAACATCATCAAGGACGTAATGCGATGTCATGTCGACACGAAAGCATGATACGAGGGCTGCAGCAAATACGGTTGGTTTTAGTATGTACTATTGAGTCAACCATGATGTCTAACTTCCCTGAAGACGTTTTGGACTGCAGAACGCAACATCAATCATTCTAACTTCCTCATTATCTTCTTGCAAAATAAAAACAAAATCGAAATTTTTACATATTTTAGATTTTCTGTTCATACATATTTCTAAACACGTTCGTACGTGTGTCTTCGATTTCAAAAGTATGTGTATAGAAATTGCATTCAGGAACCTTCAGTCCGAAGTCCAGAATTGCTCCGAAGACCATGCGATCGACCAGCTTTTAAACATGAAGAGCGGCTTCAAACTTCAATATTAGAATGCTTTCAGCCAAGCCGAGGACCAGCTTAACCGGGTAGCTGGTAGTTAAGGCCGTAATATCCTGACGCAACTCCGCGCTTGCCCCGTCACTCCAAGAAACACTAATATTGGTAGAAGAAGTATATGGGTCCACCCCCTTGTGCATTGGTTGTTACTTTGTATTAGTTATTTTTTTAATATTTTATATTAAATAGTATTTTGCCATGTATTTAGTAGAATGTCATCATTTAGGCCTTGCTGCAACATCGCGTCGCGGAACTCTATATTTCATTTTAAAATATTTAACTTTCGATGATATCATATAATACCATACATTTTTCATAAACTTAGTCTTATAACCAAAACTAAGCTTCTGTATCTCTTAAACATCTCGCTTTATGCCAAGTCTTGCTTTCATTCGAAATTTCAAAATATCACTAATTATTCTTAGTAATTATGACTATGACGGCTTAATTAAGTTGATCAAGAAGGGAATAATTTAATAAGTTTATATAATCGTCGAACTTTTTTTTTATAAATATTTTCTATTGTAATTTGAGCCAAAGTAATAATTCGAATTTCTTTTAGTTTGAAATCACACAATAATTAAATTTTTGTAAAGTGATACCTACTTTGTCTAATACTTAATTAAGTTAAAAAAAAAATCTTTATTCTTAAAAAAAAGGAAATATAAACCCCCTTACATCCAAATTAAAAGGTTTAGTCATCCACCCTCTTAAACATAAAGTCCTTATCGATAATTAATATAATTGCTTCAAGCAAGAAAAAAGTTTTTACAACGTCCAACAAACTTATTAAGATTTTTTATTAGGAAAAAAGTTTAAAAAAAATCGTTATATTAGGAAGTATAGAAAGTAATTTAAGGAAAGTCATTAATCTGAAAATTCAAAGTTATATTCTTGTTTTTTTTTTCAGCTAACAAGCTATTTTTTATACTTTGAAATTAACAAGGATTATAACAACAATGGTGTCTATATTTAAGGAAATGCGTTAAGACATGGGAAATTTCTTTAAGACAGGAAGTGTTTTTCAGTTTTTTTTTGGAATTAAAGGAAATAAGGTATTTTGGTAGGGTTTTGTCAAGTCTTGTCCGTGTGTGTCCGGTAAGGATGACACGTCTAATATAAATTATTTTTAAGTAAAATAATGTGAAAATTTCGTGCTATTACGGATCAGTAGTTTTTCTATAAGGGATAGTTTGATAGCAAACATTTTGACAAGATTTTGTTTTAATTCCTTAACTGTACTTTAACCACTTAACTTTTGATCACTTAGCCTTAATTAAGTCTGTTATCTGGTAGATAAGTACGTAGTTCAGAATTCAATTCTTATGAGCCAGACTTCTGATATTTCCATTGGTAAATATTTTTTATTTGATTTTTTCAGAATGCAAGCTCTAGTACATATAATTTTGGATTTCTATACTATTTTCCTTGATAATATTTTTTTCTTTTCATTTTTACTTTTCTGTATTACTTAAGATGTAAAAAGCGTCGTAAGCAGTAACAAGATAGTTTTTGTTACAGTCGTTATGGTTTTGGACCCAAAAAAATTCTAAAATATTAGAAGAAGCTAAGAGAATGTATAGTATGCATGACATTTATAAGTCCAGAAGATATGTTTGATTTTATGATTGCATAAGTAAATTTTATTTACATGTGGCCAAATCTGCCTCCGTAGCCGTGGTCGTTTAGTACTGGACTTCGGCACCGGAGGTCCGGGTTCACATCCGGGCTATGCTCTCAGTTTATTATGAATAGAATTTGTTCTAAAATAACTTTCGCAAACTTTAGCTTTACTCTGAGCATAGTAGATGTGACCCACCGAGGTGGTTCCCGCAGGGCGAATACCCTGAAGGGCCGTAAGGCCCTACAACGGGCATTATATTATTATTATTTATATTATGTGGCCAGATAAGAGTTAAAGTATGTAATCTAATAAGACTTAAGCTTTAACACCTATTAGTACAGTTGTAGACACTGAATATTCCTTATAAACAAATAATATTTGTGTAATATGATATATATATATATATGTATATATATATATATATATATATAATAATATATATATATATATATATATATATATATATATATATATCTGAGTGTGTGTATAATTTAAAATAATACACTAGCAGGTCCACATTAATGCGATTATTATTTCCTCTTACGTTCTGACCAGCAAAATAAATCCGATATGTTTTAGGTAAGTAAAGCGTATCCGGAGCTATGAGAACGAGATTTTAGAGGTACGTCATACCCGTTTATTTGTGAATAAACAAAATGAGTTTAGTTCCCAAGTTGGCTGCTCGTTTTTGACCAGCAAATTCATTAACATATTGTTATTATAATGGAATTTAATATTTTTGACTGAAATAACACGAAAAATGAATTAATAGATTCTTAATTACGAAATTAATTATTCTTGACTTCTACTTTTATGACTATTGTTATAATTTGACATTATCTCAAAGGCTATATAATAAAAATAAATTATTACTATATTATTCATTGTAAAGAGACAATAAAAACATGAAATTTCAATTAGGTTGTTTATAGCATTTTTACAAAGAAGATCTTATTATTAATATCTTAGCGAATTTTCTTCAGAAAAAGGCGCTTATAATGTCTGTAGGGAATTTCTCAGAAAATTACGTTTGTAAGGTTGTTCGGATGACTTCAATGTGGACTCTTTTTCTCTATTTCTCCATCGTGTGAGGGTCATTACGCGATTTCTGACGCGTAGTGACCCTTTTCGGACACTACTCGTCATCTTCTTCATACAAGAACTCTGCTGTTGTCAAAGTGATTAGACTGTTTACACAGAGTTGTGATTTTTCTGACAAAAAGGGTCACAAATCGTCAGAAAACGCGTAGTGACCCTCAAACGTTTCAGAAGATGGAGAAATAGAGAAATGTCCACATTGAATTTTGTCCAATTACAGCCAGTACCAGTCATCAACTTTTTTACCTCATAACTTTTCTAGTATTATACATTGATTAAGCAAAATAACATTGTTAGTGTAACTCCACGCTGCTCTCTCTAAATATTTCTTACACACCTCTGTTGCCTCCTTCCTTTCTTCTAGAGTCAGCCCTTTGCCCCTGTGTATCTAGTATCCGATATCATATTTCACCCTGACAGTCCCTATATCTTTCCTAATACTTATAATCTCTATTACCTAGCTAAACGCTAATTACATTTTTCCGCCTAAATTAACCTGACTTATCAATTTCTAATTGTGTGTAATGAATACTATACCATTATATGAAATGGGAATGATAAATATGATAAATTTGTCTTAAACATATTTGTACAGAAATTAGAAAAGCAGCTAAAGAGATTGTTAAGTTAATTGCCAGAATATTAACTTTCCGAAACTACTTTACTGACATCTACTCTGCACCAAACTCTACAAAAAAAGAAGATAAAAATAAAGAAATGCTTTTCTTATTACTGTATGGTTATGGTTGCGAGAACGGAACATTACCACAACTTAGTGTTTTATTAATTACCCAGTAAAGGATAACTCTTATTTTAATTAAACAATTATGAATTTCTTCGGCTGTGCACTCTTGGACGGCTTTCGGCTTCCAATTTTACTATAATTTTTATGAGCATAATTCTGTTACTCAGCTTAGCCCTGTGTTTTTTGTCGAACGCTGTTCTTTTGTTTCTTATTCCTTTCTTTTTCTAATAACTAGCTGTTATTAGTTAGTAGTGTATAAGTTTTAGAATGATATGTGGGTGGGGTTAGCAGGTGATATTGAGAACTGTATGACACAGATCTGCAGGTGTAGCGTAGTTTCTAAACCATATTCTTTATGCTCTACGATTCCAAGTCATAATGTAACTTCATTATAACTTCCTTAGCCTGAAGAAATATAAAATAATAACCTGCCGTAGACATTAAGAAACGACATCAACTTCAATAAATAATGCCTTTTTATTTTAAGTTCATTTACCTCATAAGTTTTTTAAAAATAATAAAAATGACTTTAAATTAGACATGGAACTACATCGCGATTAAAAAAACAAAACAATTATAGATGTTATTTAAATGGATTTATAGATATAGCAGAAGAAAACCCTCACTTATATCTAAAATTGAAAAGAATATGAGTGAGCTGACAGTATTTTCGCCTTGTTCTGTAGACTTTTAATAAAATGGAACCTGAAAAATTTTACCTCATTTATGTCTAAAGTATATAGAAAAGTATTGTGTTCCCACTTAAAATCTGAAACTAGGATTTCTCTAGAATAATCCGTTTCAGACATTTTAAAGACCACATGAGAGGTTTTTACAAAGTTAACTGTCTGTATGTGTGTTTGAGTGTATTTATATCTGTTATATCGTATCTCCCTGTTTATTTGTGCTAAAAATTTGAAATTTGGTGCAAAAATCTGTCTCTAGGTATACTTGTGCTGTCCCAAAAATATGTTTTATCACTTCATGACAAATGACAGCAAACATTTTGAAAATTCATAAAACACGAAATTTTTGTTTTGACTGATTCGGCATGCATATGTTGATATGTTACATATATGGCACAGTCATAGTCATAATGTACACATTTGTTAGTACACAACATTAACAAATTTCCTATCTTTTATCTAACAAAGGGTATTAATTAATAAAAGTGTATTGAAATATTGGTTTAATATGGAAGTTCTGAAATTCAAGAAATATCTATCAATAACAGTTTTGTTTTTTTCCTTGCAAATTGGATTCAAATACAAAAAGATAAATCGTATTATTCTAGTTTCAAGTTAAAAAAAATGTAAAAAGTTGAGGGACAATAATCATAATAAATTAACTAGTTATTCAAAAGTAATAAATTTTGTTTGACCATAAAGTTATAAAAATGTAAACTTGAACTTATTGTTAAGCAGTCACTAAGTTCCAAACCGTAGACCCTGATGTCCGAGGACTAGCACTAAGTCAATAACCGTGCCTAATTTCTACAAACCCTAACCTCTTTTCTTTTTCTGAACTAATTTCTGATTCCACTTATTTTTTCCTTTTAACTTTTAATAGGATCAACAAAATTTGATTGGTTTATAGTCAAAAGACTTCGTATAGCTGTTGATTCTTGATGGGATGTGTGTTTCTTTGATTTGGCTTAGCTCGTCTTTAGAATAAGTCTAGATGTTGTTAAACATTTATTTCGGTGATGTAAATTCTTTTTGTAGTTCGTAGCCAATATTAGTTTAATAGCTTTAGCAAGTCTGTAGTATACGGATATATGTTGTGTGCTGATGACGGTTTTGAAGATTGAAGGAGGCCACAACAAATAAGTGAAATATTTTCTTCGAGCGTCGCTTTTCTGACTTCATTAGCTTAATTTGCTTAAAGATTACGTTTTTTACAGGGTCTTTATTCGTTCCGGGGTATTCGATTCTCAGCTCATTGTTGTAAATTATTACAACATTAATACAGCATAATTTGCCGTAATCAAGTGGCTTCAAGTTTTGATAAGATTTGTATTTATTGAAATAAAAAAAAACCTAGTGCTCGGAGTGGACTAATATGTTTTATTAGTCCAGCCCTTTAGTCCTTTTCTTTAATATTAGTAATGAAACGCCATACTATAATCTATTCTTAATAACTCTTGTGTAAATTATTTTGACAAAAAAGATATTTCTTAATTTTTAACAATAATTTAACTACACTCAAGGGACAGGTAAGGTTGACATGAGTGTCCAGTTGATAGGGCGAGGGTTCCGTTAGCCACGCGTAGGGAGACCATCCTTGTCTACCAGAGTTTTTCTTATATAGAAATGCCTTGTAAATTTTCCCCTAGTTAAAAGTCCCTCTCTTTGTCTGTTTAGCCCTAAATCAGACACTTTTTAACATTTCTTATTATATGTTTTACATGCCACCCAACCAACATTCTTTTTTAACAGATCCATATTTTTAAGTTTTAACACAAAATAACTGCTCTTAATTTTTCATGAAATAACAATAGCTTTTTTCAAAAACCTTTGCTATTCAAAGTACTTTATATAACTTTTGTTGTATTTTTTTTTTGTTGCTTTTTTAGTTATAAGTACATTTTGAATACATTTTGAAACAAATAAACTAATACTATAAATGTTATGAAATAATTTTTGAAAATTTCTGTTACAAATATACATTTTAAAATTTTTAGGTACATCTATGCCTATTTATCCGTCTATTTTTGAGGTGTTATGCTAAAACCTCAACTTAGCGGCCAAATACTAATACTAACAGTCTAACTCTGTGTTGACAGAACGCTTTCTTGAATTTGCTGTAAATTCAGCTTAACTTTAGGAAATTTAACTGAAGGAGCAGTTCTAGCGTCTTTTCTTAACGAAGCCTAGTATAATAATGTAATGCTAATAATGCCTGTTCAGAGCTTCGCGGCTCATTCGGGATAACTCCTGAGGGAACCACTTTAGGTGGTTAAGACAACTATCGCGCTCCATATGTATTCTAAAGTTAGCGACAATTTTTAACACGTTTTAACACGTCTATTTATTTATAAAAATACATGTTTGTTTATCCTTATCCCTCAATAACTTTGATGCCGTTTGACTGATCATTGTAAAATTTGTCCTACTCACTTATTTTCACATGCAGAAGGTTTATAGCCGCAAAAACTTTTAAAAAATCTACTTTCATGAATCGACTCTAATAGGAATTATTTTAAGATTAAAACAAATTGTATTGAGACAAAAGTGATTAAACTCTAACTTGGTATCAGTGACGTGGTCTCAAAATTACAAGACAGGGCTTAAACACCGTCGAATAGCCTGAAACCCCCCTTGAACCATTGTGAAATTTGTCGTACACATTTATTTTCACATGCAGAAGGTTTATAGCCGCAAAAACTTTTAATTAAATCCACTTTGATGAATCGACTCTAATGGAAATTATAAGATTTTCAAAAAAGATTAGCATGCGACATGACAGCAGGATAACATTGAGATATAATCTAAAAGTCAAATATTGCAAGAAGCAGTAGTTCGCGGCATAAGTCAGCCATTAGAGGTGGTAAAACATCTGACGAGCGAGATTCGCTAAGGGAAACTCAATGGAAACTTGAAGCCTCTATTCAAGAAGTCCTGAAACATTTTCGATTTTCGACTTAAATGGGAACGCTTACGTCGGAGTAATTGTTTCAAGAAGTAGGAATAATCTGAACACAGCGATTTTTAATTTGAACAAAAGATACCATTAAGGGTGAATCGCGAAGTTGTCATTGTTTTTATAAACCATATTTGTGCATTCACTGTCCAGCACTGAAACCACCAAGTAGAACCAATTCATTGGTTTAGAAAGAAACCACCTGGTAGAACCACCAGAACCAGTTTATAACTTACTTGACTGGATCTAATCAGATACCCAAACACTTTTTGCAACATATAAGAGAGTAGAACTTATGAGGTTACTTTTGAACTGATATGCACCAGACCTACGCAACAAAGCCGTCGTGCGAAGCCCACCTGGAGACGGCTAGTAATCTTATACAACCGAGAGTGGAACTTGGGTTGCGAACCCCAGCCCTTCGTGGTGTCAAATGCTGCAATTTTAAGACCTCGACTCGACAAATCGTAGTATAAGCGAATTTTTATTATGTAGGCCCTGAAGCGGGCTACAAAAAACGGTATCCTTCAAAATACGCAATTATAATAATTACATAATATATCATTTCATAAAAAATAATAATAACGAATAATACAAAACAATAACTAATACACAACGGGCTGAAAGCCAAAAGTGACAGCAAAGCAGCATCCGCAGAAGACGAGACGTGAAGCGCAAAGTCACCTGTTTTACTTTTACTAAATATGTTAAAATATTATTCTGCTTAAGTAAAGTATGTGTTCGCCCTATAATCCGAAACATCCAAGATATTTTTTTAATCATCTTTATTGAAGAAATTAATTAAAATTACAAAGTATATTGCTAAGATCAGCCAGTTCATGATGTCCCCTAGACCTGAGCTGAACAGGCGTTGACTTAATATTACACTCTTATATTTATAATGGTTATCTATAATTTATATTTGATCGTTTATTTATTTCTATCTTTAATATTTAATTGATTTATAATTATCTATTTATTTATTTATTCTTAATTTTTATTATTTCAATTTTTTATTAATATTTAATAAATTTACTATTCATTATTATTATCATTTATCAATCAATTTAATTTAAATGAAATTTTAATATCTACAGAGGTTTTTTTAATAAATATACCTCTATATGCTTTTTAAAATTATCTATTTTTCCAATAATTAAATTTCTTGAGGCAGGTTGTTAAGCAACACAATCCCTTGGTAGTACCAGTGCCTTTGAGCAGCGCTAGTGCGACAGATGGAACTGCCAACTGTATTTGGTTGTTTAATAATTTTGAGGACGAGCGAAGCGAGTTTGAAGTCATTAGACCCTGTGCTTCGGATAACGTTTATTTTGAGGTCGAGCCCAGCAAAACCGAAGTAATACCAACTTAAGACAATCACTAAATTCTGAGAACGAGCCCAACAAGACCGAAGTAATTACCTACTTAGGACAATCACTAAGCTCTGAGGACGAGTGAAGCGAGTACGAAGTCATAACACCCTAGACTTTAGGTGACCATTTAATTCTGACGTCGAGCGTAGCAAGAACAAAGTGATTCCACCCCAAGCTTTGGATAATCATGACATTCTAAGGACAAACTGGATACCGGAAGTACCGAGTTACTGGATACCGGAAGTACTGAGTTACAGGATACCGGAAGTACCGAGTTACCCTGTACCCGATTTTTTATTGTTTAAATATAAGTTTTTTTTCTTAGAAATCTTTATTTTAAATCTATACTAAAAAGTAATTCATTACTATATCAAATAAAATTTATAATAATTTATTACATATGGATTCACTTTTAATTAGTTAAATAAATACGAATAAAACAAGAATAGAAATATTTGATTGGAAAGAAATAAAGATTTTTTAAGGTTCCCTAATATAATGGAATTAAAATATTACTCTCATTAAAATACTGCGGTAGCTGGGCTTGGAATTTCAAGTTGTGACTGCGTACTCTCTCTCTCTCTCACACACACATACACACGTCTCTCTTTCTACTCTGTTTACACAAGGCCAGACCTGTATTTTGGTCTCTTGGACAGTTACAGACGATACAAAGTCACAATTATTTGAGAATTAGCCCCCTCACACTAATACATTAACCGCTGAATTACATTTTATCCATTTAAAATACTTTTTATGTTTTCATTTTTTATAAACACAGTGTTGTAATTAAATTTATTAGACTGTTTAGGACGCAGGGGGTTTAGAATTTGAAGCATTACTTTATGACGGATATTAGTATGATTTAAGCTGTGTCCAAACAAACGAATTAATTCTAAGTCAAGGAAACTATGAGGCGTGGATAATGAAAATAGGTATGACGCTTTGTTTAACGTATTACGTGTATTTTTATTTAAAAACATAAGGAAGTATTAACTTTAATTCAAAAATATTGTTAACACGTAATTTTTACGAACAAATCTTGTTCAAATTTATGCAATGGTTTCTTATATTATGTATGTATGTAAGGTTTACGTTAAGTTAAGTAATATAAAATTATTTAATTGGTATACACTTAACTTCTCTCCGTTACGACGGGTTTAGAACATGACTGTAATGGTTTAAACAATATACAAAATACACTGTGCATGTGTTTTATACAATGCAAGGATCTTATTACAATGAAATAGTAATAATGACTTATTGGTTTATGTGAGTCTCAGGTGAGTTAAGAATATGTTAAACAGCAAATGTTTGTATATTATTGTTTGACATCTTAGACTATCTCGTAAACTTAAATATAGTTTTAGATTACCACCTAAATTAAGTTAAGTATTATAAAACAATTTATAATAGTTATTAACGAGTTCTTATTATAACTCCTTTAAAATAATATGCCATGCATTCATTCACTGTTAACAAATTATTGACATTCGTCTACGAACAATTCATTTTGAAACCATGCGTGTTTCTTGTGCATAATTGATTTTTTAATTAAATTAAATCGTTATTCATATTCTTTACGATTTAAAATTTTCATCCTATTTTCACCTCGTATAATCGTGAAGATAAGGAAGTAGAAGGAGATAGTGTTGTGTTGGATTTTCCTAATTTAAAAAACTGGTTAATTTTACCACTCGAATGGCATAGATACTTAGATAACAAGTGACCTTATCGTCCTTATTTCCTTCATCGAATCATTAGAGATTATATGAAAAGACCTAGATAGTGGTTATCTTACTAGGCTTAATCTTTCCACTCTTACAACTACTAAATATCTTTTAAATCGGGTATAATATCGGGAATTCATATTCAAGGAAGAGCTGCGTAGTCACTAAGATAGCAGACTTTCTTACCTTATCTGTATTTATAGTAGCAGGAGATTCAATACAAAGGATCCAAAGGTGTGTTCTACTCTCTAGGCTTGTATGATACCTAACCCTACTACCACTATTACTCTCTATCTTCAAGTTTTAGGCCACTATTTTACAATTATTTAATGTTTTGTGAAATTCACTTATAGCTAAATCTCGGCCTTCTGACACAATCCATTGGAATTGGGAAATCATTGCTTAGGAGTTCATGAGGAAACGTGGGGCATCGTTGATAATACATACTAATTGTTAGACTTGTTTAAGGTTGTTCTTAGTGTTAAGTTTTAGTTGAGTAATGTACACAAGTCTGTAAGTATAGAATCCATGAACCTGAAAGTATGAATCTAAAGTACCTGTAGCACCTTGTATTTAATTTATGTGATGATGGAGAGCGGTCGTTTACCAGGGTTTCAGCCATGGTAGGGAGCTGGAATAAGAAATGATAACTTGATACTACATGTTTTTTACCGTGTCGTTAGGCAAAGTAGCGTTAATATTTGTCAATACTTCCATGCTTTTAAAGACGAAAATATAATCATGGTAATAAGCAAAATATCTTCCTGAACTTTATTAGTTATGAACGGTTATTATAAGTGCCGATAAGTCATTCATTATCTGCGAATAAGTATAGAATCATGGAAAAGATTAGAAGTGTTTATTGAATATAATATAGGACCTAAAATTCTGCCTTGAGGTAACCTGCATTTATTAGACAATTTTTTTTATTAATTTGTCTCGTTGGTAATTTTATTTTAATTTTTTAGTTATTTTAGAGGAAGACAAATCGTAGGTCATCTCTATTTATTAATTTCAAAACAGCTTAAAAAGTAGATTTTCTTATAAAATATGAACTTGAGCCTCCTAGTAAATTTACATGCTTAACTTTATCAACTTTCCCTCTTCTGGAAAGACGACTGATTTTGGAAATAAAACCTATTCTCACTTAAAATGTGGAGGAGATGACATCCGTGGGTCTGGCACATCGCTTAGTTTAGTGGAATGAAAAATCCGAGACCCATATACTAGTGGTTAGTAAGGTGTCAGGATTATACCTTTAAAGAAGACTTTTAGGATAATGGGAAGGATCGAAATTACGAGATTTGAAAAAATTCGTAAATAATTTGCTGAAGAAAGCAGTGGGCAAAGACTTGAAATTACTGTTTTCTCACATTCTTAATATTAGTTGAAGTAAGGTATATAGAATAGAATGATATAACCCACCCCGGTGTGTGTTTAAGATTTAACTTTATCTTTACTATCACAAAGTCAATAACCCTGAACTACCCCTCTCAATTCCTTACTCCTGCTCTTATCAGAACTAAGAACTGTTTAAATATTACAAACGGAATATATTTCAGCCCTAAATAATTTTCGTTACATTTCCCTGTAATATTTTTTTTATTAAAAAAAGGGGTGTCATCATTTTTATATGAAGAAAAGGGGTATATAAAATATAGAGGGGTGTAAAGAAATGTAAACAGTGGGTGGTTGTGTATATTATATACACAGGAGGAGGTATATGCTTAGGTGGTGGGGATGATACAAAGCAAGCGCATTGGTCCGTCATATTTACGAACATACCCGAGTAATTTCCGAATCGAGCCGAGCCTCCTTCTGTAACATTGCCTGCCGGTTAGTCGTCTCCGGGTTACTGTCACCGTAGCATTAAGGGTGCTCCGAATTTACCTTTTTTACTCTCATTAATAACCCGGTTACAATATTTTGTAACAATATTTTTTATCAAGTATTTATTTTTCGTTTTTTTTTTTTTTAATTATTCATGTAAAAACATTTTCAATTCATGTTGTAATCTATTGTAAATTAATATGTTCGTTTGACAACATAGTAAATTCCATATTTTTTTCAAATTTGAAAAAATAATCGGAAAAATAGATCTCTCACTTAAAATGTCGAGAAGGAAGCAGACACGTCCGGTTCGCCTCGTTGAAGACGGGACCAGTGCCCCAGCAGGTTAGATTTATTTATCCAACAATTTTAATTTTTCTAGATAATAAGTTAGTGACAAATTTAACAAAACATTACAACTCTTGATTTTTTATATTCATTCTCATGTTTATATTATTTTTTTTTATTTTATTAATTAAACATTTAAATTATTTTAGGACAATTTCGCGCCAGATTTGTTGACATGTTTCACATTTAAAAATATAATAAATAAACTATAAAAATTATTATGTATACTATATTATACTTTTTTTGTGATCCAAAAGTATTCAACGCTAATACGAATTAGATCATTATTTAGAAATTTAAAAATTTACTCAATTTTACAAACATATGGTTTCTGTTTTAACATATTTTATTTTTTGACTGATTTTTGTGATTTAGGTATAGTAAAAAAAATATTTATATAAATTAATATTATTTAAATAGGTAGTTAAAAAAAACCCTATGAAAAATGTGCGGAGGTGTGGAAAATGTCTTAATCTAAAAACTAGGTGTTTTTCAATTTTTCAATGCAGTGAATTATCAAATTTTCAATAATTTCAATTATTTTGTTTTGCCCCCACTTCATATTAATGTTGATCTGTAGTATTGTTTTAGTTAAACGTAGAACCATATGGATTCATTCAAATTTGTACAAATCTGCCGCCATTTCCTATTATTATTCTCTTTAATTATGTACTAATTAAATCCTATAAATTTAATAATTAAGTAACTAGGTGTTCTGTGAACCATCAAAGTTGTAAGAACTTGTTCTTTATGTTGGGCTTCGTCAATTTAGTGTGAAAAAACGATTTCATATAAGTTAATAAATGAAAATTCATTAGTTAAATAAAAATATTAATAAGGCAACGCTCTTAAATATTTATACGATAATAATAATTATTCTTGAAAGTTTATACTTTTATTAAATAATTGTTTTTAACCGTATTAATTGCTGTTTTTTTATCCGGTTTTTTGTCGTTTTCTTTATAAACTTTTTATTGTAATATTTTTTTTTAGTATTTCACTATCATTTATAAAGAAATATATTATATATTTAGTGTTGACTTGAGTTTAAGTATAATTGTCTCTTATGTATTATTTGGAGGCTTATATTCTAGTCCGCCGGCATTTTCTGGAACGAGGGTAACTTACTTAGTTGTCTCAAATGACTCCTTGTTACCACCAATACTTAAAATAACTGCTTTTCAATTGTCTAAAAATTAACCATTATAATTGCTATATTAATAATTTCTTGTTTTTATTTCTTCTAAATACGCTTTTGAGTCGCGAAGAATTCAAACCATTTTTTATTTCGAAAAGTACATAATAATTTAACTAAAATTAATCTGGTTTTTAAATTTATATTTTATATATTTCGCTTTGGAATACATTTGAAGACATAGCATACATTAACCTTCTATTATGAATTTTAAAATATTTTATTTTTCATATCAATACTACACAAGAAGTATACAAATGAGAAGTTTAGATCTATTATTATTCTATTTTGCAATACAAATTCCATGTCAAGTTTAATATTATAAAGAAAATAACATGGTTTATGCTGTACTGCAAGGGGCATTATTTGGTCCACTAACATTTGCTGTGTTTCAAGTTATAGTTGTTAAGTGTTAACCCTTTCTTATTCAGTGTTTCTTTTTTTTAAATGTATTTTTGGTAAAATTCAGGTACTTGGAATTTTTAGCTGTTGCATGATAAATTAATTTTCAGCAGGTATATTTTTAATTTGTGACTTTTTATTTTTCCTAAAGCGTTAAGCATTTGTTTTGCCAACTTCTCTTGTTCGAGCGATTCATTTCTGCAAAAATTTCTAGTTGAAATTAGTTACGGCTTGTAAATAAAATCATGTTCTGCCAAAATATTTTTCAAAAAACAAAAAAGCTGTAAATTTACCACTTATAATTTTTCTTTTCAAAAATATTATTACATTTCTACCTGTGTGTTCACAGTTGTCCTTGCTTTTATACTTATTATTCTTTTTCTTGTCCTTTTGACAGTGCCCTGTCATCACTCATGTGACATTGCAGCTGTCAAACAAATGTCAAAAACTTCTTTTATGATCATTTGTTTACTTTTTACAAAACAAAAGATAGTTTGTTTCTCTATGTATGTCGATCAATATCCATCTTATTTTACTTATTGTGGCATTCAGTTCTATTTATAATTTGTAACCTACTATTAGTGATATTTTGATGAAATATACATTCTTTAATCTCGTTAAAATTCTTATTTTAACTATTGCTGGTGAACACATCATCTGTACAATCGTATTCATCAAAATAAGGAACACGAATTACATCTTTGAAAAATTTATGACGTTTCCTAAAAAGAATATCAACACCGAAAATAATTTCAAGGCTTCAAATTTAACTTTTAAATAATTTATTTTTTTTATATTTATTATTGAATTATTCATTATGATTTTTCGGGTAGTTTGTTTTGTTCTTTATTTGGTTCTTAAAATTTCCTTTTTTTATCATTTTTATTTATGAGCTCGGTATTATTTTTTTAGGATTTATGTCCTGTTTGAATATTTTTTTCATTAACCTAAATGTTTATTTAATACATTTGTTTGTTCGAAACTTTATTAAATGTAAATTTTTTGTAACAATTATATAATCGTTACACAACTTAAGTATGATTTTTATGGTTTCTTTAACTGCATTTTTTTAGGTTTAATTAATTTGTTTTTTGAGAATTAATTACTATACTTGTAATTTTTTGACTACTTATTACACAATATACCGAAAGAAAAATATTAATCATACTTTTTATCTAAAGACACGCGACAGATAAGAGAAACTTGTTATTCTGCTAAATAACAGTATTTATGACGCCTACTTATTTAAGTTCCTTCTTACTTAGTCTTGACTTACTAACTTTTATTACAACTTATCAATATTTATCGGTTTACAGTTAGATGGTTTTATTTACTTTGTCTTAATTAGTTATCTAATGCAATACTTTCACATTAAAGGCACTGATTTCTAAACCTTGTAACACAATTTATATTTTATTCTAACATACTTATGTTTTGGTTTGGCTGGGCTATTTCTATTTAATAATATGCTTATATTTTCTTAATAAGTAGTGTAATAAGTTGAATGAAGCCGTTATTTCCAAAACTTCTAATGTACTAGATGTTAAGTTTTAATATTCTTACGTGATTATTTAAAAATTATTTCTTACTGGATTATTTTAATAGTAATAATATCCTTAATTGTGAATCGTTATAAACTTTCGTTAAGGGACTATTATTTAGGTAATTAATATTTCAACGTTTAATAATTTCTTTATAATAACTAGCAATTATTTATAAGATTTGAAAAGTTTTATAATTACCATTATATGAGTAATTTTATAATTAAATATTTAGAAAATATAAATATTTTCTTAAATTAGAAAAATATCTTTTAATTTGTTTGTATGGATTTAATTTTAATCCTTATACATTTACTTTTGAAAATTAACTTTTTAAATTATGAAGATTTGAAAATCCCTTCCCCAAAGTTCTTCCTCATCTACATAAAGTTTTAAAATATTCGCTCACTTTTCCGTCCCATCTATTAAGTGATTATACCCTTCATCATTAGTTAAAGTAACTCCGGCAAACCGGGTTCAAATATAGGGTTTTCATAGTAGGGATAGGATTAAGTAATCTTGCGTACAAAATTAGTTGCTTCTGTATTATAAGGTCTGAAGGGATTATTTCGAAGCGTCCCTAGATGTGCTGGCCCAACCCTATTATACAGGCGTTAAACCTCTTTAATAACAGTAGTGAAGTCAACTTGGAGTTTGAAACAGCAATTACTTAATTGCTTATAAAACGTAATATTTTAAACGCTTTAGCCTTAATTTTAAATATCCTTTTCATTCATTAGTGCTTTATTATTTGAAGATTTTCTATACCGTTTTAATTTTTCCGTCATTTTCGCATTAAAACTTTCTCTTTTCAATTATTTATGTTGAAAGAATTTTCTTATTATCTAATCTGTTAAAGTCTTGGTATATTATAAGCCTCATGCGCATGATTCAATAATTTATGAAAAAAATCATTCTTATCGAAAAAAAAGAATTATTAGGACATTTGAACAAATAATATGGGAAGGTTGTAATAATGTTTGTGTTGCTCTTTATTGTTAAACGTTGCTAAGTTCTTTTTTAAAAAAAAAATGTATTTTATTTTTACAAATATAATATTTTATTTATTTCAATAATAGTTTTCAATGACAGTTTTCCGATAAGAGTTAAAATTAAGCAATAAAATATTATGACTAATTTTTAACACTCTTTTGAAATTAATTATTCAAAAGAAAAAACCTACGACAGTGAAAATCATACAAAATACCCTAATCTTATCTATGAGTCAATAAAAGAAAATTTGTGAATAATCTTTGAAAACTCATATTTTCAGTTATCTGATTAATTTTCTTTGACCTTGTGTGTGTTTTATTGGTAATTTAGTGTTTTTATTATTTACATAGGACTATAGATTATATTTTTATGTATAAAATATCTCTCTAATCTTTTATATTAAATATTTGACTTTTTGTCATTTCTTAGTATAATTCGAAATTCAAAGATAAAATTAATTCCATAGGTCAGGGTTTTATGAAATTTAGTAAATTATTATTTTCAAATTAGATTAGATAATTTAAATACAATGAAAAAATAGATTTGACGACCCCCCTCCATTTACTTCTGATCTCTCTTAAAAGGGTTATTTCCTTTTTTAAATTCACCAATAATACATTTAAATAAAATTAATTGGCTATAAAGAAACATTATAATAATATTAGAAATGACTGAAATTATTTTATAGGCGTACTTAATAGTCCACTAATAAGTGTAAAACTGCCATGATTGCTCTAGTGAAGCTTTGCACAGTCTTACTAAAATGGAAACCTATTACTATTGTTTACATTTACTATCTTTCTATTCTTTATTGGAGCTTACATTAAGCTATATGAATAACTTAAGAACTGACTAGACTGTCTTCATAAGTATAATGACTAAGAATTCACCATGTCGCGGTGTAAAGTCTTGGATCATACTTTTGCCCAAATCATCTACATGGTTGACAGTTATTTCTCATCTGGGTCTGCTTTTAACTTCATGTATAACAATGACTTCAAACTATCTATGTGACGATGAGGAAAAATAGATGGAGACGCGTCGAGTTGTTCGTTTAATTTATTTCTCAAAGCTTTCGCACAGCGATGCTTGCTCTCAGTGAATATTATAAAAGTACACAACTGATGGTTGTAAGATCGCTTGTGGCAAGGCTTTGATGGTAATATTAAACTACAAAAATTTGGACTGCTGTCTTCATTATTATTTTTCCTCATTAAACTCACATTCCATTAAACTTAATTCTTAAATATCTATGTGACTTTTATCTATCAAAGATGTGGAAATTAAATCTCAAATAAGATTTAACTTAACATAATAAGGCGCCTACATTAAAAGCAGACTCTTAGTGACCACTAGCTTTCTTATTAGATTTTTTTTGTGAGCCTCTAAAGCACATCATCAGCACTAAACCTTACTAACTAGCAAAACATTAGTAGGTCTAACTTTAATGAAAAGCAATTACAAACATGATAAACTTTTAGTATTTAAGCATGTATATCTAGATAAATAATTAAGTTTTTAATTTATTTTACGTTTAAAAAAGACGTAAAAATGTCAGCTTTTATCTACGTATTAATTATTGTGTAAAGAAATAAATATTTTTCAATTATATATACTTTGGCACATTTTTATAATAAAAAAAATACCTGTGTTATTGAATTATATTATCTACAAAATTTTTAAGTATGTACTAATTTAATTAAAATTTATGAAGCAATTATCGGTAATTAAAATTGATGATAAATATTCTTGGATTATAATAATTAAAAATGCCAATTGTTATAAATCAATCTAGTTTTAGAAGTTAAACTGTAATTAATAATATATTATTTTGAGGTTGAGTAAATCAATATTGCGTTGGAGAGAATAATATTGAACGTATGTATAGAGATAAGTTATTTACGTAAATAGGATTAACCATTAATAAATAATTTATGTGTGTCAAGTACAAATGAGGAAAATATTGATTAAATAGGTAATTTGGGGTGGTAATGTTATATATAACAGAAACAAGTTAAGTTTAAAAGTTACTTGTCTAAATTTAAAACTTCTGACATTCTTCTTCGCACAGTCTATAATGATTTTTTCATGTATGATTTTTTAGGCGCAGTGAAAAACTATTCTTTCCCTGTAGTATGGCTGCATGAGATACACTCCACTCTTGTGTTCTTAGTTACTGTCATAAGTTTTTTGTTGTCGTTGATATATTATAAACATTAGTTAATACTTATGTACCTAAGGTGGTTCTTGAAAGGACAGTCCCTGATAATCAGGAAGGCTGTGAAATGCCGTTTATTTCAAATATATTACAGTTAACTACAAAGATTACTTTGTTTAGACGCGGGTTTTGGCAGGGGTTTCAACCCCCCGGTAGTTATTGTTTGAGCGGGGTTGAACACGGAGCTAAGACTCCTGCCAAATCCGCGTGTGAACGAAGTATATATAAACTTACTATAAAACTACTAACTATAACTATATAACAACTACTTAGTGTATGTTAGTAAGTGTTCAATGTTTTATATGCCCGAGTAAAAGATAACATATTTCAATAAAGACTGTGTCTACGAAACTTTATGAGACAAAATATTTAATCCATTATTAGGAAGTTCATTCATTTGTTTCTTATTTATTTATTTTATGTATTCATCGGATTCGTGACTGATTGTTGTTAACTTATTCTATTACAGAATCATTGTTGTTTTTTAATTAATCTGCTATTCATTTCGCAAATAAATTATTAAATATTTTATGACCAAAGTTCCATAAATCAAATAACTTATTATGATCAAACTTGTATCAAAAGTAGTTGTGAGATTGTATTCCTTTTGATTTTTACATTTGCGGATACTTTAATTACATTGATGATGAAAATTAATAATGAAAAACGTGTACATAAAATAATATTAAAATCAAATATTTATAATATTATATCCTGACTCTTCTAAACATGCATAATTTTTATATTTTTCCCATCCTTTGAATTATTTATAAAAATAATATTATTAATTCAAACACTTTTATTATTTTAGTCTGCAAACATTTTTTCCTTCAAAATATTTTTAGGGAATAAAAAATAATTTTATATTTTTCAATATCTTGATAAGTATTATTGACATTTAACAAATAAAAGGGTTTAAAATATAAATTGTCAGAAAAATATGCGAATATTTTTGTCTCAATTTATATAAATAATAAATAAAATAATAAAAAAATGTTGGAAATTGATATGAGAATATCGATGAGGGGACGTTTGACTGATTCCAGCTACAGATATAATTTTTCAATATTTTTTTGTATTTTATTATTTTATTGACCGCTTCAGTCAAAAATGTGCTAATTTAGCTTCGCAAGTTTGGTTTCAAGGCTTTAGTTTGTATTCATATTTTATTATCATTTAGCAAACTGGTAATATTTTGTAAAATATAAATTTATCTTTTTTTAGCGAATTTTCTTTTAAAAGTTTTTAATAAAACAGTATAGAGTAAGTAAAGACAATTAAACCAACAAATTTCTATCACAATACATTTATAATCGTTAAATTAATTATTTAATATTAATGAGTAATATATTGATTAATTTTTAATTAAATATTGTTCTTTTATCTAATTACTACATTTTAATCTTATCCTCTTTACTTTATAGTTATTTTATACATTTTTATCTAATATTATAATTCTTATAAAAGTAATCTTAATTATTATTAATCCTGGTATAAGCTTATCTTTTTTTAAAATAGCTGGTTATAATTATATCATTATGATTTTATTTAAAATACTGTTCAGATCTATTTAACATAATCCTCTGAGTTTTATTATTTCTAGATAATAGTAAATAGAGCGATATCAGTCTCAGATAAAGTTATTAAATTATTGCTAAACTTTGCTTAATAGTAAAAGCCAGTATCAAAGTGTAAATTTAAGTGTTTATTTTAAATGTTAGACTGCTTGCAGATCATTACGACTTATCATTTCTAAGCAAAGCATGCTCCAAGCTGGTAATTATAATTTTTTTTCCAAATTATTGATTGTTATAATTGCTGATAATTATAATTTATATTATTGATTGTTTTTTAAATTATTTTGTACAAGAGGGGAACTTTGTAATAATAACAAGAAATAAACACCTCTTCCTTTTAGCTAATTTTAATTTACGTCTTTACCCAACTTTTGAAAATTTTAAAGTTGTGTCAGTGAAAATCTATGTTGTAAGTGAGTCTATTGTGTCTATGAATTTAGTTTTTATTGAGTTTTCCTTCAATTTAATTTTTCTAATACTTATAGAAGTTTTCTTCTTATAAGAATTGGCTAGGGTCTGGATTTAGCATCAGGTTTAGATGAAATTTGGCTTTGAAAGCAAGTTTTATAAGATGGAATATAGATGAGTTTATGAAATGTTCACAACATAAGTACATAGAGGTGACAGTGTCTATCTAATACTCATCAGTCTAGAGGAGTGACTAGAAAAAAATTGGTCGAGACCTAAGTTGCTTGTGTGTAAATTTCTTGTATTGGCTGACATTTTCTTGTATTCAAGATTTTTCAAGAGCATAAGTTGTAAATTAAATTTATGTAGGTCTCTTCAATTTTTCTAACTTTAATGGTAACGAACCAAAGATAAATCCATGTATAATAAACTCAAACTCACACTTCAAAATATTCTAGTATAAAACATTCACTCACCACTAGAGTGCTTCAAAGGAAATTCAGTATTTATTGTAATAATTATAGTAATACATAGATTACATTTTTTGCTTCTTGAAAGTAATTCTGTTTTTATTCTTACATATACAAGTGATAAAATAGTTTTAATTTCTGTTATAACTTTTAGAACATCAAAGAAAATTTTGTTAAATTAAAATAAAAAAATTATATTTTCTTGATAAATACTATTTCTTAGTGTTCTTGAAATTAGTAAAGAAAGAAAAATAATTCAGTTTTATATCTCACAGATGTTAATATTAACATTATTTTATATACTTAGTTTTTGTTTCGCCTTTGATAAAATTAAAAGAAGCCTGTTTAAAATTGTATTTTAGCGTTTGAGTGTTAATCTAAATTTTAGTTTTATTGTAAATTCATCGATGTAATTAAAGCCATAGTTTAAAATAGACAATTAGTACCATGTTTATCTTGTTTAGAGAAAAATCAAGTAATAAGTATTGCATAACTAAATGGTCTCGAGAAACGAGCTGAAACTGCAGATATTGATATGACTATAACACATTAGTAATAGAGGAAATGCTAAGGCTTCAGTATAATGTATATAAAACAAAACTAAATGAAATTAATATTGATTTCTTTACGTACTTGAATTACATGTTCTGTTTACATGGTAGATATTCTCAACTAATGAGTTGTAAAAGTCCAAACGCTACCCAGATTAAATTACAATGAAGTAGAGATAAAAATATTGAATAAGCATATTATTTGTTAATTAGAATAAAGAGGGTAAATAGATGTCAATGTATGGGATCGTTAGGTAATAGTTTTTCTGGACATGGTGATTAAGATGGGTTATTATATAATTATATATTATATAATATTATAATAATATATTAGTTTATATATATATATATATTATCATCTATAGTAGTAGGCGTTTAATGATGCGCCAATTCTGTGGCTTTGGAGTGATTTAGATGTTTCCTAGTCTGCAGAAAAAACGTCTGCGGTGTTTTAATTTCCTTGACAAAGCGGTTTTCCCCGGAAAATTTTAAACTTCGTTCCTAGGAACTAATGTAGGCATTGCGACATTATTTTGATATTTAAGGAGTTACATTTGTCTTGATAATTACCAAGACCCAGCCTTTTCCTGGAAAAGGTTTTGATATCATCATATTTTGGAACTATACAAGATTGCACGGAATGTCCCTTCACAGTTGACTAGTGTGAGATTGGTTTCTACATCAAAATATATTACAGAAAAACAACTCTGTGGATACTGTAAGCACTCCAATGAGCTGTTGTTCGTCGGATTAAAAACTTTGCTTTAAGATAACATTACTTCTTGATACTTACCTGGTGATATCTGGTCTTCTTGTGTACTAACATTTCTTACCTTGTTAAAGCTTGGTGGTTTCATGTCTTCTTTGTGTGATCATTTATTACCTGGTGGCTTGATGTTTGTAATGTCTTTTTATGTTAGCGATTATACTGGTGTTCGGATTTGATGTTGTAATGTTTTTTATGTATATTACTTACTGGTGTTTCAGGATTGATGTTTTAACTGTCTTTTTGTGTTATAATTGATTCTGGTGTAGGGGTTTATACATGGTGTCTGTAGTGATATTGAGGTTTTACTTGTTGTTCTTGTTTACTAACCTAGTATAGAAGCTCGGTTTTAGCATTTTTTTTGTTCACCATTAAAAATTTACTTATCTGTTGATAAGCGTTAAATGATCTGTAGATTAAAGTAGCTTTTTGAGTAAAATAAATTTACTTTTATATTAAAATAAGGGAAAAAAGAGACAGTAGTGTTTTAGTTAATAGTTCCTAGAATATGCCTTCAAATCATCTTTTCCATTTTTAACGCCTTCTATTCCTTAAAGATAATGTTCCGCATCATAACTAATTCTTTAGAGCGAATCAAACCATAAAACCACGCGCATTTATCTATAAATAAAAAAAAACTGAAAAAAATATTCTTTTTTTAAAAAAAAAAAAAAAATGAGAACATCAAAAGATTTTATCGGTTGAGACACTTAACTAATTGGTTCATTTTTCTGGCCAATGGAAACTATTCTTTTTATATCTTAAACAATATTTTCTGGTTATTTTTGAAATTATTATTAAAAATTACAAAATGGCGTTTGAAATTATATTTTGGCTTGGAAACAAATTTTAACTGGCATTGATGCATCTTATTAAAAAATAAATTTTATTTATTTATGAGACTTGGAGTTAAATAGACTGATATAACAATAGATTGAAGAACAAACAAATAGTGATAAATTATGTACTCCGTATGATAGTGAGAATTAAAAGATTTTTAATTAGTTCTGCATTGTTACATGGGAATGATATATATTAGTACAATTACCAACCGTTCTAAAAATATATATTTTTTTAATATTTCTTTTTCATAAATTATATTAACAACTTGCTTTTATTTGCTTATTATTACCAAAACCTAATAACTCTTTTCTGTTTAATATTAATTATATTAATTAAAAAAATCTTAATGTTTCTTAAAAAATTATAATTGCTTTGCAAAATGTAACAATTCATCGTTAGTAGCTAAAAAGCTGTATAGTATATTTTTATGTAAAGAATTTAAAAATTACCTGATACAAAAGAATCAAATTTTTTTTATAAATTATTTATTTTTTAGAGCCTAAATTAGCTTAATTTTAAAAAATTCCAATTCTTCACTGAAAAAACTCAGGTACGGTGTGCCTCGGAACTTTTCCTTACCACATGCAATTCGCTTCGATCATCCTCACTACTTCGGACTCGCTCCGCTCGAGCTCAGCATTTACATATCGCCAAATTTATACTGTATCACGTGCACTTATCTTTTTTGCACCAACCAAAACTGTAGATATACTTGCCGTATTGAAACGAAACTTAGTGTACTTATTTGTCACGTCAAGGGATACACTTATACCAAATTTAAACTTAATTGGATTTTGTTTCGATTTGTAACAAACTTTTAAAAACCGTCCACTAGTCATTCGATAAAAATTGCACTAATACTGATAATGAGATGAAACTTGCCTTATATGTTGTTTTATGACTACATGCATGGTAATCACTAATTGATTGAAACGATTTTTGGGGTAGAAGTCTCATTAAATCAAAATTAATGTATTTAAATACAGCTCTAAGGTTTATTTACTAGATTTTGGAATATATATATATAAATACATAGCTATGAAAAATATAACTCAAAAAATATACTACGTGATGATTCAGCATATTATAATTTATAACATCATAAAGTTATTTTTATTCAACGCAGAAGATTTGACATCAAGAAATTAATTATTTTTAGTGTCTTTAGTACTTAAAGAATACATTAATATTATCAAACCATACTTTGTATAGACTATAGACGCTAAGCTATTATTTACTTCAACTTTTCGTTTTATCCAATGTTGTCCAATAAGTAGTTACTTTTTGTTCGAATTCCAGTTATTCCAGAAATCTTTGTAATTAATAAAAGACTTGTTTGCCAAATCATTTACTATCCTCTTTGTATTGATTTATCTCAATACAACCTTTGCATTATTTTATCTAATTCTGACAATAATTTATTGCAAACTTATATTCTATTTCAATTTGAATAAAATGTTATTAAATTGAACTAAGAATAATATTTTACTTTAATTAATAATGTAATAATAAATTATATTTTAATTTATTATTATTAATCAAAAGATACATATTCGATTGTGTAATTAAAAACATAAATAATTTAAAAAGATAATTTCATACTATTAAAAAAATATGCAAGACGATTTTGACTTGTTTACCTTGATTAATGAACAGTTTTAAGATTAATCTAAAATCAATAAATTTAACCAAAGTATAATATAACAAAATTTAGTATGAATTGAAGGTTTTAAATAGAATTTTATTTATTTAAATTTATCACTAGGAATACATTTTAATATTTTAAATTATTTTTTTTTAATTTACGTATTATGTGTTATAACCTTAATGGATTTTTTCAACTGAAATTTAGGTGATATATATTTTTTAAATAAACTTATATTCTTATGAATACCGTAAGCGTAGAGAAAATATATACACTGGACATCCAAAACCGGGACTTAAACTTAATTATTCGTTTCAGGTGTTACTAAGTGCTACTACATACTAAGTGCATTTAACAAAATGTTTGTCTGTGAGTGTGCGTTAGATATCATCGTACCTCCTAGTGTGTTACTGCTAGAGAATTAAAAGTTGGTACAAAAATCAATCTTTAGGTCTAGTAGCTTATTCGAAATGTATGAAGTCCCTTTTCATGAATTGAAATGAATTTTCCCTTTTTAATCGATTAGCAAAAATTTTGAAAATTCATAAATTTCGGGAAACATTTTTGGGCCAATTTGAAATTTGGCACGCCAACAAAGCGTGTGACCAACATATGTGTAAAATTTTATTTTATTATCATAAAGTATATGTTTTTTAGTGCTCAAAACCAAAAAAATTAACTAAATTGAAATTTACCATGTAGTTTGTGAAATAAATAAGTATACTAAGTTTGATGTCAATACAGATAGTATATACACGGTTTTTAATCACTAATGTTAAGGTGAATCGAGCGAGGTCAGTCCCTGGATGAATTGTTTCATGTCTGAGGACAGGCGAAGCAAATCCGAAGATGTACTGCAATATAAATGAGGTGATTTACATTTTTTAGGACGAGCGAAGCCAAGCTAAAGTGGTGATTATGAGCCTAGCAAATCAGACATAGAATGGAAAAGTTCCTAGTATCCGCCTTATTTTTATTTTTTAAATCATAATTATTATGTTCATTCTTTCATATTAAATAATTTAGAGTATTATTCTTGATGTTATGATTAATCTTATGCTTTATCTATACCGTATTATTAGTTATATTCTGTACTAAATGCCTGAAGTAATGTCTTAGATCAAATAAACTTAATCCTAAACGACAAAAAATAAATTTCTTGTTCCCTTAAAAAGAGAGCTGTCTTTGATTAGTCAAAATATTAATTTTAATTAGTTGTTATTTAATATATCATTTTGTCTGGCATTCTCCGTTAAGTTTTAATATTATGTTTGTTTGTGTTTCACAAAGATTTATTTTTACTTAAGAGCCATATGGTGAAAGATGGCTGAGATATTTATTTGTGGCAAGATTTTAATACAATGGGACTTAGATTAAAATTTATTTGACAAATATTTAAAGAATGTTTTCAAAAGAAGTTGATAAAAGTATACTCTAAAACTTTAACAAATTTTTGAATAAAAACTGCATTAAAAATATTTATTTTAACATTTCCTTCACAGTAGTTATTCAGCAAAATATTATTTTGAATTTAAAATGTTGGAATTTCTTAATATCAGTAATTAATGACACTAAAAATTGATCTTAAAAAAATAGTTAGAATTTTATAACTAAGAGAATATTTTTTGTGTTTCTTTTTTGTTTATATAACTTTGTTTTTTCATTTTGAAAGATTTATTATAATATTCTTTTCGATATTGTTAAAAAAATATTCTTAAATTCCTCTTTTCTTTAACAGATGCGAAAGGTAAAAATTCGATGAAGAGAATGCTTTAAGTTTTTTATTTATAAACATACACAAGTTGAGGGGAAAGATTTTGAAAGAAGGGATTCAAAGTTTAAACTGGTCAGGGAGATTAAGAATAAGAACTTTAGGTTATATAAAGGTGCCACTTGGAAGAAAAAGAAAAGAAAGGAGAAATAAACATGAGATAAACAAAGAGGAGAAGAGAGCGAGAAAATGCGAAAGAGGGGGAAGCAGAGAACAAGAAACCTAACCTTTACAACCTCCCATAATCTTACAATCAAATGAACCAGACAAACGGGCGTCTTTTTTACTTTTCTTCAGTTTCTAGTTTTATATTAAGACTATTTAAATCTTTAACACATTTTCTATAAATGCTTAGCTGTAGTAACTATTCACATTACTTTGATAGTTAACTTTTTTGTAATCTTTTATATACTTAATATTACTAGAATTAAAACAAATAATTTTCAAGTAACACGACTTAAATTATTTGTATTTTAAATTTATTAGTTGTTATTTTAATGTATCCTAATAATAAAGTTTAAACAATATTTTTAAGGGCTTAAGGCCGCGAGAATACTCATTAAGTATGGGCTTAAATAAATACTCCTTTCTATACTATCTTTTTAGGCCTTACGTCTGTTTCCGACTATAGCTGTGAAATATATAATACAACAATAACATTAAGTATAACACTAAGCATTGTATCAATTAAATAAAATAACTTTAATAAAAAAAATCAATTTGATAAAATCAATTTACAAATATGACTGACTACAATACTTAATTTTTTATAAGACTTTTTGCGTGTATTTTTAATAATTCCTCCGTGTATATAATCTACATTCATAAATTGTCCTCAATTTATAACAATAAGATATGTTTGTTGCAAAGAAAACTCATTACATGATTACCATAATTTAAAATAATTTTTTGACGAA
>JACMZG010001863.1:48262120-48448857 GCA_018340805.1 Microvelia longipes | reverse complement strand
TTTGGTATTTAAATTCAATACCATCTACTTTAAATGCTTTATTTTTAATAGGAGTTCAATCGAAAAATACGTTATAATCTTTTTAATTAGAAAAATTGGCATCGAAAATAATTTTAGTTTGAACAATGGAAACCGATAATTCATTTTATAATAGTTTTTCTCAAAAGACAAATAGTTTTTAATATTTTTTCTACAGTTATAGATTTTACTCATTATACCTTCATCACATCATAATAGTTGGCAACAATGATTGTTTCAGACAAAAAATAATAATTTATCTGCTATTTTTATTGCATTATAGAAAGAATTTAATAATCTTATTGTTTTTTTTCTCTTTGTATTTCTTTTGTTTTAAATCTAATAATAATTTTTATTATAATAAATTTTAACACCGACATTCATTATTATTAATTTATTGTTTCTAATCTATTAGAAAAACTATGTGAAAATTGTCTTAGGTATGTTCTAGCTACGGAAATTAAAGAAAATAAATATCATAAATAAAAACACACAAATATTTTCCATTGTAGTTTTTAATAATATTTTTTAAACGATCGTAGACACATTATTAATTTTATTTGTTTATTATTAATAGTCCCTAACTTTAATAGAGTTTAAGAGCAGGTTGGTTTGACGAATTTCTCTTTTGATAAGACTGTTAGGGGGATAGAGGTATTTGACGTCACTGCATGCCAAAATGATAAAACATCTAAAACTCCCATGTTCTGTATAAATAGTTTGCATTTTGCACAATTATAACTTTTGGCTTTTATTTTTCTTTACATACATGTTTTCATTTCATTCTGTTTTCATAATTTCTTTTCTTTTTCAGTTTTTATATTTCTTACGAATTATTTTAATTTTCCCTATTCTATCTTGATTTAGCTTTCTATTTTAAAACTATCTTCATTACCTTTTTGTTACTATCTTCCACCATCTTAATCTTTAGAGTATTATTGATTGTGATTATTCGTATGAGTTTGTTAAATCATGACGTTTATTTTCTTGGTTTTGGCTACCTTTTCTATAAGACTCCTTAGTACAATGTCGCCCAAGATATTTCATTAGAATAAATATTATTCAAAGCGTTGATTAAAATTGAATTATTTTTATAAAAATATTTTCCTCCGTTCCGGTCAATTGCTGGTAAGAAATTGTAATTATAACAATGTTTTGGTCCGTTTAATAACTTTTGAAATATTTGTTTGTTTATTACTTGCTAATAATATTTTCGTTTGTGATGAATTAATAATAAGACTCACAAAAAATTATGATTTGCTGCCAAAAGCACCAGTATAATTTCGTATGATTTCAATAAACAAAAATAGCAGCTCGTTGGCACCAATAAATCCCACTTTTTCAACAGATGTCTACGTTTCAGAGTCAAAATATTATAAAATGTGTTCATACACAATATCTGTGCTAAAATAAGAGAAAATAAAACAGTTTCAGTATATGTAAGCATATTGTGTTTAGTGTTGTGTCATTAGCAAATTGTGTCATTTAAGCGTTTAAGTAATGCACTAGGTTTTTCTGAAGTCTTTGGAAAATTACTAATATACTGTTTTTACACTTATCACCTTTACGCACTCCCTAATTTAATTACTTTAAATACTTCCTTACTGATCATTAGAAAAGAAGGAAAGAAAAATGACTTATTTACAAATTAGAGCAAAAATACATATAAATAAACTCGTTAGCCTAGTCTCGGCTCCGTGATATTTAAGGCCTACGTTTGGACCGTCTGGAGAAAACTATACTGATCACTATAGTTTCATATACGATATAGAATTCGACGATATTATTTTATCATTGTTAAATGTAACGCATTATTATACACATTTCTAACTTTGGTTTGTAATTAATGCAGCCTATTTTTGTTTTAGGTAATGTCAGCTGAATTATTATAATGTTATAGATAAGGGCTAGGATAAGGTAAATATAATTTACAAATGAATTCATTTTTTAATCTATAAATATTTAAATAATTGTTGTGTTATTTGTTATTATCTGCGAAATATTACCTAAACAGTAAAGTCACTTGAATAAGCCTCTTGTGTAAGGTGCTTTATGTCTATGTTTTATTTACAAGTGAATAAAACATTAATGTTCGGAATAATTTTTTTAACGTAATCAATTCCTTTATTTTCAGAATTGCAACCTATATCTTGCTCTGCTCATTTATTTTCCGGCTATGCCCCTTCTATGAGTTCTTAATTTTAAAATTTATAGTTAAATTTATAAATCACTTATCAGTATATTATTTCATGAATTTTTATAATAGCAATGAGAATATGATATAACAATAATAATATAATATAATATAATAAGAAGAATACGGGACCTTAAGGTCATCCTTGTGGAACAGTACTACTAGTTAAAGACATCCCTAAAAAGATCTTTATCCTGGTGAAATAGTATTACAAGTAAAGACATTCTTAAAGAGATACTAAATGCATCCTTGTGGATCATTACTACAATTTAAAGACATCCTTAAAAAGACCAAAAGGTATCCACGAGGAAGAGTATTACAAGTTAAAAGCATTCTTAAAGAGATAATGAAGGCATCTTTGTGGATCAGTACTACAAATTAAAGACATCCTTAAAAAACCTAAAGGTATCCTCGTGGAAGAGTTGCAAGTTAAGGACATTAAAGAGATACTAAAGACATCCTTGTAGAACAGTACTGCAAGTTAAATCTTTTTGTTCATAAATCAAATTATTCTTTTTAATTTCAAACTAGGGAGTCACGGAATCACGACGTTCATGTAAGAATGTCATCTATGACCTTATTAAACTAACGATTAAAAATTGCAAAAACCCAAGACGAAAAGATTTTTAAATGATAATTTTATACCATTAGATACTGTGAGCAGAGTCATAAATTTTAATATGATTTTTTCGTATTTCTTAATGATTTTTGCCCTTAAAGTATATTGTTTTATTGGTTGTATGTTTATACTTAATATGGTTGTAAACTTTGTTCAACAATGATGCGTGTTTAAAGTTTTTTGTACTTTGAAGTGTATAGTGATATTTTTATCTTGATCTTATTAAAGGTGCTGTAGACTAACACTGTAACTTTATTCCGATACTATACTTATTGGTAAAATCTAAATCCAGAGAGGTGAAAAGTTGAAGATGCAAAATCTATTATCTGGTTTGTTTGCTCTGAGACATAAATTAAAATCTTGATTTTTGCCACATGTTTGTATAATATATGACGGTGCACTTTTCTTTTTCGTTTGGTTAGTTTCATTGAATATAAGTTATAACTTTTTTAGACAAGAATAGAAATTGCAATTTAATAAGTTCGTTAAAATAAGGATTGCATAAAATGTGCTCTTATTTTTAGGTATTCAATAAGGTACAGTTATTGCTGACATAATCCTTGAAATTTGGTGATTTAAAATAATTAATGTCATATCTTATACATTTGTTCATTTTAATCGTAGTTTATTTCGTCAACGGAGAGAAAGCTTATCAGCCCCTAGAGGAAAAGCCGTCGCGTTTTCCCCCGTTTAACCTTTATTTCGTGGAACACTCCATTAGATTATTTGTAGTAGGTGTATAATTTTATAATACTTGTGAAGAAAAATTGTGTAGTATGTTGATATTTTATGGATAAATACGTTTTTGTCTGCAAAGCAATGACTACATATATTTGAATGATGTTTTCCTGTCTAAATTTACCGACTAAACAAGCCTGTTTTAGGCTTATGATTCCTATTCCAATCGTGTTAGTCCCCTTCTCGAACGTGTTTAACTTTGCCTATTCGCATTTAATAAATTGAATATGCTGATGTGCCTAGTGGTTGCTATAGTTTACTTAGTCTGAATATATAAGCTTTGAATTAAGGAAAAGGGGGGTTATTTCATACGTTATAATATGATGAAAGGGGGATTTCAAAATTTGCCTATGTAAGGGGAATGGGAGGGGGTCTCTATAAACAAGAGTAAAGGGGTGACTAATCATACTATCCTCCCTCTCCCAAAAGTCCTACTAAACGGATTATCATATAGAGCATCAAAATGGCGGAACGACACCCAAAACTTCCCCCTTCCTTTCACAATCTATTATGAATGTGTCGCAAGCAAGGGTTACTGAATTAATTGTTCTCTAGAAGGGAGAGGGGGAAAGGGTAGAGGACTTTAGGAATATTCATCAGGGGACGGTATATTTCCCTTTAAACATTTCCAAAACCCGCTATTCTGAATCCCAAATGAATATTTGATAATTACCAAGAGCCAATACCATTTATACAGTAGTTTACTGTTGTAGAAGGGACCTAGGAAAGACTTAGTCAATACATTTTAATGCCTTCTCCCTTTTATAACTATGGAAACTCTTATCTAAGTTGAAATTGGGAGACATTGTTCTTAAGACAAACACTCGCTCCCTTCATGCTAAAACTTAAAACCCTCTTCTTTTCAATAATTCCTAAACTCGAGGAAAATTTTAAGCCCGAATTACTTTCCTTTTACTTGTGGATAACTTTACCCTTTAAGACGACTACATCTGTACCTTAAAATAATCAAACAGTCACATTTTTAATAAACAGTTTTCCATTGCAAATCAAAGTGTTTTGCAAAATCAGCTACTGGTTGTATCTGCAACATAAGAACTTATAAAAACTTAATAGAAAGTGTTATTCAGAGCTCGTGGCTGGTAATATATTTTGGGCTTGTCGCTACAGATATTTGAAGGCAAATATGTAAGCATTTCACTTTAATTTTAACCTGTGACTTACTGGTGCACTATAGCAAGCTAGTGGCTTATCTGTGTCATTTTAATTAAATACAATTTTATTTCATGTTTTTTGCTAATTTTCATTAAAAATTACGCTTTTCTTTCTCTGTCTATGACTGCTTCTAAAATTATCTCTTTGTAATTAATGCGGTTTTCTTCAAAATCCAAGCTGCCAATCATGGAACAAAGCTTCCCTCTATAGGCTTAAACGTTAAAGAAACATATAATATTGCCGATAAAGTTAATGTGTTTACACTAAAGGTTCGCATCTATTTATATCCTGAGAAATCTGCTCGCCAAAGATGCGGTTGTGTTAAGACCTCATTGTACTCAGAAAAAAATTTAAGACTTAATTAGAAATCAAAATTTCTACTATTCTTTTAAAAGTATTAAGTTACTTTTAAAATTTAAGTTATTAAGTTAAAATTTAATCAGTTTTTTCTCTCATAATACTGTGTCAAGTTTTAACCCAGTTAAATCAGCCGTTTGAGCTTTAGTGTGCGTTTATTAGAAACGTGTTCGTGTTTTGGGATCTGTAAACGCTGGAACGTTGAATTTGAAACAAATAGTGTTAATTTTTGTTTGCTAATACTATGCGTCTCCGTTCTTTTAGGAGTCTGGGAAGCAAAAGTTATTCATAAATATCAAAATAGAGTACTATAAATTATAATTATTAGTATAGTTATGACAAATGTAGACAAATTACACCTCATAAAAGTAAAATGATAGAGTGTTAGTTTGACAACTCTTTCCACTTCTTGAGGGGTAATAAAATAAAACAAATATTAACGACTTGTTTTGACTAATATTATATTTAAACCGGAGAATAATATATTTTGCTTGAAAATAATGATTTATAGCGTGCTTTAAAAACACAGGAAACAGGCTCAATTTAATAGATCGTTAAACTTTTAACTGAAACTGCGTTAAAAATGAAGAGATCATAAAAACTATAAAAAAATATGAACTGCATTTATAAATATAGTTTAACTATTATGGGGTACTTTAAATTTAGTTTACGATATCTCCATGGAAAATATAACAAAAAGGAAACGTGACTAAAAAGAAGAAGAAGAAATTATTATGTTTTTATTATGTTAAAAATAAAAGAAATATGTAAAAATCGTGTTTAGAAATAGATGTGTGATACGTCCTGTTTATATGAGTTCTTAGAGAGTAGAGGGGAGTAAGTTCATATTTTTGTTTAATGTCTTAGATCTCAAGAGACGAGAGTAATATAGACCTCCATTAACATCTAATAATTCTAAGGTTCATCTTTTACAATAAATAATAGAGTTATGTAGTTCGATAGAAGAGCATTGTGGGTAAAACTCCCTTTGTCAACTGATGGATTTTTGGGGTCCCTTTCCTATGTTGACAAATTGTAAAGCACCTGTGATTTTTTTGTTTAATAGAATTTCTGTCTTTTGTTGTCAGTCATCACACCTGGAGTTATCATCTTATCCCTGTGTTGGAATCTAGTTTTTTGATCGCATATTATCATTCCAAGTAAAAATTGGATAATGTATAGGGGGGAAGATAAAATTAGATTTGAAGAGTTAGTTACCTAGTAATAATGGAGTTTTTATGTGCTACTTTCTTTCATTCCCTTTTAGCGAATTTGAAAGAAAATGTCGATGCTTTTAACTTACTTTTTCTATAAAATATACAAATTGCATTTATAATAGTTAGTGATGGATCTGAAAATATCTAGTTTATAAAATCTATGCATATAAAAAAGCCGTTTATATGGCGTCATGTAATGAAAACCTTTACATTGCATCAGTAGTAGTTCAAGCTTTACAATGCATCAGAAAAATAAAGACCCTTACATTGTATCAGTAGTAGCTCAAAGTCTTTACATTGCGTCATGTAGTGAAAACTTTAGCATCAGTAGTAGTACAGTATGTTGTTTCAGTATAAAGTCTTACATTGCGTCTTGTAGTGAAAATTACACTGTATCTGTAGTAGTTCAAAGTCTTACATTGCGTCATGTAGTGAAAATCTTTACACTGCATCAGTAGTAGTTCAAAGTCTTACATTGCGTCAAGCAGTGAAAATCTTTACTCTGCATCAGTAGTAGTTCAAAGTCTTACATTGCGTCAAGTAGTGAAAATCTTTACACTGCACCAGTAGCAGTATTAAGCCTTAAGTGTAGTTTTATAATTTTACAACTTATTTGGAATATTTTACTCCTAGCTGGATTATAAACAAAATCGCTAAAGCAAAAACAGCAAATTTAAAAATAACAAATTCAGCCATTTAAGAGGAAAACTATATTATATATTTTTTAAATTAGTTCTTTTTAATGGTATTTAAATAATGCAATTTGTTGTGCACGTATAGAGTGGAATTCTATTTCTTGTACGCACCTGACTTTAAAATAAAACAAGACTAATTTAAAAACAAAACAATTTCTTCTTTCTTTTATTTGGGAAGATTTCCAGCTGTAGAAGTGTTTTTTCCATTAATAGAGCTTCTTTCCCCCTTAGTTGTGAGAGTGAACTAGTCAAGAGATTGGGGTGTGAATGTCTAAATAAATCCTCCAGCATAACACTCGTCTCACTTCTACCAACATAAGGTGTATAAGTTACTAACAGTGTTACCTTTATATAAAATTAGACAGAGTTAGTATACTTTTACCCTACAGACTATTAGCTGAGATATGATGCGTGTATTGAGGGTGAAGAAAAGATATGAATGATGTTTTCCCCTTCCAGCTCGATGAAATCTGTCATATTCCATATAGCACGCCCTGTTAACTCTTTTAACCTCTTACTAAATAAACTCATTCTTTTAAAAAATTATGACACAATACCACCTGTAGGGCTTCCAACCACCTTGCGTCTTGATCCCTACACTTCACTTTTGATCCCATTGTACTTAAGGTTTGTAAGTCAAAATCTATAAATCTAAAGTAAATTATGAAGTTTCATTTTTTCATTATTATAATTAACGTTTCCAGCGTTTAAGAAATTATAAATTTTCTTCTCCACTAAATTTAAAAATTGAAAATAATAAGATGAAATTTGTTTGTGTCTTAGATGTAAACGAACTAGATGTTGTTTGATTACATAAAAAATTAACTCTTTTATTCGGAGTTGACTTATAACAAGTGATGGAATACCTATCATTGCTATAGACTCAATAGTTTCTATTTATTGTGATTTCATATCGACAATGCTCGATCATCTTGTGATCGTGTAATGAATTATGTCTTATTATATAAATTAAGTTTCACCATAGGATAATAGAGTTTTGACTATATAAGCCAATTTCACTGTAAAAATGATCGCGAATGATATTTGACCAATTTGTCATTAAAATCTTTGTTTTTTACACACAACACACACAGATATATATATATATATATATAATATATATAAATAATATATAATTATATACCCCCTTTTTAGTGCGCGAAGGGTTACCACGCGGATTAATAAGTCATAAGACTCTATTCGGGTATTATTATTATCATTATCTTGGCGCAGTAAGCTCTAAAATTTAATATTTTACTTAAAATTAGAGCTAATATATAAATTGGACTTATTGGAGCTAATCACATAGCGGACATTACGTCTATGAGATTTGTTGTTGTGTTGTTGCTTGAAAAAGTAACCAAAAATAATGAAGAGGACTTCTTTTGTTTTTATACTTATTTTACTATTAAATTTCTCACATTTAATTTTTTAATGTTTGACTCTACAATAAAAACAATATTTTATAACTGTTATTTATTATTGCTTTTTTCTTTATTAAACAATTATAATACTTTATTACATCCAGCTATTATATTTTTAAAATATCCTTTATAGTTTATGAGTAAGGGGGTTATAAATTTGTATGTTAAAGGTATATAAAGGCAAGATAAAAGTTAAAACAAAAAAAATTATAAAATAACTTTATGGCATAAGTACAATTGTGTGTTAGAAAGAGCCCATTTCCTCTGATGGGTCTGTGTTTATATCTCTTTGGCTTTATTGTTTATTATACCCCTCCTATGAAATGTATAAACAGCTTATAAAATTATTATGGTTACATCTTTCTTTAGATTTTTATGAATATTTTTTTCATAAAACCGTTTATAATTTTTTGTTATTACTTGTTAGAATTCAAAACATAATGAATCGAAGATTGATTTTTCTGCAGTATTAAAGACGTAAATTAAGGTTTGAATTTAAAAATTGTCAAAAAAAGGCTTAACGAGTGATCTATTGCTAGGTGATATAGGCTATCGCCTATACCCCATTATTTTATATCAGAGTACTTTTAAAGACGGTGTGATAACTAAACCACTGAAAAAGTTGAAAATGCTTGGTGCTTTACGTTTGAAATTAACATGTTTGGTTTTTAATCCGAAATAAATTATACTTGAAAAACTATAAAAATTTAGCGAATGTCCAGAGAAAAAAGTGCTCTTACAATCGTTCTTACTTAAGGAATGAATTTATTGTGTTTCACATATTTTTTTTTTCATAATTCGTATTCTCTTTGTGATCTAAAAACATCATACTGAGTATTTTTGATCAACTATTTAACCTGACACTGCTTTTCTCCAATCTCGATTGTTTTAATTGCAAGTATGTAATGTTTTCGACTACTTATTTCTTTGACAAAAAAATGTGTTAGCGCTTATGTTCGCTCACATAAGCGCAGTGAGCGAACACTACAAAGGCATATTCATGATTGTTTCCCCTGAGTGTGTTGTATGTTAATTCTAAAGAGTAATGTGTGTGAAATTTTAATTGATTTTATTTATTTCGTTCATAGGTGTAAGACTTTCTACGCGCCATTTGAAATTATTAAGTAGCGTAATTTATCAATTTGTCTTTTTTTAAGAGACAAAAAAAATAAGAATAAGAAACGTTTCGCACGCAGCTAATATAACTTTTATTTAACTTGCTGAATTTAAATTGCGTATAGATTTGCCAATTTTAGTTATTATTGCACCAACAATTCGTGTGTATGGTTAGCTTATGATTAGACAATGTGTTTTTTTTATTTATGTAAACCACAGTTTGAATTTATAATTCAACTAATATTCTACCAAATTTTTATTAAAGGTTTTTATTTAAGTTTTTTTTTTACTTTTAATGTGAGTTATTTAATTTAAATAATTAAATGAAGTAAACAATATTAAGAATTTTTCCTGTTTAAGGAAATTATTTTTAATTTTTTTCTATCGATTATAAAAATAAAATAGAAATCTGAGTACCATTACTAGAAAACAAATATTCCTAAATAACTCACAAATATGTATAAACTGTCTCTTACTATTCAATTCATCGAGTAACAAATTAACCATAACTTATATAGGGCAACAACAGTCAAAAAAATACAAGACACCTCTGTATTTTATTTTGTAGTATACAGGTGGCGTCTAGTCAAAAAAGTTCCCCTCCTAGTCAGAATAAAACTCATAGATTAGACGGATCCATGACTTATTACTATTAAAAAAAGACACATATTTTAAAATTTTCCATATTTCTTTTATTTTTTCATTTGTTTATTTTTAATATAAAGTTGTAAATCACAGTTACTAAATGATATACTCAGTAGCTCGTGTCTATACATTGGACAAAGACAAAATTCTTTAAAAAAGAAGAAGAATCCCCAAACTCATTTCCCTATTTATTTTTAATTAGTTGTAATATATGATGTTTCAAAACAAACTATGTCATAATTTTATGATTAATTAATATTTATTCTATAGCAATGAATTAAACTAAAATAAAATATTGCTTTATAATAGTACAAATCATTATTATTTAGACATACGTTGATTTAATTCTATATAAAAACCTTATTTTATAAATAATTCAACTTTAAAAAAATTACGATACCTTTCGACTTTATTTATTTTATTAATTTCAAAGTAAATTATCGAAATTATAAATCTTGTAACACCGCGTAATAAATCCTGAATAATTGCATTACATTGCAGACTTCTATATCTAATATTTTATTTTCAAATATTTTTTATTTTGCCTTTATATTTTTATGATCATTTTATTTATTTATGACTAAGCATTTGTTTATTATTGCAAAGTTGAGAAATATTTATTTATGACTAAACATTATTTTATTATTGAAAAGTTGAATAATATTATTTTATTACTATTACATAAAATAGTTTTTTAAACATACTTTTTACAAACTTTACGACTTTATTTTATTATTTTGTTGCCAGTTTATTTTTTTCTAATATTTAATAATCTTTATTGTATTTAATTTTTTTTTATTATTCTTTTGAAGGCACTAATTACTTATGAAAAGTATTTGTATAGCGTGTTCTAATTAATTAATTAAATTTATGATTCTAGCATGTGGACTACTTATTTTATGGTAGAGAACTAAAACTATGGATTAATATAAAATGTCAAATGCCATAATATCGAGATATTGTAGTATAAATTATTTTCTCTTTAAAAGGAGAATATATATTACTAATAAAATTACATACCATATATAAAAAAAGTAATACATTTTCTATTTGTTTTGGAAAAATTGCGAAGAAAGTAACCATTATACGTTATGTTTATGTTCATATAAAGCATAAAATAAAATTATTTTAAATATCTATTAAATAATTATTTTAATTAAATATTCTTGATTTGTATTGGTCAAATTTAGCGATTGTACCTGTAAGCGAGGAAAGAGCATATTGTCAATCTATACCATAATCTCATATTTTTTATTTTAATGCTCTTAAATATTGAATATATCTTCGCACGTATCAAGCCTTTATTGTGTAATACAAAATTTGTGAATTGTGTTCTTACTTCATATATGTTAGGATATTTTCACGTTACTTACGAACCTAGGTTTGCTAACTTCCTATGTTTCTTAACTTAATGAAATATTATTTTTACTAGTTTAAATAATATTTTTGAATAAAATTAATACGTATCTTATTGTTGGAATACAGTGCAGAATGTTTATACCTTTGCCTTAAGTATTGTTTATTCTTCTAATTATCTTTCCATTATGGATGGTATTCATTAAAAATCGAAACATTAAGAGAGTAAATTGTTTCCTATTTATACATGAACAGTTTAGTGAACAATGTGTGAGAAGAAACGCGTGTGTTCTGCGGTTACAATGCTTTCCCTCTTCTATGGAGAAAAGAAACCAATACATTGTCGAGAAAATGCCCTAAGTAAAACTAATGTAAAATAAAAAGCGTTTTTATTTCAATTTTCTTCTGTAAGGTTTTCGTTGTCAGAAGTATATTGATACTAAGTGGCTTGTCTTATGTGTTTCGAAAGGAAACTGACAAGATATAACCAAGAAAAAAAAGCTTTTTTTCAATCAGGGGAAAAATCATGCTGCAGGAGAAGAAATACTTCGGGAGCCTGGAAAATATGATATTGTTGAAGTAATATATTTATATATTCTTTTAACATAATACTTATATGTTCATATTTATTCTGTATTAACTTAAATTTTATTATTAAAATTAACGTGTCTTTACATCATACATTTTTTATGAAACATTTATGATTTATTTTATTAAAAAATAAATTTTTAGATAATCTTTTGAAATTGTATAATAATTGTTCAAGAAAATTTCGATTAAGAATAATGAATTAAGATTTTCTTTCATATGGTTGTAAATTTATGTTTTAAATGTTCTTATTCTACACAAGTGAAAATGTATCCCGCAGTGAATGTTAAACGTTTGATTCGTCGTCTACTCTGTCTCGGTCTTTTTCTGGAAAACTAAACCATCAAACCTTCTAAAATTCTTACCTAAAAATGTTGAAATTTTTATTAAGTATTTAATAATTTTAGATGTCTTATTTTTTCGTTCAATAAAAAATTGAGACAAGATTACCTTGTTAAAAGTTAAGCCTACAATTAAGGCTAGGTTACCGGCTTCACCAATCACCGATACTTATAAATAATTACTGTCCCATAAACGGATTTTCTTTCTCTATATGCAAAGTATAAAACAAAAGTTAAATTTGAAAAAATATTTTATTATTCTGTTGTGCCTGTAAGTCAAGAAACCTTAATGCAGCTCTTTTTAAGATAAAATAAGGTAAAAAAATCAAGATAAGAAGTAAAAAGTTATAACAAAAAGAGCCCCTTTATATAAAATGTCTATATTGTCAAACGGAAGGTCCGTTTGTCCCTTGATATCTCGAATGCGTGATATGACGTCAGCTTATTTTATTCTGCCCTTTTTTATTGCTAGGTGGTAAAAGGGCTGGTTTAAGGGGGATTTTTATTGAGAGTATATTTCTTAGTCTATCTTTTAGTCACAATCCTAAACACGTCTTTATAATAAAACTTTATGGAAAATCAAGTGTACAAAAAATATCATTTCATGTCGAATTAAAAAATCTTTTTGAATGATGGTTTTTTTAAAATAAACTAATTTTGGTCATTTGGGTATTTTGTATAACTTCATTGATTTCGTATGACGACGAAAAGTGGTATCGAGTATTTAATTCAAGATTTTGGTTTTCCGGTGGGGACGTGTTAAATGTTGATAATATATCATAAATTTTAATTGTACATCTTCAGGGATGTTGTTAAAAACAACATCGTGCATAAAAACATAATCCTGCCAGACAAAACTAATATGAAATTATCAGTTTTGTAGCGGACTATGTGTTTCTTTGCCCATGATGTTCGACGTCCCTGAGGATGCATCCCACAGTGGAAGTGAAACGTTTTATTCATCGTCTATGTTGATGCGGCCACAACCAGAAGACTTGAATCTTCATAACAATTACCGCGGAAACCTACGGTGTTGAGTATTCAATAATTGATTTTGTTAAAATTATCCTTAACTTTTAATCTTATATTAAATGTTCTAATATAAGTGTAGAATAATTTTATTAAAAAAATATGAAAAACTCAAATATCAAAAAGAAACATATTTTATATAAAAAAATTTATAATTGACTGAATAATTTTATAATAATCATAAATTAATTACAAGGCCATATTTTGTTTCACTTTTTAATGATTGAATATTAAAATATTTATTTCTTCAAAATTAATAAAAAATTTTTTTTTTATTTACCGCACCTTTGATGTTTTTATTTTTATATCAATGCTAAATTAATTAAACTCCAGGATTTTTTTAAATGCCATTGTTATTTAATTATGTATTATAAAGCTTTTTGTTGTATTAAAATTAATCTCCTGTTGGGCTTTCTTTTTCGTTGATGGTAAATGGCTTTTTTTGCAGTACAATTTCTCAATTTCTAAAGCAGCAACTGTAAAAAATGTATACATTTTTGATCATTGAGCCTCCTGCTCCCTATTGAAATACATCACCCCTTCTATCACCCCAACCTCATAATCTTATTGTTTCTTTGGAAGCATCTTTGAAAATCTTATCTTAAATCTATTTTTGAAACATTAATGTGTATTAATAAATATATAAAAATGAGGTGAACTATATCAGCTCTAATACTTGTAACAATAATTGTTGTTTTATTGCTCAGTTAAACAAAATATTTAGAGGTACTATAGGTAGAGCTATTGTAGATTTTTAAATTTCAATTTAAAAAAATTGACAATCATACCAATCTTTCCATTCCAATATCTGTTTTGGTACGCCTGTAAATGGTGGGCACAATGGTAATGGCAGTGTTAAGCATAGTGGTCTTCCTCGACATAGCTTTCTCCTGCATGTGTCCTGTAACCCGTTTCTTTGACCACAAATGCAATTATTTGTCATAACAACTTTACCATCTATCATTTCACGACTTTTAACTCTGTCTCTGAATTCTTGTGGTCTTGGCTAGAAAATGAGAATGTGAAGGATAATATATTAACATTAAACATATGATTATTGATTGGAGCTTTAGCCACAAATATGCATATTATAATATATCACGAAAAAAATTTAGGATTAAACTAAAGAATATCAATATATAACTTTTGAGGCGTCAGTAAAGACCAATTAGAAAATTATATATGGAACGCCTCCTGTGAAATTGTACTTTACAGTCGCTACGTAAATTAGTAAGCAAAGTTAATATTGTTAAATATTTTTTATTTTAATGACTGCGCCTCCCATTCGAGCACATTGAGCTGGGATTTAAAAATTAATTTAATTTGGATATTTTTATTATTTATTTAGATATTTGATTTTGATAGATTTAAAATATACATTTTTATTAATCCTTACTTGTTATTTCCTTACTTATTAACTTGTAGAAAAAGGTGTAATTTACTTGGGACTATAATTATGTATATTTTCCATCATAGATTGAAGTTACAGATTTTCATAATATTACTAAGATCTTATCTTAGTTGCCTTATCAACGTAAATATAAAACAATTTTAAATTTAAAATAATACATGTATAATGTAGAAAGTATCTCTGTAAGTTTTCAAGAGATTTTTCTACTTCTTTGATTTTTCTATTCTTGAGAGTTTGAACACTATTTATTAGAAAAAGTAAATAATGAATATTGTGTAGAACTGTACTTGTACTCGGACAGTTATCGTTACTATCTAGATTTTACCTCTAGACTTCTCGGTCATCCTATTAATCTAACTTTATTATTAAATTTTTATTACTTATTATGATATGAACCATTAATAATTTTTATTATATGCCAGATATTACAGTAATGTATAAACGTCATGTACTTTAGTTAAATTTTTTTCATAAACATATTAGTTATTTTGAATTCTTAGTCTAAAAACAAAAATTATTACTTGCTAAATATGTTGACAGTTATTAATATGAGACATTTTAATAAATTATTTTTGTATGTTTTGTGTATAAATCCAATTTTTAATTTTGAGTTTATTTTTATATTTTTGAATAAAATTTGAAACATAGATTAAATATAATTCAAGGTTACACGTTTGTATTAATTTAGTGCCTTTTTTTTATTTTTAAATTTTGATTATACTTTTTGAGCACTCCCCTAAAATATCCATAAAATCTTAAAGTATTTTTTAACTTAATGACCAATAAAAAAGTTAACTAAAGATATATGATCAGTACTGTCGATTTGAATTCATTATATTATATTACATCATATTATTAGAAATGTTTTAGCGAATTTTACTTAAACTGAAATCGCATATGAGATGGGGCCCGCGTCGAGGGGAGGGACCCCCGAAGTGTGCCCAAAATTCGTTTTAGAGAGTACGTTCTGCAACGTACTTTATTATATATATATATATATATATATATATATATATATATATATATATATATATATATATATATATATATATATATATATATATATATCTTAGGATGGGGTCACGAACCCTGTAAAATTTTCAAAAAATTGTTAATACTTAAATTACTCAAAGCTTGTTATAACGCAACTGCTCGGGTTTTATATATACCAAAAAATTTAGTAATAATTGGATTAATAAAAGCAAGGAAGTGCGCATTTCAAAGAGAATTCGCCCGGCTTGCCGACCTCTGTGCCATAATGTTTTTTAAAAATAAAAACCCATTTTCAATACTTTTCTATATCTTCTTATAGATCCCTATTTAAAAACATTTTTATTATTTATAATACATTAAAAATTAATGGGTTTTCATTTAATTTTAGTTTTTAACAGGCGCATATTTCTCCCCTCACCATTTAGTTTATTAATTATTTGCTTTTAACAATGTTTATACTTTTTCAAAAATGTAAACATAGTAAGAATCTGTGTTTTATGTTTTTCATAATATTTTTAAATAGATGTACAATAAAATTAAAAAATAAATAAAATAATAAAATTTCTAACACAGTGAAATGAATATGACTTGGCTCATTTAAAAAAATATAACCCGTACTTCTTATTTATTATTCCTTTTTTTATTTGCACCTTGCTAATTATTTCTGTAAATTTTCCATTGATATTGTTATGATAACCATTATTTTTTTCTTATTATTTTGTTTTTAAAATATAAAAGTCAGTATATAATTAGCATAATTTTGTATTAAAATTTAATATTGCTTTATTGGATATATTTATTCTTTTACTTTTTATTATATTTCCTTATTTTTATGTTTCCTGAAGTATATCCTTTTTTTAATATTTTAATAAAATATCAGAAAAAAATTATTTAAATATCTTATTGATACTTATAAAAAATCCAGTTTTTATCAATAATATTTTAAAAAAATAAATAAACAGGTTTCTTTTATTTTTGTTTTGTTTTGACTACTAAAAATAAAGATGGACTGAGGGAAGGAACATTGGAAAGAAATGAAAAAACATGTCAATATTTCCAAATAAAATAAAATAATATTTTATGTATAAAATAAATAAAATTTTGAACAGATCTCTTCGACAAGATATTTTTAATAACAAGATGTTTATAAACGTCCAACATTATAAAAAAAACTGAAAATTTAAATTTGTGACATGAAGTAAAATATAATCAATGTATAAAACACATATAAAATTGGATAACAAAATATGTGGAACTCTATAAAATGTCAGTTTTCATTATTGATTTTTATCTATATAAGTTCGATACTTTCATTGATTATTATTACGAAAAACTTGATTTTTTATTTTTATATTTAAAACCGTTATTTTCCGTTAAAATTATACGTATAGTTTCTAGACCAATATGACAATAAGTAAAGCAAAGGAAATCGTTAGTCTTTATTACACGAGGTCATGGAAAATGCTTAAGGCGAAATATAAAAAAATTTGATGTACTTACCTGCCACACTCCGAATTTAACAGGCTTTATACAGCGTTTAGTTTTACAACATTCTTCATAATTTTGTTCACATTTTGTCCTAAAATTATTATATAATATATCTATTATTATTATTATTTAATATAGTTTATAGGTTTTTTTTTAATAAAATTATGATATCTGGGTGCTACCTAAAATCAAATCTGGGTGCTACCTAAAATTAAATCTGGTTCCATCTAAAATTATGATGTCTGGTACTATCTGAAATGATGATGTCTGTTACAATTTAAAATTTTGATATCTGGTGCTATCTAAAATTATATCTGGTACTATCTAAAATTTTGATTTATGGTACCGCCTGAAATTAAAATGTATGGTACTATTTAAAATTATGATATCTGATATTATCTATAATGAAATAGTTTTTCTCAGAACTTGAAATTAATCATTATAATTTTTGTTGTCTTTGGTATCAGGTAACTTGAGTCCTTACAGTACTCTTATCTGTTTAGTACTTAACATGTATTAGCTGAATTGTTAAGATATGTAGTTTTTCACATGGAGACTCACTCTTTTTTCCAGTCATATACGAGTTTCTCTATAGCTTTCACGATTTCCTTTTTTCTCTGCGATTCAGAATGACATCTCTTTTGATGCTGCTCCCTTTGATGTTGCTTCTGACATCGAAAGTTCTTTCCAGGTAACGTCTTACAAGAGTCTACCATGGTGAGTGTTGTGTCAATGCTATTGTAGCATAAATATGTACAGAAGTATAGTCAGTATGAAGTGATTTAAGCTTTAATTATATGTATATTGTGTATACTTAAAATTTTAATTGTAACGTGTTTAATTTTCTTTCCATGTTTCTTATATTGTTATTTTTTGACTTGTGTCATAATCATAGAGTTTAGGAAAAATAGAGCAGATCGTAATTTTATATTTTTCTATTTTCTTATGAAACACGTATATTACTTATTTATCATTTTTTAAGTGAAGTGGTAGTTCTTATTTATCGTCTCTTGATTTAATAGTGTTATGTGTACACACTAATATTGTGCGTATTAGTATAAACAAATTAAGAAATAAAGACTAATGATTAAAAGTTTAAATGTGTTAAAAACTTAAATATATCTCCTCATTATTCGTCTTTAATTTAGTAAAAAATAACCATTAGCAATCTGAAAAAAAAATCCAAATATTTATGTAAAAAATTAAAGTTTTTGACTGTTTTTTTTTTTATTTTTAGAAAATTTAAAATTCGTTAAAAAAATATATATGTAGAAGATAAAGTTGGGGATAAACATTTTAATACAAAACCGTATTAAAATACTTTTCATAAATTTGAAATGAATTAAATTTAATTAATTTCAATTAAATTAAATATATAAATACAGAACTAAACTTTTTTTAAAAAAAAAGTAGTCACAAGATATTAAATAATTACCTGAACCTGAATCTGAAAATCAGACTGATTACTATTTTTAAATACATATGTATAAATTTCATAAACGGTTTAGTCTCTTAAAAAAATAGATAATTTTTGTAAAAGATCCATCTGGTATTACGAACTGCAATCACGTTTTCATCAATATTTCCTAACTCTCACTATTCAATATTAAACTCAACATGACTTTTTCGAAGAATATATAAGTATAAACCAATATTGATAGCAAGGTGTATGAAGAAAGTCGCAAAACACTGTGATTGGACAATTTCCAAGATTATGATGCTTACATAAGGAATCAACCAATCATTTGTTTTCGTTAAGCAAATATGTCATGAGCACTGGTTAGTAAAAAAAATATTTATAAATTTTATTGTCTCATTTATTTTAAAATATAAACTTTTTGATGCTTTTATTTGAAAAATGACTTCTGTTACAAAATTGTTTCTGTAAAGGATGACATTTGTACGTCGTTTGGATTCACATATTTTAGCCCCGCTAATTTCTGGAGTGATTTATCCTACGGGCGATATTCTTTCCATGGTTTTCTTTCGCATTCTCTGCAAAGATAAAGTTTAACCTTAAAACGAATCACTATGTTACTGTTTACCTTCAAATCATTTAAGTGGGATTTTAGTTGGGTTTATTCATGAATATTTACAGAGTAATATACTAGTAAAAAATATCAAAGAAAAAAAATTAAAAATGGTTCTGGGATTTGTTATTTTGGACAAGATAAGGTTAATTCTGTAGCCAGTTAACAGGAGCGCTAGTATGTAGTTTGGTAGTTTCACTATGCCAACATCGAGAATGCGCTCCTGTCGTCTTTTTTATCGATTAACCTATCGCTGGTTTATTAAATTATTTTCTGTGTATAATAATGACCAATTTCAAGTAAATACTTGTTACAATGGTAATAAAGAACGAGATAATTTCAAAATAGTAACTTAGAAAAATGGAAAGCATGTTTTGGTAAGGAAAGTTAGTTCCAGATCTGCCGCTAGAGACCAGCACAGAGCTCACCCTTACCTTTTGTCTGACGCTCTAGTATACCTTCCGACATTCTATACCTATTATATACTTTGGGTTTCATAAGGTTCCGTTTTAGAAAGGCTTTGCTTAAATAGAAGCTTTGTATTGATTGTATTTTTAATATTCTCTTATATGATTAATATTCTCTTATATGAGTTATTGTAATTTTGTACTGATTATTCGATTGTATTTATAATCGAAGGTGGTCAGGTTACATTTTCGATGTTTCTCAATTTGACCTATACGGCCTCTCTAGTAATAATATCTCTATGGAAAAATACTACTGAATTGTTTGAATAAGTTAAGTTGGTAATAATGTTTTTAGAGCTGGCTTACTCCCATGGATCCTTGTCTATAATTTGTGCTGGTCGGTGAGTAAACGGAGGACACTTAGGCATAGGCTGAGTCATGCAAAGTGGTCTTCCCCTGCACTGTGTTCTTCTGCAGTCATCCTGAAGACCATTCCTCATCAAACAGTCACAGTTGTTGATCATTTTACCTCCTATCAATTCTCGACTCGGTATCCTGTCTCTATCCCATGGTTTAGTTTCATGCTGAAATCAAGACAACTATGAAATTATCGCAAGCATGGATTAGTATCAACGAAACGTTTATACTCGATAAATTAGTAAAACTTGTGCGCCGCCCTTATAAAATGCTATTAATTAGGTTGGATATTCGGAGCGTGTGCGATATCAAGTACTGCTGAAAGACTCTTAATGAAAGTGGGTTTAGATAATTTTTAGTGCTCTTAAATAATTAGTATAATATATATTTCTACCTTATAGTTTTATAAATATAAATAAAACAGTGTAAAATACTTAATATGGTATCCAGTGGATCCCATTGAATAATTACTGTAAAACATTTTGGATCACCTTTGCCTCCTTTAACAACTTTTAGAGGGACATCTTCACTCAAAACTCAGTAGAAATGATAAAAAAGTGACGAAATCTGTAAATCGCATTTTCGTGGTCACTACAAACACACCCGTCTATATATTCCTTTGTTAAATAAAGTTTGGTCAAAGTAGTATCATTGTCTATTGATATAGCTTTGTCAAATGTATATGATTTAGCAAGAAAAGCAATGATTACTTAATATTCCCTTGACAAATAAAATATTCCACGTATCCCGTATGTTTGTTGGTGATACACAAAAATGTTCCTCTTGAAATGGTTAAAGGAAGGAAGAAAAAGGCAATCCAAAAGGTTTTATAGTATAAGTAATCAATGGCAATCACTGGATTCAGTATTAATTATTTTACCTTTAGTTGAAGCCATAAATAGAATAGAACGGTTTTATGTTGATGAGACAGACACGCATTATTTTATGAATTAAAGTTATATGATGCACAACTAGGTTTGATAAAAAAGTCTAAAGACGTCCTACTTTCTAAGACTACTGTCTCATTACTGTAACTGTCAATATACTCGACACTTAAATTGTGAGTTAAATCAATTTTAAATGTTCAAATGTATGAATACCGTCCAAACGCCAAATCTGTAAGGTCCTTTAGTCGTGTTTCCTGTCATTCTTGTATCCCATTGCTCACATTTTGGCCTGAAAAATTAATATAACATCTTTTAAGTAAAAGTTATCATCACAAACGAATTCTCACAAAGATCTTTGAAAACATTAAACATACAGCTCCTCCCATTCGTCCATAAGTTTTTTAACTTCATTTATGATCCTTCGCTTCTTTTCAGATTCATTGTGGCAGGCGATTTCATGGTGACTTAGTGGTAGTTTTCCACAAAATCTGTTTAAAAGTGGTGGTGGTTCACACTGTGCCTTCACTACTCTTGGCGGTTCCATTTTGTCTTACTGAGAATTTTGAACTTTTTTTTGTTAATTCTTTTTTATATTTTGTGTATGAATGGAATAAAATGTTTCTTATGTCACATTTTGATGTTTTTAAATTGATTGACAAATTCATAATAGTATATAATAAACTCCCTGAAGCCCTATAGTTTTGTTTCGTTTGTTTTCTTGGTAAATCATCATGCCATTTTAAGTAAGGTAAGCCTTGCTGAGGCTTGTTTATAATTAATTAATCTTGGACCATGGGAGTAGTAGTAGGGGTGGGAGTGGGAGTATTACTTGATACGATACTCCAGACAAGTTGGCATAATTGTGAGGCCTTTTTACTGGCTTACCCGTCTTCTTAAAAATGTTCATGTACGTATATTAATTTAATAATCAAATGAAGCCTTTTATTATCATTGTATTACAAACAACATTCATATTAATTTACTCAGAGCAGTTACTATAAAATTAATTCTGAAATGATTTTATTTTTCTAAGGTTTCTCACTGAAAATAGATTGGTTATAATTTATTGAGTTCGATATCGCGTTTGTTTGAATAAGTGTGGTTAGCCGTATATGTTAAGATTTATAAGTGGTGGTGTGCCTTATGGTTCTATTATTGGTCTAATTTTATTTATAATCTTTTTGTTGGAGTTTCCTTTGTGTAAACCTTGTAAAAACTATAGGATTTTTACTGATATTGATATATTACAGTCTCTTGAGGTCTTTATCAAGGAAAGAAAGGGAAGATGTGATTTGATAATAAAAAAAAGAAAGATTATTGAAGTTTATTGGTTGCATGAGGGGTTTTAGTGAGGGGTCATCTATATGAAATATTATTCTATTAAAGCTAAAAGAATAATGTTGAAGACTGAGAAATAACATTTTCTTATATCTGACCCTCAGTTCTAATAAAAATAACATATTTAGACCTATATACTATCTGTCATATGAAAACACATTATAAGAACATTATGGCGTTAGCAATTGTTACATTCTATGACCACGCATATTATTCATGAAAAAGTTTACAAATCTAAGAATAATTTTGTGTTAATTGTTAATTACCATCACCTAAATATTTTAATCTTAGTAAAAATTGTAACAAATGATCTATGTCTTACTGATTTATAGTAATTCAAGACACCAAAAAGAGAATAATCATTGTTGTGTATGACTTTAGTACATAGAGTGGTTTCGAGTGTAAACCGGTATTATTCAACTCAGTGCCTCACATAACTTTAAAGACATTTTTTGGCATAAGTAGAACCTTTAACCTTTATTGATTTTTTAAAATCTTATATACTGACTATAATAAGTTAAATATCTAATGAATATGATTTCGTTTAAAAATTCATATTTCACTTTCCCGGGTGGAAAAATTCAAATGCACCAACATTTAATGCCCAAAAATAATATATATATATGCAAATAAAAGAAAATGATGTTAAAAACGATGGCTACATTATAGTCGCCGAAACGTTGGCCAAGTAATCGGTTTATTTATTATAGTTCTTTATTGAAATATGTCAGTTATATCAAAATATTTATATAATATTTTTTTATTTGCTGTTATAATATCATTAAGAGCCGGGTTTTCAATAGATATTTTCTTTATGTTGTGTTATGGGATTTTTTTTCTTTTCAGAGGTTTATCTTTTAGGTTTTAAGGGTGACCTAATGAACCAGAAAATCTTTGTAGATTCCCTTTTCTCTCCCAATATCTGTTTAGGTTTGTTTTCTTATAATACCAGCATGGGTTTCAATATCGGTCTCCTTACCTTAGCATTCCTCTTGGTTTTTCGATTCTCCCTCTTTAATAATCCGGATAGGGGAAAAGATTTTGTGATTCATCCAGCCGTGGTTTAAAGTTCGTCAAGGGAGGCTAATGCAGATACTCGCAACCTCGTCTCAATCACCCCTTTTATATATCTTGTTATTTATAATGTACAACATCTGTACGGAAAATGTCTCTTTAACATATCAACTGTCACGAAGCGCTTTTATTTTACACTAGATATTTAACTTTACTAATTTTACTGCATATGTTAAAAGTTTTTTATTAATGCATTGCTAGTTCACATTGAAACATACAAATTATGGTTCGCTATAGCTTTCTGAAAAAAGTCTTTGAGGCTTGATAACAGTTAACTACAAATTTAACATTCAATTAAATTTTATTATTTAATAAAGTTTGAATTTCGTTGATTACTATGGTATCAAGAAAGAAAATTATTTTTATATTGATAATAGTTTGATTATTAATGGCTGTAAAAAGGAATAACGTATGTATTAAATAAATCGAAAAAAAAATTATAGGTATGTTAAAACCAGTAATAGTTTCTATTAGTTATTAAAAAAATTAGTTCATTTAAATATTTTTTAAATTACAAATTAATTATTTAGGAAATATAACTTCAGTTTTAATTTTAACATTTATCTATCATCTTAATTTTAGTTATTATTTATGGCCTTATTAAATGGTGTATTACATCCCAATCTGTATTCCATGAAACCGTTCAAGTATACGTTCGTGTGTATATTCTAGTAAATATTTGTGTTAATATTTTCATAAGTATTTATTTAGGTATATACATTTTTGCACGCATTCAAGTATATATGCATGTATATATTTCAATGTACATTAATTTTTTTTATGCATTTGGGTTTAAATATACATTAATGTACATACTTCTTACATTTTATCTGCGTAACGTGTAAGGCTTTATTTGTTACTTTAGTAAGATTACTTTTGCTTTAAAAGTCAAGAAAAATGTTTAATTATTAGGTGTTAATAATTAACAACTTAAAAATAATTTAATACATTTAATTTCTCTCATTTTTTTTTTAATTTCTTTGGCTAAAACTTAATTCCCTTAAATATTGTTTAAATTTAACAATTACTTACGTAAAAAATGTTATCTATTACTTAAAACGTTTTTAAAATATAGATAGACTATCTATAATCTTTGAGTAGTAGTTAACTTATTGTAAATTATGATTTAACTCTATCTAAATTACTTTAATCTAATCTATAATAAAGTTATTTTGATTTTCCCTTTTTTACTCATTTTAATTTAATTTTATTATTGTTTTGATAAACAATAAGCTTTATCAATAAGATAACAACGCAAGATAATTATTATTATAGTAAATTGTAACTCTTATTTATAACTGTGAAAATTAATGTGCGGGCTTATTTCGGATGTACGGACATTGGGCATTAAGCACGCGTGTACTTAAAACTTGGACTTATCATAACTTCATTACATTGTTTAGTGTGATGTATTTAACAGTATATTAACAGTATTTTATTTTAATTGACACAAAGATAATAATTTTGTGAAAATTGAGTAAAAACAATTAATATTATTTAAATTATAGAAAAAACTGATAAGGAGTTTTATAATAAATTGACACGTTTCGTAAATTATTGTCAAACTTTTTTTGTTTGTATAATTTTATCTAATTAATTATTAATATTTAAACAAATTAAGAATAAATGATTAAACCTTTTGCTCTATTTAATAGTTTTTATGATAATTTTTAACTGTATTTTTGGCAATTTTTAACTAAAAAATTGACAGCTGTAAGTGATAATCAGTATGTTGGTAATTAAGTTAACAACTGAAAATTAAAATTATAGTAGGATAAATCAATTAGGATAAAGTTTTTTAATTATTGTTTGTAATTTTTATGTCAATTTATTATCTAAAACTTTTCTTTAAAAGCTTTTAACATTTTTGTTTAATTTAATTTTATAATTGATTCCTTTACTTATATATTCTGTGAAAATTATGTTTAAAATATACGTTTTCACGGATAGCAATGTCTGACTTATTTAAATTTATATAAAGGGGCGTCATCACCCTATTTTTACATTTTTTTAATTCACCTATATAGAAGGGTGTTGAAGGTACCATGATTTAATTCTATACCCCTCATATTGGTTATCAAAGGGGTATTTTTTTTTATAATGTTACAATATAACGAACAATTGCAAATCCTATTTACTCACTTACTTGTGTGAGTAAGCTGCAGCCGTCATTTTAAACCAACGTCCGTCTACCATTTTTGAAAAATTAAATATGGCTCATCAGATTTTTCTTATAATTTAAATTTTAAGGATTGGGGAAAAATCGCGGGACATAACTCATAAGCTTTACTATTAATGATAATTCGTTCAAGATTGATTATGCTTCAAATTATTTTTAACTGTTAATTAATTATTAAAAATCACAATCACTCTTTGCTGGTGATTTTTTTAAAGTTTATTGAACCATAATAAATGAACTTCCTCCGCTTGGTGGTTTATATGGTCCCATATTGGGCGCCAATTTATGATTGCTAATTTTAATTTAAATATTTTGTCATATCACTTGGCTTTTATATAATACTAATCCTTACCATAATTGTAAATAATATTTCTAACTTGTTCTTTTCTTTTTGTTACAGGTAATGGAACAAATTTAAATAGTTGAGCTTAACCAGTCGAGTATCCTATTAAGGTAGAGATCCTTGTAAACATTTTTATACAATTGTCATTATTTATTTAATTTAATTTTAAAGTCATTTTAAGTTTATTATTTTTCTTTATTTTTTATCGATTTTATTTTTAAATTCTGACTTTATTTTATTCTGATTTTATTTTTTTATTTTTAATTTTAACTTTTTTTTAAAGATTCATGAATTGTTAAACGTTACTACACAATGAAAATAGTTAAGGATCAATGTTGCTATAGGAATAGCATGCAACATTGACTAGATTGGATCAGGTTATTTTATCTAATACTGTCCAATCTATTATCCCTGACAACCTTTCTATCCCCTTCTTTTTAACCTGATTTGTTTATCTGTTATAAACCTACACGTACGATGTATAGGTATATTTGAAAAAAGTAGCCGAGTAAAAAAACCTTTTTTTATTTTTTATTAAAATACTGCGTTTTTCCGAGTTTTTTTATTGGACGACTTTTTTTTACTCTAGTATCTTTTTTTAATTGGTTCGTTTGGATTTTTTCTCCAAAGTAGGGAAATACAAGGAAGGGAAATATAGAAAAAAATCTGGCTCGTTTATGTTGGAATAAAAAAATAAAAATTAAAGCTATAACGATTTTTTTTATCCCCGTTGCATGTATTTTTAAAAAAAGGATATAAAAAAGGATTGATATCATTGGTTAAGCCAAGGATAAAATTGGAGAGAGTCATATGGGGGGGGGGAGAGAGTGCCGCATGTGATTTGTGATATACAGCACCGTATAAAAAAATCTAAATGTATGTTACTGGATATACATTTTTTTCTAAGGGTCATCATGAAAAAAAAGTTTGGGCATAAACATGGTTAAGTCCTGATTGCCAAACTCTGATTATTATACCCTTGTATATATTTCTCGCTGAAAAGACCAATAAAAACATTCCACCCCCTTCCACATTTTTTATATGTATTGATTGTTTCTTTTAACCAAGAAAAGTTAACTTTATTTATTATTTTAAGATACTGAATGCTTAAAGCAAATGGATAATATAGGATTTATTGCAATTTCAGAATATTTTAAAACGAGTTCATAGAAAAGTGTTTTATTATATCTTCTCTGGTTATAGTGTTATTAGAAAGAACATTATAAAGAAATGATAAAAAAATACATAAAGAGAGGAAATAAAATGTAAAAATATTTAATGTTAACATATTTCCCCAAAATATATTAACTTTTTTCCTCGAGGCTAATTTTAATTATCATTTCTTTTGAAAGATAACAATCGAAGCTTATGTGAAACATTATTTCCGGTCTTACTTTTAATTCGGACAATGAAAGTTTTAACATTCACTCGTACAAGATGCCCCCAATTTGTATTAATTTGAACCTTTAAGGCACCCAGATGTTTATGTGAGAATGATATTCAAACTTCATGCTTACCCTTATCATGATATTCTTTACATATGTTTTACTTTTTGTGTCATATTTTTTATAGTTAAATTATTCAGAGAATAAAATTTTAAAAAGACAGTAAAATTAATGCACCTGGGGTTAGAATTGAGGGCCAAGATGAACAAATATGTTTTTTATTTTACTGGACAAAATAATAATAAATGTCCGTTTTAAGGCCTTTTAGTGGATAAGGGTTTTTATCCTCCAGGAACCATCTTGAGTGACTAATCTCAAAGTATTTACCAAAGTTGGCAAAATCTCTTCATATAACAAAAAACTATTCATATAAACTGAGAGCATATAGACAAGCAGCGAATCCTGGACCTCCAAGTGCCGAAATCGAGTGTTTATACGATCACGGCGAAAAATAAACTAGATATTAGATCATTAAAATACCAATTTTCCAATTTAAGTAGAACATTATGTATTGTTACATTTTAGAGTCTCAGTCAGATAATTATTAAGTATAACTGACTAAAATCAAACAATTTATACGGTTAACTTAATAATATTCTTGGTTAATTATTGTTTCCCATTAGGTGTTACTAATTGTCATAACTTGTAAAATTTACAATTTTAAGTTTTAGTTCATATTATGCAAATCTTACCTTACATGGGCTTAAATATGAAGTATGCTCGAAATAAACTAAGAAAAAATTTAATAAATAAAAATAAACTTTTAAGGTAAAAGTTAAAACATAAAAGTGAAATAAATAAAGACATTAAACATATATTCATAATGAACATATGTTGTAAATGTTATTTATGTTAATATTTGTTAAAAATTAGAATAATTATTCATCAGAGAGTTTACATGCTTAAACTTTCATTTAGATCTTCAAAAAAGATATTCTCTTATTGTTTTGTTAACACCTATTTTTCATTTCTTCTTCATTCCATAGGAAGTTATGTTTCTTTAACATAGGAGCTCTTTTTCATTTGTAGTAATTTGTATCCCCCTCTTTTTAGAGAACTAATTGCATGGTTGCAGTCCCGCTGTGTATGATTATGCTGTCATCGCTTTATTGTTTGATTTTTATCTTTTTTATTATTCATATCATTTTTGTTAACTTTTTTTGTTTCGTTTAGAACAACACTAATTTATAATTCTAGGGTTTCTTGGTATAATTCATTTCCTGCGTTAATATATGATAATTGTTTTAATTGCTTGTTATTTCTCACTTCTTCTCAAGAGTCGTTTATGTTTTATTTGATTACCAAGTAAATTAATAAGCAAACTTATTGCTGATTTTGTTAAATTTATTTATTCAAAATCGTTCACCAGAACAGCTTATTAATGGTTTTAATTTATTTTCTTCTTTAAACTTGATATATTAATCGTCATTTTCAAAATAGATTTATTAAATTTTTAATGTATGCAATAAATGCCATAATTAATTTGTTTTATCCCCTTCAATTTTTTTTAAAAAAATCCATTTTTATTTAAATTATAATATAAATAAAAATTGATTTTTTAAATTTATATTCCATATTGTTTCTTGTTTATAAACTATCAAAATAAATCCTACAAATAATTAATCGAAGCTCCGTTCCATTTTAATTATATTTTATACCATTTACAAACCTCATACTCCACTCAAAAGGTATAAATAAAATCTATCCATTTTGAACTTCCTATATTTTGACAGACAAAAAAATAAAACTTGGATGTATATAAAATATAGGAAAAGCAATTTATTAGAAGCGATGGGGGAGAGGGGGTACTTTATAGGAATAAACGAGACCTGTCTGGAATGTCATGGGGTTTTGATAAACGGCTTTTTATCAAATTTTAAATGATTATACTTTATATATAGGTTTGCTTTCATCGATTTTCTTCTTACCGGTAAAACCTTTTGCGAAATTAATATTTTCTCGCTTTTTGAAAATGTGAAGTGAAATACTCCAGGTTTACAAAATTAATAATCCTTGTAGATTTGAGAGCACATGCAAGCTTATAATACAACTTTGATTTAATTTTTAGTGCTTTAATTAAAATAAATCAATAAATAAGGGCGCTGCTGTTGTTGTGTTCAGTCAATTTTTAATAACATATAAATCAGTGTTGTTTGTTTAAATTTATTTAGCGAATTAAATAAAAAATTAATATTTTTGTCTTTACGTGATAATTGACCACCCCTCTCTCAAGACTACAAATATTTATTTGTAGTCTTATAATTCATTTGAATTATGATAACAGACTGTATACTGACTGACTTCGACTTCTGAGCTGTAGTTAATAATTTGGTATCTCTACTTTTATTAATATTACTAATGATAATAAAACTATAAAACATACATTACTATAAAACTTGTTTTCAATAATTTAGTATATTGCTATATAAAATTATCTGCAGTAGTTTTTATCATATAATTAACTATTAAAATTATATTCTTATAATGCATTTCTTATAGATATGAACTTTCTTATATATTTCTATAATACTTTAATATTGGCGCATAAATTATGCACTCAATTTAAATCTAATGATATCATTTTTAAAATTTATAATTTTATTGGAATATTAAAGTAATTTAAATAGATTAGAGTTTAAATTTAAATCATAGTATTATATGCTAGTTTTTGTTTTATTTTACTATAAGGCGCTGTATAATAAAGCTTTTGGTATAATTTTTATGGCTCGATTTATAATAAATTCAAAAGGATAAGACATTAGCACTCTTAATGCATTTTCATATTAATAAACGGGTTATGGGACTACAAAAAAGTACCCACGGTTTCTTCGGCCATTAAAAGATTAGATGTTGAGTTATAGCGTCAGAAAATACCCACACACTTTTTCGTCGCCATATTCTTATGTTTTATTTCTACCCTTTTTTTAATACTTATGATGCTTAAAAAATTATGGTTTTTATGAAAAAAAGGTATAAATGTATTTTTTATGCTAATATCATTGAAGCAATTTGGCCAATGAGCAAACTTGTTTGCAATTGTTGCAATTGTTTTATATTTTATAGAAAAATTCTGGCTTCATTAGAATCGTCTAAGAGAAATCGATACTATTGTGTGTTAGAGTTAAAAATTTATTTGGTTCAAATTTTGTATTTTTACGGCAAAACTCTTTTTTCATTGATTAGTGGAAACGTTTGTAGTGGGGCTCAATTTAGTGAGCTTGTGATGAATGAAAGTAAGAAAAAAAGTAGAAAACCCCTCTTCTTATTCTCTACAGAATCTATAATTATATTCTCATAATTATATTATGAGAATAATTCTAATGTTATAATTATAACATAATGATGTTATAATTATGTTATTGTGTCACTTAGGATAGTCTGATAGAGTTTAAACCGGTCTCTATCGTTTCAGAATGCTTACGACTTTAAGAAGACCACTTCTAGTTCCTTCCGCTTTGCCATGTTTTTGTTTGAGCCATTTTTTTCCTGTCTGTCTGGGACAGTTTATTGAACATGGGGATATTATATATATTATATATATTATATATATATATATATATTATTATATATATATATTATTATATATTATATATATATATGTATGTATGTATCCTGCTTGCGGGATATGCGAAATTTAGGATGGTCCGAATCTGCCGAAACCGTTCTCATCCGGTTTTGTAGTGGGGTTCAATTCGATGAGGTTGTTCATATAAAAAACGCTATTTAGTATCTCCAAAGGACTACTCTGCATATAAAACACTCCCTTAGATTTTGTTTAAAACCAACTTTAAGAAAGGAAGTCATAATTTTAAAAGCGTCTTCTACAAATTAATGATTTATAAGTTTCATAATTGAAAACAAATTGTACTTTTCACTTAATATTAATTATTCGAGGATGTTCTTTAAGGTGTTTATTATGTTGTTGTACTTAAAATATTGATTTTTTATAGCAAAAAGGTTCAGCTGTAAAAGATATGAATGAAAAGAAAAATCATAAATAATCGGTTTAACAGATGAAATTAGGACTTGACTGGGCATGGGCAGGTGCGTTACAGCACCTGATAACCAAATCAAACAAGTCCTATTTTTGAAAAAGTTTTACGTTCTTTATTTGATATGTTTAAAATATGGCTCCTGTTTACACAAAATAAATATTATTTTACTTTTGCCAATAAAAAACTTGTTTAAAAAAATTTGATTTCTTTAAAACATTTTATAATTTATCTATAAATATTTTTATGCCTATGCTTCTATATTGGAGTGTAAAGTGGAGGTGATACATATGCAGCTGCATTAAAATAAAAACTATTTTTTTATATGTTTTTGTATATATATGTATATATATATATATATATATATATATATATATATATATATTATATATATATATTATATATTATATATATAATATAAAAATATATATATATATATATATATATATATATATATATATATATATTATATATATATATATATATATATATATATATATATATAATATATATATATATATATATATATATATATATATATATATATATATATATATATATATATATATATATATATATATATATATATATATATATTATTTCTTGTCAAGAACATTTTGAGAATGACTTGGGCTTATTCCTATTTTAGTAACAATTTTCTTTGATAATATGATAAGAATGAGTTTAATTAATCTTTTAATTGGATATTACTATTTTGAATATGAAACATTGTATCTATACATATACCTTACCTATTCATCGGTATAGGTAATTGAATTGAAACCATATTAATTTGAAGGTTTCAAGTAATCCCTTACCTCTCTTTTCTGTAGGTTTTTAAGGTGTAATAAACCTAAGAAAGCTCCAACTACTCATTACTTTATTTTGCTTTTAGTATGAATTGCTATATAAAAAAGTTATATTTCTATATTTGGAGTAACTATCAAAGTAATATGGATTTAATGCTTTCGCCATTTATTGCACTGCAGACATTTTACTTCCTCTAACTTACTTTATATATCTTAACTCTGTAAGAAATAAAATCTCATAAAAATAACTTAACCATAAGAGTCTTAAAAATAATAAAAAGACTTATAGGGTAAGGAAAAAATTGACATTATACCACTTTTTGGTTTATACATTTTTTGGGGAGCTTTTCCTTATTTTCACCTTCCCTTGGGTAATAATTTTGAATAGGTGGTTTTTTTGTAAGAATTGGAAGTCCAGTTTTTTAGGATAATAAAAAAATATTAGCTTTTTGTAGTATTGCAAAAAAAGCCGAGAGTGTTTGGTTATCATAAGACATTATTATATATTGGTCCTCTGGGAATTCGGGGTAAAAAATGCGTTTTTAGTGTTTTGGTCAAGGGATACTCTGGACTGTGGGCAAACAATCCTAGGTTTTTACTTAGTTGTTTTTTAACCAAGCTCTTGACTGGAGCAGCGAGACGGAGCCTCTTTAAGATAATCAATATCACTCTCACTTCTTCTTTTTTTCCTTCTCTAGTTTAGGATTACAGTCTTTTTAGTGTCTCTTTTCCTTTTTCGTTGAAGTATTTTTAAACGCAGCATTTTCACTTCAAGAATTTTCACTTTTTTCGAACTAACTTTTCGTTTTATCCGAAAATTAATATTTTATTTATACAGTTTGTAAAATAAATTCAAATTAAAAGACAAGTCAACATTAAACCGAGTCTAGCAGTTAATAATAAGGGATCTCAGAAAAACAAGTTGAGCTTTACTCCATAGCCTCCTGAATCAATTATAGCTAAAAAAAATAATAAAAATGTATACCTTGGTCATCAAGCAGCTTAAGGTCGTAAAAAAATGTTTTTAATCAATATGAAAATATCTATGAATAACGAGACTGTGCCCTCGTTAACATCAAGTCAAGCAGCCTTAGGATTTTTTTATTTACAATAAATATAGTATACATTAATTGATACTAAAGTATTAAAACTAGTGAAGTATTTAAAAATTGAAGCTAATGGCATATGTAAAATCCAAGTTTCGGATTTTTTAGTTTACACGGTACTTTTTATAGATATATCTACTGAATAAAACTAATATATATCTGTGTGTGTGTCATGCATAACTCCTACTATGTTGACGTAAGAAATTTGTGACTTTTTCTTGTTTCTAAATGTTTACATGCATTTTTTTTCTTCCTCTCTTTTAGGTTATATCAATTTCACTATTCTGTTCTATCGATTATTTGGCTCCCTTCAATTTCTTTATCGAGATATAACATTGAAAAATATTGTTTCTGTTACTATGTTATTATACTGTTAAAGTTTAAATTAGTAATGTTATTCTCTGAAGGGTGATATATATTGTTAACTGAAGTATACATCTAAGATTTTTTTTATTATCTTTTTTAATGTTTTAACCTTTTTAGATAAAATATAAATGGGAAATCAAACTTATTTTTAAATTAGAGCCGAATTCCCCTGTTTTAGAAAATATTGATTATTCATCTCTCAGTGGAAAGCGTGTAAAATAGTTAATAGAAAGATATTAATCAAAAGTACTTGAATATTTACCGTTTTATTGTTACAACGTAAAGCTGAAAACTAGTAATATTTATCAACTGCTTCATAACACGCTAACTACTAGTAACTTTCAAAGAAACTTTAACCTATAAAAACTTGATTACTTGCTCGTATGTCTATTTTCAAATAAATTAATTTTTCAAAAATATGCGTATTGCACTTTTTTGGTTTTGTTCTATGTGGAAGTTTTAATGCCTGTTTTAATCATTTTACGTTTTCTTGGTTAAGTTATGCAATTACTTTATTCGTCAAATGTTTCGGTGTGATTTATTGATCTGGTTGTAAAGAGTTTTAATTTATCCGTCTAGAAGTCTAGATAGATAGTAAGTTATGCAACAAACACTTACTAAAAACGGAGTAACTTAGTGAAGATTAACTAAGTAAAAGATAAGTAAGATTTTCTATATTTTTAATATGTAATTTCATCTCACCAAACTATTTTTAAAAACCACTCGATTTCAACACGGGGGGGCAAGGGTTACCAGACTCAGATATGCTCTCATTTTTTTTTAATATTTATGTATTTATTTATAAGAGACTTCGGTAACTTCGATTAATACTTTAAGTATAGTCATCGGTTTAACTGTGGTATTTCTCGCAGGTTAATTTAAAAACAAGCATTCATTTATGCTATAAACTCATGAAAAATATACAATGTATTCAATAAAAATGTATTTATTGACGCAATTTATATACATTATATTTTAGCAATCAATAATTCAAGAATTGTAAATCACTATTTAATAAATGTACAAAGAAACTATAAATTATGTATAAATAATAATAAATGAAGGAAGATTCTTACACTTATAAACTTTTAAATACTGTAATATTTTATGCTCCTACACTTTGCACATAACTAACTAAAATCATAAATTATTATTTTTAAATCAATAATTGGATAAATTTCCTTCAAATACGATAATTTTGAACAAATATGGTTACAAAAATTTAGTTATATACAAAGTACAGTGAATATCCTTACAAAGTATAGTATATTTTATCACATGGCATTGAATAAGAAAAAAATTACAATAAATCATGGATTAGTTATCTCAGATCTTAAGTATAAACAATTGTATAATGAATTTTATTATTATAAATTTTATATTATTACAATAAAATTATATTCAATATTGAAGTTATTGGTCTGATTAATAAGGCACGTTTAGCTTTTTATTGCTCAATGTATGACTTTTTACTATATTATTAAGCGTTTATTTTCAGTTTGTTCCTTTGTTAATTCTTTTATAAATTTAAGTTTTTCTTTATATAAGATACGATTAAAGTGAACTTAATTTTTTTTAAACCCTAATAACCCCTAAAATCATTTCTACAGCCAGCACAGCCTATCTGTTCACGTTATTAAACAATAATTTCCTGTTTATAGTTTTTAATTATTCTTTTCAAGAAGTTCACAGGAAAAATATTCTTTTAAACAAATTTTATGTAAACAATTTTTGTTATTTTAAAAAACAAACCTGGGTTTTTAAAAAGATGATATATATACAGAAAAAATTAAAGAAATAAGTCTTTGAAAAACCAGATTCCTATTTTTTATACTTTAAACATAGTCAAGTTAAATATTTAGAACATATTTTAAATATTCAAAGGAAGTCCAAAAAATATGTAAAGATTTTATTGATTTATTACTATTTTTTTATAAAAATAATACATGTTATTAAATTTTAATTATACCCCTAAAAAGTTTATACATCTCTTTGAACTTTACTTAATAATTATTAATTTGATACAAGTGTTGTCTATATACTTTAGCACAAATTTCAGGGTTTCCAAGTTTATAGCAACTATAACTAGCTATAGCCAACTAATAATTAGTTAAGAGGATAAAATTATGATGATCATTTAAGTGGATATTTTATTACAAATATCCAGTTATTTATAATTCATGTTATTTGTATCTATGCTGCGGCAACACTGTAATCAAGATGTGACACGCGGCAAGTGTTTACATTTTTCTCCGATTCTTTCTTTTCTGTAACGATCTCCAATTTGTTTTTATTATTACTTAATGTAAAATGCTTGTTCCAATACATTATATATTTGTTAATAACAGTTACTTGACTGAGGTTACGTTTTTATGAAACGAAGTTTGTTACAATTCATTTATAAGTTATAAGGTGTGAAAACGTCTTTTTTAATTAAATTCTAAATGTTTTAAGTCGGACTGGTTTGCGGTTAAACGCGGGAGGTTTTTAGCTTTTTATACTCTAACAGCTTTTTGATGAAAAAAGCAGCTTTTGAACAAGTTGTGATTGATGTGTAATGTGACATCAGATGTATAAAACTGACAGGGATCTCTAACAACACTGTATACTCGAGAAGAGAAATAATAAAACTTCCCTGTATCTTCTTTCTTCTACCATATTCCTTCAAAAGAATCTTTTTACTGAATTAAATATAATAAGTAAAAAAATGTAATATTTTTTTTATTTATTGTATAAGAAAAGAAAATTGTAAAAGATCAAGACACCGTTTACCGACAACTTTAACAGTACAAGACACTGGACATGACAGTAAACTTGCTGTTGTAACACTATGTGAGACATTTAATTCTGTGTCAACTTTTTTCTACTTTAGTTGATCTTTACTTACATAGTTCTATCCTTTAATCCTTTTAGTTTAATAGGAACGTAAATTATTCCTTGTTTGCTCTTATTCTGTACACTACAGAATTTTGTTTTGTTTTAATTATTCAGCCATCTTTGTGACCATCTTCAGAACTATATAAATAAAACATAAAATTATTTGTTCTTATTAAAATTTTTATGTTATAGTAATTGTCCTAAAGATGATCACAAAAGAAACTAAATAATGAAAAACAAAACACAGTTTTGAAAGATATAGGATTAAAACCTAATTTAAAGTAGAATTGCATAAACTAAGAATTACAACTAGAGACAAACTATTTAAAAGGAACATTAAGTGTTATAAAATTCATTAGAACTTATTTATGTCTTTAACATATTGGACATAGTCAATTATTGTTTTATTACTGTTCTTAAACTCATGTAAAAGAGCTGAATTTTTTTCCAAAATATATTTTGATCTTAGTTTTATTTAAGTTTAATAGATAACTGTTTTTTTTAAAAAATGTTGATACTAATTTATGTGTCTTGAGAGTACATTGTAGAAAGCATTTTGTAATTAATTTCAATGCTTCTTCAGATTTGGGTGATAAGTATAACTTCTTGGTTTAAAAAATAGTATTGTAATTTAATATTTTAATAGAAATGTGAAATGATGGCATAGAAAACTAGTTTCATTTATATAGTCCATACTTTCACTTTAATCTTTCAAAAATTTTAATCTAATTATGACTTTTATTTCCCCGAATTTTTTATACAGCTTTTCATCTACTAAGGTAAATTTATTATTTTCCCTTTTTTTTAAAAAAATAGACAAAAAAAGTGAGTGTATATTTTATGTTGGTCATAAAACCGAGTGTATATAAGTGTGTGTCTGTAGTATAATAAGAAAATTACTTACATCAAGATATCAGTAGTAGTTACTTATTATTGAAAGAGCTCATTCAATATCTTTTTCAATCTTCTAATTGAAGGGGCCACGCCTTTACTTTACCCTTCTCGATTTTTCTATTATGAATTTATGAAATGATAAGAAAAACTTTTTGAAGGTGTCTAAAATTGAAGAAAAAAGGGGGTACATCAAGGCTCTCTTATCTAACCCATCCTTCTTTATATATAAAGTCCTCCCTCCACAATTTTCTGATTAACCTTTTTTACGGAGGGGCTTACTTTTATATAGTTGAAAATTTTTAGAAGAATTTTCATTTATTAATGCTTATCTTTTCACTGGAGTGTTCTTTATATTTAAAAAGAAAATTCCAAAAATAAGAGATATTTCTTAAAAAATATACTCCACCCTTACAAACATCAGAAGTTTTATTTCAGTTTTCCACAAAATTATTGAGAAAATTAAAATCTTTTAAAAAATTTTGGTGAAAATATTTTTGTAAAAAATTAGTTTAAGGGATTTATTGAAGGAAAAATTTTCCACTTCACTTCCCTGTTAAACTTCTTGTTAAATTAAAAGAAGTTAAAAGAAGGTTAAATGAAACGTATAAAGAAATTGAAAAAGATGATGATTTCGTGAAAAAACCCATCTCATTGGATTAAAAATATATTTAAATCTGTTTTCTTCATCCGCTCTGAATTTCAAGATATTCAAATAAAAATTGTATATATTTACTCTACTTTTTAAAATCCTATAAATTTATTTATTTAATCATACAAATGTAATTCATTAAAAAGATTAAATAAAAATGATTTCTTTTTATAAAATGAAATAAAAAAAACACTGCACACACAAAAAGCAAAAACACTAGCTGAAAATAAAACTTTCCAAAATGTCCAAAGCTTTTCGGTAACATTTTACTCTTAAAGAAATATTAAGACAATATTTATATGAAATATAATAATACCTTATCACCAAAAATATGATATCTATTTTTCCTTTGTAAATTTCATATTGGAAAAAATTACTAAAAGGACAGATGTAAAATTATGACTGGTTTTAGTCCATTTATTGTTAGGTCCTTCAGGTATATGAAGTCCTTTTGTCTTGTCTTAAAATAATATAACTACTGTCGTCTTATGGTTATTATTCGTCCCACCCTCTCGATTCTGAATATTATATATCAGATGTCACATTTCAAGGTTGACAAAACCACCATAAAACATATACCCATAAGAAGGATGGAAAAAACATTAAAAATCCGTGCTTCACATCATTGAATGGCCGCAAGCCTATAAAGGTTTTTGTATTATTCTAGGAAGTTTCCTGTGCCTTTATTACTTAAAAGGGCCTTCTTTTTATTATTAAGAAAAAAGATCTAAAGTTTCTATGACTCTTTCTAAGTACACCACCCACTAAACCTTTTTAACATTACCGTTTCCTTAGAAATTATAATTATTCTAATTTTTTTGCTCTTTAAAGAAAATTCTAAAATGTAAATTAACTTAACGAACTCTTTTGTGTACTTGTGCACTTTTTAAATAGTAGTTTTAATTGTTTATTTAGCATATTTTAATTTGATGCTTGGGAAATGAATATTACGAGTAGATCTTGGTAAATCTGAAACTTACCATTCTATTTATATTGAAATTTATATCATAAATAATCTATATCCTATAATTCCTATTTTTATACTAATGCATTTTGTTTTGGTTTTGGTTTTGGCGTTTATTTTTTTAAATTATAATGTAACTTAACGTAATTGTATATTATATACAAATATAATTATTGTATATGTTGCCGTGTTCAAAAAAAATCCAAATCTATTACAAAAACTATGTAATATCTCGCTGAGACTAATTTGTTGTAGATATTATCGTAAAATTAAAGGTAATATTTATAAAGGTTTACTCGTATATTTACAAATGTAAAGGTTATATTTACCGCAAGTTAAAGAAGCAAGAATCAATCACCGTTGATATAGCTAGTATCGACGGTAGCTAATTCTTCAATTATATTATGGTATCTTTCTTTTTATAAAACTTTTAAAATTTCTCTTTTTGATTTCAGCATAATATTGCTATATTATGCTGTATTACTTGCGAGAGTGAACAACTTTTTTTTAGATCTGACTTAGTTATTTATATACTTAATATTTTTTATAAGTGTAATATAGTATTTACATAGATATGAAATAATTATAATATAATTAGTTTGAATTGCGTGCTAATTGCTTATTTTGCTGGTGCGTAGTACTTTAGTTTTGGTGTAGAAAGCTTTGTGTGTGCAATGAACTATGAGAAGGTGACGATGCTGATTGTCGTTGTGTTGATGTTATTTTCATTGTTTGTCTTTGTTGTACTGAATTGGCTTGAAAGAGTTTGAATTATTCTGGTCAAGGTGTTGTTTTGTGTTGTAGTTTTAAGTTTTAGATATTGTTGAAGTTTAATTGCCTCTAAAACTTCAATTCTTTTTTATTATTTGTGGCACGCGTTAGTTTTTCACATTTTAACCTTAAATGCATTTTATGTTCTACTTTTCTTACCCTATCTGTTAGTTTTAAATTGTTTCCACTTCATATAGTTCGAATAAAAATAGAACAATAGTAAAAGTTGATTTGGAGGTAATCCATCTATGTCCGGGTCAGACTTTTGGTCAGTTCCTGTTTGTTAGACGGACAGCGGTTCACAGTTAAACTCGAATTGTCCTGGATTTGGTATTACAGAGTAACCGTTTTGTCCCTGCTACTTAAAAAGCTTTTCTTTCTCTTGATCTTTCAGAACCATAATGGGTGGGTGTGAGGATATCCTTCTGCTTATTGTCCTCTAACAGCTCGGAGACCCACAACAGCTGCGTAGGTGGACATGGGTCAGCTGGCTCTTCTATTCAGTGAAGGGATATTTTCTGTTTCATCTCTAGACACCTTTTGCACAAACAGTGCCCTTATTATGATTGCACGAGCCTTTTCTAACTTCGATCCTGCTTTTTTTTTATCTATTAGGTCCCTTCAAAATTGATATTTGGGATGTGGATTGCTTGTGGAGCCTGATATTTTTAGTTGACCTGAATTAATGCTGTGTTAATACAACAATAATTTATGTTCTGTGCCTGCTTTTGTGGATAATTTAGTATATGCGTATACCTCAAATTTCCTAGATTATTATTACAGTTACTTGATTTGATCTTTATATGCTCTTTACTGCAGAATCTAGTCAGTACCATAGAGTTACTGAGTTTTTGTTTATAGTCTAATTGGGCAATACATCGGTAATCTCGTATTGTTGGTTTTATCCAACATTTGAGAAATGTGTTCTAATCGTAATATATGTATATGGAAATATGGCATTAACGAAGTCAATAATAAGTCTTGTCAATCAAATTAATTGTTTGATGTAGTGAGATTAGACGCTCAGAATGTAGACTGTCGTCTGGTCTAATCTTAGGGGTAGTAGACGGATTTAGACGAGGTTTTTCTCTGTCAAGTGTATAGAGTGAGTCGGAACCAAGCGTGGGCTACTGACTGACTCGCGTAACTCAATAGGAAGCGAACTCACTGTGTAGTCAAAACACTGAATATTTTAATAGACAAATTTTGCTTTCATTTTCTCTATCAAGGACATTGTTGTATCTAATACAACAATCTTGTTGTAAGTCTAATATCTTCAATGCATTGTGTTAATTGTGTTCTCTAAATTTTTATTATAATTATTGGATAACGAGAATTAGAGTCAGATGTTCCTCAAGTGCTATTTATATAATTGTTTACTGCACAAAGCAAATTGAATATGTTTTGTTTAAATCAGATCGCAAAACGGATGTACCAGTTTAAACTTTTGATTTTGAGCTGTCAACTGTGAACTTAATTCAAGATAAATATTTTTTCCCTCTTTAGGTTAAGCCAAGCACTTTTTAACTCTCGTTTATAAGGGTTGCTTCAAGGGGTAAGGTCGAGAGGCTTTATCACCCAAGAGAGTGGGCGGCAGATGGAATATGATGTAAAAACTTATAAAGAAGGGGATATACTGCGCATGTTCTGTTATGAATATAACTTCTTTCCTATTGGTTGGGAACCTAGCCAGAGTTATGAAAGATGATATGAAAGATGAGTTAAAGAATATAACAGTAGGCGGAGTCATAACTAGTATTTCAAGCCAATAGGGACACGAACTTGGTAATATGAATCTCCCTCTCTCTTACTTGATATACTTAATTTTATTTACGAACTTAGTCAAGTTTTAACTTAATCCTATTTACATATCCTTCCTGATTCAATGGTTTTTTCACTACTAACAGTTTTATTTTAGCTTATATGAACTAATTAAATGACACGCGAGGAGCACGTGGTGAAATCTGGCTCGAAGGACCAAATTTGTTTAAGCTATGAATTAGTTTATTTATCATCGTGACGTAGGCTGCTAATTAGAATTGTTCTTAGCAACCATTTATAATATCTTGCTTCTGAAGGTATTTATTCTTTAGATGTTCTTTCGCCTACTGTAACTATATCTGTCTGTTTTCTAGATTAATGCAGACAGGTGCCTCACTAATTTAGATGTGTTTATTTTTAATTTCTTTTCCTTTTACAACTGTTATAGTTTTATTACTTTTTACCCTCGTATATTATACAAAATTTTTCTTTATTCTTCCTCATTTATTTGATCATATTTCACAAGTTAATACCTATTGCGCTTACGTATGTTTGTCTTATTCATCTTTTATTTCACTACTTTAAACCTCATTATTGAAAAATTTCTTACGTAAATTTAAATATTTTTTTAATTTAATAATGCTAAGTCAACGTCCTTATAAACATTTTATGCTGTAACGTATGAATTTCTGTACAATTAACTGTTTTTCTCTTTAAAATTTCATTAAGTTATCTTAAATTTCTTATTTTACTGCTTATTTGACCTCTAGTTTTAATCTAATTTAAAAATCATTTCACTTTTTAACGTAAAAAACAAAATTAGAATCGAAAGCAAACTTTATCGTATTTTTATCAAATTTTATTGTTTTCTTGACTTCTTTCTTTCTGAAATCTTTTGTACCAATGACCTAATGTTATATAAAGGTTGAAACATTTTAGTGGGGTTTTTGGTTTGGTTCTTATCTCTAATAGCCCAGGGTTTATAGTCTGAAATCAAGTTCCATTACCATACCCAACTTTTTAAAAGAAGCTTGAATCCTTCTTCTTTGTTTTTTTTGTATAAATAAAATTTATACAGTTAAGTCAAAATATTTAAGTGAAGGTTATTATGTAATTTTTTTATTAAAATTTTTAATTTTTTACATTTTTATCTATATAATAGTTTCACCTTATACGTATGATTTTAATTATATAATCATTTTTTAGATGTTCATACTCCACTGTTTTACTCTTAAATAGGTGATCATTATATAAAACATGTAGAAAGTGACACATTATTTTATTGGAGGAGTCTTGAGTTCCTCCACTTGTGATAGCTGTTGAAAATCACTTTTTGATAACGCAGGTAGACGAGTGCGGATGCCACTAAGGCATTGAGTCGAAGCAATAAATCCGAAAAAAAAGATTTTATAGAGCATAGAAGAAGTATGTATTTTTTATTATGAAATTTGCCATAAAATAAGAAGTAAACAAAAGTCTATGTACAAAAAAATATGAAGTATATAAGTAAGTCTAACAACAATTCTTGAAACTTGAAAATTTGTCTGAAGGTCTCATAATGTATGTTTAGATACGATGTTATTTGATTATAAGCTAACTATTTTAATATAAGCGTATTATATTATTACTTACTTCGTTTTTGAATATCTGATTTTCAAAAAAGTATAAAATTTTTGGCTGTATTACTTTTTTAATGAGTTTAAAGTCAGGTATACTTTTAGCTTATGATATTATTTGTTATCATTCTTTCTTCCCTAGAAATTTTTAAAGACTAAATTACTTTTAATATATTTCATTATTGTAAATTTTTTAGGTCTAAAAAATCAATTTTTATTCTTTTTAGACCAGTTCCACCTTAAAAATGCATACTTTTTTAATATATTTCATTATTTTGCATTAGTTTTACTGAATTAAAAACAATAATAATAATAATAAACCATTTATTGCAAAATATTACATTTACAACTAACTTAATATCAAATTTAATACAATTTTGCAAATCGCAATGCTGCGTGGAGACTTTACTTAATAATATGCGTTTTGATTTATAGTTCTAATAAGGATAAATTACTTACAAAATACTCCAATCATACTAGTTTCTTTCAGTTTTACCTTGTTTTTTACCTGATTACACAGTTTTTCCACTTTTAGGAACTGGGTTTCTATTTTCTATTGTATTTCTAAGTCTCTTGTTTACCAGGTATAACCATGCTATCGGGTTTTCACTAAGTACAATGCTAACAGAAAAATTTACTATTTCTGTCCCTTGTAATTATTTTGAAGAAACCCTCGTACTCTAATTTACAATTCGTTTCAAATGATTTTCTAAAACAACTTGTGAACTGTATTCGAGGTCACTTTTTAACATTAATCATCGTTAGAAATTTACAAAAAGTATTTTTTGAAGTGATACTTTGATTTTTAAAGAAAAGGTTTGAATTTAGGTTAGGTACATTTTAAACCTGACAGATAGGCACGTTAAGGTATTAACGTGCCTTATTACAGCTTCACATGTAGTGTATCTTAGAACAGCTATGTCTGCATTAAGTAAAGTCTTCGTGTTAATGTTAGTGGCATGAACTATATAAGGGGGAAGCATGCATTAAGTTTAAGAGGACAGTAACTATGAGGGATGAATAGAGTAAATATAGTTTAAGAGTAAAGTGACAGTAAACTATGAGGAAAAAGTATGCATTAAGTTTAAGAGTAAGTGGCAGTAAACTATGAGGGAAAGTAAAGTTAAGAGTAAAGTGATAGTAAATAATTTAAGTGAGTAATGATAAAATGTTTGGTACTTAAATATGAGGTACGTTTCAATAATCTGATGATAAATCAAAAACATACAACACAACTTTTGGTTGCAGGATAACAAGACAAAGTATGATGAGATAACTTTATTCTTTCTCTTAATTAGTAATGTAAATGTACAAATTCAATATATGATAAAACAAATTTTTAAATGATAATACTTGGCCTTTAAATGTATAAAATTTTTAATTAAATAGTTGACATACTATTAGTTGAACACTGAATAAATAAAAAAAAACATGATCATAGAATGCCAAAAATGCATCCAATAAAAATTTTATTTGCATATTTACAGTGTGAAACTTAAAATAAAACAAAAAACATTTAAATATTTCTAATCAATAAATCGAGCATTTTTATTACACATCATATTTATTACATTAAGTAACTTTTTATGTTTTCTTTAAAAATATATGTCTTTAATTTTTTTAATTCCTATTATTTATTTAAAATTTATCAATAAATTTTCGAATATTTTTTAAATTTTTTCAATATTATTTGCCAAAAATACTTAAAAATTATTGATATGCCTTTTTGGAAATTGTTGTTCCTGACTAAAATTTCTTAAATGTAAATTTTATTAGGCTTGATGTATTTTAATGCACATTTCTTTCTGATGTAAGAATTTAAAATAATTAATTATTATTGATACAAAGAAATTTAAATGCAGTCATTTTATATAATAATCTTAAATTAAGTTTGAGTTTAAGCAGTTAACTTGAATTTATAAAAAATTATATTTATTTAGCTATTTCATTTTTTTCTTTAAGTCTTAGGCATATTTTCTTTTGAAATAACCAGTAGTGCGATGTTAGTTATGTCTTTTCTTAAAAATGTATATTCATTTAGAGAACCAGTTTATGTATTCTTTTATAACGTAATACAAGAAAAAACAAAAAAAGGTTCAAAAGGAAAAAATCACTGATATTTTTATTGTTTACATTAAAAATTCTGACAAGTAATATTTCTTCCTTTTTTTAAATTTTATTTTTGGTTTATTTTCTTTTGATAAACTTTTTTTAAGTAAAGTTTCGCTCCTTTTAAAAATTTAAAGTATAAATTTAATTTGTAAAGTAATTGTACTTAAAATTTGCATAAAGAACTTACTCTTTTATGACATTTAATCTTTATTGTATAAATATACAAATTACTTATTGTGTACCAATATGTATACTTTATCTTACTTACTCAATAATACTTTCCAAGTTATCCAAGACTTATTTTAAAAGATCATTTTTGTCAACTAAGTACAGAAAACCGTAAAACAAGAGGAAACTACATTGGTAGTTAGATTGAACTTTGACCTGTCGTGTTGTCGTGTCCCAAAGCCACTACTCAAGTAATTGTCCTTTTTATTTAACTTTGATTAAAACCCTTCACTCGTTTTTCTATTTTTTCATCTATTTTAAATTATTTTTTTTCTCAAAACCATATGTTTTATTATGCGAGTTAATTTTGTTAGGGTAAAAGTTAAACTTTTGATTAAAAATTATCGATTTAATGAAATCATGCTAAACCTCTACTTACAAACCTTAAACTTTATAATAGTACTTATGAAGGTATTAATTATTTATTATATTCTAATATTTATGATATAGAAACTTTATAATAAGACTTAAAAAGGTATTACTTACTAATCATATAAGAAAAACTTACTTAAATTCTTAAAACTTACTTATTATATCATATGAAGCTTATTATTTATATTTACCTAATCTTTATTATATAGGAACTTTATAACAGGACTTATGAAGGTATTACATATATTTGTTCATTTATTCACACATTTTATAAATATTGTCATGTATGAGTTAACTATGATGAATGTTGATTATAGATTTATAAGAATATAACTAACCCTCATCTCCTACAGAACTAATTTGATATCGGTACTTAAAACAATATGTCAACGTTTTATGACTTATTATTTTTTAATGAAAAACATTTTTGGCTTAGCAGGTGATGCAAAGACTTGTGGCTTGAACGCTATGTCACAGATGTTATACATCGTCACCATAGTCATAAATCATATTGGTTACTTAATGGTTGTGATGCTATATGGGTATTTTTTTAAATAATATGTACACCACGTGACATACCACCTGTCTTGTTCTTCTTTATCATTTCCTCTTTAGTAGATCAGACTTAATTAAATTGTTATCTTGGAACTAACTTCCACGTAATAAACGTCTTTTATTGCGATTATATTTTCAAGGAAGTTGATACAGTCGCTTTCTAGATGTATCTGTTAATCATTTGTCCGTTGTTTTATCGACGTTTTTGGAGCATGCATTTTTTTGCACAGTGATTATCTTAATGATAATTTAATACTTTAATTAAGTCCATTGTTCCCGCTATAGAACACATTTTCAAAGAAAGCTCTCGACGTTACAGGGAATACTGCCACCATAACTCATATAGATTTAATAAACATTTTTCTGCTCTTATAATGATTGTTCGCTATTTCTGTTCTTACTTGCTTCAGGAAACCAAGGTTAGTTTAACTGATATGAAAATGAATCAATGTATCTTAAATACTTTAATATACATAGTATTTGACATTATTTTTTTGTTGACTTTCGACTTTAAAATACTTCTAGGGGTTATTAAGCATATTATTTAAGATAGAATGTGTTCAACTCCTCTTAGTGTACATACAAGGTATAATTTAGTGAATCAAAGAAAAATGTTATTGAAGAAATAAATCAAGTGTGGAGTGGTACATCATAATTATATGTAAAAGGATGAAACATCTCTCCACTGATAAAACTCTGCCCACCTGATGATCTGTCTTTGCTATGATTATGATGCTATGATTTCCATTATTGCTTTGTCTTAACTAAATAAGTGACAGTCAACCTGTACAACTCTACAGAACAGAAGACTGTTAATAGGGCTCTGGTTCCAGGATTGTGGCTTGGGTCACCCGAATGTTCTAACCTCTCCCCTCAAATAAAAGTCTTCCGCTTTATCTTACCTGTGTTGCCACTTGTCTTCCGCTTTATCTTACCTGTGTTGCCACTTGTCTTCCTTTTATTCATAAAAGTATTATTCTCGTTTTCTTATTTTGTTCATACGTTAATATTATACTTGTTAAAACACACTTTGAAACTAAATGTCGTCCTTTCATTATAAACTTGAATTCTTTTAATTACTTTCTTTTGTTTCACATCCTCAACCCGCATAAACTGAAGACGTCAACCGAATTTTTATGATTATTAATTAAGGGTCATTTTAATTTTTTCAGGATTAAAATTATTAAAACATTATTAATTATATTTTTTTTTTGGTTTTCTGTTTAATTAAGTTTTCCCACGGGTATTGTAGAACTTACGCGACATTTTTCCTGTTTTTTATGTCGTCATTCCATTATAATTTTATTTTATCTTTTTCAAAGACTTACAAACAGTACAAAGTCTATTATTATTAATTTTTACTCTGAAGAAAGTATAAACTTTAATTACTGAAAGTAATTTATGTATATGAATTATATTAATGTTATTTTTTTTCAGGTAAATGTTTTTAATGATTCATTTTATAGTTCTTATATTTTTGCGTTTTTTTATTTCCTACGAAAAGAATAGATTTGCAATAAAACCAAAAAATAAAAGTATTAAATACATATAATTTATATTTAATAATAATAATAATAATATTTATTTATTTATAAATAAATAGTTATAAATTAATAGTAAATAGTTAAATTAATAGTTATTAGTTAGTTTATTTATTTATTATATATTTATAGTTTATAATTAAGTATTAACTAAGTAAATAAATAATTTATTAATAAATAATTTGTAAGTAATTAAGTAAATAAATATTGAATATTTGGTAATTATTTTCCGTCTATTTTAATAAATAAATAATAGGAATTTAAATCAGGTAAAAGCGATAATAGTTTAAACATCAAAGATAATAATTTAATGCAAATAAAGTATTTGTTACCTAAGAAGTATTAGTATTATGCAATCTGCACACGCTCATTATAATGAAAGAATAGCTTTGAAAACTAGGACACTTTAAGTCATTTCCTTCCATTTCTATTATTATAGGCATTTCACAATACATTTTTTTTATTTTATATATTTATTACTCCTGTTATTATTATTATAAATGTTTATCGTTTTTATTTAATGAATTATTCTGCGGAGTCTTTATGCGTTTCTTTTTTGGTTCACTTTTTGAATGTAATAACATTAGAACTTTCTAAGCATTGATCTTTAGACCACCTTTGGTTATTAATATAATTAAATAAACGGTACAAAACTACTATAATATTTGTATAACAGATCGTTTATAATACTATACCATACATACAAAATTTGCGAAAAGCCTTTAACAATTGATTTAATATGCACAGTTAGAGTTAAGAATGTAAACAGAATCCCAGATTAGAGCCTTAAAAACACGTCTCAATCCTCTGAATGAATTGAGGTACAGGGTGTATATGTCCCCTCTATGTTAGGATTTATAATAATTATTATTTACTTAGAACATTATTCAACCAAATTACTCAATAAGTTGGACTTTATCCTATATTATATAGGAATAAGTATTGATGGATTCAAGTATCATTCAATATCAACTTAAAGTATAAATCTTTACTTAGTTTTAATATTATATAAAATCTTCATGGTATAGAGTATAGAGTTTAAGAAAATTAAATTTAAGAAAAACATTTTTTTTTTTGGTTGTGATGTTCTATATCATAGAAATATTATTACTAGAGTGGCCCTATAGGTTAAATTTAGAAACATCGAAAAGTAACCTGACCACCTTCGCTTATAACCGCATAATCAAATAATCAGTACAAAATTACAATATCTCATATAGTATAAAACGGTGAAAAATACAAACCAAAGCTCAAACAATGTGCGGGAAACTGAAATAAATTGATTAATTATAATCTTAACTCACTCTTGAAGGAGGTTTCAATAAGGTTTAGGATTACACAGAGCCCTTGAGAGCCCCAAAAAGTTGTTTCAGGTCTCTTAATGTATTTAAATGGGCTATGCCCCCTCTAGTATATATCTCTATGTTTTATATAGATTATGAGCGTTAACCTCAGTTAGACATTATTCTTGACTATATATACCAAAAATCTTTGCTTAGCTTTGGTAAATTTTACATGTAATCTTGTTTATGACAATAACTGGGAGGGGATTAATAATATTATTCCCATGTATAATTATTATTAGGACCATAACTTTTGTCGTTACTTATACAAAATAAATAAATTAACTAGATAAAAATAGGATGAAATAAACGAACTTAAGATTTCTTCTATTTAATTTTTTATATAAAGTATTATAATAAGACAAAACAAAAAAGGGATGGAATCTTATTTCTTATACCTTAGTTAAACCATTATTTCTCATTAACATACCAAAAACAATATGGCTGCTTTTAGAACAACTTGGATGCCTTCTTACTTCATGAGTCAGATTATCCTTTTCTCTTCTGTAAACCCTTTTTTGTTTTAATGCGCTAAATAAGGAAACAAAATATTAAACGAAATGAGAAAAAGATATATTTTGAAAGATTTAAAACTTTAACATTATCTTTATAATTATTGGATTTTTTAAGGTGTAGAAAAAAGATCTGAAAAAGTCCAGTGTTGTTTTTTTTATTTATGTATTTATATTATTTTATTCTTTAGTCTTTGTTTAGAAAAAAATATATCTTGATTCATGAAAGTTTAAAGCATAACCTCACCTTTTTCTTTTCTACCATACCCACCTTGAAATATTTTAATTTATTTAAACCTATTTATTTATAACCTAACCTATAACCTAATATTGTCACTTAAATATTATTAACGGCCAATAATAATCATTAAAATTTTAATTTAAAGTTGTATAAAGCTAATTAGAGAAAGAACCACTGTGTTGTGGTGAAATGGTCAAAATATGTGTATCACTTGGTAAATTGAATTAACCAATAGAATATAACGAAAAACGAAATCGTTCATTGGTAACAAATTCTCGCATTAAAATTTCATAAAACGCCTCTGCATAGTCTGCACTCTATTCCTATATTTAAATTAGTCTACTTTTTCAAAACAAGTAGCTTTCTAAAAACGACCAATACTTGTATTTATTACCTTTATTTCACAATTATTCTTATTTTTGAATTCTCTCGTTATTTATTGAATTTTTATTATAATTAACTTTATAGTTTCTTTAGATGTTATAATTATTATACAAATAGTGTATTTATAAGATTTAATTACTTGTAATTACAAGCAATAAACATTTTTATTTGATATAACGAGTGGTAAGAATGTTGTTATTAAATGACAATAATAATATTTATTTATAATTTGTGATTAAAGGTTTTTAAATTACAAGTATCATTCTGTAGCTTTATGAAATATTCTGGGTTTGGTTTTGCATTTTTTTTTGCAACGACTTGGCATATAAGTGATGAAGGATGTGCGCATGCCCTTACTTCGTTAGTTGTATTATAGACTTGACCTTTTATTTATCTAGGGAAAAAAGGCAAAAAATACCGTAAGATCCAAAGACAGAATAAAGGATCATATAGGAGGACATCCTATTAAAGGGCACGCGTCCATTCATAAAAGGTGCTCAATTTATCCACTATTTAGGAAGAATCTTATTATATAAAAGGATGATTTTTTTTCAAAAGGCGCCACATCCTTTGGATCTATATTCAAAGAAGGGTCCTTTTCTTGGATCTTCCCAATTTCAAACTTTTTTACACACTTCAAAGTTCTTTATACTCTATTCTATTAAAAAAATCTTGATATGCTATTAAGGAACATGATAAAAAGAAGGTTCTAGGACGTTTAAAGCACATATTATTATTTGATTCAGCTACTTTGCACTTTGTATCGACTGAGTCGGTACAGCTACTCCATGAAGATAGAAAAAGCGTGTGATGATTGTTTTTAAAACACATCATACTTTGTCAATTTCTATAAGAATCCCGTGCTTAACTCTTCTTAAAAACATAGAAATAAATATAATTCTGGATTTGATATATTTGTGAGTTATAAGTCATATTAAATAAACACTAAACACAACACCTTCATGTTTGTTTTAAGCTTATTTTATTAACGTATAATTAAAATTATATTAGTGTATTGAACATAATCTTTACACCTCTTCTTTGTAAATTATTAACACTCTATTTATTAAAGACACACACACACAGTAAAAGATATTCGTGATACTTGAGTTTCAATCACATGTTTCAATAACTCCAATGTGTTTTATTACTCCTTCCTTCATCTAATATTGTTATTTATAGTTGCCTTCATGTTCAAATATTGTAATATAAATATGTATAAAGAAAATCTATTTATTGTCTAATAAATTATACTTTATTCGTTTGATCTTATTCTGCTATGGTATTATCGACCTTATAACCTATAAATAATTCTGTCTTTGTTCTAAAAAGACCTTTACATTTAAAATTATTTATTGTGTATTCTGATTAAAAAGATATACCTTATTAAATCTATAAGTTATAGGTATACGTGCAATTTATTTTGAAAAAATAATATATCCGCTAAATTACTACACAATCAATGTGTTCAAAATATTTATACTTATATTATATTTTTTTATACTTATATTTAATACATATTTTTTCCTCTATTTTTTATGTTTTCCATTTAAATCCTGTCATACTTCTTGTGTACTTTATTTGTTAGTAATATTTTAAACATCCTTAAGCATGTATTAAAACTTTTTATATTAAGTCAGCATTGAATTCGCGAAGTATATTTTATTGTGGTTGTTAGTTGTCACATTTTTGGATACCCAAAACATCGCCCACGAATAAACATGTATACATATTTTAATAGAAATCAATATTTATTGCTCTTGCATATTCAGGAAACATGTTTAAGTATATTAAACAGATATTTAAAAATTAAATACTGTTTTCATGCTTATTAAATATTTATCTCTAGTTGAAATAAAATGTTTCTTTTCATCATTTATTCTTTTTGCATAATTTTACCAAATATCAATTTAAGTAGATAGCTTTCTTGCAATTATTTTTTTTTTAATTTGCGTATTTTTATTTTATTTTTGTTTAATTTTAACTTAAATAAAACCATAAAAAAAAAATAAAAACATTTGCTTAACTTAATTACATTTTGTTAATAAAGTAAAGTTATGTAATAATAACTTTTAAGTTTTTGAAGTAAGTGTCATATAAATATATATTTTTTTAAATATTTTTTTATTTAATATTTTTTTGTGGTTTTAAATTTATTACTAATGAGAAGGGTGGTTAATATACACGTCTTTTTTTAATTTATTTTTAACATATTGTAATTTATTTATTTTATTTATCTTTTCAGAACATTAGTACTATTTTTTTTATTATTTTAGTTCCATTAAAAATGCATTATTAAAGGATCTCACTACCAGCATTATTTCAAGATGTAGCTAGAAAATAAAATTCTTTTTTAGCTGAAGTTTTTTTTTAATTAAATAATACTGAGTTATTGCCAATTTGAAAATAATAACTTGTTTATTTCTATCAACTTAATTGAAAATACATTTTTATTAAACCAATGAAATGATATTATATTCAAGATAAAAAATAAATTAAGATGAAAACTTATATTAAAAAAGTTTTTTTTGTAAGAATGCATTTTTACAAATATAAGTATTTAATATTGACTGGTGCACTCATAAAAACTATATATGTTGAAATGCAATTTAAAAAAATCATCTTGCAAATGAAACGAGTTTTTTTTATTTTTATTGAGTTTTCGTGAAAAACAGGAAAAACAGCCTCACCTTAACAATGGTTGAAGTAAGGTGGGTTTTAATGTCATCTTAAAAACAAGTTCTGTTCCAATAAAATATTTAAGACTAATTCAAGTAAACAGTGTAATAAATAAATGATAAATATCAAAATTTTTATTTTTACTTTGAATGCATTTGAATGATAAAGAAAGTATTAAAGAAATATTGTCAAAGTTTAGTTGGGAGGAGCTAATAAGAATGTTAATGGACTCATCCAAGATAATGGAGATCGAAATGTATTTGATATTTTTCTTCTCATTTTAAATTTAATAAATATTTTTATTGATATAAATAAAATAGTAGTATAAATACAAATTTTTATTAATATTAAAATATTAATTTCATTTTAAAGAACATGTCTAAAAGTTAACTACAATTTTCATAACTTATATTTCCAGGGCCTTATAGGGATCAAAAATTTAATTTGGGGTTAATTATTAACTTTAAGTTTATAAATATATTTTTATTTTCTTATTTCGCATCTTATGATGAAACGTTAACTATAATCCCATTAATATATATCTAATTGGATGAAAATATTGTGGTTTTTAAAAATACGAATATAATACGAAAAAAATACTCAATTTGATCAATTATACGTTTTGTATGGTAATAAAAAACAAATTTGATTATATGATTATTTTTTAAATATAAAAAAAATGCTTATATGTTAAAAAAAAGCATTTCAAATGATAACATTTGACCCGGTTGATAAATAGCATGAGGTTATAGGTATACCTGGGTTATAAGTATATATAATATAAGTAGTGTATACATTGTATATATTAAAGTATTTGCTATTTATAACCGAGGAATAAATTTTAGCTAGTAAAAAAATTGCTGTTTAAATCCCTGCTTTTAATTTTATGTGGTATTAATTAAATTTTTAAAGTGGATGTTGGGTAGTGCGTGCAATACCTTGCCTTTTATTTTTTTCTGTTTTTGTGCTTAAACATAAATCTAATTAATTCCTTCAAGAGAAGGTTTGTTATTTTCATTTTCAATATGGCTAATTGGTTGATATTTGCGGTATGATTATTTCCCTGCTTCGTAAGAAGAACGTGACGAAGTCCCTTATGTGTTGGATTCATGAAAACGAAAAAATAAACTTAGTTTTAAAAACAAAATACAATAGTGAGTTCAAGTATGTCTCCATTATTTATTTTGTTTTTGTCTCTATACTAGTTTGCAAAGTTTTTCTTTCTAGGTACTTCTAGCGATCGGTTTATAAGACTGATTTAACTTTGAGAAGGGAATCATGTGTTTGTGATTTTTACTAATAATTGACATTTATCTCTTTGGATTAATAAATTATTTAGAATGCAGGTAAACAACTTCTGGGGACTTTTTCGTCATTTGGTCTTCAAATACCTTTCTAATGTTGATTTTATAATTGGTACTACTTAAAAATTCACAAAGAATTGCTTTTACAAAAGCACAATTCTAATACGCATAAATCTACTTGTAAATACATGTGTAAAAAAGCACACGTTCATAGACAATACGTACAAAAGTACTGAACAATTTGTAAAAGAGTTAATACTTGCATTGTACAATGTACGTATAAAATTACTCGAGTATAGGCAATACACACATGCTTCTCGTACGTATACCCCAGTAACTAATTTGTATTAAACTGTACTCGTAGACTGACGTAAAATAGTGGGTTGCGAATTTGCTTTTTAAGGTAATCACAATTTGGAACCAAAATGTGTTCGACCCCCTCTTCACTTTGAACTTGGATAACAATTTTCAAGCAACTCTTGTATCAACAGTTTGGACACAGAATTCAAGAAATAAATAATGATAATTACAAAGAATGATTTAGCGCTAGAATCCGATTAGAATCCATATGAAAATGAAAACGTATATTTAGAGCTTGAGACAACAATCTTTCCTAACATTGTTGTTTAATTGTAATAATTTATATTTGTCTACTACTAATATTAATTGTATTAATTTTTAATATTGTCTTTATAATTAATAAATGTTATTAATTTATTTCTACGTGACATATTTTTGGAGTATATAAGACATGAAAATCATGTGATAGACGTCTAACTTGCCAACTATTTAATTACCTGTGCTGTATTTTTTTAATTAAGAACTATAGACAGGTATGTTTTTTATAAATGACCAATTTCACGCATTAAATATAAGATTATAAATTAAAAAATTGACTAATATCAAGTCTATTTACTTTTGTGACAGCTTATGTAAATTACGTTGTGTTTTACCTTAATTATTTATTTAAATTGATAGTCAGCTGGTATTGATTAAACCAAATATAAAAATATAATCATACAGTTTTCACGAATTTTCTGTAAAGAAAAAGTTTTATCTTACAATTTTATTAAGTGATTTATTAGTGTCTGTTTTTTAGAAATTTATTACTTTTAAAACAGATCTCAAACGCTCCATACTAGGCCAGGAAGTTTTTTTTAACATCTCAATAAATCTTTTATTTTTATACTAGTGTGTATAATTTCTAAAATTTATGCCGAAGAAATCAATATGCAATTAATCACGAATTTTTCTTTTGGAAAAAATAAGGGAGTTTCCTGTTAAATTAAAAATATTTATATTGTTTTTATAAATATTATATTATTGCTGTGAATAAAGAATAGCATTTCTTCCTCGACTCTCGAAAACAACTGATATTTTTATTATTTTTTAGCGAATATTCAATGAGTTATACATATGTGATAGTTCATATGCATAATTAATTGTAAGGGTCCGTATTTATTTTATTTATTTATAGTATTCATTTTATTATTTAATTGTTCCTACAATCTATTCACAGAATCAAGAAAAAACTAATGTCTTAAACATTTATTACTACTTTTGTCAGCGAATTTTAAATAATTTATACTAATGAAGTAATTCATATGTAAGGGTCCGTATTTATTTATTTTTCATTTGTTTAAGTGCTCCCATAATCTATTTAAAGAATCAAGGAAATGACATATTTATGGTCTTACTTATTTGTAACCATTTTTGCTGCGAATTTTTAAAGAAAATAACGCTTACTTATTAATTTAAGTATTATAATGTTATGTGTTAATGATCATGTTAGCTATCGCTCAGATTTAGTGTCTCTGTTCTTTAAACCTGAAAGAACGAAGAGTAAGAACAAATTCTAAGTCTTTTTCCCTTGATAATTAATTTTTATAAAACCTTAGACACGAAGGATGTCATAACTTACTAAAAGGTGTTAATAGAAGCCCAGCTGTTATACTTTTAAAAATAATCTTTTTCTGTTATTAAATTTAAGATTTACTGTACCTTTTAATAGTTCAAAATAACACTATACCCTAAAATATTATTACGAACGCGTGTTAAAAGTGAAAAATATGCTAAATATGGGTTCCATGTGTCCCGAGATCTTTAACAACTGCCTTACTTACTAAGGAGGTGTTCAACAAGATCTTTTTCCTGGTTTTTAGAAAAAATATTTCTTTTATAACATTTTATACCTTTCGTTGAATCACTTTTGGAACATTTTACAGCCAGAGGATTAATACATTAGAAGGTTGTAAGTCTAGGGTGAGGCCTAAAGGTATTATGACATGTGCTTCTTAAAGCGTGCCAAATGTCTTATTGTCTTATGTCATTAGTCATTGCACCCTTACTTACCCATATAAGGTCACACACACACACGTATATATATATATATATTATATATATATATATATATATATATATATATATTATATATATATATATATATTTATTCTATATATACTGATTTTAAATTCTATTTATATTAAGATTTGTTTATTTTGATGGCTAAATATGTTTGAGAAAGAAAATAAGTGGTGAATTTTTGTCAATTCCTAATTGTTAACAATTAATTGTTTGCTGGCCTCTTGGTATAGTCCCTCCCCCCTATATTTCCCCTCCTCCTATTTTTAACTCTGTTTTTTAACTTTTCGATCCCCTGCAATCATTCGACATTATTTTTGATAATGGAATTTCATTGTTTTGAGTTTCGTTGAGTAGCTGGAAATATTTCTCCCCATTTCAAAATGATATTTTGTCACACTGATCCAAAAAGGGGAGATAATTGGAATATTGAATACCTTCCAGATATTGAAATTGCATGACATGATTTTATAAATTCATGATTTTCATGAATTATGGCGAGCGTGAGGTGGTGAATATCAAGAATGTAATAATATGTAAATCGATACTTGATGTATATATATGCCTTTGACATTTGATATATTGATATGTGAACCCCCTTACATTCTAGTTTATTTATAATAATGTTACAAGTATCTAAATTTAAATTAAATAGTAAAGATTTGCAAATAACTTTTTAATAAAGATTTATATTTTGTATGTTATAATTAATCTCTAGTAATTTTAAGAAAAGTAGCGCACGGAAGTTTGTTTGTAAAGTCATAGGTCCGTGTCACCTTTATAGTTATTTTTATGCATGATTTAATATGTTGGATATAGCTGATTGGGCGGTTCCTTTGTTACTAGTTATTACACTTTAACTATACTTGAGACGGCTGATTTAACTCAGACCCGTGCGTAACCGATATCCTGGGAAAATTATAGGGTCAACACCTCAAGTATGACTCCCAGAAAAGAATGTAATAACCATCCTGATTAAACCTTTTACTTCAATAAAATATTATTCGATTCATTTTATTCCTCATCTCCCCCTTAAATTTCGTTTTATTTGCTTTTAGTTTGACCTCTCTTAAAATTTATTTTCTAAGTTGACTTTTACTAGTCAATAAAGGCGTGGTTTTATTATAACAAGTAGCACGATATGGTATGAGTACGCTATGTGTTCTGGTATTCTAGTTGAGGTGAGAAAGCTTATAGGAAGCCGGTCGTGTCAGCAAGACTTAAGACTTCTTTGCATTCCTCACCTTCCCTTGTTTTCTTATTAGTTAATTTCATATTTTGATCTTATGTTACATTTCGCAGTTAATTTAAGATTATTAACTAAAATGCTGTACTTTTTTCAAATATTTCAATAATTTTGCTTTTATTATATTAAATATTTTAAAAGATAATTATATTGTTTGTTCTAGAAGAAGCAACTGGATCCGAAGACGAAGGTGGGAGCAGCTGTGGAGAAGGAGGTGTTTGCTGTCCTGGGTGCCAGACAGAGGTGGGGAGCATGGGCGAATTGGAGGACCACCTCAAGGATTGCAGGGGAGGGAAGGCGGCCACGGGGGGCCCGGAGGAGGAGGCGCGTCGCCAAGATGCTGAAAACAACAATAGCTCCGTCGAAGAATCCGTCGGAGAACGAGCGGAACTCGGATTAGTTGCTGGTCATGTTACATTAGAAGCTCTTCAAAATACTAAAGTGGCAGTAGCTCAGTTCGCTGCCACTGCTATGGCTAATAACGCTGACAATGCTGCCGCTCTCCAAGAATTAGCTGTCCTTCAATCTACCCTATATACACTACAACAGCAACAAGTTTTACAGTTAAATCTTATACATCAACTCCAACAACAACTACAAATAACAAGGACTAAAGACGGCCCCGCTCCTCCTTCACCTTCACCAAAACCTATCACAAGTCCGGAACCTATAATTCCGGCTAGTCAGTCGGTACCGGCTACACCACCTCCCAGGCCGGTGACTCCGACACCTCCTCCGAAAACCTTAGTTCCAGAGCCATCAGCGTCTCTCCCGCCCTGCTCTGTCTCCTCCTCCTTCGCCTCCTCAATCATCACTAACCTGGATCCGCCGCCCTCCCCAAGTGAACCCAACACTCTTGAGATGCTTCAAAGGAGGGCACAAGAAGTATTAGACAATGCCAGCCAAGGCCTTCTCGCGAACAACCTGGCCGACGAGCTCGCCTTCAGAAAGTCGAAAGGCTCCCTCTCTCCGTACGACTCGAAATCCGGTAGGAACGAACCCTTTTTTAAACACAGATGCCGCTATTGCGGTAAAGTTTTCGGTAGCGATTCCGCCCTTCAAATACATATCAGGTCGCATACCGGTGAGCGTCCATTTAAGTGTAATGTATGTGGGAGTAGATTTACTACTAAGGGCAATCTTAAAGTCCATTTTCAAAGGCACACCGTCAAATTTCCTCACATAAAAATGAATCCTAATCCGGTCCCGGAGCACCTTGATAAGTACCATCCACCCTTACTCGCTCAAATGGGAGCACATCAAAGTTTACCCCCTGGTGTTTCCCCGCCTCCGTTTCCTACCGGATCCCAATTCGGTCTTCCTATGTATAGACCTTCGCATCCGTCATCTCTTGACGGGTCATTGTCTAGACCTATTGGTGTCTTCGGACCCCGAATCGACCCCCAAGATGTTCCTGAAAATTTAAGTAAATCTGTTTCCCAACCCTCACCCCAATCGACTGCAGACGGTGACGGCAGTGAACAATGTAAAAGAGAACTTGATGATATCGGTAAAGACTCAATTGAAGGCGACTCGTTACCAATTGATGGGTCTTCGCGCTTGAGTCCCAAACATGAATTCGAAGGCGAGTACGACTCGGAGCAGCCTATGGACAGATATCCTTCTCCTACTTCTTACGACGAATGCAGTTTTGACAGTAAATACACTAGTGAAGATGTCATCGGAGACAGAGAGAGTCCAGGACTAGAGAAGAATGACGACAGCCTGCAAGAGCAACCAGAAAATCTCTCTAATAAAAGTATGTCTAATATGGACCATTCTAATCTAACAAACGATTCCCGAATACCTCCACCCATCCAGTTTCCTTGTATCATTTCTCCTTCTAGTAGCGCTTCTTCAGGAAGTGTGCATAGACTGACTCCTAGAGGATTCGGGTCCGAAGATCCTTCCAAAGATCCGGCTATTTATTCTAATATGCTTCCTAGGCCGGGTAGTACCGACAACTCGTGGGAAAGTTTAATAGAAATCGATAAATCGTCTGAAACTTCGAAATTGCAAGCTCTCGTTGACAATATTGAACATAAGTTAACCGATCCTAACCAATGCGTAGTTTGTTTTCGCGTTTTATCGTGCAAAAGCGCTTTACAAATGCATTACCGAACTCATACCGGTGAACGACCGTTTCGTTGTAAAATATGCGGACGTGCCTTTACCACTAAAGGAAATTTAAAAACCCATATGGGTGTCCATCGAATCAAACCTCCTATGCGTACGTTACACCAATGTCCTGTTTGCCATAAAAAGTTCACGAACGGATTAGTATTGCAGCAACATATCAGATTACATACAGGTGAACCAACTGATCTAACACCCGATCAAATTCAAGCTGCTGAGATCAAGGACCCTCCACCGGATCCTCCTCCACCATTTTCAGCCTTATTTTCCCATTCCTTTCCCTTAAATAAAAACCCTCCATCTCATGTTTCTGTCGGCCTTCAGCCACAAAGTAACGATTCCGAATGTAATAATAATATCAAAGATGATCAGAAGTCTAATGATAATGATCATGACAATGACAATGATAATGACCATGATAATGATCCTTTGGACGATTGTCGAGCCGGTAGTGTCAGCCCAATTTCAGACGCTGCCTTTTCAACTTCCCTTAATGCACTTGAAAATCAAGTTCGGACTATTACCAACATGTCCTTTCAAAATAATCAAAAGCATATAAAAGAGTCTGAGGATAGTAATTTGGCTAACGATGACTTTGGGCCGGTTGCAGTGAACGGATCTGGTTGTGACGACTCAGAAGGAGGTTGCTCTCGAGATGGATCTAGCGGAGGTGGGTGCACACCACCGGCAGCACTGGACCTATCTGGAGCGGCAGCTGGTCACCCTCACATTCCTTCCGGAGGTGCCCCTCATCAGCAGGTGCCAAGTATCTTCCCTCCCTTTCCTCCGGGCCTCCTCCCCCCGCCGCCTCCCCAGGCGCCTCCATCGCCTCTCATCTCCTCCGCCCTATCGTCGCTCACATCGTCCGTGCTCACTTCGACCACCTTCAACCCCCTCGCGCTCACCGTCAATCACCCAGGTAAGTGGACTACCCGTCTCCACTCATCTTCCTGCCTCGTGTTAATCTTGTGCCTATTCATTTTTTAAGCTTTAGGGTGCTATACAGATAAATTATTAGTTTCGATAATGATTTGTGGAATATACTGAAGCAATCACACCACTGTGCCTTGTAGTATACATTAGTAAATCAAATTTATTTTTGCTAATAGACTTAATTCGTTAGTATTTATTTGTGGGCTGGAGCTACTGGTAGCTTGCATTGTAAGCTTATTCTGTGTTTTATATTTAAATGAATTTATATTATAATGTTTTATTTTGCAGGTTATATATATAATCATTAGTTTTGTAACTAATTAGTACTAACCTATATTTTGTATAAATAATTTATTTAATAACATCGCTAATAAGAATTTTTCTGTTTTAAAAATGATAGACAATCTCAATCAAAAACAATAGCTGGACCAGTGCCCAAAATTTATTTGTTCCAAGTTTAATTTGATCATCTCACTCTATATAACTCCCAGCCTATAAATTTGTTGAACTCATTTAGTTCACTTTTCTTGTCTTATTTTACATCTTATTTTGAATTCTTTGGTATTGCAGAGATGTGAAGGTTTTGAAAATGCACTTTTTTATAATTCCAGATGCATAGACAAAAATCCTGTTGTCAACCTGCCAGTCTTAAAAAATTAAATGCCATCAAAGTTGGCTGCACTATATATTTTTTATTTTTGTATATTATTCTATTTTATCATTGGCTTAAATTAAGCCAATTCGAATTGCATTCTCAGACAGTTATTTTTTAAAACTATTGTAAATTTAGTTTTTCCACTTATAGTTGCATTTAATTTTAATCAGCGATACAAAATAAGAATATTTTTAATTTGGTATTTTCAACGCCGTGTCACATCTCTCTTTACTCAAGATTAATGACATAACTGCTCGTAATAAGTGAATTTCAGTTTATTTCGAATTTTTTAAAATCCTTCTGCTGAGTTGTTAAGAAGCTATTTTTCATTCTTACTAGGTTATAAATAGTCCTACTTGTCTACTTAAACAGAGTATATACCTCATATGACTTTGAGACGTCTAGTTTATAATTAAATGTTACTTATGTTTAAATTTAGTTGTGATTTTTGAATTTCCAACCCTTGTAAGTTTCTTTTTTTTAATTTAGGTAGTAATAATAAAGTGGAGATATGAGTATTGTACATCTGATTCAGATATATATATATATATATATATATATTATATATATATATATATTATATATATATATATATATATATATATATATCAACTGCTTTTATTTAAAGTAAAAAGTTGTGTTATATTGTATTTATTTTGATAAATTACAATGAGCAGCTGTTTAGTGGCTTTTATAATATAAAAGCTAAATTATTTTATAGATTTTCGTAGTCATGAGCCTAATCTCTGCACTTAATTATACGCTTGGCCTACTATGAGATTCAAGTTTATGCTTTATGGTGTTAAATATTGTCACCTCTCGTAGCAAATGCCACTAGTAGCTAATTACTAGCTAATTTCAATTTCTCTGTGCTTTCTCTTAGCTACAACTTTAATTCTAATATTTTAACTATACTATTTTTATATATAAGTTTTATAATTTGCTAATTAACTTTTATTATTTGACTAGGTGACAGAAGATTTACCGGACGAGGCAATACCACGTGCCAGCTCTGCTTCAAAACATTCGCATGTCACTCAGCCTTAGAAATCCACTACCGAAGTCATACGAAAGAACGTCCGTTCAAGTGTACTATTTGTGATCGAGGGTTTTCTACTAAGGTACATAATATAATCTATGAATTTCCAATAATTTTTAGAGCTACCTTCGAATGTTATTATAACATTTATCAAATATGGTTTATTTTTTTTTGCGAGGGCTAATATTATTATTTAGGTTATTATTAAGGTATGCATTCTCCTTCAGTCTTTAAAAACCGCCTCCCTCTATCCAATTTTGTAAGCTCATTTTTCTTTGAAATTTCCCTGTAATAATTTTTACACCTAATGTATTATCAGAAAAGTACATTGGTGTCGCCCTGTTTAGACAGTTTAAATCTGTCGTGTGTGCTTACTTTGGTTTTAACTGATACTTTTTACTGATTTTTACGGCAGTACTCGAAATCAAGATCATTCAAAACGCAACCCTTTACAATTTCCACAAATAAACCTTGTAGCTTGATTTAAAACAACTTATTTTTAACCTAATAAGCGTGTTTACATTTACCGCTAATACACTGAGCTCATCCGACAGATTATCTGTAATATCGGGTTGGCTAAATCAGGTGCACGGATCTGATATGAGGATCTGGCTCGCCGTATCGATCTGACTTTTTGCTGTTGAATGCTGTATCATCAAAAGTCTAAACCCACGTTTCTGTTGTCTCCAGCTCATATATAGACAAAGTCGATGATAGATCGGAAAAATACTGAGCCTTCAAACCGAACACTTGTCAGTGATAGTAGAGGCCCGGATTGTCAGTGTCTTGGTAAGTTACCAAGAATGCTGAAACTGTTCTGGGAGACGCCTCATAGTAACTGCAGAACTTTGGCTTTCGTGTCTGGGTTATATAGTATAGGGTTTATACACATTAACTTCGGGGTTGCTATCGACGTCTCTCCCCGTCAGTGTGTGCCAGACTAGACTGAGCAGGTGGACCCTAATTAGTTTCTGGCAACACAAGAGGAACTGGTGAGATTAAAAATATGGAAATTTAGAGGGTAATCAGATCAAAGTACCAAGTGGGAATAGAGAAAGTATTCTAGACTTACTGGTTAACCACTCACATGGGCTACTACGTAAAGGGGAGATAGAAGTACTATGGGCTTCGCTCGATTTTATTATTTTTGGGGCTCTGAATTTAATAAATCTGGTCCGGAGTAGATACGATTTTTTGGACGTTTTTTTATCATCACATTTACTCTTTATAAGTTTGTTACTACAAAATAATTTTGGCGATGAAGTCCGTAAGCTGGCCATTTTTTCTTTAAAATACATAATTCTTTGCTTAAACCCCCTTTTGTTGCTTAAATTTTCGGTTTATGCATTTTAACCTGCTTCGTCTTACTTTCCTGTATCTATTGCCTCAATCAGTTAGGGGTATCGGTGTTGCACCTTGTTATCTCTTGAGCCTCCAACCCAGACAGTTAGGATTCGATCCCGGATAAGATATTTATTTGACGGATGGAAATCCTTGTATGTGCTGTCCTTCGAAAGGGATGTTAATTCATGCTATATCATGCAATTGAAATGGACCCCTAAAATGAACCTGGGTTTAGCCAAATTTTAAACCCTAACAGTAACATATATAAAAACAGTAAAGCTTAGTCTTGCACGTGTTGTTTTTGGTTAAACCTATATTGAACATTATAGTAAAGTCATAAGGTCTTCTGTGGATTGTATAAAAAATGCCTGCAATTTGACTCATAAGGTGGAACAGGTTTCCTCTATCTAAGGTGGGTAGCAAATGGCCTAGAATAAAATTTGCTAACAGACATGACAGGTTTCTATTTTATGAAACCATGACATCAGCGCTCTACTATTTTTTCAGTTCTTGGTCAGCCTCTAATATGATGTTTACGTTAGCGTGCTTAGAGATGTATCTGTAGGAGTAGAAACGGCGGTACCTAAGTTAAATCTTTAAGAATGATTTACAGTATCCTAGTATCAATCTAAGGTTGTAAACGTTTCCAAAATATACTGATGGCAGAATTTAATTTTGTGAAGTATTTACAATAATATTGTTGAACTATTACTTGTTTATAGCATGAGTTAGTTCTTACGAGTATATCTGCCTCGTTAAGATTGACTAATAGTCATTTACTTTAGTTAGACTGAATGTCTTATCTCTCAAATTAGTGAATCTACTGATCAGATTTAGTTTTCGAGTCAGAATTATAGGTTGACTTTAAGCTATAAACCTAGCTCTTCTTTTTTGCCTTTTGTTTAAGTATGTCTACTTTTTTGCTTGCATTCTGGTCAAAAGTCACCTTGTCATCGTGTTATTTAATTAGTTGGTGTTTGGATAATAATGACTTCGCTTGCAGAATCGACCCTAATGGTTGATTTTCAATTGTGAAATTAGGATGTAATCAGAATCAATCTTAAAGTGAGATCGGTTCAAAGATCCAATCTATCTTGGTATCGAAAAATCGATAGAGGTCTAGCTGTTCCCACAATCAGGATCGATCCCTACATTTTCAGGATCACGTATAACTAAATTTTACTAGAGATATTTTCTTTTTTGACGGCTTCGTAGCTTGGAAGTCATTAGATGATTTTTATTTTAATAATAGTTGAAATATTAGCCCTCGCAAAGAATATATCTTAAGGTAGATTATTAAATAAGTGCTCTTGCTTGCACTTTTAGATTCTAGTGCGTGATTTTTCTGTGTGTGGTGCTTTATTCAGTAAAATCTAATTCGCCTTGATACTAATTTAATTCATAATTTGATATTTTAAACTTTGAATGCAACAGGTAACAGGAATAACATTTTTATGTTGCGTAAGTTACTTACTCTACATAAAAAAGGTTATTTTCGTAATCCAACATTTCAGGCAATTTCTCTCGAATGTTCATGGTTTTGTTAACTATTTGGTATTCATAATAATAAGTATGCTTAAGATGAAAACCAAAAAGGTTGTAATAACAACCTTTTTGGTTTTATCTTAAGCATACTCTAGTGTCTGTGAGTTGATGGTATCAACTTCAAAAATTAGAAAAAAGTCTCCCTCTAGAGTTATTATTTAATGAAAAAACATCTTTTAAACCTTAAAGATCATCATTAGTGCTGTGCCAGCAAGGTGGTAAGAAGTTGTTATGAAACTGAAGTTCAACGAGTGCACTTCGAAAACTCAATCACTTTCGTATCTTAAACACTTCTTCACATCTCGCTGAGTGAAGGAAATTTGTTTTTATTTCCTTTTATAATAGAAATAGAATTTTTAATCATCAAGGCGAATTAAATTTTTAAAACTAATATGCAATGTGTTCAAAATTAAAGCCCCAATAAAAAAGAGATGGTTCTACTGGTCTTATCTGACGAAAAATTGACTTAACTGGTACCCAATTCTTAACTGTTGTTCTCCCCCTAGCCGGGGCCAAGTTTCTTATTTTTTGGCATCAGTCTTTAACTTCGTCGAATTGAAAATTATATTACTTCTATTACTACTACTCTTGTAGCAGGACTAAATTAATAGGAAAGCAATTTTATGAGGACTGATAATAACGAAAACTAAGAAATTGAAGAATCAGCTATCGTCGATACTTGTGGTTGGATTTGAAGTATCGACGGTAGCTGATTGCTTCTTTAACATATGACCTTATAAAATAATCAAGAAGTAGTATGAACTTATGAGAAAACGGCTGAGGGTTAGGCCGTAGTTAGTTATGAAGTTATTTTTTAGAGATTACAACTTGAACCCTCTCCTTTTTTTGGCGTTTTTATTTTGTTCATTCTGTACTTCTATCAAAATCTGTTATAGCTATTAATAACAACCTTTATCGTATTTTCTTTAATCTTTCACATTTTTCATATTTAAATTACAATTATGACGAATATTTATTCTATCTTATCTTTTTGAAATGTTTAGATATGAAAAATGTGAAATTTCCGTTGTCCCCTAACGTTAAAATCTTTTTAGGCTTTTGATCTCACCACGCTTAGTAATTTTGATGCAAGTTAAATTTTAACAATATCGATTCCTAAATCATATTAGGCTTGGATTCGTTTAATGAAAGATTATTATTTTAATGGTAAAACCTTTTTATTCAACAAAAGCATTCATTAATACTACTAACCCTGCTTTTAGAACATTTTTATCAATTAACATTTTCTTTAATCAAATTAGTTAATCTTAAATTTATTTCTCTTAGTAGTGAAATATTAAATTAATATTTTGTTTATTTTATCATAGATTAGTAGAAAAACAAAATCATTTCCTCATATCAGAATCCACTTTCTTTTTTAACGAGTGGTTAATATTAAAATAGTAAATTGGTGGCCTTGTTATGAGCTGGTGATTTTATTAGTAGTTGTAGGTTTAAGGAAGGGGGGAAGAATGTGTGTGTAGCATTCCTTCTTGTATTATTTTCAGCGTTCGGGACCATGCGCTGAGTGTCAAGTATGGTTGCAGGGTAACATGAAGCAGCACATGCTGACGCACAAGATTCGAGATATGCCGGCGCATTTGTTCGATCAGCAGTCGAGAGGAGAGAGTGCGAGTACCGGGACAACGACTCAAACCAGCGCTCCGCCTTCTGCTCCCTCAACACCGACTACTCCTAGACCTATGACTCCTCTGAAAGACGATGTTGAAATACCATCTAGACCTCCTAGCGAACCCCCTCAGAGACCGTCAGAGAGACCTCCCTCTAGACCTGACAGTTCTGACGAAGGAAGTATAACCATACCAACTCCACCTTCAAAACGTCCTCCACCTCTAGACCACTCCGATTCTATTCCAGCAGCTAAAAGACCTCACAGTGAGTATATAATGCCTTGTCAATTCTTCTACACCCTTGCTGTATATTGATGACATATTTTATACTTAACATTTCAACGCATTCCCCAAGTCTTTCAGCATTCTTAATTGTCCTTTTTTTTAACCTTTTTGTATATTTACCTCTTCTAAGTTTTTATAAACTAATATCTTTATAAACTACATCTTTTATTTTTTCCTTTACCAATATATCTCTGTAAAAATTGGTGCCATCATTGTCACCTTTATGCAGCAAAGGTGTGATTTTTTTATCTATCATATCATGTTAAAAGAATGAAGGATGTTTTTTCTTTATTAGAAGCTTGTAAATTTGCATTATTGTCTTTGTATAATTACGACTAACGTATGCTACAGTTTTGCAAGATTTAATCACTTGTTTTATTATAGAGCAATATTAACAAATATCACTTTTAAATTGTATGGAAGTATCGTTTCCTTTTATTAAAAAATTTTAAATTGTTAAAATACTCATTACATCTATATTGAGAGATGTGTTAACACTGAATTTCCATACATTATGTTTGTGTTATATTAATGTTCACACTAAAACTCTGTTTTAGCATATCTTATCTTAAATTTCTAATAAGCAAAATTTAGAATATTTTTATTCTTTATTGTATTTGTAAAATTGTAATTATACCTTATGAATGAATTATGAAATCTTCCCCTGATAAATCTTACATCCTTTATTTTTTGTTTTACATTTTTGGGTTATTTATCTGGGCAAGCCTCATAACATTTATCTATCCCTACAAAAAAGGACTGATATTTTGGTTCAATTGATTAATTTCAATTTTAAATGCTGTGTATAACATAAATGTTCATTGAAACTTGGTTAGAATCTGGACATCACCACAATCTCCATTTATTTTAATTGTAGTAAAATTTATTTTAATATTTAGATAGTAGTGTATTTATTACCAGTAACTTTTATATTATTTTAATTATTTTGGGTGCGTGGGCCTCCCTTACGCTTACTGACTAGCAACTTTTTGATTCTTTTGTTCAAATTTATTAATATTTTTATATATACTTCTTTTCTCTTAATAATTTTTTCATTTTGCACAATTTATTTATTTTAGCACCTAGTTAATTTTAATTGGTTTTAAAAGAATTTTTACTGATAAATAATCATACTTACTTTATTAAATTTATATATAATATTAGTAGGCTCCACTTAAATTATTTTAACTTATCTAGAAGATTTTGGCCTGTTCTAGTCAGTTAGTCTGCGAAAAATCCCTTAATTTAAACTCTTGTCTAAGTTCAGAAATAAAAAGTTTAATTGTAAAGAATTATTTTTGTAACCGTCAGTGAGTTAGCATATTATTTATTTTGAGCTGTCAGTAAAATAAGATGCAAGAGGCTTGCTTAGAAAATTCCCCTTAAGTGTGTTTTTTTTTCTTTTGTTTTGTTTTTAAAAATTTATTTGGAGGCTGTGGTGGTGTAATTTTTCAACATAACTAAAAATAAGGCACCTTATCAGTCCGTTTATGTGAACTCAAGCCGTTAATTTGTTATCTAACGCACATTATGTTTTAAAAAGTGCATTTAACATTAAATTATTACTAAGAAAAAGAATACTTAGACAAGAGTTGGTGGGGTTGTTGCAGGCTTGCCCAACAGTAAACATTTGTGTCATGTATGCAATAAGAACTTCTCATCATCTTCTGCCCTGCAGATTCACATGCGTACACATACTGGAGACAAGCCATTCCGATGTACTATCTGTCACAAAGCCTTCACCACCAAGGGAAATCTAAAGGTAATTTTATTTATAATTATTATAGAATATATGATAAAGAAATCTTTATTTCTAGTTTTCTTTGAATGAATACATGTGTATATAATATACTTACTTATGTACACTATAAACATAAACATGTGTAAAGTATATACTTTAAACCCACCAAGTCCATCTTTAATTCAGATCCCAATTAAGCTATAAATACGGGCTTAATGAATGCAACTGGTTATGACCTTTTAGCGAATTTTTCTTTTTTTTGTTTAAAATTTGGGGTTGAAGGGAGATTGAGACAAAAAGAGAAAGGGGACTATTTATTTATAAAATTAAAATGTACAGTTAATTCATTTTCTTGTATAAAGCAAGCAAACCTGGCTTTGACGTCCGTATTCAACTAAAATGATTAAATAAAAATAGTTTTTAAGATTGCACACTTCAACTTTTTTCAACTTTTTAAATAAATCATGAAGCATTTCAAAATTGGTGATCAATTTTATTTCTAAAGTTGAAAAATGTAGGAATATTTAAATTTGTTTTTAAATATAATCATAATTGTTGATTTTAGGTGCACATGGGGACTCACATGTGGACCAACGGTGCATCGAGGCGCGGCAGACGAATGTCACTGGAGTTACCACCTCTAGCTCCACAAGTACCTCCCCATCCTCCACAGCTCAAGGACTCTCCGGACTCTTACCCCCTCCCCCGCCCCCGGCCCGACCTCTTCTACCCATACCTACCAGCCCCATTCCTTAATGGCATTCATCAAAAAGTAAGCTAATCAATTTTTTATTACTAACCTTAAATTAATATACAGGGTGTTTCATATAAAGTGGCCACCAGAAAAGGTGGTGATAGTACTCCTCAAAAGGAACAAAAAATGTCCTATAATATAAACCCCGATCTCCAACCGTTTTCCCACAAGGTCAAATTTAATATTTTAAAAAAATATTTGACCTCACATCATAAAATTGTTAATAGGGATTTAACTATTCAAGCTAGAAAGGCGAAATTGGTATCATTAGAAAGCTGATTAAATTTCCTAAAGGACAAACTACTAAATATGTCAAATATTTTGGAACTACTGCCCAAAAGTTTCCATAAAACATGTTTTTTGTTAAAAAATGAATTTTATGGAATTTTGTAGTGGGCATTAGAGGAAGTAAGAGATGAGCAAAGTTCAGCTAAGAACGGAAAAAACTTCTCTTATGACTGCCCTTTAAGAAAATGTAAATATTTTCATATATTCAATAGTCAAAAATGTAAGCTATTGTTGCAGAAGTTGCAAAAACTGATCATTTTTGTCGTATAAAAGTGAAAATAATTATTTTGTTATTTTAACAAAATATTTTATTTTTGAAAATTATTTAATAATACGATTTTTAGACTCTAGAAGGTAAAATAAACCAATTTTATTCTTACACATTTTTCTCTAAAACCACTCTTTTCTCTTGCTTTAGAGATTTTTAATTATTTATGTACCATGTAATTAATATTGTGACATATGCAAAAATGCCAAAGAAATATCAGTTTTTCCAACTTCTAGGAAGAATGGCTTAAAATTTGACTATTGAATGTATAAATTATTTAACTTTTCTTAAAGGTATATAAGAGAAGTTTTTTTCCGTTCTTGGCTGAACTTTTGCTCATCTCTTACTTCCTCTAATGCCCTACTAAAAAATTCCATAAAATTCATTTTTTAAAAAAACATGTTTCATGCAAACTTTTGGGCAGTAGTTCCAAAATATTTGACATATTTAGTAGTTTGTCCTTTAGGAAATTTACTCAGCTTTCTAATGATACCAATTTCGCCTTTCTAGCTTGAATAGTTAAATCCCTATTAAATTTTATGATGTGAGGTCAAATATTTTTTTAAAATATTAATTTGACCTTGTGGGAAAACGGTTGGAGATCGGGGTTTATATTATAGGGCATTTGTTGTTCCTTTGAGTACTATCACCTCCTTTTCTGGTGGACACTTTAATATGAAACACCCTATATTTTATGTTATTGTACTCAGACCATACCATGTGCAGCAAACAAGCGATTAGAATTCTGATTTTCATCTTTGTACATCAATAAAAACTAGAGGGGAAAAAATTCTGAATTTACGTTCTTTATTCATACTCTCTTTTTATTATAGCTAGCATAATGTATATTTTATCATATCTATTACCTGAATTTTGAATTAAATATCATGAGAACTCTTTACATTGAATATTTTGATAATTTATTGATTTATTTGCAATGTTTGATTAGGTAAGCGAACTTGCTTCGACGGGCCAATTGACTGGTGGTGGTAATGGTATAACTATACCTAGTTTAGGAGGTTTTGGCATGGACCTTAAATCAGAGAGAGCTTCTCCTGAGCCAAAAATACCAATGCCTACTTCACTATGGTATTTTGAGAGAAGGCCACCCGGAGGAGATCCGGCTTCACCTTGCAGCGAAGGACTTACCGCATGATACTCTCCACCGACATATTCATCACAAGCTCAATCGGAGCAACATATCCTAACATAAAATTTGTATACCTCACTTTATAATAAAATAAATAAATTCATTAACATATCTCCACTGTATTGTTTGTATTATATCTATATTTTGAAAGCCCATAAAATATTGAAAATGTTCCTATTTTGAAACTAGTCTTAGACAAAAAAAAAATAAAAGAAAAATGAAGTGGCTTTCAATAATAAGGGGACATAATTATCTGATTTTTTAACAAATAAAGTAAAGATTACTGTGTAAATATTAATAATAATAATTTATTTTATGATATGTATTATAGCAACTGTATATTTTGTATTTTTAGTCACAATGAAACTGATTAGGGGCATTTTTTATAAATATAATTCATAATATTTTAAGTTTAAATGTTTCTCTCATTTGTAAAATTTTATTTATTGTCCAATTATTGTTTTTGTAATAATAATGAATAGCGTGTGTATATTCATTCACTTAATCACCTGTGATATATATTATTTTTGTTTTTATCTACATTGATGAATGGATGTATTGTTCATTCATTAATAATTTTTTAGTATTTTGTAAATTTTTATAACAATCCTGATATATTTTTACGATAATGTCTTGTTTGTTGAAAACTATTGATTTTCATTTTTGTAATAATATTGTGTTAATTTTTTTGCCCATTTAATTTTGTAATCTTATTTTTTGTTGGTTGCAACTTAGCTGTTAATTATTTCTTTTGAAAAGTGTTTAAGAATATAGGTAAACAACAAATATATCATTAAATTAAAAGAAAGAGTGGGGAACTCATACTGCCTAAACTCAAATAAATAAATAAAACAATAAATAAAAGAAAAAAAACTGAAATCTGCTCTTTAAATTTTACATCCCAAGATGAAAACACTAGGTACTTTGTGCCTCATTTGCTACACAGCATCAGCGGTGGGGGCGGCTTTCCAGCCTTTGGATACTAGTAGTTTTGTAGCTAGCATACTGTCACGAAATTAGAATATATTTATAATAAAAAAAAATGATTAATTTATATTTCAAAGATTAAATCAGTACTAATGCTGATTATAAGAGATTACTTTGTCTATGTGTTTAACAAGCCAGTAGTAAATGCATCTTCAATTTAAGCCCACTCCAACAACTTCTTGAGTTTAATTAATTTTTGGTTAATTTCTTTAGGTTGCTGAGTCATTTGGTGAATTGATGACGTCATTCACATTTCAAATAATAGGGTTCTAAACATTTAAAAGGTCAATATCCCTTACTTCCAGAATTTCTAGGGGAAATTCTATCATTTTTTGCTAAATCAATAATTCCTATTCTTAGTTAATTAAACAGCTTGCAACCAACACCATGAGCTAATAATAATAAAAATACACCAGGCATTACCTGAACATACCCTGTATTATATCGAAAATATGAAAACTCAACTATTGTAAATTATTGTATATCAAATTATATATAAACCCATCATACAAAAAAGTATTAGATAAAATTAAAGTATATAACAAATTATTCCTATTTTTTCTTTTATATGAAATGATTTTGTCTTGTGAACAATTTGCTGTAGTGATAAAAATCATTATTATTTTAATAAAAAGAACCTAGTTAATAAAGAATTATGGAAAAAAATATTACGAAGGTTAGTTTTTTTATGTGACTTTATAAAAAATTTGCTAAAAGGAATAATACTCTAGGGGAGACACTTGTATATAATTTTATCAATCATACTACTATTTAAATAATTTCAGCACTAAAAACTGACCTTTAATTATTTTTTCTGTAATTAAATAAACATAATTATAAAAAGTAATTTAAAATTGTTTTATAATATACATATTTATTAAAATAAAATATTACAACAATTATAAGTATATATTCATATATGATAAAATGCATAATAATTATTTATTGTGCTACTTGTGTACATGTTTTTTTTCTGAATATTTAAAAATAAATAAAATGCTAGCCTGTAGGGAAAAATTAAAATTATAAGGAAATATTAATGAAAAGAGAAAAAAAGAAATACAAATCCTTTTTAGATGTAATAAGTGTAGACAAAATCTTAAATAAAAAATGCATTTCAATAAAACTTTATGAATAATGTTCGCACAGATTTTTTTAAAGAAATATTTTTTATTAAACTATATCACAAAAATGACATTATTATTTGTTTATTTGATATGTTTTATTAATGTAACAAACATTAAAGTAAAAACAAGAAAAAAATATTCAGATGTTATCAAGATATTTATTTTTTTTTAATAGATTGATTTTTGTTTAATTGATAAAAAATTTATGAGCATCGAGTAATGATAATTTTAAAAGGACCAAAACCAAAGAATTTTTTTGGCTCAAATATCATTGAAATGACTAAAGAGTAATAAAATAAGTTGGTACTATTCAAAAAATCTATGCATATACTTAAAAACTGTGTAGAGTCTATTCAGTTTTTATTGACGATGAAGTTAAATTCTTTCACTAAGAAGTTGTATACTCTCTATAACACCTTCTTTTTTTTCTTTTTTGTGTCACAGCATATATCATAAGTAATACTACTTGTGCTGTCTTGAGTTTTACTTGGTTTTACATTACATAGATCTATAATCTGCATCATTGTTTTGTAAAAATTAATCATTATTAAATATAAAATAAGCATGGGTGTTTTGAGTAAATGCATTTTACTTGTGTCATAATTAGAAAAAGGTTTTGGTTTTGATCTTTTAATTTTTTTCAACAGCACAGCTTTTACTTCAGTTGAAGGAGGACAATCATATTAGTGGTGAAAAATATAAATAAATCTTTGTGATAAATAGGAAAAGTAATTGGCATGAGACCCAATTACCATTAGATTCTTACTTTTTCTCACCTATGACCATAAGTATATAGTATGTTCTCATCACTATATTCTCATCCTACATTTTTATGTGTTTTATGTGGTTATCATTTTTCAATTGTGTTTTAATTTTTCCATAAAATCACTTGCTATCTAATTCTTTTAGAATTCATATTTAAACAGTTATAGGACATTTGCAAAGAAAATCTAGCAGTCTAACTAATGATATACATTGCTATTGTTTTTCTTATTCTAAATGGAGATCAGTCTACATAAATAATTGAATATTTCATTAAGCCAATTTATCCTGGTTTTTAGCTGTTGTTGTTTCTTGTTGTAAATGAAGATCAACCAACATTAATGATTGAATATTTCATTAAGCCAATTTATCCTGGTTTTTAGCTGTTGTTGTTTCTTATTGTAAATGAAGATCAACCTACATTAATGATTGAATATTTCATTAAGCCAATTTATCCTGGTAGTGAACAAATTATGATCCTTTTTGTACAGCAGAATGTAATTGATCTCACTAATATCTCAATGAATGGAATTAAAATACCTCGAAACCACTTCAATGATTCTATCCTCCCTCCTCTGTTAAAGTCACTTGTATTATTTTTAAATCTTTTATTGTCAACATAATTACAATTAAAAATATATATATTTATTTAACTGTATTATACTTTCATTATTTTGATCTCACATTAAACTCTTAATTTATATAAGAGTTTAATAAAATTATTTTTTATTTTGTACATTGTAACTTTATACTGTGTAGTTTTAAGGAATTTTATTTATAAAAAAAAACAAGACTCTAGTAACAAACTTCCTTGCTTATAAAAGAAAAAAAAAAATAATAAAAAATAATATTTTGTTAAAACAACTTTTCTTTTTTTTATCTGGCTTTAAGTTTTTCACCCTCTTTGGACTTTCATCTAGTACTCTTGTTGGATCTAGGTATTTTTTAACAATATTTCAGGAACGTATTTAATTTTAAAAGCTCTTACAAGTTCATTAAATTTTTGTGGAACACCAGATGAGGAACAAAGAAATGTGATGGAGTGAACAACTTTTAAGCTTAAGTGAAGCACCATAATTGGTTTGTACGACATTAATAAATTTTAGGGTAGCAGCTTTTATTTAAGAAATTTAAAAAAAAAAATTTTATCTAGCAGGTGTCCAAAAGGAATATTATTTACCAAATAATAAATGTAATTGAAATATTATATTTAACAACTTTAACTAATTATATCACAGATGAGGGGTCTAATAAGCATTGTTAAATCATTTAAAGGACTAGACAATTTTTAAAAATAATATAAATTATTGCTATACCTCTTTGTTAGATTTTAGATGCATGAGACAAAACCTAGTAATAGAAACCAAATAAGATAGGATCCACTCTCCACTATGTGTGAACTTTTACTACATTTAGTAGTTGACAACATAATTTTTCGATGACTAGAGTACTCATTTTAAAAATTTGATTTATAGGAAAAGGCTGACACTCAGCACACAAAAAGAAGTCCTATATTAAAATGTTTTGGTTGCTCTTCCCCAGAATATACTGCTTCGCCCATGTCCTCTCAGGGTCTCGAAATCATCTTGTATAAGCTGATTCACTGCACATCCGAGTGTGTTGCATCAACTTGATATCAACACAACCAAATGTTTGTATTCTTGTACAGGGATTTATCTTACAAAGCATTGGTACTATGAATAATAGAAATTATCAATTCATACTGCTAAAAGGACTAAGTTTCATACTAACCACTAGGAGTGACTGAATTTTTTAGGCTAATGACGTCATAAAATTTTCACATGGACAATATGCTCGAGTACCTTTGTAACATAAGACACACAGACACACACACACACACACATATATATATATATATTATATATATATATATATATTATATATATTATATATATTATATATATATATATATATGTATGTATATATATGTATATATATATATATATTTAGCCAGTCTACTTTCTTCTTCTCTACTAGCCTGATGAAGTTATTTTTAATGAAACGTTGCTTTGTTATTATATTTTTCACTATCTGTTTTTGTTTTGTATATATATATATATATATATATATTATATATATATATATATATATATATATATATATATATATATTATATATATATATATATATAGTATATATATATATATATTATATATATTATTATATATATATATAATATCAGGAGGACAAGTGGATTCAATCCTCGATTTTTCTTACTTTTATTGTAATCTTCTGTCTGAGTTTTAAATTAAAATAAAACTAAACTCTAAGGGAAACTATTGTTAACCATAAAATATATATAGCCTCGCCGTTTTCAGCAATATTTTTCTCTCTCATTTATACTGTTAGTGTACAGCTAGCAGTCTGTATATGCTTGAAAGTTAAAATTTGCTTAAAAAACAAACCTTACTCTATTTACATGCCTTCCCTGAAATAATTTTGTAACCACCATTAATGACATCAGAAACATTTCAAAAATTATCAAACAGAAAAATTATTCAATCAATAATTTCATTATTGATTTGTAATAGAAACATTATTGATGTTTCTATTAATTTCATCAATAAAAAACACTTAGTCAAACCTGCACAATAATGAGTTTCACCTCATTATTAGCATTAGTTCAATATTTATCAAATAACATTATTCCCTATTTTTTAGAAAAAAAGTTGAAAATATGAAAAGCATTTGATTGAGTTGAAATTTGGCATGAGTATATTCCTGGTCTGAGTATCAGCAAAGTGAGTTCGTATGACATACTACTTAGCAAAGTGAGTCAGATGACATACTACTTAGCAAAGTGAGTCAGATGATATACTACTTAGCAAAGTGAGTCAGATGACATACTACTTACAATGTATACTACTTAACATAATTTAAATACAAAACATTAATAATACATGAGGTTGGCCTTGTTATAGGTTAGCTTTAATCAGGGCATACTTATCAACTGTGGTTCCTCATGTAGGTTTGCTACAGATTAGTCTAGTTATGCTATATATTTTTAATGCTCTAGTTATCCTGAAAGTTTGTATTACATTATTTTAAACATAATATTATTTTTACCAACATTATTTTAAAACACCGTTGGTGTAATAGTTTCTTGAAATAATATGAGTACCTGCCTCATTTTTACATGATAACCTTGTTATATGATAATAAAAATAATTCGTAACGTCAAATATTTAACATAGTAATTCAGTAAAAATACATTCATAGAGGACCCTCTAGGTCTAGCTTGTGCAAAAACACGACTCCAACCTCACAAGCTCATTTTTGATACGAAAATTGGCTAAAAAGTGGAGTAGATGTTTGGTAAAGTCTGGATGAAATTTCATCAACAATAGAATCATCCTTGGAAAAAAAGATAGTTTAATCTATTATTCATATTATTATTAGAAGGTACCATTGTATATAACTTTTAAAAATTTAAAATATTAATTAATTTGGCAAACAGGAAAGTCCCATCCAGTGTTTTAAAACATATTTTAAAAAGAGTCAATTATTGGTACGTAAGTAGTAAGTAGTCATAATTGATTATTAATATATAAAAACAAGGGAAATGAAATCCTGTCCAAAACTTGTTTACATTATGTTATTGATGTCAATCACTAAAACAGGAATTAATGCTGATTATAAACTGTAACTTCGTATTCTTGTTTACCATACATTGTGGCACAATGTAAATACTTTTTGATGATATGTGATTAGTTAAAATGTTAAGTGGGTCAATAATGACATTACACATATTTCATTAACGATAGGTTTGAGAAGATTAACAAGGTTTATTTTCGCACCAAGCTTCATTTCGATCCTAGAAAGCGTTGGAAGTTATCATGTCCCATAGAATGCCTAGGAACAACTTATATATATATGTATACATATATATATATGTATGTATGTATGTATTCTTGAGCAGTGAGTCCCCCCTTCCAAGAAATCCACCTCTTATCTCTGCTCCCCTTCATGACCCCAACATCTTAAACTCATTTTTTCTTTAAAATTACTAAAAACAAAAATGAGCAATAATAGCCCTAAAATAATAAATAAAATAAACAATGGGGTACAAAGTACCTTGGAACTTTTCCTATCCTTGTAGGATTCATTACGCTCATTCTAAATAGTTTGAATTTGCTTCACTCTTCTTCAGAATATCAAAATTAGTTAATTCAAATTGTAGTTTGTCTTCAGACGAGTGAAGTTAGTCCGAAGAATTCTAGTTACAAAATATACTATTTAAGAGAGTATCAGAGTATTCCAATGAATATTCCGTTCAGTATTATTAAGTGGGTCTCTAAAAGAATTTTAATTTGACAAGGAATGCCTGAAAATTTTTATTTATACTAATTACGCAATGCTTGTAAGTATTGTGATAAGGACAACTACTAATAGAAATTGTAAACTACTAATTAGTCTATTGATGGAACACATTATTTATTATATGTCGATTAACCTCTATTTAAACCATTTATGTTAATTTCTTATGAAAAACAAATAAAAGAAAAGTTAAAAAATTCCAAATAATGTAGAAATATTTCTGACATATTGTGCTTTTTAAGTGTTTTGCTCTTACATCGAAAATATATCTATGTGGAATAGGTATAACGATATTTAGCGTTTATATTAGAAGTAGATTTGTTATGACGAGTAGTGGGAAATGGCGTCGGTTTTATTTTGGTCCCTTTTTCAGTTTAGATTCTAACAGCGATGAATAAACACTGTGCATTTAGTTATTTAACAAATCTTTACGTGTATAGCGGTTTTATATTTATTAATAAATAATACTTATGCATAATATAAAGGATACATCGTAAATTTGAAAGGTATTTGATAATTTTGTTTACACTACGCCTGTGTGACTTATCTTAACCCCTCAAGGTTCTTTTGACAGCATATTTTTATTTTTAAATAGTTTACTATGGGTTAAATCGTTGTATTCTATAGTTTTTAATGTATTGTTTACTTCTTGTTTGGTTACAAATATTTTGTTCTGCTACGAATTAGCAATTTTGTTGAAGTGGTTACATATTGTTTGACCATGACAAAATTCTGTATTTTATACAATTTGGCTGCTTTTGTTAACTAACAAAAAGTATTTTTACTATTCAAATTTTTAAGATTGAATATTCTCTTTGAGAGTCTACTCTCCTTTCTTGGTGGCTGAAATGTTTTTGATTTTATGTGAATGAGTAAGCTGGAAGAATCAGATGTGATGTCCTAATATTAAGAGTTGGTCTTATCAAAAGTGCCAAAATTCTGTGAGCGAAACAATTTTATTCGTCTATCGTATGATTTGTTCCCAAGACCGGATTTTTTTCTTTACAGGCTTTTGGTGCTCTTGATAACATCAACTCTTAATATTGGCACTATAGTTACATAGACCCTGCTTTAACTTGACTTACTACTTTACTGTTCCAAGAATCAAATACCGTCCACTATGTTATACGTAGTAGTTTTCATTTGATGGATCCAGGGATATTTCTGTAACATTAATTTATGGTGGGAATGCGCTGTTACCAACAACTCTAAAATTCATAAGAATGTAACGCACAATGTAATTCTACTGATAACATGCATGCCGGTTGACTGGTGGCCTTAAGTAGGGGTACCACCCTAATAAGAAAACATTATTTTATATATTCATAAATACCCATTAATGAAGAAAGATTGTAAAGAAAAATATAATAACTTAATTAACGTGCTGAGTATTTAATAAAATCTAAAGTCTTAGATGGCGGAAGGAGAAGATAGCGGAATACAAGAATCTACATTTAGTTGACTAGGACTACTTTTAATATAATTTTAATAAAAACGTTAAAATACAATTAAATTAAAATGCTTAAAGTATTTTGATACAATGATATTCATATTAGAATTTTATGAATTATCAATCATTAATTAATAATGGAACATAATTATTCAGCAACCGGAAAAATTGCCAACTTTGTTATAAGAAAATTGTATATTGTTAGGATGGCAGCATTACTTAAGTGAACCAGCTTTGCTGTTATCAGTTATACTCCTTCTATTTATATAGTATTATTCTAAGGTTATACCTCTACCATGTTATACCTATTTGCGATTGTAGTGTACCATATGTTCTATAGCAGTGCCACCATCTCTGATAAGAAATTGATAACAATAGGGTTATCAACATTATTATATCTATATGGGTTTCTTTACATTGGTGTAGGCAATCCTACCATATATAATATCAAAAAGACTAATACTTAAATCTGCCTCCGTGGCCATGTTTGTATAGGTACTCGATTTCGGCACCGGAGGTCTGGGGTTCGCAGCCCGGCTATGCTCAAAGATTATATGATTAGTATTTGTATTTAAAAGATTCCACCAACTTTAATTAATTCTTAGAGGATAGTAGATACAACCCACCTGAGGTGGTTTCCGCAAGGTGAATACCCTGATGGGTCAAAAGGCTCTAAAACGGGCTTTGTTATTGTTATTATTATTATTTTTAATACTTAGAATGAGTACTTAAGTAGAATAACACAGTGATTAGGGATCTTCAAGTGAGACAGTTTCTAGCGGGTACCATAAGGTTACATACTCCTACTAGGTCTCCCCAGAGGGAGACTGGAGATTCCCCACCTCTGTACAACCCTTATCGGAAAACAGGCATTTTTCAGTGACGTCACATAATGGAATAAAATCAACAAGACGTCATGAAGTCATTAATGACTTATTCATTAAACGTGGAATATTGATGAGATAAAAAGTGACTTATTTAATTAAAACAATGCCTGTTATCACTTTCAGAAATTTTTTAACTGAGCTTTGTATCCCATGCTTTTTAAACCATTAATTAATTCTTATTTTATAATTTTAAAATAAAAAGTTTCTTAATATTTGAGATCAATGGTGGAATAGGATGTTTGCTTTATTAAAGTTTCCTATTGTAGTATCAGGCTGAGCTCTGAAAAGATTTTACTATCAGAACATTAGTTGCCAACCAAAACTGTTGGCTATTGGACAGCATTATGTTCTATCTTAGTAATCTTGCAAAGGTTATGTTTGTTGTCTCAGGTGTTAGAATAATTAAGGCTTGAAAATGAATTGGAATCGTGGTTTTGAAGTCAATGGCAAGGAAGAAAGTATGGGGCCTGTGCCAGGCGGACCAGGTGGTCCATCATGGGACCATACCAACCCCCACACTGTGCCATTACACCAACACGCTCATCATGATCAACCGGTTCCTATTATTATGCCAACACCAATCAAAATGCCTCCTTCGTCACCTGCTATTATTGAACACCAATCTGTTATACACATGCCTCAAACTCCACAGGTATTATTTTTGAAATTATTTTGTATACAAATACCCAAATTAATTAGATAATCATTTATGACATCTCTTTGGTATTAATAATCCATTTACATGATGTAAAGTGTATGAGTTTACTAGAATTTAAGCCAAGGATAACCTGATACTAGTTAAACTGTTGAAATAGTTTTGAATGGTTTAATTGAAACAATTCAATAATGCTCTACTATTCCTATCAACTGATTGTTTTGACAATCATTTCAGTATTAGAACCTTCTTCATAAACCCTGAAACTTAGTTCGAATACTCTCATGTAGTTTTACTCTTTAACTTTAAAATCATTGTCTTTTTAAACATTACCAATGTTGTTCATGTCTTACATGTCGACACTAATTGTCAAACTGGGTGAAGAAATGAATATATATTGATTTGGCACTGCTTCTACCTGACTCCATCTACTTTATTTTTGACTAATTTAATTTGTTGCAATCACTTGGTGATAGTAATTAGGGAGGTGATTGATCATCATGCGAGTAGGCAACGATGTTGGGTCCTTTTTCCCATGTTGTAACACATGGTTATACTCAGTTGACAGCGTGGGAAAATAATGCAAGGGAGCCAATGAGGTTAGTCCTGGATGTTAAACCGCACCCAACATTTTATATCAGGCCAATCTCATTGGTTCCTCTACACTATTTTCCCACACTGTCAACTGATTATAACCGTGTGCTATACTTTAACTCCCTTAAATAGATGATAGTGTTCTTTCTTATTAATCCAAGTGAACACTTGTTGTGTCTAGTCCACAGAAAAGCTGTGGAAAAACTTTTTGTTTCTAGCTTTAACCAGAAGCAACACTTGGCCACTGCAAGACTAAGCTTTTATGATCTTGTAACTATCTAGGTGAAAACATATATTCTATGTATAAACTTCTATAGAAGGTACTAAATTATGCCTAAACCCAGGTTCGTTTAGAGCTAGGAATCTTTTAAAGGTACCTGACATCGCACAGGGTTATTGTTTTTTTAAACATTAACCGTTTCTTTGTCTGTCTTTGTAATATGTAAGCCTGGTAGTAACAATTATAACTTGTTAATAGATATTTTTAATAATGTTATTATTTACAATAGTCACTTCTTCTTTCTTAAAAAAAAATCCTAAAACTTAATTTTTCAAATTTGTTTTGTTGTCTTAAGATGTTTATGTTATTAATTACATTTAAAATATAGGCACTACCTCCTGGTGCTTTTCATGAGGCTGAAATGCCAGCAGAACTTGTTCAAAAAGGCTGGCGACAATTCTGGAGTAAAAGAGAAGGAAGACTGTATTTTTGGAACAAGAATACCGGAGAGTCACTTTGGGAAATGCCTCCTTTAGGCAAACCACAGGTTGGAATTTTATTTATTTGTGATCTTATTCACAAGATTCATACCAATAAATAAAATAAAAATAAAGAGGCACAAATTACCTCAAATCAATAAATAAAATATGGCTCGGGTTTACACAAAATAAATATTGTATACTTTTGCCAATAAAGAACTTGTTTTAAAAAATTAAATTAACTGTTTGTGATTGTCATAAATTTTGAGTTTTTATTGTAATTTAAATTTACCATTCCACTATTGAAATGTTAAGCGGTGAAATTGAAACTAATGCTGATAACTGAATTATACTGTATCGTTTTGTCTTATAAAGCTGTATATGTGTAGTGAGTTTTAATTACATCTGATTGATGGATTTTTGTTGAGTCATTATTGTGGTATAATCAAAATGTGTAATCAAGTAAAGAGTTCTGTACTTATATTTTTTGTTTATCAGTAAGTCTCCATTTTCAGGAAAAAGCACCTCCCCCTCCATGATCCCAATCTCATTAGTTCATTTTCTTTTGGAAATTTAATAGAAATATCTGTCATTTATGCTAACTTAATAGTATCTGAATATGATTTGAAACTATTTTTACTTTCCTCATTAGAATTGTTTAATTTTATTATTTGTTTTATTTGAAGATTTGCTGCCCATTTTTACTTTTCCTCATTTATACCTTAGGTATATAGAAAAAGTATTGTGTTGGCATAAAAATCTGAAATTATCCATTTCAAGTGTTTTTAAGACCTCCTGAGTAGTTTTCACAAAGTTGTCTGTTATCATTGTAGCTCCTAATGTATTTATGCTAGAGAGTTGAAACTCTGTCCTTATTTTTCATAGAGACTTGAAATTTGGTACTATCTCAGCAAACTAAGCTTGTAAGTCTGGCATCTTCTGATTTTTGGTACCATTTATAGCAACTCTCATTTTATTCTTCATTAAATTATCTAACGATGCCAGATGCATTCAGCAGGTTTCAGTATGGTGAATACCAAATTTGGTGTAATTCTGATAAAAATGTTGGCCGTACTTTGGGGATTCAAATTAAATTTTAATGTGGTAACGACAAGGCTATGGAACGTCACAAGTTCAATAGGTAAACATGAAGTGAACACAGTATAAGATAAGGTTTATTTAGAAAATTAACACCCTTTATAACTAAAAATAAAAATGTTGCATTAAGTTTCTAAGATATGTTATTTTTTTTGTTGCAGTATGATCCCTTAACAGACCCTCTGGGCATAAATGCACCCCATGCCTCTCCCTCTCTTCATGGCCATGGAGTTAAACGGAGAGTTTCTGATGATGCACTAAATCCTCCGAGTAAGAAGTTGGCTGTACCGTAAGTATTATTGTTACTCTCATGCTTTAAAATGTTGCTTTGATACTATCATCAGAGACAAAACGTACTGACGTATCACAACGCTTCAAGTTCCTGTCACATCTTTTGGACCGTTGGTCTAAGCTATCACTAAGTAATAAACTTTGTACCTATAATGTTGTATTGAAACCTGCATGGGCCTATGGTCTAGAAGTGTGGGGTAGCACCAAGCCTTCCAACTCCAATCATCTCCAGGTACTAGTCCAAAATCCTTTGAACCATTACGAATGCTCCTTTTTACATGTCAAACCTAACACCCCACTGCGACCTTAACATTCCTTTTGTCCAAGTTCTTTCCATATCCCGCTATAAACGCTTCCATGAATCCTTAAGCGAACACCCTAACCATCTTGTACAAACCCTTTCTTCAAACACCCTTCCGGATAATCCTATACGACGCCTGAGGAGGCAGTGGCCTCGAGACCAGCTATCTTTATAAATTTACTATCTTAATTCAGACATTATCTTATTTAGTCCCTTTTCTTCATTTTATCTTCATTTAAATTATTATCACTCAAAATTCGATTATCTCTATCTCCATATTCTATCTATAACCACCAGTAGTATCTTAAAAATAAACATATCTAAGTACATGATACTTCTCTCACCTGAGTGCAATTACTGGATTGTTTCTCTAACATACCTTTCCAAGCCACTAAAACTGCATCAACCCTAATACTTCTAGTAAAAATTGTTGTTGTATTATTCAATAAAAAAATGATACTATCATGCTTTATAGTAACTGAACCCATTAGAGTAAAGATGCCTTGAACTAACTTTTACATTAGTTTTTAATATATTATTATTTAATAGGTTGCCTGGTTATTTCCTTTTAAATTGGATACATTTTTACTCTTTTATTTTATTCATATTATTAGTTGGGCAATTTAACTAAATATTATTTTTCTTTAACCTAAATAACTACATTAAGTGATTTAATATTGAATCTCTCTCTCTTCTTTATAAACTGTCTTGGCTAATTTGTTGTTTTTATTTTTTAGAGGACCATGGGATTTAGAAGTAGCCACTAATATTGTGATATATGAACGTACTCCTTCAAATGTACCACATCCTCACCCCACCATAGAATCATTAAGATGTAATCTAGCTAATAAATTAAGATCATGTTATCAAGAATTATGTAAAACCAGAGAAGGTAAATACTCAAACTTTTATGCAGGGACTTGTAAAACACCTCATGAAATTAAACTCTCGACAATCTCCTTTACTGGCAACTATTAATAAAATAAATAATAATCATTGATACTGGCAATATAAACCACCTTTATTAATTATAAATAACTAAAATTATTGCAACCTTAACCAGATAATATCAACATAAATTACTTTCAACCTAATAAATTTCTTAAGATCATATCTACCTACGGTGTAAATCAGGAAATGCAAACATGAGTTATGGAATCACACGTGTTGATGTATTTTTATTTTTAAATTAAATATGTTATGTATTTAATATAAAATATATTAATAATATGTATTTATATTTTTTAGTAATTTCAATTTAACTATTTTACTTTATTTATTTTTTCTTAAAATATTTGTTTATAAATATTTATTTATTAGGTCGGAGCTATCTTTATTTTTACTTAATTCTATCTATTGTCTATTTATCTGGTGCTATTTGTTTATTTAGGCATTGATGCACCCAAGGATTCATTTCTCCGATGGATTATGGAAAGGAAGATAGTTGATTCTGGTAATGATCCACTTCTCCCTAGCCAGTGTTATCCAGATGTTTCCATGTCAATGTATAGAGAAATCATGGAAGACATTCCTTTAAAACTTGTCAAACCAAAATATACAGGGGATGCTAGAAAACAACTTAGTCGGTATGCACAGGCAGCTAAAAATCTAATTGAATCTAGGTATGTGGTATGTTTTTATTATATTACTATCCAGTTTATTTAAGAGAAACTCATTTCAGGCTCTGTTGATTCCTTAAATATACATGTGGTGCCGAGTTCTCTTTTCCTAATCCTCTAGATCATCTCAATAGTTTATAAAGAAATATCATGTCACTTCAATGTTTGTTTACCATTTTACTTATAAAGGTAAAATGTGCATGTAGAGTTTTTAGCTGATTCCCTTTGAAAAAATTAGCTGATCGGATGGATGGCATAGTAGGAGTTAGATCTTAGAGTGTGTCTAAAATCTATTACAGTTGTCCCTTATCATCATAGAGCTATATTACTAGAGGGGGCATAGCTTCTCTCAATACATTAGAAAGCTGAAACACATATTTGGGACGCTCAGGGGCTTTCTTTAACCTCATTGAAACCTCCTCCAAAAGTGTGTTAAGGTAAAAATAAATAATTTTTTGTCTTTCTCACATTTTTTGTGCTTCATTTTGTATTTTAATCGTTTTACTACATAACTTACTGTAATATTTTAATCTTTATTTGATTATATTGATAATCGAAGGTGGTCAGGTTACTTTTTCATTGTTTTAAAATTAAACCCTTAGGTCCACTCTAGTGTTAATAAGAGATATTACAATGTTTACACAAGTAAGCATAGAGAATGCTTACTTGTGTAAACACGTTATGGCGCTTTCAAACACATATGTTCTAGTATCTTTTAGTAGAACAGATTTTGTCTTAAATTGAAAACTCTATTGATATTTTTTTTCTTCCGCTATAATCTATCTCATAATCCAGTGTTATTAATATCTCTCATACCCCACACACAGGAATAATGTTTAACCTTTTAAATAATTAATTATAACAATAGCTTTAAGGTTATTTTCTTTTATGTCTTATTTTATGTTGTGTTATTTATCAAAACTTGATAAAATAGTAAAAAATAAGTTATTTTTTTAAATAGCTAAGTAAAATAAGTAAGTAAAGTTTTTTTTAAATAAGTGAGTAAAATGTAATTTTCCATAAAATCCATTTTAGCAAATTTTCTTTAAAAAAATCCCTACTGAGGTGGCTCATATGGGAGTGTGGCCAAAAGATGTGTCAGAGGTATATATATGTGTGTGAATGTATTTCTAGTGGATTATTGTTAGCACGCTATTAAATAAAACTTAATACAACCGAAACCCTATTGAAAACCAGGTTGTTGCGACATAATTAATCCATACATAAATCTGTAAAATTAAGGATTTCAATTTTTCGCCAGGAAAATGGTCCTCAATTTTCTTGGAACGACCAAAGTGAAAGTGACCAAAAAGTTGAAAATTCTTTGGTAAATTATTAAAACACTTAACACTTTTATGGTGGGTTTATAAAAAATTGGAGGAGGGTGTCTCTCACAAGTTTATAGGGTAGCTAAATTGAATAAAGCCAGTCCAGAGTCAATACGTCTACTCTATTTCAAAGAAAATGTGTGCTATTGGTCCCTCTGCCTCTATCTTGGGCTTACATTGTTAATTAAGTGTGTTTGTTTTCAGGAACACATCTGCTGAGAGTAGAAAGATAGTTAAGTGGAATGTGGATGAAACATTTGATTGGCTGAGAAGAACTGTTGGTTCATCTTACGATGATTTCCAGGACCGACTAGCTCATATAAAAGTATGTTAATAGAATATTATTGGCATCTACTTAATATAGCTGAATTGCATTTGAATTATTATGAATAGTAAGATTATATACTACAGCCAGAGGGCATTTTTCAGTGACGTCACATTAAATCACTTTATACAACAGAGATAATTAAAGAATATATGTGATAGATAATAATTGCAAATTATTTTATTTAATTCAAGACAAAATGGTTAAAAAAATGTAATATTTATGAGAATTTGTAATTATTATGAAAAATTTTAAAAATGACGTCACCGATGTACAGTTATGGTACCAGGCTACCCAGGGAATGATAAGAGCTGTTGTATCCTCTCTCTTAGTATTAGTCTCTTTGTGCCAGTATGAGTTGAGGGTGCGTGTCAGGGGAGGCTTGGAAAAAGGAGGCGTGGCTTCATTTTTCTTTGTTCAGTAGATATAAGATGTCTCCCACCCTTTTAATCTTGGGAGGTAAGATTAAAAGGGAGCAATATTAAGATAAAAGCCATAGCAATAATACAATTATTTTAGTTTATTTATTCATGATAATAGGATACTTCATGGAACATATCTAATTATTTTTATTGTGATACTAAACTAAGTATAATAAAAAAAGTTTTTTTTTTAAATTATAGTGTTTTATTAAGTGTATAAAATGTGCAGTCATCACACAATCTTAATTAAAACAACAAACTTTGTTAAATACAATAGTTGACTTATGAAAGCTATGCTAACTTTTTTCAGGAGCAGTGTCAACCACACTTAACTGAAACTGTCAAGGAATCTGTGGAAGGAATTTGTCATAAAATATATTTACATTCTGTTGAATATGTCAAGAAAATCAAAGAAAAACATATGGAATTACTTAAAGAACATGGCATTCCTGGTTGGTATTTTCTTTATTTCGAGGGAATTTAATGACACTCTTTGTAGGTTTTATTCACTTAAAGAGTAACTGATCTGATTGGTAAGACTACAACTAGTGTTCTGTATAACTTCTGTAAGCAAGTTATAACAAAATAGTTGTTATTTAATAACAATAATAACACATTTGTTATTATTGTTATTTGATTGTGAGAGTTGGTATGGGACTTGTGCACTGCAACTTTAAGTCTTATGTACAAGTACCCTCATGTTAACTCTTGAAAGGAGATCTTTTCTTTTGATTATACTCGCTGCTCTATATCTTTCGACATGGAAAAACAGCTGTTTAAATAGAAACAGCAGGTTTCCTACTTTGAAAAGAAAAAAATACCTACAGGTACTTGTGTGACGTCACAGGACAACCATAGTGCAACCCCCCCCCCCTGAGGGCGTGCTCTAATATATTATAATTCTTATGCTCATACATAAGGAATTAACAAATGGAATAATTATTTTCCTGCCGCTATATAATGACAGCATTTTGTTTTTAACATGATGATATCCTGTATATCCATTGGCTAATAGATACATAGGGTATCGTCATTTTAAAAACAAAATGCTGTCAGCATCTTGCATGTATCCGCAAAGCCCCGGCTCATTGCCAGTCTAGAGCCAACTATACAAAAATGTTAAGACATTAACAAAGAAGCAGTGAAAAATTAATATCAAGACAAAATTCAGTAAGTTTATTAAACATATTAAGAAAGGAACACAGCTGTGCTAAGTTATAACGACATTGTCTCAATTTAGATTTTGAGATTAGCAAAAATTTGGTATCAGACTTTCTCATATTTCTTTACGTCAATACATTTATTGTTCACAATTATTATTAATAAGTTATCCGGGTAGAAATTGAATAAATAATAATATAATTCAGATTGAGTATGCAAATGCTATAAAATAGCTATATTAAATAGTTATTTATGCAACAAGGGATGAAAGTAAGTTTTACACTCAAGTTAAAGTTTCGTCCTAAGGCAGCACGACGGGGGAAACATCATTAGCTCACGAGGCCGTAGGCCGAGGGAGATAAACTAGTTTAGCTCCCGAGGCTTGCCTAGGAGTTAACTAACATTTTGGCTCCCGAGGCTTGACGAGGGAGATAATACGAGAGCTTAAAACTTTCATCCCTTGTTGCTACGACTAGAGAACTAATACTAACAACTATTAATATATTCTTTAGCTCCTTAATTGTTATTATGTTAGTTAGTTTTTCTTACCATTCAATTACTCTGAATGAAGAGAGAAATAAAGCCACTATCTTCACATTATTTTATTGTATGCTGTCAATAGAAATAATGTGTAATACTATATTGTAATTTAAACATTAGCGTGTGTATATTGTATATTTCTACCTGTAGTACCAACATAACAGCAAAAAATCCTAACAATTTTCTAAAATTCTTAAAAGTTTTTACTAAAAAATTCTGTCAAGTTTGCAACACTTTTCACTTTTCCTCCCTAGGGAGTAAAAGTACATTTACAGTGTGAGATAACAAGACTGTTAGTAGAACTTACAATACAAGGAGTAGATAAAAGTTTTTTAGTAAATGAAATCATAAAAATATTGCTAAATAGTTTATTTTGAATAGTTAAGAGTTTGATAAGAAGTGCCATGGGGTGGGTAAAATAACCTGACTTACTCCCACCTACACACCGCCCCCCTTGCAGCTGTAGGGATTTTTTCTTCCCTTGTAGTGTGTTACAAGCATTGCATTTTCTCATGTCCAGCTGATTTTTAGTCATGTGACCATGTCGAAAGATAGAGCGTACGAGTATAGTTCTAGCATTGTTGCCTCTCACAGGATCTTCAACTCTGTTTAAGGTAGCTTTTCCAATTAACATAAACCACTTGTATGAGAGGGCTTTACATTCAAACATGATATTTGGGATGACATTATGCTTGTCGCTTATTCAGAAGACAGGCCTCTAAGTCTGTAGACTAGCTCTTCTAAGTATATTTCACCAAATTAAGTCTTACCTAAAATAAATTTAATTGTAGAAAGACAAACTTTGAGTTGTTATATGGTGTTTTCAGTATTAATTTTATTACAATAATGCAACTTTAATAATAAACGAAAAAGAGATATTAATGAACTGTTAAAAATTTGACGAGAAAAAGGTTCATGAAAAGAAGGCAGCAGTACAAAAATAGTTTAAAACAACTACTATTTGGTAGTCCTTTTTAACTATTTTTGGACGGCTGTCTTCATTTTATAAAACTTTTTCTTGTCAAATATATTAATACAGAATCTTTTTTGTTAAATTATCTAAAAATTTGTTAAGAGTATTATATAAAACATATTTTTCATCATATAATTCATCTCATTTTTTTAGAGCCTGGTTCATCTGGTAGTAGTTATAGTAGTAGAAAAGTTTGGTGTTACCCTGTTCAATTCTCAACGCCATGTCCTAGGCTACCTACTGTTGAATTCATGACGGATAAAGACCAAACACATTTAAGGTTCCAGGGAGATGCTGTTGCTATAAATACATTATATTTACAGAAATTAGTATGTATTCGTTGTATTTACTTGATGTCTTTATAATTCTTGTCATAGTTTTTATTCATTTGATGAACGGCTATAAATCATTGAGGGAAAGATGTTTTTTTGGTGCACCCTGATCCTTCCATTGGATGGTGTCAGTTTGTTTCAATTGAAATCCTTCCCTTACCAATTTTTTGTCAGTCTGTCAGATAATTAAAATTATAATGTTTCTTGTTAAGTAGATAGCTATTTATATGATCTATTTATTATTAAGTGCATAGCTTGGGAGTAATGGTAAGGACGTGCGGCTGCCACCAAAACAGTCTGGGCTCAATCCTGGTCGGGACCAGGATTGAGCCATCCTTCGAAACGGACGTTAAGCCGGTGGTTCCAAGCCTGTTTGTTGTCAGGTACTCATAAGATTCCTTAGCCTAAATGAACCTGGATTTAGGCAAAATTTAAAAGCCTCAATAGTAGCTTTTGTATAAAATATATATGTTTCTGCCTTATGGTTTTGAAAGCAGGAAAGATTAGTTTGTTCTTTCTAGTTAAAGCTATGAAACTTATAGAAAAGCCACAGTTCATCTGTGAATAAGAAAAAAAATGCAAGGTAAACTCTTTCATCTAAAAAGGGCCAACAATGTGGCCCTTTTTAAGTTAGGTTAAAACACTGCACACCATCTTTCTAAAGACGAATGTGATGATAGGAGAAATACGTGTCCCAAATAATTTTTTAATTGTAACTTGTAATGACAATGGATTGCGTCCTCCTATTTTTTAATCCTGTTGTAATAGAAATTGTGGGAACTTAACATGACAAATAATTTTCTGCTGCATTCTATCTGTTGAAAATTTGAGAAGTCTTATATTTTGAGGAAAGGGAAAAAGTTACCCTGACTGTTCCTTTTCTTTAAACATTTCTTGCAGTATAAAAATATCCATCTCTCCTCACAAACTAAAATTTTTGCTTTTCATTTTCTCATCACATTTGTTTGGTGTGATTTTTTATTGGGAAAAAAATTTAATTTATATTCGAAAACAGAGTTCTGTCAACAGTTTTAGGTCAAGGTCTGCTTAATACCTACTAAAACTTTTTCTGCAAACACAAATAGCCTTTACAATTTTAGGCAAAAATGACAAAGTTACTACTTATGATCTTCTATAACAAATGAGGTATTTATGAGTGACATTTTTTCACTTAAATGTTGACCTTGTTCACTATCTTAGGAATAGTTGACATATGCTTACTTGATTTTATTTCCATACTAAAATTATTATATTTATAAAAATTACGAGCAGTCCACCAAACGAAAGAATGTGTCAAGGAAATATCGAAGTCTAACCCTTTACCTACAGCTGATAGTACTACCTCACACTTCAATATATTCCCAGACAGGTAAGGTACGGACAGTATTGTTCTTCAATCCCGTAAGAATTACTAGTAATTTTCTATCTTACACACTTCTTGCACTCCTCTCGTCTTGACTCATCCTTTTGCTACATGATTTATTTATGTTAATTACAATTCCTAGGACAACTTCTACATTTTAAACTGCCGATCTAATCACACACTTCTTATGTTCATAATTAAATTAGAATGAATTACTTTCCAAACCAATCAAACACAACTTACTGTAGTCTTAGAACAGTTTTTAATGCATTCACGATATTTTCTATTTTATTTTCGCTTTCTGATTTTGCATTTTCTTAGCTTATTGGATTTGTCTCTTTTTGTGGATTGATTGTTGTAAGAGGTCTTCAATTAAGTAATATTACAAAGTCGGAATCTAAAATAATACGAGGAAATATGACCCTCAAATTTAGGAAAATTAGATGTGTTTATTTAATTCGAAACTTAATTTATTCTGTCTAATTATTCAGTGAGTTGTGTTTGATTGGTTTGGAAAGTAATTTATTCTTATTTAAATATGAAAATAAAATGTGTTTGATTAGATCGGAAGTTTAAAATATAGAAGTTGTCCTAGGAATTGTAATAAACATAAATAAATCATGTAGCAAAAGGGTGAGTCAAGACGAGAGGAGTGCAAGAAGTGTGTAAGATACAAAATTAGTTGTAATTCTTTCAGGATTGAAGTACAATACCGTCCGTACCTTACCGGTCTGGAGATATATCGAAGTGTTAGGTAGCATTATCAAATGTAGGTAAAGGGTTAGACTACGATATTTCCTAGACACATTCTTTTATTTGGTAGATTGTAGTTTCACAACTTTTTCTTAGCATTCTCAATCCGTTCGATTGAGAAAAAAAATCGAAAATAACTGCATTTTTATTCAGAATATTATTTTAATGTATTATTATAAATAATAAAATTAATGGCTTTTATTTTTTTTTCCAGGAATGTCTTTATAGGTATAATTGTTTTGATGATAGAAAACTAGAGTACTTCTTAGTTCGAGTCTGGATGTTACTGAAGCGTTATAATTGTTATATCAATACATCTAATGACACACAAACATCACTACCAGTGACTGTGTTTGAGTGCTTAAATAAACACTTTGGTGTTTCGTTTGAATGTTTTGCATCGCCTCTCAATTGCTACTTTAGACAGTTCTGCTCTCCGTTTTTAGATACTGATTCTTATTTTGGATCTAGAGGGTATGTAGTCTTTAATAAACACATTTTAGTATAATTTGCCTCCATTTTCATTTTAATTATCATTTACTTTTAAGTAAGATTAAGTAGTGACAACTCAATTTTTTTCATTTATTTAAACTTGTATTATTTTATTACTTTTAATAGTGCACTTGGTATTTTAATTCTGTATTTAAACTTTTATATTATTTGTTGTCCTTTTAATTGTAAATTTAAGGTGGAATAAGAAAGCTTTGATTAAAAAATATTAAATTCTCCTGAAGAAGTAAAATCATTTTTTAACTTTAGAAAGTTGGTAAAAAGCTCCATCCATCCTTAAAACATGTAGTTTTAAAACTCAATAAAAGCTCCGTCCTTTTAAATGTAAAAGCTATTTTTCATTTAAATTCAAAGCTGCATCCATTCTTATAACACATAGTTTTAGACCACTATATTGGTTGATGTTATTCAAAACCAATTTATTGCATTAAATGTTTAGTATTGAGTTGTTCACGCATGGTATAATCATTAAGGCTTTAGGTTTTATTATTAGTGTTAATTAATATTTATGAATCAATGACGTTGCAAAAACGCTTAGGTTTTATAACCAATAATAAACTAAGCTTTTAGAAAATAAAGGTTTTTTTCTTATTGAAGACGTGACAAGTATGTATATTAAGAAAGTATAACTAAATTTCAAAGTTAGAAATTGCATGGTAACTTGTTGTTTAACTGGTCCAACATTAATCAGACTAGGTCCAAATTAAGGGACTGAAAAACAGTCAAATTATTGATACATTTATTTAATCAAATTAAATTGGTTTCAAACTGATACAACTAACCTCATTCCTAACCTAGTTTATAAAATTACATTTGAATATAGCAAGTTTGCTACTAGCCTGGATATTAGCCCGGGGACAACCATAAACACGAGACATTAATAATAATGTGGCTCAAAAGAAGCCAAGTATATAGTATGGGATAGCAAGAAACGAAAAAAAGTTTCTTTTTATTGATATTTATTAAAATCCAGTGATGTTATTCATTAATAAATTTTATGCATGTTCTATTTATTTGCAGATCAATGTTAGAACTTAAAGCCGTGAGTGGTTCGTTTATAGCTCACCCTCCGTACTGTGAGGAGCTGATGGAAGCAGCTGTAGTGCACATAGAAAGGCTACTAACTGACTCTACTGAAGCTCTATCCTTTATATTCTTTATGCCTGATTATAGGGAACCAACACCTGCTGCTATTACTAAACTTGAAAATTCGCCTTTTAAAAGAAAACAAGTCATACTGCCTCATCATGAACATGAATATAGACATGGTTTGCAGCATGCTATGCCCAAGTATGTCATTATATTAAACATATTTATTTATTACTTAATTTTATTAAGATAAATTTTAATTTTGTATTTTACTTGTGAATGTGACGATTTATTTTAGTATCCAGAAAAAAACAAATATTTTTTTAAAAATTGTATGCCGTTTGCCTTGACTATAGTGGACAGTTCATATTGAAAAATTAATAAATATGTGTCAAGTTACTATTTGGCACATATGTGTTGTGTATGTGTTTAATTTAACAAGGCTCAAGCTAAGGTAAGGCAGGAATAATAATATAAGGATTGTCTAGGTGTCTGTGTGACAAATCTGCACAGAAATTAGAATAAAACAAAATAATTAATTTCACTGAATTTTATTATAATATATAATTTTAACAATAAAAGAGAAGTGTGATTAAAGGTCAAATCCTATTTAATAGACTATTATCATCATGTAGGTTGCAACTGATGGTCATGAAGTCCTTGCCCCAATGAAACTTGATTTTCTTTTGGTGGACATTAGTATGCTGATGTGTGATACAGGCAAGAAGTTTAGACTTACATAATCTTCTAAACAGAATTTGAACACAAATTAAGTAAATGACATTAAAATTTTAAAGTACTTATGTATGCACTAAAGTTCATTCAACTGGTGCCAATGTCTCAATGCATTCTTTATCAGTTAATAAAAGCTAGCATACAAGTCTTCCAGATTAATTTTCTCTCAGGTTTAAGATGTTTTATTTGTGTTGATTTTCAGAACTGAGGTAACCATTAAATCTAGATATAGCACTTTAGTTGTTTGGCTTCAAAACAATGCTGGTTTTGCACAATGGGGACCTACTGAAGAACGCTTTGAGGCATTCCTGGAGTCATTTCGACCTGGTAGAGAAAGAGAGCGGGATCGGCAAGAATTATTATCTCCAAGTAGAACTAGTAATGTTGCTCCTTCAGCGACACCCCAGGCTGTTAGCTAGGATATACCTCCCAAGCAGCCCCAAACTAGTGATGACATATCTATCTAGTTCATTTTATTACTATACTGTTATGAGTGATTCAGCGAGTAAAATTTTGGTAACCATTTCCTAAAAAGATTCTCTTTTAAAATGATTCATTATCCTCAAGCTTTATTCTCCACCGGCTTGTCTTATAATTATACTGAGAATTCACTGGTTGGTTGGACTTTATTGGGTCTGTGGTTGGTAAATAGAGAGGAGGAAAGAAGATAAGCCCCGCTACAAGATGAGTGGGTGATTGTTATCACGACAACCAAGGATGTGTAATACTGCAACCAAGGAAATTTTCTGACCTCGTGAACGATGTATGGGATAGAGAAAAAGGAGCAAAACGTTAAGTCATGTAACAAGGATAAGTCAAGTTTGCTCCTCAACTTTCTTCTGTGCTTGTTGTGGTTTTAGTTATCTTTAGTGCTTCTTAAGTCAATTAAAATTAACAGTTAAAACAAGAAAAGATATTACTTTTAACTCTTTGTTAACAACAATGAACGAGGGAGGGGGGTTGGACCACTTACTTTAGTATCTACACAGTTAATGTAATGATTGAAAATATGCATAGTCTGCACCAAGCATGTGCAGTTTGTTTTTAACTTATGTCTTGTGATGGATTCTTCTCTTTTTTAACCTCTGTGTAGTCATTTGTTGTATGGGAAATGGACTTAACACATCATCCCCTTTATTCAATATCCTTAACAGCAACAGAGAGTTGAGTGGAATTGTGAAGTCGATAAGTTCCTTCCAATTTTGTAAGGGAGGAGCCTGGCAAAATAAGTCTCGAGGGGTAATGGCTCTTAAATCTTCCGTTGAATTAAAAGACAGAGATGAAATCCACCAAGCAAATTAATTTTGACCCACCGGTAAGCTTGAGGTAAATTAAAAGACAAGCTGCAAAAACATTGTAATTTTAAAAATATCTCTTCAACACGAGCAAGGTGATGTCTTCAGTCTGTTTTTTATTTCTTGTCGTCTGTTACAAACTGAAGTTCCCTGTGATACTAAAAAAAATGAGAATCATGAATTTTGTGATTACCTTGATTAATTATTCCTTCTAAAAAGTTAATGTTTTGAACACTCAAACACTACTCCCTGGTTCTTAATAAATCCAGGCTTCCATTTATAATATTTGTAGCCTTAATGTGTGCTGGACACCTAAGAAACATTTTTGTATCCAATTGTAGTAAAAAGGCAATAAATTTATTGACCTACTTTATTACATGAATATACAGGTCTTTTTTATGATGTATATTACATTACATGTATATATTGATGTTATATATTTTTAATCACACTTGTTTATTTAATTATTATAATTATCTCTTTTTACTATATGATGATCTAAATTTATTTAATTTCTATATTTTAAAATAGTAAAGTATAGATCATTAAAAATGTTGTGTTCCCTGAAGTATTAACCCTTTAATTATTGTTAATACAATTATGTTTTTTCAAGTCTCTGAATAATTTCTTGTCAGAATGTTATAGTTGATTTTAAAAGGGTAATGTACCCTTTTCTAGATTATTGACCTTAAAAATATGCAATTCTTTTAATTTAAGTTTTAAATTAATGACTTATCTCTTACTTAAAAAAGATTTAAAAGAGTTTCTGTGGCTGGATATTAGAGCTAACTGGATATAGTCGAGAAAGGGTTTGAGGAAATTCATTGTAAACATTTTTTTTAATTGCACCTTCAATGTATATTTGCAATTTTATTTTAAATATTGCCATTTAAAATTATTTCTATTCTATGATATTTATTCTTTTTATTTTCTATTGTTATATACATTCTTAACATTTTTACATCACTTGTATAGATCCTTTAGAATCTCAAAAACTATGTTTTTTTTTATTGCATACGGTATGCAATACTGTACATGGTATTTTTTACTCAGCCTTTAAGATGATGTTGGGATAATATCTTTTTATTCTATCAGCCACTAGTTTTAACTAGCAGAACTAGCTAATCTCTCCTATTAGGTTTGATTCAGAGATCCTTGGGATTTTTAACAATTTTTAAAGATTAATATGAATGAAAAATTAGTAAAAAGGAACATAACTTTTTAAAAGTTTACTTTCTAGTGTGGAGCTAATAGGTTTAACTAAGCCTCACAATAAATAAATAAAAAAATTATTCTTATGATGACATTAAGACCAAAATAAAATAATAATACTTATAACAACTTTAAAACCAAAATAAAATAATAATACTTATAACAACCTTAAATCCAAACTAAATAATTATTAATTATACAGTTTTTCTTTATATCTATCAATAAATTAGTTTCTTGAGTAAAAAACAAGGATCTAATATTATTCATTAATTGTAATATTTATCAGGTATTGTAAAATTAACTGGAAATACTTAATTTTAATTCTTTTCCGATGATGTAATTGGTAGGCAAATCCAACTATTGAGGAATGCAAATTTTGAATACATCAGGTTTGACACTATCTGTTGATTCAAGTACAATGTATTCCTATTTTGAATACGTCAGGGTTGACACCACCTGTTGATTTAAGCAGCTCCAGATAGTGAAAAAATGGTTGAGTGTCTTTTCTCCCCCTCCTTGAGGTTTCCTTCTTATTTTGGTGTAGTTTTTTTTGGCTTTTTATGGTCAGTGTCCATATTTCCAGTGACAGTAAATAACCATTACTAACTTTGGTTAACTTTAGTTAACCACCTTTTACGAAAAATAGCCAGTAATAACCTGACAACTCATGCTAAATCTTACAGTACTTTATATTTGTAACTAATAGTTACTTGCGGTTACCAATGGTGATTTGCTTAGACATCTAAAGGTAAAAAATATGTAAAAACTAAACATTTAAAGTGGGGAGGGGGAGAAAAAGACAATGTTGGAACAAATTAGTTAATACAATTTTGTTAGAGATGAAAGAGTGCTTACCTACCATGTTGACAGTTTTAAGTTGTTTTGCTATGGAAATTAATAGGTCACATTCTGTTTTAGAGCAATCAGTTGATTTTATTCTTTTTCCACCCTTAAATATTTTCCCCAACCTATGACAAAACATGTTTTTATTTTGTTTTGAAATGTAAAAACGAAATTGTATACTACAATCTGTATTTTTTGATTTATATTCTTATATGATTGCATTCGGCAGTTAAGCTTGCCTAACTTCAAATTGATTTAGAAGCAGTTAGGCTAGCCTAACTTCAAACAATTACTGATTTAACAATTAAAGACATTTATATTATAATTTTTATTGTTACTGTTTTTGTCAAAAGTTATAATTTTTGTGGTTTTATACTTTCCCAAGTTAAACTGAAATCATATTTAAAATCATTTTTATATATAATAATAATTTATCGATAAAATATTTTTTTGCTAGGTTTTTGTTATATGTTTTGAAAATGGACTAATTTATACTCATAAATAGTAATCCTATGTGATGTAAATGTTTTGTGAAGTGTATAAAAAAAGGTTTTTAAGGGGCTGTCTCTTGCTCTGTTGCAACTAATGTTCTGTTTCCAAATCAATTTAGAAAATTTAAAAAGGTGAGAATGTATATTGAACTTCCCACAAAAAACTCATTTCAATTGTGAATCAATGTATTTAACTAAAGCTATATAACAAATGTCATATCTCTTAAATGACAATATAGTTCATAGCATGTTCCTCTGGTACTAACTCAGTTAAAACTTCAGAAGTAGTCCTTTTATATATTTTATTTTTATTATAACTATTGAAGTGGTGTTAAAATTTCAGATGCACCAACAATAAATTCCTAAAAATATGTAATATTGGGTAAAATGTTAGTTTTTATATTTTTTGTTATATAACGTGTTACTAAATTTCACAAATTTAACTTTGATGCTTTAATAAAAAGTAAATAAATATCATAAGTGTGATATGTGTTACAGTATCACATGCTGTGGGTCCTGTTGGTTCAATTGTTGTTCTATTCCACTATAGTTCAGATGAACCTGTTCACGGTGTCACGGTCTTGATTATTTTTTAAAAAAAGACATTCATTTAAATATTTTATTGATTGATATATTCACTGAACCCCTAATGTTTCTCTTACCCGAAAAAACAACCCAGTACAAGTTATCTCAACATTAGAGAGAAATTGACAGCTGTGTATGTCATGCTTAGTTTGAAAAGTTCTTTAGTATATTTGATAAATGATATGATTTAAGTTATATAAATTGCTAGAATAACAGTTTTCTATTACTTTTTTACAATAAAAGGTATTTAGTTAGTGCTAGCCAGGAGTGGGAGGGGGGTGTTAACTTAAATGGGAGAAAGTTAGGATCGGATTATCGTAAGCTACTAAAAATCAGTGCTGCTGAAGACCTGAGTGGGCAACTCATAAACTAACCCCAATAGCTTTCCAAAAATAACCGATTATATTTTTAAATTTAATATGTACACCATGGCAACTATTTGTTTGGACACCTAAATTTATTGTTATAATACAATTATTTTTCTCTTCGTTTTTTATTTTAACCTAATAAAAATGAATAAAAACATATTAATTACACAAAAGTCCTATATTTTTTAATATATAATCATTAACTAAGCTTTCAACTAAAAATTAGTCATCATCAGAGTTTAACTATATAAAATAAAAAAAAAAACAATTTTCCAACTACTCCATATTGCACGTTGGTATGGCATTGGTAAGCTTACCAAACTATACCAAGGTGCAATATGAAGTAGTTTGAAAAATTGTTTTTATATTTTATATTGTTAAACTCTGATGATGACTAATTTTTAGTTGAAAGCTTAGTTAATTATTATATATTAAAAAAATATAAGACTGGTGTAATTAATCTGTTTTTATTTATTTTTTATAAGTCCACAAAAAAGAAACTTTTTAACTTATAAAAATGGTTTGCCAGTGTCAAAAATTGCTGTATTGTAAAAATTTAAAAACTGATGGTATAAAAAGTTTTTAAACTTTCATAGATCACTGATGGCAGTGTAAGTTCAAATTTTATTCAAGTAATCACATGTGTGCAGCATCTTGGGCATATAAATAAAAATAGTTCCTTAAATTGACTGTTTCAGGCTGCATTAAATGTCAACATTTATCTTCTAGCATGTAGATAATTTAGCAAATATTGTTCATTTTTACCTGATTAAATTAATAAATGAATTGAATGAAATGAAAACTTACCTTCTATCAGAAGCGATTTGGCTCAAAAGAAGTATGACTACAAAGTATGAAAGTCCGCCACTGTGCGAGCATCAACTTGAATTCAAATTTTCCCACCATTAAGTCGACAGTCTGTTTAAGTATCCATACTCTCTGGTGCTGGCATACATTGTTTTCATATTTTTCCTTACAGTAAATTAGCTTTATTGAATGACTTACTGCTTGTAAATATTATTTAACCAAATTATTATTATTATTATTATTATACAATAGAATAGAAATATTTTGTAAATATTGGTCCTGTCGATGAAAAACATTACTAGATGTCTATAGCAATTTTTACATACACATAGCCAATCAAAGCCTTCAAAGAATGTGTATGGCACGATGTGTTTCAAAAATTTGTGACTCCAATTTTTAGGGTCATATCATTGTTAAGAGCTCAATACCAATGATTTGTGATGCCTGTTACAGTGAGTTAACTAAGTTGAACATAAGTTTACCTGGTTGGTGAGGTAGAAGAGAAAGAGATGGGATTTTTAGGGCTTTTAACTTTAAAATAGTTGGAAGATTGCTAAAAGGTTCAGCTAGACTATCGCCTGAGGGTTTGGTTAGAGAAATCAATTAAGCATCTAAGTTTTTAAAACTCTGTAGACATCTCTGACTGGGTAAACTAAGTCCAGATGCTCTCTCTATCAGTTAAAGAACTGGTGAGTTCACAAAACAGTGCTTATTCCATTAACCTGCGAGCTTTAATAACAACTTGTCTTATAAATCACCTGAAATCTCCCTGTTGGTTGGACTTTATTGGGTCTGTGGTTGGTAAAAAAGGAAGAGAAAAGAAGACAAGTCTCACTAGAACACAGGGCTTGTAGTCTAGTATGTGGGAATGTTTCAATATTGTTGTCACCTCAGAGCCACACACCGGAAAGGTTAGTGAAATGAGTGAAGTTCCCCAGTTCCTGTCAATTTTGTAGGGAATAGCTTGGCAAATTAAGTCCCCAGAGTTAATGAAATCCACTGTGCAACATAATTTCACCCACCAGTGAACTTGAGGTAAATTAAAAGACAAGCCATAAATTAAAAAACAAAAACCAACTCTTTATCATCTAGTAATGTTTATATTATTCTCTGGGCCTCTTTTTCCCCAAAACGGATCTTAAACAAAATAATAACTTCATTGTAATTATATTTATTTTTATTATATTTTACTGTAGCAACTACTTATGCATAATTTCAGAAAGAAACAATGTTACATGATTTTCAATTTATAATGTTTCAATTATGTCTTCAAACTCATTGTTGGATTGCCACTCTGTATTGTTTTAATCATGAATTATTTATTTAAACAATAAGTGTCAAAACTTACTTTAACTGAACTAATAAGTGTTTATAAAGTTACTATTTTTCAAATGAACATACATCCCCCGGGAAAACCCTTTAGCAAAACCCCCGGGTTTTGCTAAAATAAACTGGTTTATAAGTCTTAAAGGAATATATTGTTCTTCGTGTCTTTAAGTCCTCAATAAAACTTCTAAAATAGTCAGTTCCGTGATGTAATACTATAATTATTGTTGCAGGATGGAACTGTAGATTACTTCCTTAAATTGTTATTAGTTAGGACTGGTTATGATCAGAAAAAAAATATTTGGGTGATGATACTTTCTGATTACTTGCGAGAAAGGGGTGTAAACATAACTTGAAATATGCGAAAAGGTACTTTTTTAGATTAGAATTCTCCCTTCAAAAATCAAAATAATTATGGACACAATTAATAAATGACAAAGTTAAATAAACACAAGGGGCACCTAATAAAAAAAGTGACCCAAAAAATAAGGAACGTAGCACTTCTTTTACTTACACTTCTTCATAAGTAATGTGTTGAAATAAAATAATTGACTAAAATAATTGTTACAGGTGTTCTGCCCGCTGATTTGGCAGGATTAACTGATACTGATTAACTAGACTAGTTATACTGTATTACTCTATGGTTTTGCCTTACATTTTTTATTTTCTGACTATTGCAATAATCGATTTTTAAAATAATACAACAGTCTCTCCTCTAAATGTAAGATTATTTTTAGAGCTAGGTTTCATTAGTAAACAACATTGTTAATTCAATACTTTGCTGATGAAATTTATAGGTGCTTAGTTAGCCCTGCCCTTCAGCCCACAGTGTTGTAGAATAGTCATGTTTTTGTTGATAAAACTGCTTTCAGTTGACCAAGCTACCAATGTAGTTAAGTCAACTAACAAAGTCAACTAAAACCTCTTACTTAACTACAAACTAAAATCATGGTAATCCATCAATTATTGGGCACAGGATTAGCAGCTTGTGGTGAAACAAGTCTGATGGGATTAAGATTGTCAAAACTGAAATAACACCACATTCTTTTATGCCAACATTAAATTCTAAACTTTTTCAAATTGCATTACATTTTCAAGTAGGTTTAATCACGTCATACATTTTTCAAAAACAATAGGGTTTTGGAACTTGGAGGAATTATTTTAGATTGCAATAACTCTAATGCTTTCATTTATGTTTATGAAATCAATAGAGTTATTGCAAGTTAAAAAGGTCCATAACTCATACATACACACACACACACATATATATATATATATATATACATACATATATATATATATATATATATATATATATATATATATATATATATATGTATATGTATATATATATATATATATATATATATATATATATATATATATATATATATATATAATATATATATAATATATATATATATATATAATATATATATATATATATATATATATAAATATATATATATATATATATAATATATTATATACATACACAAAATAGATATAGATATGATCTCTAGACATACACACACCTCTATATGTGTGTGTGTATAAGAGACCCCTCCCTATTTTTGTTTAAAATGTCATTGAAAGGAAAGACTGTTACTTCTATTTAAACTTTAAAGTAATCTTGATTAAATATTACTTTTTTTATTTTGTACTTTTACCCCTTTACTTTTCCTCATTTATACTGTAGGTATATTGGATAAGTATTGTGTTCGCAAAAAAAAAAAACTCGAAACCAGGGTGTCACCTGAATTATCAGTTTTAGGTGTTTTGAAGGCTTTCTAAGTGGTTTTCACAAAGTTTGTGTGTCTGTTATAATTGAAGCTCTAGTGTATTTATGCTAGATGAAACTTGCTAGAAAAATCAATCTATAGGTGTAGTTGGGCTACCAGGAAAATATTATTTACGTCATTAACCTCAAAAAATGAAAAAAATATGATTTTTCAAAAACATTGAAAATTCATAAAGCAGATAAATGTTGCTATTGGATTATTTGGCAAGCAAATAGCCATGTATAAGGCTAACATATTTGCCAAGTTTCATCTCTTTGTCAACATTAGTTCAATTTTTATTAAATGACGTGTACATATTTTAATAAATAAGAAAATAATCCAACTGAGTTGAAATTCGGTACAAGTGTATATCTTTTTATAATAAATAAGTACACTAAGTTTCGTTTTAATATGACAAGTATATTGATGATTTTTGTTGGGTCATAAAAGTTAAGCAGCATTGAGTATTGTCAGTGCCTGAATAAGCATTGGTGGACGACTGCTGGGAATAAAATGGATGTAACTATCTAGAGGATAGAAGCCAAGCGAGTCTAAAGTAGAGAGGATGAGCGTAGCATATCCGATGTGATGAGGAAAAGTTCCGAGCTACTCCGTACAAAATTTGTATTATTGCAAGAGCTTGAAGTAGGTTTAAAATAATAATTTAGCTTGTTGTTACAAATGACTTTTACAAGTAATGATTATGAAACGTATGACTCCAATGATATTCTCAATTGGAGGGTTATATTTTTTCCATTGTATTGAGTTTGATCTTAAAATTTTCCATTGTTTCAACATAATATTTCTCATTATATTTCCTTTATCAAAGTATGTGAAAAAATTATAAATGTTGTTAAAAGATTTTAAATTTTAATTATTATTTTTAGCTTTAATTGTATCATAATAAACATATGAAACAATTAATTTGTTTTTTTTTTATATAAAAATATTCCTTTAAATGCATGAAAGTGAAGGACGAATGCCAACTGCTTTATAGTAGATATTTTTTTCTATAAATCATTTAATATTTTGCAATAAAATGGCCTCTCAAAACAAGCCTTTTTTCATTAGTTAAAGCAAACTATACGCTTTCATTAATGACATCTTAAGTATTATTCTCTTCTTTTTAGCATATTTCTAACCCTATTGCTACAGGGTGGATTTCTTGTGTTCCTTTTTGACATGATTTTGACTGAAATGTCACCACAGTGAAGGTGGATTCACAATACAGCAGTAGCGATGCGTGCGTAGTGGTCATTGCTATGCGGAAAATGATGGTTCCACAATAGCCAATGCTACGGCCACATAAATCTGTTATAAAGGATACACTTCAACTTCTTTGGTCTCTTTTTTTTTGTTGGTAAAAACTGCACAGGTTTAAAATTCTACAGCACTTACGTGGGTAATAGTTATATAAAGAAACATGAAACTAAGTGGAAAATACTTAGAGTTCGTGACATGAAAATACATTGAGATTGGGTAAAAAATGATAAAATAGACTCATTGTTTTCCAAAACAAATATTTATTTGTATTTTACATGATAATAAATAATTTTATTTACAAATATGAACAGATTTCAATATAAATATATGTTAGAGAGACATAATATCACAGTAACATAAGGAATAAATAAATACAACTTTTAATAAATTCTTTCAATAAATTTCACTGTGGGAATACACAAAATATACACTTTGTAAATATATTGCTCTGTAGTAGATTTTGTAGGATTTACTAACAAAAAAATCAAAGGAAAAATAGTAAATTATTATCCCACAAGGCAAACAAAGAAGTAACCAAACCTGAGTAAAATGTGAACAAATCCTTCGTAAGTATAGTCTGTTGTTATCTATTTATTGACAGCCATGCAAAATGTGACAGATGAAATTAAAAATCATAAAAACATACCTGAGTAATTTTAATTTTATTCTTAAAAGCTGACTTTAAAACATGAATATTTATTTTAAATTAAATATTTATTTTTATGAATATTTTTTTACACTTCTTGGTTGTCGATAAAGATTATTGAAGGCAACATTGACTAAAAAAACTGATTATGCGTTTGGTGAAGTGTTTTTATAATAAATTTATCTCATATATGACTTAAACTTGAGGAAAGATTTCTTTATATTTTTACTTTTGGAATAAAAACACAATTAAGATAAATGCATTTGGGAGCAATGCAATGTGCAATGAAAAACTTTTTTGTAATTTTCAATAATGGGGGGTATATGAGATCGAAATAAAAAATATATAAAATTTTAAAAATATAACTACACATGTTGAAGATTTAGGTAAATATAAATAAATAAAAAGCTCTCTGGTGGTAACTACTTCAATTTTTTCAGTCTGCCAAACTGATCTCACAATGAAGGTGAAACATTAGATTCGTCATCTACTTTGACAGAACACCACCAGAAAACTTAATCTTCAGAACAGTAACAGCGGAACCCAATGTAATTTACATACAAATTGGGTGTTTCTTTACATTAAATTACCCATTTGTTTTAATATTCATAAATCAAAACAAATTTTTTGACACAATTTATAAATTACAAAGATAATTGAACACAACAAATGACTAAGGGGTCAAATAAACTCAAAAAGTGCCCAGATAATGTCCTCATTTGCTCTTCCCCTGAATACAGCTTAGAATATAAACATTTTAATACACCAACAAAATATGTACATTACAAAAATGAACTTATAAACAATATATGAATGAACCTGGTTCATAAAAAATATTATTAATCTAAGGGGAATAGCCGATCTAAGTTCTAACCAATGTTGAAATTAAAAAGTATAGTTATTAAAATATTTTTGTTTGATAAGTTTTTTTTTCAAAATTAAACCTACACATTTCTTAAGATTTTTTATTTAGAAATACTGCACTTTAACCAATCTTTTTCTTGTGACCCCACAATAATTGTCTGCAACCCAATTTTGGACAGTGACCTAAGGGTTAAGAATCCCTGGTCTGTTATACAGGGTGACTTACTCTTAATGGGACAAATAAAAATCTTGATTCTATGGACCAGGATGAACAAAAAATGTCATGTAAGCATAGGGTCAATTCTCAATAGTTCTCTAGAAAAATCGATATATCGAATTATTCGATACTTTACTATCTAATTCTCTAAAACGATCTACAACTTGAAAACTACTAAAGCTAAAGAGATACGGTTTTCACTATTCTTAAGGACAATAAATTCCCTTTAAAATGGGTATACTTTATGTCGCAATCATCACAATTAAACTTTAATTTATTTGCATTTAAAATAAAATTTTTATTAGTACTAAAAAATGAAAAAATTTTAAATGCCAAAATCTTCGATATTTGTTCACTCATAGTTGAAACCTAAAAATCTTAAAAACAGCCTCATTCCATACCCTTTAAAATGATATAACATAATCTATGGCTTGTTTTTAACTTTAACCGAGATATTCTTAAAAAAACTTGATGTAAGTCGCTTAGATTCTAAATTATTCACTATGTAAACAAAGACATTTACATTTAAATTATTTCAATTTGATTTACAAAATAAACTTTATTTTATTAGTTATAACTATATTATTAATTATGCTATGTTTGTTAATCATAGAAAATAATCAACCCTCCCTTCACTCCCATATAGCTTAAAAAACTTAATTTAGTCTCTCATAATAAAACAAATGCAACAAAAACATTTTGAATTTTGTTGAAAGAATACAAAGTAATAGGTATATTTATACATAATTAAATAATAAATAATAATTAACTTTTTACTGCAAGGGGAATTAAAAATCATTCTTCATGTAAATCATAAGAGAGATTCAAATCTTCCTCCTTCAACTCCAAGCTTAGTGTAGCTTTTTCAATTTGTGTTGCAGTTATTGCAGCTCTTGACTCATGCACTTTTAGCATCAGACCATCTCGATTTTGTGGGGCTTGCCTGTATACTTCATCTTTCATTGCGCCCCAGAGAAAAAAATCTAGTGGTGTAAGATCAGGAGATCTCGGAGGCCAGGCTATTGGCCTCTCGTCCAATCCAGCGATTTTGGATAATTTTCATTCAGCCCCACAAAATCGAGATGACCTGATGCTAAAAGTGCATGAGTCAAGAGCTGCAATAACTGCAACACAAATTGAAAAAGCTACTCAATCAGTGTTAAGAATATGTAGACTATGTATTAGAGTTGAATACGACGATATGCTTCGAGAATCGACCCTATGCTTACATGACATTTTTTGTTCATCCTAGTCCATAGAATCAAGATTTTTATTTTTGTCCCATTAAGAGTAAGTCACCCTGTATATTTACAGTCATTTATATACTACTTCCTTAATGTCAGCCAAAAGAAGTAGTTCACTTCCAAACTTTAATAACTCCGTCCCTATCACTTGTGACCATAAAGCATTGTGTACTATGACACAGTGTCATATCAGTTATAGCATTGTGATGACCTGTAGCAGGCTGGTCTGGTCCAGCTCTAGGAGACTCATCTACTGAACTCTTCTCCCTTTGTCTACACTTAGTTTGTATTTCTTGTACCACGTCAGTGCCATCTATTAATCTTGATCTAGAAAAAATAAAGTAAAACAAAAAAAATCAATAATAATTAATGAAAAAGAAACCAACAGAATTAAATCTAACCATAAAGAATTAAATGTACCATATAACTCCAATCAGAATATTACAGTTCAAAACAAAATACAAGTATAAGACTTTAGAAACAAAATGAAACGCCTATCAGAATATTATAGTTAGAAACAAAATAAAACACAAACAAAAAATAAGAAAGACTTGTTTACAGATAACACAATAACAACATATACTCTGCTTACTTGTAACAAATCTGACAAATCAATTATAGAAACAATTTAAAATAAAATTGAGGGAGAGTGTCCTCCACATTTTGTAGGACATAAATAAATGGGAAAAAATAACACCTATATCTTGAGTTGAATATAAATAATAGTCATACTGTTATACTAAGCTTGAACACTACACCTTTCATATTGCTCATTATATTGTTAGAAGACAGCAAATCTGAAGTAAAGAATTTAATTTTTCAAAAACCAAATATACTTTCAGTTATTTATGAAAGAATTCGATTTCCTTGAGCTCTGAACATGGTATATGCAACATTGCTTTAAAGTGATATTTTGTGCTTTAGCAATTTATTATTGGTTCATTTCGCTAATTATATTATACGTTTCTACAGGAGTCAAATCATTCTTTGCAGCTGAGTTGCATAAATAGACAACTAACATCCCCAGAGCTTTCCAGATGTCTTGATCTTGGAAATTATTTTTAGCTAAATTAACCAAATATTAATAACACATGCACAAATATAAAACTGCTCTTGAACATTTCTGATAAGTAAATGTTTGATGTACTTTAACTTAATTAGAGAAGTTGTATTTACTTATTAAGAGAAGTTATACTTACTTATAGAGAAGTTAATTTGACCCGGTACATCTGAGCCACCAGGTATAACCATGTAAGAGCTGGATAAATCAGATAAGTTCCAATATCTTATTCTATGATCTGTTCCTCCAGTTAATAAGAAGGGGTTATTGTCCACTAATCCTGAATACATGGCACACACAGAATGGCTATACATCTGAAACAACAAAGCTATTATTTTTTTTTATTACATACTTTTTTAACTCACAACTTTTAAAGTAAAAGACTAAAAGAAAAAATAGCGGTGTTATGACACGTTAAGTGAAAAATTAGAGAGAAAAAATAGAGATACTATGAAATGTTAATTGAGGACAGTTAGAAGTTAAGTTAAGAGAAAAAAGATAGATTGAAAGTTAATTAAAGTAATTTACCAGCCATTTTTGGCTTAAAAATGCCATTTTTTGGATTTTGTGTTTAAAACTTTAAAAGTAGTTGAGAACTATTATCAAATAAGTATTAAATCTAAAGTTTTTATTTATCTAGCTAATTTAAAATTAGTTATGATTACTGTTATTAATCAATATTAAAAAGCGTCTTCACAATGTTTAATGCGTTTCGCAATGTTTCTATAATGCTCAGTTAGAATATAATAGACTTTCCTACATCTTATATATTCTTCTCTCTCCTCTCTAACCGTTTAGGTTGGAGAGGCTTTTTATCATCATACACTCCACCTGCTTATCATGCTTCACCTTATTGGTGTTATTTAGCTTTAAATTACCTGAGAGTTAGATAAAGGAGGTGCATTACTTCCCCACAGAACAACTTGTCTGGTTCCACTCTCTATACCCCACAGTGATACCTCATTATTACCCTGCACACTTGATATCAACCAGGATGGTTGAGTAGGATGACTAGCTAAACAACGAACTCGAGCACCTAGAAAAGTCATCAATACTCTTGTAATAAAAAAGTACCATAAAACCTTTTTAGTAGTGATGGTAATCAGGTCAGGGTAGTAGGTCACCTATCAAGAAGTAGGCCATATTGATGGGCCTTTTTTTAAACTACCTTAAATAGAAGATTGTTTGATAGGTTGAATATTGACAAGGGCGGTAAATTTCAATTTGTTTAAAAAACTTGCTTATTGTTTATAGCGTTGTTCATTATAAGTGTAACATAAAACACTTATAATAAATGAAAAATACAAAAAATAAAATGATTAAAAGCAACACATAGTAAATTACTGATTCTGAGTAAGAAAATAAAACCAGTTAGAATGATCATTCTAGATAGAAATACGAGAGGGAGGGAAGTATTAGGGTAAAGCTAACAAGGCCACCAAGATAGTGTTCTACCTTATGAGTCCAAGCTAACAGACCACCAAAACAGTGTTCAACCTGATGAGTCCAAGCTCGCAAGGTCAACTTTAAACATAATTTTAGACTTTAACTCAGTCAATCTTTTGTTAACATTAAAACACTAATAAAAATACTATACTACAAAACAGAATATTTAAGGAATCACCCCCTTAAAAATGTCAATTTAAAAACAAATTTTACTGAAATATTGTTTAATCAGAAATTTAAGACATTACTATGCTCGTACCATTGGGATGAGCCATTTTCGCAATAGGTAAATGAAATCTTAGATCCCATGATGTATGATATCCACTGCTGGTACCAAGAGACAAACAGCACTGCCTTGAATCCATTAACATTGCCGTTACTACGCCTATTAACATAAAATAAGTAATTACTTAGTGCTTAGACTAATACTATACAAAGAAGGAGTATTACTGACACAGCAAAGCCACATGGTTTTCTGGTGGACATAACTAAAGTTTCTGCCCTGACAACAAGTCATAATTTCTTTTGAATATTATGTAAAAAGCGTTTTATTATATATACACCAATATTTTATACTAACACAGACAACTTAGTGAAAACCACTCAGGAGGTCTTAAAAATACCTGAAACAGATAATTCCCGTGCATCCTGGTGTGATGAAGTAGTTATTACAACTTACTTCATCATGTATTACTTCGTATCAATTGGTAGTGAGCGAGTTACCAGTGCACCGTGGGGTCATCACTAGCCGAGTCTAAGGCCGAGAGTTCAATCACAGAGGCTAGCTAAGGTCATTGTTTATAGTTTACCTGTAGAAACTATACAGGGCTATAGTCTCTGTATTGAACGAATACGACTATTTATTCTCTAATCCCGATCTGTTTACATTAAACATAAACAATCAGGGGTTAGATGACCGGCCAGAGGGCGGCAGCGTTTAGTGACCCCAAACAATGAATAAATACTAGACACAGGGACACACACAGGTTACTCTAAGTTTGTGCCCCGAATGTTTTGTACCCGCGATGCTGTTCAAATCTTGGTAAGTCACCACTCCTTTAACTCATAAGTTTCTTAAGATCATTTAAAGTCTAAGTCATTCTCTCATAATCTAAATAACACTTTAATACAAGTCATGTTTAAGTGCAATCGTTAGCCTACATATAAAATTAGTTATAAGTAAATTAACAAGTTTATTAATTAATTTAATAATGAATCAAATATAGTCATTTACTAGTTAACGCATTGTTATTTGTTACACCTAAGACAACACAATATTAATCTCTGTACAAGATTATTATCTCTCGCCAGCGAAACGAGTCCCCCAAGCAATAAAGATGCGACACAAGCGCACAGCGTTACACTGGTTTCGAATTTTTTTGCAGACAATATTTTTTCTATATACCTACATAAATGAGGAAAATTAAAAATCTATTTATAGTTTTGATAAAAAAACATTCATGAAATAATATATTTACCTAATTTTAGATCATTATCTAGTTTCCATGCAATACCCGGAGACCTTAAATCCCATCCAATAATACAACCATATATAGTAGAGTAGACTAAAACTGACTGAGAACCTAGGTGAAAAACATAAATATAAAAACAGTTATTGTATTTTAAGTAAAATTAAATTACCATAAATAAGTATTTGTTTATTAACAACACTTTGCAGTAATAATAAGATATTTTAATTAACTCAGGTTACTGATTTAACTTTTTCAACTTTAACTAATGTTAATTCTGAGGCTATTATAAACAATATATACATTTAGTTAGTTAATTTTATATTATTTTAATGTGTGATCGCTCACTTGATTAATTCATTTTTGGAGAGATCTAGGATAACCAAAATATTGATGTCTATCTAGTCTTTCTTTCCTCAAAAGGTAAACTAGTAAGCAGAAGGGGAGGAATAACGGGAGACACGGAGAAGGTCCCGCCATCAAAAACAAGAAAAAAGTACTGCAACACTACTGCTTTTAATTCCCAAGGAACTAATGTAAAATGAATACGGGTTTTTCCTGTGATATGCTATATATTGTGATATGCTGCTACTCACACTCCCTAGGAGAAAGGGTAATAGGATTTACAGAGCAAGTTGACAACACTAAATATAACTTATAATGAAAGGGTAAATAATTCTTTTAATCATTTATATGTCTCGATGTAAGACATAATGTGTGTGTCTGTATGTATAAGTATGTAATATGCATATTTATATATATATATATATATATATATATATTAATATTATATATTATATATATATATATATATATATATATATATATATATATATATATATATATATATATATATGGAACCAGATGACCAAGCAAATTATTCCTCTGATGTAAAGCTAGAGAGAAACACAATATATTTACAAAAAAAATACATATTGGGCTGCTCATATACAATGAGTTGCTAAAACACACAGCGTACTAATCAATCACATTAAACATGACAATTAACAATGAAATAAGTAAAACTATAGTAAAAAAAATTAAAATACATAAAATAAAATTAGGTTAAACACACAGAAATTAAATTTGTACATTATATCTAAAACTAGATAAGTTAATTATACACATGGTTATTGATTATGCCTAACGAATCTAAAATAATACTCTCAGATATTTGCGTCAGTTTTTTGGGGTCAATTCCCATATCGTCGAAGAATTTTGATGTTATTTTAGGAATGGCACCTCTCGAGCCAAACCATAGTCCTCAAACAATACTGTCCTATATTAAACTGAAACAATCATAATATTTTTTCACTTCTTTGAAATTCCTAATACATATTTTAAACAAACATAATAGATAGTTTTACCTGAGTCAAAATGAGCAATATCAACAGGTGACCCTTCTTCATTTAAATCTAATTGTCTTGTTTCTCTAACTACTATCTTATTAGTATTAGAATCAATCCTATAACAAAAATTGGAAATTCACCTGTTACTACATTAACCATCACAACTTAGTATAGAAAAAGATATGTTTCTGAACCTGAATTATGCATGCTTTCTTGGCACTTAACCATTATAGTCCAAGAGCCAGGCCTGAAAAATGTGACTCATTTTGTACTACTTCAAACCAAATTTTTCTAAAAATATACCTTAAATTATGAAGGAAAAGCATAGTCTGCCTATCCAGAGTGGAGCCCTTCATATGAATGTGCTCGCTCAAAATTCGCGATTCAATCCGTAGCAGCGCCACCATCGCTAATAATTGATAAAGAAAGGGTGATCGTTGTTAAAGACCTTATGGGATTTTCTGGTTGTCTTATTTGTGACGATTATTTCTTTAAATTTTTATCAAAGTGCTTTAATTTAACTAATTTTAGGGTATGAACTCAGTAGAATCACAATTTCATTGAAAAATAGGGTTTTAATGGGTTGTCACGAGTATTTAAATTGAGTGATAAGAAGATGAAGATCATAATATAGTGTTTTATTTTATTGTTAATTGATGTTACTTTTAAATAACTTTAGTTTGCACAAACACACAAAATTACCATTTATTTTTTAAATTAGTTGTAACAGGTATTTAAATTAACTGATAAGAAGCCGATTTTCACTGTAATGGTGTTTTAATTTATCACAAATTAACTAACAATAAATAAATAAAGAAGAATTTTCAACGGCTCCCATGCTAATCCTATGATAAAAATTTTTTGATCACCCTTTTGTTTTCCCGCCATTGGTATTGCCAACCTTACAACTATCTCTTTGAATCGCGAATATTAGAAAATGGCACAAATTCCAGTTCTCTTGCACTAAGTGGTTTCCCTGTAGGCCGTAAGCAAAACATGAAGAGTACATTTTTAAAAGCTGATAAATTTTTCTATAAAATAAAGTTTTTTGTCAAAATTTGATAATTGCTACTACTAAAGTTTTGAAATTTGATAAATGGCTCAAAAAAATGCAACTATTTAAATTAACTAATAAATTAACTATTTTTTTTTGGTGTTTTTGAAAGAGCCATAACTTTGGTTGTAGTTATCCAATTTTGATGATTAAACACTCACTTTATTGGACATTTTATCAACTCTAAAAAATGTATTATTCATGTTTCCACACAATCCACAGGGAACCACTTATTTCAAGAAAACTGAAATTTGTGCGATTTTATACAATCTTGAGCATGCACAACAATCAGGGTGGGATAGGCAGTCTATGTCTTTTCTTCATAATTTAAGGTATATTTTCAGAAAAATTGGTTTGAAGTAGTACAAAATGAGTCAAATTTTTTCAGGTCCTGCTCTTGGACTATTAGGAAAGCTTATGCTGCCAAAACTATTAAATGTGTCAAACTTATATAATTTCTAAACTTCAATCATGTGAACGATTTTATTTTAATTTTTATTATAATTTATATGGCTTGATAATGTTTTACCATTTAGCTCCCTTTTGTTAAATTAAGAAATAAGAATTTATATTTTTAAATTGCCAAATAAAATATTTGATTTCACTCTTTTTCTAATTTAAAAATACATGTTTAGGTAAGGATATTTGAAGCTAAAATCTAAAGGTCACCTAATTTACATATTATATTTTTTTACTCTAAAGGATATTTATCTAAAATATCTACACTAAAACTATTCAGCAAAACTTATGACTTTACCTTAATAATATAATTTGTCCAGAATGACTAGCTACTGCTAGTGATGAGTTATTGTTACATAATGTCATGCCCACAAGAGCACCATCTCCACAGTTATATACTTGCCTAGCTCTGCAATACAATGAACAAAACATATTATATTGCCATGGAAAAAAATTAAGAAAATTGCAGTTTCTCCATCTTTAGTCATACTTTAGAAACTCTATTTGAAGAGCCTACCCTTCTCTAAATCAAATAGGTGTTAACTCAGTCAGCTAAGGAAAACTAAAAGCAAATTAAAATGTAAGCAAAGTTACTATCAGCTATTGTTTTACCTCAAGCAATGGTGGATTTCATTGCAGTTTTTAATTCCACAGTGGATAATAGAGGCGTTACTCTTAGACTCATGACGGGATTTAAGGACTCCATTATTTTTGCCACCTCTTTGTGTGGTAGATCTGTGGTGACAAAAATATTGAGACATTTCCACTTACCACTTACAAGCTTAGGCTTTTAGCAGGACTTTTCCTTTTTTTCTACTCCCTTTTCACAAACCAAAGACTCACATAAGTCCAACCAACAGGTGGATTTTAGTTCAATTTCAATGGTTTGTGAGGCTATTCACATCTCAGGTGGTTAAGCCATTGCCTGTCTCAGTTTTGATACCGTGTTTAATATTTTTACCCTGGAACACGCTGTTTTGTCAAATTAATTCATCCAATTTGGATTCACGGAAACAATTCCATAAGCGATTAAGATAGCGACATTATCTTGAAGAATATCTGGTAAGGTTTGTGAAAGTGAAATAACTCACAAAGTTAATATCAAGTCTTGTATTTAAACGAGATCATATTTATATATTTGACATAATTCAAAATGAAAACAAAACAAAGTAAACATCGAGTTTCTATATAGAAGATACCACAGAAAGGTTATGCTTGATCCTGATATTTTGATACTGAACCAGTCATGTGAAATACGTTGTACAGTGATGGATGTACAACAAGTGAATTAAAAGAAAAGCCATATGAATTAAACAAATTTCAGATAGTTTTTCTCAACAATTTTAAAAAGCTACAAATTATGAGGAATTTTACAGCATAAATAAGTAAGTAGATGTAACATCTACATCTTTATAGAGCCAAACACTTTCCACAGAAATACTTTGACTTGTTTAATTTTTACTATTGCTTTTTCTATTTATGTTATTTTGTTTTATTTACTATTATTTATTAAATTTATTATTGATTTATTTAATTTTTTACTAATGCTTTATAGGTTTTAATTATTTTACTTGATTGTTCATTTTTTTAGCCATCTGTTACTTATCTGATTTTTGTATTATTATGTTTGTTCGGCTAACACTGATGATGGCCTGTTGTTAGGTTTAAAGTGCTTTGCTATTAAAAAATATATTTTTGTGAAGAGACGTCTTCTTCTTTTATTTTTACGAACTCCTTAAATTTTTCCTTAGATTAACTTTAATTCTTTGATCAGTGTCAATTTGAATTTCTAGAGGTAGTATAATGTTCTCAATATAAAACCATTTCAGATTACATATAAAACTTCTTTCTGCCCCTGATATTTAAGATGGAAAAATTTACCTGTTAGCATTTCCTTCCTTCCATTTTACCACAATCCCAAATTCTAATACAACCATCATTTGAACAACTCGCTAACAGAGAACTGCTTGGAAGAGATACAAGCCTATAATAAAAACATAAAAAAAGATTACAATTAAAGTTATTAAAAGAAATTGTCTAAATTCATTACAAAAAGCGTGCTCAACTTAAACTGAACACCCAAGTTTTTAAATTTAACATAATTTAACAATTTTATTTAAGGGTCAAAGAAAAACTTTGAAATTATATATTTTGTTGTATTGTACAAACTAATTAATTGTATGTATTGTTATTAGAACTTTGTTTATGTGTTTTTTAGGCTCTCTTGATGGCATTATTGCCGAAAGCCGGCTCTGCTTTTATTTAATAAGTTCTTTTATGGAGAGACGTGTTGGTTATTTGACATTATGTACAAATAAGTTCAAAAAGAATTATCAAAGGTTTTTTAAGTCTAAGCAGTTACTAATTTTTCTTAGTCACTAAGTGTAGCAAATGGGATGCTTTTGATCCTTTTCAAACTGTAAATTAATATACTTAAGCTCCAAAAATATAAATTTTAAGAATTATTAGTATAAAACTTAATAAACGAAGTCTTGATTTTTTTACCCCTACCTGTAGAGATAATGTAACAAGAGAGGCCCCAAATGTTGTATTATGAAAACATACAGAACAACAATACAGTAAATTATGTAATAGCATAATGATGATAAAAAAGCCTCAGAGCTCCATAAAGATATTTCAATCTAGTAAGATAGGATATGCCTTCTCTAGTAATATATATCTATGTCCCTACAAAACTAGATTGTTTGTAGTGATCCACACTCCCTTTTCATAATACATATCACAATACTAAATAGACAAGTGCAACCTAGCATCAGCCAATTCAACACTGATAGAGGTAAAACAATGTCTCTATTTGGTATAATAGAAATATATTAGTAAATGCTTTTTAGCCTAACGTACCTATTTACAGGAGCTGAATGACCATGTAAATGAGATACAAGAGCAGGTCTTATTCTCCAACCAGGTGGAGCTTGATGAGGATATTTATGATTCCATTCTCTACCTAATACTAATGAACGGTGTAAACTCTCTCTATGTCTAACTAACTCTCGAAGCTCTAATCTACAAGGAGCACATCTATCTGTAATAAATTTAAAAAAAGAAACTATATAAATAACAAAGCCGATATAATCCAAAATTATATCACCATATAAAAGAGGCATTTTTTATTTTCAAATATAATTGAGCTGGTTTCTATTTTATTAATTAAAAGCTCCAAGGTCAATAAACTTGGATCATGATGTTATGAGTTACCTTCATGCCGTTTTTAGGATTTCTGACTATTTTGGGTTTTTAGGTTTCATAAACTGGTTTTACTAGATAAACAGAAACAATGCCACCTTTCTAAATTTTGCCTTTTAACAACATTTTAATTTTTTTTACATTTTGGTTAACTTAGACTGGTCATATCAACTCCAGATAGGTTTAATTTATTACAGCAATTCAAAAAATGGTAAAATATATTTCCAAAACAAAAATTTTTTATCTTGAATTTTACTGTTTTTTTTAACTATGTAGATTCAGCAAACCAGGTAAATGATATCACAACAACCTGGTTTTCTATAGAGTTCGCGCTCTACCATGGTTGGTTTTAAAATAATAATCTATTTGGAAGATGGAGCGTTAACAAAATTTGTTTAGAAATACACTCGCACACACACAGATATATATATATATATTATATATATATATATATATATAATATATATATATTATATATATATATATATATTATATATATATATTATATATATATATATATATATATATATATATATATATATATATATATATTATATATATATATATATATATATATATTAGGTGGCCTTAGCTATAGGGGTGAAAAAAAAATGTTAGAAATGTTGTGCTCCCCTAATTTTGTTTCGAATACATGAAAAAAAAATTCCATAAAAATTTTAGCCCAATCGGAGTGATTAACAGGTGCCGCCGGGCCTTTGAAGTTTTACAGGTGTCAAAATTCGTCAAAATTGTGATTTTCGTGACAAAATTTTTTTCTGTGATTTTTTACATTATTTTCTAAGTAAAAGCAATATTAATCCACTAATTAGACACTATGAACTTATCATTATGACCTGAAATCATCTTAGTTTGTACTTAATCTGACATTTAATGGTGGACATATATATTTTTTCTGAAATTTTTTTAAAAAAACATTTTTTTTTCTCTACACTGCAAGTATAACTCATATAATATGTTTTTTGTTATCAATTCATTGGCATATTATGTTCTTGTATACTGTTTTCTATAATTTAAGACCAATAAATTGGGTTTTTATACCAAAATAGCAGATCTAATGTGAAACATACAAAAACTGTCATCCTATCTCGCAGTAGGTGAAAGCTAAGTAATGAGTATAATAGTCCAATTCAGTTTCAAGAATTTTCAATTTTTTTTGGTTTAAATTTATTTTCAAACAAGCCTTTATTGGACATTTGAAACTTTGTGTGTTACCCCCTTTGCTTGACCCCCCCCTCTTCCCTTACCAAATTTATTAACCTTTAACAAATGGTTAATATTTTTTTAGTACAGCGTTGCAAATTTTTAAATCTAAGCCATTATTGACTAATGATTGAATAAAGTGCAAGTCAGACATTGGGGCTTACTCGCACTTGTGTCACCATACCACGCTCTTAAATACACTAATAAGAAAAATGTTAAATTCTCTCATCGAAGATTTTTCTTTGGTAGACAACTTGAACTCACTTCTAAATAAATAAAAATTTAAACAATAGATCGCCTTCGACTTCCATCTTGTATGGCTATAGCACCTGGCTTTCTAAATGACACTTCTCGAGGCGGGGTCTCTCCTAGAAAAATCACTGCTAGCTCACCATTAGCTCCCTGTAATCTTCTCTTAATTGTTTTTCTTTTAAACTTTAACGAAGAAGTCAAGCATATCTCTTCTTAAACTTTTAGGACATTCTCCTTCAATACCAGAAGACTATTTTTTTTGGGTCTATCTGACCCCATGAGTTTCTGAACCTAGAAAACAGTGGAACATCTGGCCCAAAAGTCGGTCCCACCAATTCATTGAATACACACTTTAACACCACTCAAATATGTGGTGCGTACAAGGCAGGTATAGAAAATCCTTTTCTAAGAGGTTCTGAATAATTCTGCAAGCTCCATTGTTCTTACCGGTGTTCGATGCCGTGGTGTCAAAACACATCGCTTGGACTGAATCAAGAAGTCCTCATTCTTCAAGACATTTATAGACTAATGCGGCTTATTCTGCCAGTGGCTACTGAGCAGAATTGATAGGAGCTCCGAGCATACACAGGCTGTGGTATGCTCGGAGCTCCTATCAACTTGTATTTTACGCATATGAAATTAAGAACTGCAACCTCTCTATCTTATTGTCTTTTGTAATATTAGGATGAAGCTTCCCATCCCAATGCACAACAGCACACTGATTTCTATCAATACTAAAGGTTTTTAACATTTCCTTGTATCTAAGAATCCTTAACTGGATCGTTTACGGCTTATTGACTTTCTGTTAATTATCAAGTCTTTGCATCATGGCCTAACGCTTCTGCTGTGGTAACTAATACATGAACAGCATCTCTGTCCCTAACTTTGCACCTATCTAACGTTGGTGCTAGGCGATCATTAAAAAAATCAACAGTTCCTCTAAAACCCAACGACGAAGGAAAATTGCTTCAGAGACAAGCTCATCTGAAACTCCCTCACTGTTTTCTGTGCTGCTACTGCATCTGGTGCTTGGTAGCAATTCCGCAAACAAACTAGATCGATCAATCCTCCAAGCATCAAGTTCTTCAACGGACTCTTCCTCCTTCCGCTCTGCAGTTCTCTATTCTACCCTGTGTAAATTAATGTCAACTCCCTGCAAACACCAGGTCGCCCCTTCATTCTTTGAATCCGCAAAAATCGATGTCCTCCTGGATTTTTATTTGATTTTCGGCGTCACTATGGGCAATATCAAATAAATCATCCAGCCTGTCTGTAAAAGCAAAACAACTACTGATAGCAAACTCAGTCGTTTAGAAGAATTTTTCTGAAGACATCAACAATGGTTAGAACGAAGAACTCTTTCACTTGTCATTTTATAACTTAAACCAAACACTTAAACCAAACACTTGATTTAAAAAAGGAAATTAAAATATTTCATGGTAACGTTTGTTGTTTGATCTAAGACTGGAACTTTTTTTTAAGTAAGTCAAAGGGATTAATATGAATCATTCATAGTACCCCTGCTTAGATCACTTTCATCTTGCATGATATTTTCCTTGATTTATCTTTAATCTTTAAGTGGACACTAGGTTTATTTACCTGAAAGTATTTTGGTAAACAAGTTTGTGTCAATTACTAATAACTCTATTCAAAGTTATAACCTATCTTGCCTTTCTTTATTCTATTCATTTTTTGTGAAAATTGTATAAAATTTTATATTTCATAATAGGGAAGAGGGGGAAGGTCAAGCAAAGGGGGGGGGTAAACACAAAGTTTCAAATGTCACAATAATGGCTTGTTTGAAAATAAATTTAAACCAAAAAAAATTGAAAATTCTTGAAACTGAATTGGACTATATATACTCATTACTTAGCTTTCACCTACTGCGAGATAGATGACAGTGTTTTGTATGTTTCACATTAGATCTGCTAATTTTGGTATAAATAACCAATTATTGGTCTTAAATTTATAGAAAACAGTATGCAAGAACATAATATGCCAATGAATTGATAACAAAAAACATATTATATGAGTTATACTTTGCAGTGTAGAGAAAAAAAATGTTTTTTAAAAAAAATTTCAGAAAAAAATATATGTCCACCATTAAATGTCAGATTAAGTACAAACTAAAATGATTTCAGGTCATAATGATAAGTTCATAGTGTCTTATTAGTGGATTAAGTATTGTTTTTACTTAGAAAATAATGTCAAAAATCACAGAAAAAAATTTGTCACGAAATCACAATTTTGACGAATTTTGACACCTGTAAAACTTCAAAGGCCCGCGGCACCTGTTAATCACCTCCGATCGGGCTAAAATTTTTTATGGAATTTTTTTTTCATGTATTCGAACAAAATTAGGGGTTGGGGCAAAGAAAAATGAAAGTTCATTTTTAAGGGCCACCCTAATATATATATATATATATATATATATATATATATATATATTATATATATATATATATATATATATATATATATATATATTATAATAATGTCTTGCGATACCTATTTTTATAGTGATACGGAACCTACGAAACAGATTATGGACACTCCCATTAGTAAGTTTACAAAAGGAATTTCACTGAAAGGAACAGCCAGCACACCCTTAGGGTGAGGATATAGCAGAGTGGATATACCAGTGGCTAGTAATATAGTATAAGCATTTGCAATTTTTGTGACTTTACTATCATTGAATAATTTTACGCACTATAATTAAATACCATTTAATTATAGCAAACTGGCGACTAGTTTTAAAATAATAAATATTATTAATTAAATAATGACATCAACCCTGGGAAAATCATATGTAGAACAAGAGGTCACGCCACCAGCTTGTTTTGTTTTAATAAAATCTTACTGTCTGCAACAATCACGCGACTATTAACTCACCTTTAATGAAATCACACAAATTAGGCATTAAAAAAACAAACTTACACTGAATAAAAGATTTCTCAGGAGTACTATAATCAATATCTAAACTATGGTTATTATCCCAGACATTATGAGAGGGTGATTTCTCCTGCTTTGGTCCACTACTCTGTATGGTGCCTCCGGATGAATCCACTTTCCATTCGTCTCCGCCACTACCAGACATTATATCATCCCCTCCTCTCCTGCACGTATTAATGGAAATACACAGATATGAGAAAGAAGTTTGAGTAGTTGTATAATGGAAGTTTTACCAGATATAATCATTTGATTTACAATACAGATTTCAGTACACTATAAATTATATCATTTGATACTACCAAGTTTTGCAAAACATGAATAGTTGACACAATGTACGTACATGTATATGTTTTGCTTGTCAAGCAATGGTGGTACCATGCATCTCTGGTGTATACTTCATTTTCTATTGAGAAAATGAATTTTAAGAATTTTAAGTGAAAGTCAGAGTGAGAGTTCAGGTTGTGTAGGCGCCCTAACGAACATAACGAATCAGAGTGGGACATGACATTAAGTAGAGTCATCAATAATGATGGAAATTGATTGATGGAACAGTTCCCAGATGTCCCATAGCAATATGCTTGTTACATTGGGGTGTTTCTCGCACCAGTATATTGTGTATACAATAAAATATAGTTAGTATTAAATTAGATATTGCTAACAAATGCATCAATACTTTAAATTCAAACATCTTAAGGGCTAAAAAAAGAGGGGTTAGAGCATTAAATGATTTTTAAAATTAAAAAGTATTAACAAAATGCCATAATACTTTATAACAATATCCAATCTACCATAAGCATTTTATACAAGTGGATTTTCAAAGTAAAAATAAACTTGTAAGGTTGGGGTCATGGAGGGGGTGGATTTTTTTTGAAGGGGGAGGACTCACTGATAAAGAATATAATATATATATATATATATATATATATATATATATATATATATATATATATATATATATAAAATATGTAGACACTATTGGGATAATCCATGCACCATTATATTAATCTGACTTTCAAATGACAATGTCGATGTCACAGTTAATTTATAATATTATTAATTGAATTAAATCAAATATTGTATTTTTTTGTTGAAATAGAAATAACTTTAAAACTGAAATTGAATAGTTAATAGGTTACGGGCCCAGCAAATAGACAATAAAAGTGTGAGTAATTAAAATAATAAATAAAACAAATAGATAAATCCGAGATACTAAGCAGTATTAATATTTATTATATATATTTTGCAGTATATATATTATGTAAATATTAAAAATATATATTTATATTATATTTATATAATATATATATATATATATATATATATATATATATATATATATTATATATATAATATATTGTTAATATTAATATATATATATAATTAATTAAATATGTTTTTTGGATTAACAAAATATATAATTAATTAATTTGTTGTTAATAAAGGCATTTCTGCAGCAATAAAACATCACTTTACATTACATTTGATTATGGGGATTCACGAAAATCCACATAATCGTAATTTCTCCACAACCATGAAGAAAAAAGTGTTTTTGGGCGTTCTGAAATCCTCAAACAAGCTGCAATAAAGATCACATGGTATGATGATGTTGCAGTTTCATTAGATATCAAAATTGGGTGGTTAACAATAATAAAATGTTCCCTTTTTGGCAATTTTAAGAGATTTATTAGTAATAAATTTTGAAATTGAGAAGCTAATTTGTTAAAATTGACTCATTTTGTTGCTACTTTATGTTGGCTAACAGTACAAACCATAAAAACAGTAACTCCCTATCTTACTTCCAAGCTATCTTAGAAAAACCATTTTTTTTTTGTTTTTGTAATGTTTAACGACTATGTTACACTTAAAACAGAGGTTAGAATTAAAACTTTTGACATTCTTTCATTAAAGCAATGTTTCTAGTTTAAAAATATGTCCGTATTATAAATTTTATTTAAATGCAACATCATCCAAACTGGGGCCGAAGTGAACTAAATTAAAAAAAAAAAAAAAAATTCACCATACCTCAGTGAAAAATTGTCCGATTTTGATTAAATCAAAATTATTTGATTCTTTAAAGAACAAAAAACCCTATATCTAACTATAAATTAAAAAAAGTTAGCAATAACATCTCTATGACCGACGTGAAGCACAGCTGAAAAAGCCAAAAACGGATTTTTTGCATCTGCTCACTATTACACTGAATCCAACATTGAAAACCGCATCCTTCAAACTGTTATAGTTTCCGAGAAAAAGGTCTTATCCTCCTTAGCTGGACCACCCTGTATATGTGTGTATATATGTAGTATGTACGAGATTTTGCGTCCTAGACGTTTTTATGGAACATGATAACTTTCAAAGCTTTATCGGATCGAAATAAAACTTGGTACAAATATCAACCTTGCTAATGTCCTGATCTTTATTTGTTTGGTATTAAATTGAAGAAACTTGATTTATTAGTCTCAGCTATGTCTATATTAATGGAAGCTGTAAAGAAGGAACCAATGAAATGTGTATAGGAGGCCACGGAGCAGCAAATAGACCTATTTTTCGCAGAAACCACCCGGTTGGTTAGACTCTGGTTAGAAAAAGAGGAGGAGGAGGAATAAATATTTTATTTGCGAATTTAAGTGTATTTACTATATTTTTCTAATTTTAAGAAAAGTTGAGTCTTGATTTTTTCAGTCTTAAGAGAGTTATTTTACAAAATAAATGAAGCAGATTACCTCATGACAGCTGATGTATCTGGCTTAGGTAGCTCTGTCTTAGACAACGTAACAGTATAACATTGAATATTTTGTTTTAAATCTAGTATTACCTAAAGAGGAACAAATAAATTAATAACTAGAAATTGACAAAACAAGTTATGAAAACAATAAATATACATATTTTCCATTTTTAGTCAAAACTTTAATAATCTTAATAGTCCAATGAGATTTTATAACAATATCATTTCCTCCCTACTTCAGATATATATATATACATACATAATATATATATATATATAATATATATATATATATTATATATATATATATATATATATATATATATATATACACACAAACACACACATTATGTCTTACATCGAGACATATAAATGATAAAAAGAATTATTTATCCTTGCTGTATAAGTTACATTTAGTCATGTTAAATCAAGTGTTCATTCATCAAAATCAGATAACTAACACCAAAGTTATATAATTTGCAAGATTACTAAAATCACCCATTTTGACTTTACAGAAATTAACTATTTATTAGTGGTTGCAGTCATTGATTTCGAAGAATATACACTCTAGTTATAGGAAATTTAATAATTTAAAAAAAAATATCCTCTTAAAGTTTTGCACACAACTAACAGGGAACTAATTAATTCAAAAAACCTAAAATAGGTGCAATTTTTTATTTAAATTTATGAGATTTAAAAAATGTTTAAGTGCAAACAATCATATGAAGGCCTCCACTTAGTATAGGCAGACTATGATTATTTCATAATTTAAAATATATTTTTAAAAAAAATTAGTTTGAAGGAGTAAAATATGAGTGGCGTTTTTTCAGGTACTTCTACTGGACTAATATATGTGACAATAGAGCATTTGAATTTTTCAAATTTTTTATTTTTTTTCTATGAAAAAAAAATGAGATTAAATAGATTTTACACATAGTTATATTTGGCTGCAGCCTAATATAACTAAGGCTGCAGCCAAAATATATTACTCATTTTTAAATTTTAGGAACAAGTTATTAAAGACGGGGGAGGGGGAATGTTTAAGAGAGTGGGGAGAATACAGCACTCAGAAAAATAAACACTTAAAAAGTGTAGAAGTCATACAAAGCCCAGGTATGTCATCCAGCTTCGAATCCCATACTTATGACATATATGAGATTCACATACACATAAGAGCCATGTGTATGACAAATATTGCTCTCATGCTCTTTTTTCTATTAAAAAAGGTAATTTTTTATTTATATTTTTTCACTACAATGAGTAGTGTTCATAAAGTTTTTTCAAACTTTATAAAAGAGTAATCTTAAAAATAGTGCAAATATTCTATTGACAAATAAAGGCTGTCAAGTGTAACAACAAAAGCTCTAATAATCTAAAAAGAGAGTCACAAATATTTTCAAAATTCCCACCTCATAGTTGCTGTAACTTACAAACAACGTAGACTTAACTATGTTGTTTAAATAAATAGATTTGTTTGCATAAATAAATAGAAACTTTGTAGAAATAATGAAAAGTTCTCATTATAGTAAATTTACAAACAGAAAATTATACTTATGAGGAGGTTAATTAATTAAAAAATAATTAAAAGATCACATTATAGCTAATTTTTGAATAAAAAATTATGCTTAGGGGAGGGTTTATTAAAAAATAATTGTCACAGTAAGACAATAAACTTAATGTTTCTTAGTTCTTGGTCAACCTCAGATAAAATGTTTCATACTATTAGGAATTAAAATAGTAAACTAATAAAATTAATAGAAAAACAAAACAAATTTACCTTGCCAGGATTAGAAGGCTTAGAGTCATTATAATGTCTACAGACTTTATGCAAATGATTTGACATTAATATTAACTGATCTTCTACATCCTCTGTCATTCCATCAGATATAAGTCTACCAAATAACTGTACAAATATATTGCATCAATAAACATAATTTATTAAAAATAAATTGATACAAACAAAGATATATAATATAAATAAATAATATAATAAAATAAAATGAAAAAATATAATCGAAAATTGATTTCATATACAACTCAATTAATATAATCAGTTAAACAAATTAAACTTCTGAGAAAAATTGTTACATAAAAATGTATATGTACATTAACACTTTTAAGACAAAATCTTGAATGAGACTAAAATACTTAAAAAACCATCATTTTAGTATCTTTATAATTTAAGTTTTTAAAAAAAGTCTGTAATTTAACTTAAGTTTGTGGAAACAATATTCATTTTATTGAGCATGCATAAATAATATCAGGTAAGTCAAAGAATACCCAGTGTAGTAAAATTGTGGAACTAATTTGTAAAATGAAATAAGATAATAAAAACAATCACTTTTTGCAGTAAGATAATACAAATATAGTAAGTAATTGTTAACTTTTGCTCATATTAACAATTACAACAATTAACAAACAATTAAGAAATTTATAGATCCAAAACATTAAAAGATAAACTTTTCTAAACATACAAATTATTCACCTAAATAAAGTTAAAATCAGAGTTAAACTTAGTATCTTACCATAATTCACCTGGTAATACCAGGTTTGGCAATAATAATAAAAAGTAAACACAAAAAAAAACTTGTTTAAAGAATAGATTAAGCACTGTCTAATGTATTTAGAGGAGAATAAATAGGTAAAAGAATAGTTTTTTAGCTGGCCTGACAGATTGTCTCAACTTTAAATCATTTTCTGAAAAAATATATTAAAAAACTCAACTTTTCCTACATACCTAGGGTATAAATCACAAAAAGTAATAAGTTATTGAACCAGTTTTAATCCATCATTTTAGTTTCACTATGACTCTAAACTATTTCACTTCTTTAAGCAACACCAACCAAATTTGACACTTACTTTATTTTCCTTCTTTATAACAGAGGAATGTAGAAAAAGAAATGTGTTTTCACTAAATATCTGACATCATATTTCAACTGAACTATATGTTTTGTTAAACACGGAAAAATAATTGGATCAATCTGAAATCTAACACACGTGTTAAATTACATATATTAACAAATGTGTCAAGTTTCATTTCATTATTATCATTAATTTAATATTTATAAAATGAAGTGTATATTTTTTTTTATTAAAATTATTCAATTGAAATGAAAATGAGCACTATAGCAGCAATTAACAGCTGTTGCTGCTAATTGCATATAAGTGCTAATTTAATATAAGTAATAATATATAAGTTCATATATCCTTATGAAATAACAAGTATTTTATGTTTCATTTTAATATGGCAAGTCTATCTATAGTTTTAGTCGGATCACTAATATAAGCAAGCAATAAGAAAGGTTAATAGATGAATAGGTGGCAGGTGGGGATAAAACACATGTTCTTTCTGTCTAAGGATGAGGGAAGTGTGTCCAAAGACATACTGAAAATGAATTAGGTAATTTTTATACATTAAGAATGAACGAAGCAATTGGTTAGAGGGGAGAGACTTATACTACTAGAGGGAGGTCTAAGGTTGAATAGCACAGTGATAAGGAGTCTGGTAGTGTGACAATATCCTTTAGGTACCATAACTGTACTTACTCCTACTCCAGGGAGAATGGAGACCACTTGTCTACAACTCCTATTGGTGCACTTATTTATAATGTACCCTACAAGCGGCGGGACTTTTTCAGTGACGTCACATTAAAACACTTTATAAAACACAGATAATTAAAGAATATATTGCATAGAAGATAATAATTTCAACTTGTTTAAATTAATTTTACTTACATTAAGACCAAACAGTCGAAAAATAATGTAATTTAGATGAAATTGTAATTATTATAAAAAAAATTAAAAAAAACGTCACCAATGAAGAGTTATGGTATCAAGCTACCTCAGGCAATGATAAGAGCCCTTGTATCTTCCCTATAGCAGTAAGTATTGTGGGAAGTAATTTTATTTTAGGAATCCAATAAGGAGAGGAAAAGTTCAATGAATTCGATTTTACAACAGTATTAAAAACAAATATACTACAAAAATAATTAAAACTCACATTTCTAACAGTGTGGTTTTGATAAGGAGACCCAGGTAAAGCTGTTGGTAATGTTACATGAGTATGCTGAATATTTCTTGCTTTGTGTCTATCTATGAGACTTTGCAAAACAAGTTGTAACTCAGAGCATTTAGCCACAGTGTCATAAACTACCCGAGGTATACAAGGCTTCAAACTGTTCAATAATAATACCTAAATCAAGAAAACACAAAAATATTTAAATTTTATTAACAAGTTTTACCATAATAAATCAGGATGGTTCTCAAATTATATATTATTTTATTATTACTGTAATTTTACTAACTTTAGAGCTTTTTGGACTATTACAAATTGAAATATCAATTAAATTAATGAAGACTTTAGTCCTTTTATCTAAATTTATTAAAAATAAATTGTTGAAGAGCTTTCGCCCAGGGATCCTGAGCTTCTATAATTTTACTCTGTTATTTTACTATGTACTGTTTTAACCAATCATAGTTTTATCTCTTACCTACCTGTTATATTATTTAACTCAAGTGTACAACTTACTTCTCACTATCTCCCTATTTTAAATTCTATTTTCTATGTAATCATAAATTATTTCTAATTATTAGTAATATTGTATTTCATAGCCCTTTATTTATTTTCTTTTCTCTCTTTATTTGTATTTTTTTTATATCTTAAATCATTTTATGATATAACACCCATAATGAAATATTACATAGTAAACACTTGTTTTATTATTATTATTATTAGCAATTACTTTTTTTTCTTCTTTCATTCTCTGTCGAAATACTTTATATTCTTTATACTTGTTGTTTGTGAAAAAATGTTTATAAAACTGTTTATTATTTGTATTTTTTTAATTTTTTTTTCTTAACATTTTGTTATTATATTGTAATTGTTGGGCATTGCCTGTTTAAATAAATAAATAATGATTTGCTTCGTGAAATTTACTCCCAACCCGGTTCATTACAACATTTTTAGAAAATATACCAATAATATATTATTAACACAAAACTGAGCAGTGGAGTAAACACATCTAACAAATAACAACACCAAAATATAGCCAGTCCGCTATATGACTCTGCCTAAAAAGTCAGACTAGGGTTCTCATTCTTTAACTCTCCGGCATTTATGATGATCGTGAGGTCAGGTTTAAATAAAGGTTTTTTGGAGAGATTTTAGTGTTGTTATTTGTTAGCTAATAATATATTAATAAAGTAAAGTAAATGCATTAAAAGTGGCACATTAAAATTATGAATGAATAACTAAAACAATATTTTACACACTAAGATTAGTCAGTGTTGCACTACAATTATTACACTAAAATTAGTCAGTGTTGCACAAACAATGATTACACTAAATAAGTCAGTGTAGTGCTACAATGATTACACTAAAATTAGTCAGTGTAGCACTACAATGATTACACTAAAAGTAATCAGTGTTGCACTACAATGATTACACTAAAATTAATTAGAGCAGCACTATAATGATTAAACTAAAATTAATCAGTGTAGCACAACAATGATTATACTAAAACTATCTGTAGCAGTGTAACAGAAAAGTTGTAAATCAACATTAATTTTTCAAAACTTAAAAAAAACAATTTTAACAAACTAAATTCAGTAAGCTTTATAACAAATATAAATGCCAACTTAAAATTTTAATTTAAATGATTGTAAGGTTTTAAAATCTCACTACAAGTAATCAGATAATTTGAAAATTAAAAAAAATAAGTGTTTTACCTCTTTCTCTAGTTGAATAACAGGAGTTTTTAAGTACGGTTCAATAACAGACATGACTTTACACTGAACATCAACTACATTCAGGGTTCTGGCGAGAGCACTTACAAAACCTACAACAGCCTAAAAAAACACACATTTAAAATATGACTGTACAAATCAACAATAAACACCATAAAAGTACCAAATCACAGTTATCAGATTGTTGGGGAATTTTCATTGAAATGTCACTTATGAGGTCTAGTAAAGTCTACTAATCCTTAGTATTAAAGGTTTGACACCTTAAGACAATTATAATAAGATTTATAATTATTAATAATTCAAATAGGCTTCAATAAAAGATTATTTACTTGTCTAATCCAAAGATTAGGATGAGCAAGAAGACAGACAGATTCCTCTAATAAGTGGTATAAAGCATATTTGTGTAAAAGACTCAGTTCTGTTAGAGCTGTGATGGCATTTATAGCTTTCCTAGCCACAAATTCTTCAGGATCAGTTAAACCCTGCAAAAAATAATTAATGCTTAATTATCGAGAGACGGTAGTTCTAATTGCTACATTATTAATGGGAAATGATTATTTATGCATAATATTAAAATTTTCTTTACTTAATAAAATAGAGGGGTCATTCCATGCAGAATCAGCCAATTTTGTGCGGTCAAAATTTAAAAGTGAATGATACTTTATCTATTTATTGTCTTTTGCTTATTCTAAAAGGAAATGGTCGAATTTTCTCAATATCTTAATCCGTTTCTTGACAGTGCTTGTTTGTTTCTTGAAAAATGTCATTTTTTTCATTTTTTTGATAAATTTTAAATAACTGTAACTTGTTTATTAGTTGAGATAATTGAATGAAAAAACAGCTGTTGTAACCAGGAAAGACTATATTTTTAACTAATACCTGGTTTTTGTTTTGGGTGTGAAGCGTGCAAAGCTTATTTTTAACCTAAAAATGCATAAAAATAGGCAAATTTGGCCAATTTTTATGGGAAAAAAATATATGAATAGTAATAACACAATCTTGATATTTTACAGTGATGACCCCAAAGAGTGCCCTTAACATAAATATTATTAGGTTTTTAATATTTACAGCCCTTCATGATTTTTAAGTGTGCCGGAAGTAGTATGTTTTCAATTTTTGCCCTATTTTGACAAGCTATAACTCTGATGGGGCAACTTTTAAAAATCTGATATTTTTACATTAAAACACTGCATACTAGTGCTCAATGCTCAAAAAGTTTCAAGGATGTGATATCTCTTATTTTAGAAATTGGTATTTATATATACATACTTTATATGTATAATCATATAATAGGGAGATTTATCACTATTATGAGGAAAGTACGACTTATTTTAAATCTTATATTATCGCTATACGCAATTCTAGGGAGGAGCTAGGGGGCTTAACCCTTCCTCAGCTGGTTTGAAATTAGCCCCCTCAAAAAATTATATTGCTCTCATATAGTATAAGAAAATTAAATTTAAATAAAACTGTTTTTATTTTTTTGGAGTTTTTAAATAACTTATTCACAGCTATTGTAGCTAACTTATTTCATAGCAGTATATCGTATTTAGCGAATTTTAACTGATAATTTTGCCTATGAGATGGCTTCATACATACAGTATCGTATGTGTGAAACTGATCTGACCCCAAATTGGTCTGCTTATTCAATGTTTTAATAACCATGTTAGGACTTAGCACATCTCAAAATGATAGTATGTTATTTTAAACTGACGAAGGGTCAATTTCTACTTATTCTTAATATTAAAGAAATTTATAGAAGTGATACTTCATGTATGAAATGAAGGTTGACAATTAAAAGATAAAAATAAGAAAAAATAAATGTAATTTAACAAAAATAAATGCTGGATTTCGTACCTAGATAATGAAATTCTTTTAAATATCAATTTATTGCTTCCTTCAGGAACTATGCAGTGCATGACTCTGATTCCCTGATATTTTTTTACATTCGCATACCTTTTTTCCCTTTAATTGAGTTGGAACAAAATTCATAAAGGCATATCGGTGTTAGAATACCCACATCATTAAACAATGATAAATCTCCCTATTATATGATTATACATATAAAAGTATGTATATATAAATACCAATTTCTCTAAAATAAGAGATATCACATCCTTGAAACTTTTTGAGCATTGAGCACTAGTATGCAGTGTTTTAATGTAAAAATATCAGATTTTTAAAAGTTGCCCCATCAGAGTTATAGCTTGTCAAAATAGGGCAAAAATTGAAAACATACTACTTCCGGCACACTTAAAATCATGAAGGGCTGTAAATATTAAAAACCTAATAATATTTATGTTAAGGGCACTCTTTGGGGTCATCACTGTAAAAATATCAAGATTGTGTTATTACTATTTCATATATTTTTTTCCCATAAAAATTGGCCAAAATTTGCCTATTTTTATGCATTTTTAGGTTAAAAATAAGCTTTGCACGCTTCACACCCAAAACAAAAACCAGGTATTAGTTAAAAATATAGTCTTTCCTGGTTACAACAGCTGTTTTTTCATTCAATTATCTCAACTAATAAACAAGTTACAGTTATTTTAAAATTTATCAAAAAAATGAAAAAAATGACATTTTTCAAGAAACAAACAAGCACTGTCAAGAAACGGATTAAGATATTGAGAAAATTCGACCATTTCCTTTTAGAATAAGCAAAAGACAATAAATAGATAAAGTATCATTCACTTTTAAATTTTGACCGCAAAATTGGCTGATTCTGCATGGAATGACCCAGAGGTTTTCTCAACACTAATAAAATAGGTACAAACTACCCTATAATATGGCTCCGGTTTATTCATAATAAATATGATATGAAATAAAGAATTTTAAATAAATATGAATAAAGAATTTGATTAAACAAAGAAATATATTTTTTTAATTAGAAAAAATATTAGACCACACTTTGCTTAGCCCTGGTCTAGACAACTACTATACAGAAGCATAGGCCTCACTCCGTTATAGAGCTGAGTGGAATCACAACTATCATGACTCTAGTGTCTCCCTCCCACGGACCATACACAGAGATGAACCTAGCCCTGTTACCATGTAATGTACCTTTACTACATACCCATAATAAAATACACCCCGTCCCGTCCTAGATATACCTTGACATCACTCATAGTTCAAGACACATGCCTAAAAAATGTGACTCATTTTGTACTGATTCATAACTTTAGTTGTAGTTATCCGATGTTGACAATGTTTTACATATGATCTACCAGGAAACTGTTCATTGCAAGAAAACGAAAATGCGTGCGATTTTGTAAAATTTTGAGCATTCACTATCATATGGGCTCCCCTTAAAAAAGTGTGGAATTTATTTGATTTTTTCAAAGAAATTTGCTGACTTTGCATAAATTAACAATTTTTTGTGGTGTTTTTGTTATGATGGACCTGAAGAAATGCGACTCATTTTGTACAAGTTCAAACTGAATTTTTCTGAAAATATACCATAAATATGAAGGAAAAACAAAGTCTGCTCTTACTATGATTGCACATGCTCAAAATTTTATAAAATCGTACAAATTTCAGTTTTCTTGCAATGAATGGTTCCCTGTAGATCATGTGTAAACATAAAGAGAACATTTTTTAAAGCTGATAAAATTTTCTCTAAACCGAGTATTTTTCGTCAAAATCGGATAACTGCAACTAAAGTTATGAAATTTGTTAAATGACCAAAAAAATGCTCAATAAGTCAATATTATTTCAAAGAAATTCACTGACTTATTATAAATTAACACTTTTTTGGTGTTTTTGAAAGAGCCATAACTGTGGTAGTAGTCATCAGATTTAGATGATTTAGATGATCTCATTTTATAGAACATTTTATCACCTTTTGTGTGATTCACACAGTGAATCACTTATTTCAAGAAAACTGAAATTTGTGTGATTTTATAAAATTTTGAGCATGCGTAATCATACAAAGGACTCCACTCTGGATAGGCAGACTATGTTTTTCTTTCAATGTTTTTCCTTCATAATTTAAGATATATTTTCAGAAAAATTTGGTTTGAAATAGTACAAAATGAGTCAAATTTTTTCAGGTCCGGCTCTTGGACTATAACTACCCTCCGTGGATCATCCTCCCAGAGGAGTGCTATAACAATTGCCAAGAAAATCCAGCTATAGCCCAGCTTACCCAGTTTAGAGTTGTTTAATTTTTATGATTGTATTGTTAGATGTGATAATTAAACAAAGAACAAAGCATTGATTCTATGTAATTACAAACCTGGTGTAAGAGGGGTGAAAGGATAGGAGAACAATGTATTCCAACAAATGCAGCTACTCCGACAATGCAATCGAAAAAAGAACCCCTCAGTTGTTTATCTTCTTTATCATTCAGAAATGTTATCATATGAGACAACAAAACATCGTTAGCTACAAAAGCATAAAAATATTAGAATACGATAAATAGGAGCATCTGGCTCAAAGCCACTATGCAGCCACATTGTTGTTCTACTGATTTTTTTTATTATTACATGTTGTTACTTGGCGTTTTGCCATGTATTTAGCGAATTTTCATTGCCTCCCGCCTCACAAGCAAGCAGGCCTGTGAGGCGAAGCAGTGACTCGCTGATTTTGAAGATTAAAATGAAACTAGTTTCAATAATCAAACTCATGTGTAGGGTTCAAGAAAATATCTGGAACCCTTTTGTTTATATATCTATGATATATAAACAATATCTATGATGTCTTAACCTACAATAATGGCTCAGCAAAAATTAATCAAACTCACTAAAGCTCGAGAAGTAATTCGATTGACCTAAAATGTAATACACATATGCTAAGGTAAAGACATGGACCAAGTCTAATTCAATCATCAGCTTTAATTCCGATAAATCATAGGTTTTGATTAGTGGTAAAAAGTTTAAGAATGTATGGTCAAACATCTTGAGAAACTATGAATAAATAAATACAGACATAGGACTAAATCCTCGAAATTATACATAAAGCAAGTGTTAACATTTCCCTTACACGTTTTAATTTAAAACAAAAATTAGATTTATAAAAGCTCACAAGTAACAAATCCAAAAATGGAATTTGTACCTCTGAATGGCTCTTTCCAAACTCTATAAAATGGAACCATCAAACTTAAAAAACATTAAATTTTTGAATTAATTATTGGTATATTTATTCCAATAGCTAAACAGGTTAAAATATGAATAGTTCTTTGGATAGATATTTGCAATTGGCTCAGGAAATAAAAATATAAATTATTTCTTTTGGAAGGAATACACCTACTCAAAAATACTTTCAAAATATAATACTCTTGCCCAAACCAACAAAAACTCAATACATCAATATAAATAAAATATACAGCTAGTAATATAACTCTAAACAGTCAGTAGTGAGATTACTTTAAAAAAAATTCTATTGATTAATAAAGGAAACATCAAACAAATAATATCTAATATCAAACTTACATTTTTGTTTTCCAAAGAAAACACATAGCTTTGATATTCCATTTTCAATGAGTGTCTGTTTAACAGTATTATGGGAGTCAGTGAGTAGAGAGGCGACCATTTGTTGCATCATCTCATGCAGGGTTGCCAACTCACTTTCATAACTTCTACGAGGTGATTCAAGAGGATTTACTTGCCAGTATTCTAACAATCTAAGTAAAAAAAAAACATTTATAATTAAATCGTGGACTAGTTTCCTAAATTTGATATAAAAATATTTATTCGTTTGAAAAATACCGTGTTTACAAAAAACCACTAGAAATAAATAAATACGGATAAGTTTATTTATATTTTTTATATATATGCTCTAGACATACACAATCCTCTATATGTATGTGTGTATGAAATATATATATATATATATAAACATATTTTTTGTGGTTTGGTACCTTTGAAACAGATTTTGGACTCATTCCCCCCCCTCCACCACATGAGCCATTTTATTAGCAAATTACATTTTCAGAAAAAAATTTCTACAAGGCTGATAATGAATTTTCTTTATCATTCATGGTTAATTTTAATAAAAAAAAAGTTCGAAGCAGAACAAAATAATTTATGTTATTTTAAAAATGAATGATTACCCTTGGAGTCTAGACTATTCACAATCACAATTATGTGTAGGCCACCAAGAAACGTTTTCTATCTTTATTATTCCAATGATTTTTGTTTAATTTTGCTTACACTTTTTCAATGATATTTTTTATTCAACAGATCTTAAGAGAGCAGATGATTACAGAAAAGTAGAAGTGTTAAAGATGTCTCAAAACAACAATGTTCCCTAAATGATTCAAAAGATAAGTCATCTTGGCTTTCAATAATAAGGAGATGAATATGGTTTTAAACAAGGAAATCATACCTAAGAGCCGTTTCAGCCAAGTCAGCCACATTTTCAGCAAATGCAGTCCTAACTATGACAGCTTCATCGTGAGTCACCTTCAAATAAATACCTCTCCATTAAAATATCATAAAAACCTTTAGTAAAATACTTTTTAAATGTTAACTAACATTTATTATTTAATTTACCAATATTTAATTTAATTTAGTAAGTAAAATTAAGATAAATTTATCAAATTTAGATAAATCGCAATTCAACAAAGTCCATACTTACAGCAGCTAGCCCTGGTAATATATACTCAGGAAATACATTAGCATCGGAAGGAGGCACAGTTTTAACCAATTTTAATACTTTGTTTAAAGTATGAATGGCTGATACTCTCACACGAGCAAATGGATCATGAATTAAATGCATCTGAAAACACCAAATTGTATTTCATTATTCATAAAACACAGAACTATACATATAGGCAATTTTATATTTTTCTATAACAATTAGTCTTAAACTTCTACCAATGAAATAAAAAAATGAACAAATATATCAACTCAGAACTTTTCCTCATCAGATTGGATTCATTAAGTTCACCCTCACTACTTCAGACTTGCTTTGCTCGTCCCCAGAGTATTAAATTCCCCAAATGTATACTGCAAGATAGTAATTACAATAGTTTTGTTCCCAAAAGTCACCCATCCAAGCACTGACCTTGCTCGATGCAGCTTAACTTTTATGATCCACCAAAACCATGTTTGTACTTGACAAATTAAAACAAAACTTGGTGCAATTATATTATATTATGTAAAGGTATACACTTATATCAAATTTCAACTCAATTTATTTATTTTTTCAAAGATTGTTGTACCAAGTTTCAAGTCTATAGTATAAATACACAGGGAGTTACAATGATAACAGGCACACACACACAGATAGACAACTTTGTGAAAACCACTAAGGAGGCCTTAAAAACAACTGAAACAGATGGTTTCAGTGATATTTTGGTTTCAAATTTTTTGCAAACATAATACTTTTTCTATATACCAACATAAATAAAGAAAAGTAAAAATAAATAATAACTTATAAAAAATATACATCATGAAATAAATTAGAATCTAACTTTTTTTACCAGAACAAATAAAAAATTCAGTGTCCTTTTTAAAATAAAGCGGACATAAAATAAATTATTTTAGAAATTAAAAACCTCGGAATTATTTATTTTTAAAGAGATACCGCTTTCTAAAATAAAGTGGTGCCACTCCCGCCCTCCTACCAGTTTCTGTTAGCTAACGTGGGCCAGATAAAAAATACAGCTCTTTGTCCGCAATTAATATTAGAGTATGAAATATATAGTTTACCACCAGTTTAGGGTTAAATAGAAATTAATAAATAAATGCTTACAATGAAAGGCAGTATCCTGTCAAGTATAGTCTCTGAAGATGAATGAGCTGACAATTCTAATAAAATTTCCAAGCACTGAAGTTTGGAATTAGTAAAATGCAAGCCTCTGAAAGATATTAAAAAGTGTACAGTGCAATAAACGCAAAGTATTTATCAGAATTAAAAAAAAAATATAAAAAAGAATTTAATACAATTTTAAAATTTTATACTCTAATTTAACATAAAATGGTAAGAAATTACCATATTTGGATAATAGTTACTAAAATAATAAAAGTAAATTGGAATTTACTAGAATCAATTTGCTAGGGGTAGCAACCATTTTCAAAAGTCTAGGATCATCATTTTTCCCCATAATTTTAGGGATTTAACATTGGTGCATTTGAAATGTTCCACCTGTTATATTGCTTTAACTTAATATATTTTTAAGTTACTTAATTTTTAAGTACTTAAGTTACTTAAATTTTACTTAATATTTCTTAGCTTAATACCTAATACAAGAAGTAACTAAGGAGGTAACAAGTAATAAAGCTTCACATCCATTGTTATTTTTCTTTTCTCTAGAAATATAATAAGTCTCCTCTTCTGTCTTTAATAAACTGATTATATTATTTATATCTTTACGAAGCCTGAAACCAAACAGAAAGAAAAGTTATTTTCATCAATAATAACTATAAGCTAATAATAATCAAGCAATAACAAAACAATCAGGTCATTGATAAACTAAATTTAAAAATTAGTTAAATAAAAAAATGAAAGAAGTTGAAACTTTAACTCAGTTTTTGAGATTTGCAATGCTGCTAAATTTCCTCTAATCTTTCTACTTCTAACCTCTTCCCAAACCTCCAACAGTCAATTTTAGAAACCCTCCTAACCTTTTGTTGTATCTACTAATAGCACATAGTACACGGCTTGGTTAAAGTTATAAACAAGAATGAATAAATATATTTTAAGATGACATAAATCAATCAAATAGAAATAATAAATACATCATTTCCCCCCTTTCTAATGAAGCTTCTAGCTAGCTCTCAGATGGTCAACATGTTTTCGAACTTCTTTCCCATTTACTTCTACCCAATACGACAAGTCACCAGTCTGATGAATAATAGTTCCTTCCTCTAATGTCCTTCCTTTTGGTCCAAACTAAACTTGCCTCTACTTCAACTCAATCCCTTCATTAGGTTCCCATCCTTGTAACAGAAGACGATGTTTTACCTGCCCTATTTTAGACCCTTCACTGTCTTTCACAAGTCCCTCTACTAAAATACTTCCTACTGTATTCCTTCTTTCTTAACCTGCACCTCCAGCAACTTGGTATTATTGCCTTGAGAACAATCACAACACTTGCATTATGATTGTTTTTATGTAGAGGAAACATCTACTCCCTTCAACCTGCGTTAATTAAAACAACCAAAGACAATTGTGCTGTGACCAAAGGAGTCACACCTTATCACTTATACTCACACCTTATACTCCATCCACCAGAGGGTGGATGGAGTAGTTACTTTTATGGAAAAACATTGTCGTAACAGTTAACCAGGACATAAAATAAATAAAGATATCAATCAATCAATGTCATAAATTTAGTAACAAGGAACAAATACAGGAAATTAGTTTTACCTTTCAATTTTTTCGTCAGGAGAAAGGATAGGCGAAGAAGCAGAAAATATTAACATATAAGAGTGTAAAAATGAATAAAAATAACCAGGAAATAATTTGCCTCTTTCTCTGTCTAAATAAATTTCAGCTGACACTCTCTCATTTGGCTCTTTTTGAATCATATCTTCAATCAGTGCCTAAAACATTAAGCAGGAAGATAAAGTAAGACAAAAGAACCAAACCCTTAAGTTCTTTATTACCAATCTATAAAAATTGAAAATGTTAAAAAAATAAATAAATAAATATATATTATATATATATATATATATATATATATATATATATATATATATATATATATATATATATATATATGTGTGTGGATGGTTTGATAAGTTTCTAAAGTGTTAATGGTGACTGTTCAGTATAAAACTTTAGGCCATTACAATAGTCAAAAGTCTGATTCTGAATCCTGTAATTAATTATCCTTAATTTATTTTATAATTGTATTTGTAATATGATTAATTTTTGTACTCAGTTAACATAGTTTTACTTATGGGTTAGACTTAGTTTTATAGAAAATTAATACATACTTACAGATTATCATTTTTCTGCAATTTTATTTTGTATATTTAAAGAACAAAATGTATTGGCTATTAATTTATACTGTAAAATAAACAACTGAATTGAATCGAGTTGGCACCTTTTTATATTATTATGTAAATTACACTCATTCTAGAAACTTATCAAACTACTCATTATAACATCTAGATTCAAGTAATTTACATGCAGCCACTTATCACTGATAAGTTTCGTAGAGAAATATACCTATATTTGTAATCTACCTTGACTAGTGGATCCTCTATTTTTTTCATATATTTATCCAAAGAATATTCACCATTTCTATATGCTAATAACTGAGAAAAATCAAATGGGGGATGACCATCAGAAAACAACTCAGCTAATACACAACTGTAAGTAAAAAAATATTTAAGGGTGAAATATAACAAATTGGTAAGTTATATAGTAAGACTAAAGCTTGGACCAATAGACATTTTACGATTCAAAGATATAGTATACTATGTAGTATAGCCAGTCATGTGGTCAGTGTCTTTACCAAGTATAATAAAAAATTGCCCGTAACGAACTTCATTAAAAAAGTATAATAAGATATTAAGGTGTTAAAAATTACAACTAAAATTACCTAAATAAAATACTTAGCTTAAGTCAATAAATGTATCACTAATTTAACTATTAGATTTGCTAACTGATAAGGGCAACATTTTAAAATATTTCTCAAATTTTTAATTTTATTTAAACTATGAAATCCTCATAAGCTCATTTTTTCTTTGAAAATTCACTGAAAATTGAGAGGAATGCTTAATAACAAATAAGTTAACTTTGTGACTGTTTTTAGATTTAAAATAAAGCTAAGTCTATAAAAAAGTTAGCAAAAAATTTTCATCTCACATGATCAATGCTCTACAATTACAATCAACCCTATACAGAAGTCCATAAAAGTAAACACAGACGTTAATAAAATAAATAATTAAATTCGTCATTACCCAGCAGAGAAAATATCCATAGAAGGAACAAGATTTGCTTCCTTGACATTAACTTCAGGCAGTAATAACTGATTTGAATCTGAACCAAGAGTTTTTACAAATCTACAAAATAGAATAATTAAGTAGTAGAGAATAATCACTTAAATAGAGACACAATATAACAGAATTAATTAAGCAAAAATAATTATTAATTTTCTATGTTCGAGTCTGAAAAAAACAAAGAATAGGAACTCTTGTGTATACTCATTATTTTTAATAATGCAGAGTCAGTACAGTTTGTTGTTTTAATATATTTAATGGTAGTTTTAACAAATGATTAAATTAAAATCAAGGAAATAAAAAAAAAAATTACAGTTATCAATTTTTCAAAACTGTGTGGACTAAGTGTCACTACTAAACTCACCATTTTTTAAACATCCATATCAACCTCTAGCATAATTTGATTTCATAAAATTGATACTAAATTATTAGATAATATTGATAATGATGTCATAAAAAATATTTTCTGTTTAGCACAACTAGGTCTAAAGAATGAGTTTTGTACCAAGTTTCAACTTTCTAACATAAACACAATAAACGTTTCAGAGATAATAGGACACACACTCACATGCAGACAGACTTTTTAAAAACCACTCAGGAGGTCTTATACAAAATCTAAAAAATTCAGGGGACATATTGGTTTCAGACTTTTGGTGCAAACATGATTGCCTTCCTTGTACCTATGGTACAAATGAGTAAAAAAGTAAAAAAAAAAAAATACTGATGACAATATTTCACCTTTCAGGAGCTATATAGCAAGTTCTTCTTCTGGATGTATCAAAGAAGTAACTGAAATCAGCTGGATTGTCTTCAGGTAAATGAGTTGGCTTAAACGAAGCAAAGTCTGTTAATAAAACCCAATGCCAAGATGTAACAGTAACATTTTCCATCTTAATATCTCCATGACATACCTAACAACATAACAATTAAGAACAGACCTAGCCACAGACCTGGGCACAATACACTTAAAAGTAGCACTAAAATATTTTTTTCTCATAGAAAAGTTACTTTCAAAAAATCAGGTTGCCTGGACAAAGGCAACCTGAAGACTTACGAGGAGGTTTTCAAGTTCTAGCCACAAATCATTTTCTCAAGAGCCTATCCTAGCCTCCTATGGGATTTTTCATATAAGCTTAACACATCAATGGAAAATTAGATTTAAGAGTTTCTTATAAAATGAACAAAGGAACAATTTTACTAAAACGCATAAAAAATGCCTTAAATATTAAATAAATTTAAATTAATCAAATTTCTTGGAAAAGTTAAAAAGGTCTCCGATTTCTTAAAGTCTATTGACTTTAATGAATTTTTTCAATGGACTTGTAAAGGGTAAGCTTTGGTCATGATAAGTACACACTTGTACCTTTAAAAATAGGAGCCACATATTTAAAGAAATCTAAAATTTTGAGTACATGCAAATATGACAATGGGGTTCCACTCTGGATATGTATTTTCTTTATCATTTTGAGGTATATTTTCTTTAAAACTTGGATTGAAGCAGTATTGATAAAATGAATTATGTATTTAAGCCCTGCTTTTGGGTTATAACAAATAATACAAAAAATATGAAAATTCCTAATACTAACTATTCATAAATCTTTTTATTATAGTACAGCCCTCTGCCGCCAGTAACATTTTTAACAATTTAAATTAGCTATTGATGCTACAAGGGAGGCAAATGGAATTTACCTCACTGAATTCAAACCTACTTTATAAGTCGAGGGGAAAAAATAAGTATTTTGCTGCCTTGGGAGTAACAAACATAATCCTGTGTATTTTAACTGTACTTTATCACCCAAGACAAGAAATACTTTCCCTGATAGTTCATTTTTGACAAGTCGGCAATATGCTATTTTGCTCCCAACAAACTGTAAAGTAATGAGATTATTTGCTTCCATGAAAATAATGCACATATAGTGTTTACTAATGATTTGCCCATTCTTCGCCAAAGTTTTTTTACTGAAAGAACAAAACAAGATAAGACTCACTCCTGATTTATGACACTGGTGCAAAGCATACAGTAATTGAAAAGCTATCCATTTCTTCTCTATTGGAGCCAAGAAAGGTCTGGTTGATATTCTATCATATAAACTAAACTTGACATATTCTCTAATTAGAAAGCCAGCTTTATCGCTTAACTAGAAAAAAGTGAAAGAACAAAATAATTAGTTTGATACATGAAATTGAAGTAATCCGTTTATATTACTTATAAAACAAATAATTTTTAAACTTTTGTTTCATCAGAAAAAAAAATTAAAAATAAAAATTATTTAAACAATTTATTGAATATTTAAAAAAAAGTAGCTAAGGCCAAATTAAGCTTCACACAAAGTTGTGGTAAAAATGTAAAAATATTTACATGAGGTTTAGGGAAGATAAGTTATAAGGTCACTAGTTGTGCATCTCCACTTGGAAACTGTCAACCAAACTTTCAATTATATTTCGTTTCAAAACTCTGTTTCAGTTTCATGGTTTTTTATATATCTTATTATTATTTATTTTATTCTTATTTATTTTATTCTGTATTATTTCTATAGTTCGTATTATGTAGCTCCTAAGGCTCTTAGTGTACATGGCGTTATAGATCCAGTATCAAGTCACAAAAAGCACTCAAGGTTGTTTTTAATGCCAAAAGAACATATTTGAACATACTTTTTTGCTATATCTTAAGTATATTATTTCCTTTCTTACTTTCAGATAAAGCAAGAAATAAATGAACAACTACTCTATTATTAAGAACCCCATTACCCACTGTATCTACTAATCATAATTTAAAAAAAACATTTTTAGACTTAATTTAACTAACTTTTAAATTTATTCAGAAAACTAATTAAGAGTTTTAATTAACAATGATGATACCAGTAATCTAAGTTAGACAGCTCAAAACTGTTATTTAAAAGCAAATTATTTTTACTAATATAATTTGAAAAATTAAGAATAAAACAAATGGACATATTAACAATAAAAAAACAAAAACAAGAGACCTTTAGCCTCTTGGCTGCTCTACGGCCTTGTTGTCACATTATCATATAGTAGAAAATTGTCAATTTCAATTAGTCGAAAGCTGAATTTAAAAAATCAAAATCAATGCTTAATCAATACTAATTGCAGCTTAATAACGTCAACGTCATATATATTTTATAAACACACTAGGGTTCTGTACATGATTAATTTTTGAACAATGTTTTATTCTGAAGAGAGAAAGGAGGAAAAAACTGCTACGAACTTTACAAACATATATATGTAATACATACATAAATATACATGTGTAGGTCATTAGCTCATTTTTTCTTTGGTAGTTTGGTAAAAGTGAATAGCAGCACTACTTTGTTCTATGTTTAAAAAATAAAGAAAAACAAATAAGACGATACTAACCAGAGCTTTTTGAAAAGGCAAGCAATTTACAGAAGAATTGACAGCAAGTAGATTAGTTATCTGCTGAGCTCTCTCTTTATGAGCAGATAATGGTAAACTAGGATCATGAATTGCAAAAACTTTTACAACAACTAAGCCTTCTTGTGACTTAGCCCTTGCCACTTTAAGAAATCTTGTACTTCCCAAACTGGAAATTACAACAGAAAGAATTAATGTACATTTATAAAAAGGTTGTATGGAGGCTCCGTTTTCTAAATAAGGTTTATTTTATTGAAGTTGTGATTGCCAATAGTTTTTTTATGTAGAGCAATTAGGTAAGCAGAGATAGTTTCACTTCTCAACAATATTTTCCTGTTTGCAGGGCCACTTTCAGGGACAGTGTCATACTAAGATTTTAATGAGTGGTATCAACCCTTTGCCAGCGGGGGTATTAGAATGTAGTTGGGTCCCTGGTTACGAGACCCACCCGCAGAAAAAAAATTCCATGTAGCAGAGGTTTTCTTGCATTTCAACCTCAAAGTAGTCAACTTAACTTAGCCTAGGTAGTTTTCTTCACTTATTTTTTTTTTGTTTAAATGATTGTTTCATATTGTCCACACATATATTATAATAAATGTTGATTTTTTTCACTCTCATAAAAAAGAAAGTTTATTTATGTTATTTATTTAAGTCTAAACTTTAGGTTAAAAATAAATACAATCAATTTTTGTTTTTAAAAATTGATGTTGTTCTATTTTTAAATGACAAATGTTAGGATTAAATATAGTCAATAGATTTGTATAATCATAACATTGATGAGGATAATGGTTGACAAATATAAGAAAGTTGCGTTTAATGCCAATGGCCCATGGTCAGGAAAAAATCATTTTATTTTCTCACTTAATTTGTGTTGGCCAACGGCGTAATACATCTTTCCATAAATTATTGTGGTTCAATATTATTCTCATTGAATAATATAAATATACAAATAAATGTAGAATAACATAATTTATAAAAATATAAACCATATTTATATTTATTTTTAAACTAAAGTTTATACCAAATAAATAAGTTTTTCACTAGACCAAATAATTGTCAAACATTTATTATAATTCAAGTTTGGACAATTTGTTTTATCTTTTTAATATAATAATATAAAAAAATTGAGCTTGCGATAAAAATGAACACAAGCCAGGGGGATGCGAACAATGGTCCCCGACTCATGCCCTGAAGAAAGAAGCTAGTGACTTAAATGCTGATCAAGTTAACGACTTTTTCATCAATTCCATCATCTTGATTATTAAACCAGTTATTGTAAATAGATTTTGATGCCCAGGAATTTTCCCTGATGCCTTCAAGATATTAAGAATAGTTCTAGAATACAAGAAAGGAGATCCAGATAAACCTGATAGTTATAGACCAGTTGCTATTATTCAAAAGAGATTGGAATTGGTAATAAACAAACAACTACAGAGTTATTTTGAAAAATACAATTTAGTTACTAAGTCTTAACATGGTTACAGAAGCTGGTGTTCCTACAGCAAGTGCTGTACAGTCAGTCATTAAATTTTTCACACAGGTAATTTTTTACTGTGTAAAATGGGTAACACACGACAACTGCGGGTAGGGTTGAACCCTCAGCCAAATCCCGTGTGTGAACAAAGTATATATATTTATTATTAAGAACCACCTCAGGTAGTAGGGGCAACCATTACATTCAATGTGTAATCTAAAGTTGACGATAATTTATTTGAACAACAATCTTATATAAACTTCCTGGTATGAACAGAATCCTGGTAAGGACAGTTTCTATTTCACTTGCTTTGACAGCAAATAAAGTGCAAAAAGTATTGTACAACTGTAAGGAAGGTAGTACATAAGTCCACATTAAATAGGCTACTTACTATAGTATGACACACGGTTAAAATCAGTTAGTTGACCTACTTGGTTTATAAATTACTTCAGCCAGGACTAACGTCATTGGCTTCCTCACATTATTTTTCCTATGCTGTCAACTGATTATATCCGTGTGTTTTACTTTGGGATTTGATCAAGTAGCTTCCCCCTTCCTCTGTAATCTAATTATCAAAGATAATGAGAGGATACTCATCCAATATCTGATAACATAAATCTAATTTCTTATCAATCGTGCTTACTTAATATCAAATTGAAGATCTGAATGCTCAGTTAAATAATGCTCCACAGGAAAAATCTGAGAAGGAGCTATACCAACAAGTTGATTACCCATTATGCTTTCATAAAAGAACGATCAATTAAATTAATAACTTTCAAATTCAAAGAGCTAAGTTGTTCAAAGCTAAACACTTAAATTAATAAAAACTGATAACAAGACTGACTCAAATAAATTTAACTTTTAGAGGCATATTACTTCTATCAATCTACAATTGAAACATACTAAATCATACCAATATTATTTTAAACAGAAAATTAAACTGCACTGGTAAATACCATTTATCACAATAATAATATTTTAATCTATGTAATCAAACTCATAGATCCATTAGATCGTTTAGAAAATCATAGAGATATATACTAGAGAGGGCATAGCCTAATCTCAATTAATTGAAAGGTCTGAAACATTTTTTTGGGGCTCTCAGAGGCTCTGTAACCTCATTAAAACCTCCTTCCCAGAGAGAAATGGTTATTCTTAATCAATTGATTTGTCTTCCTGCACATTTGATCCTAACATTCTTCTGCTAAGTTATTGTAATTTTGTTCTGATTATTTAGATTGTAATAAAAATCGAAGGTGTCAGGTTACTTTTTTGATGTTTCAAAAAATTCAACCAATAGGGGCCCATCTAGTGATAATATTTCTATGTAGAAAATAAGGAATAGATTTAATATAGTTATAAATATAACAGCAACAGTTTATAACCGCTGCTAAACTAAAAAAGGTCGACAAATGTAAGCAACAGTTGTCTTTGTAATAATTTTATTCTAAAAATGTAGGTATAATAATTTAAATCTCAAACAAATAAAATTGCATTGTAAGTTTTATAGATCAGCGTTTCTCAACTCTTTTGGGTCGTGATCCAAAATCAGGTCGCTGATAGTTATTTTTGGGTCGCGATATATAACGAGTAAAAGTTACATATTTTTTAAAATAAAATTTTAAAAATATGTTAGAATACTTTTAAAACAATTTTATAACACAAAATATTTTGTTAACTTTATTTCTAGTTTAAACTAGGATAAATAAAAACTAAGGTCGGCTCGGCTGTCATTGTATTTGACAATTATCTTTCGCTCTTTATTAGATACATCTGACTCAAAGATTATGTAGTATACTTTAATAATCTAGGTTTCTACTATATAGGTTCATTTATGTTTTATACACATTTTTTGGTCTTATTTAATTTTTATACTCAAATATTCAGGGAAAGAGCAAATTGCACAGCGTTGTCCGTCCTAGAATTTTTGTTGCCCGTCTTAAAAATAAAATTGGAATTAAGGAAAAACCATAATTCTGGTTTTGGCATTCAGGTTGTCCAAGAATCTAATTAGAAAACACAAGAAAAAGCTTAAGAACCCCAAAAGGAATAAATGTCTTATAGGTACTGGAAAAATGTCTGTCTTGCTGCGCTCGCCAATTTATAATTTGTCACGTGCTCAACAAAATAAGCAACTGTGAACAATTTGCTACAACTAGTGAACGACTAGTAATGTTATATATTAGCAAATACGAATTTAAATTCTAGTAAAACAGTACTTGGTAAATACCTGTTATCAAAATTAATTTGGCCAGGATCAGAATCTAACAAATAAACTAAGCCCGCAAAATTTGCTTATTTATAAAATATAAGAATAGGGTCACGAGGTATTTACTATCAAATTTGTTGGGTCGCGGAGTAGTTACCATCAAATTTCTTGGGTCGCGGATCAAAAAGGTTGAGAAACGCCGATATTGAATTTTCGGTCTCAGTTGACCACTATACATGGATGTATTGTGTTTTAAGTATACTTTCAAAATTCAAGGCGTTTTTTCTTATCTTTTACCTACCACAAGAAAAGATATTTGGATCCATCCATGCATACCTGCACCACACTGAAAAAGACAACAGCTATTATTTTGATCTGGAACTGCTGAAAAAATAAACATAAGCGTAATATTCTATTGGAAATTCGCTAAAATAAAACTCTGTTTCCTTGCAAATTCTATGTTCTTCCTAATAATCATGGAATTAGGATTTCTTTCAGAGGATCTCTCCTCGCGGGGGGGGGGGGGGGGGTATTAAAAAATGTTGGGAGTATGCAAAGTTTAAAAATTGTTGACACCGGGGAGGGTGGGTTAGCACAATTATTTTAATGATATAAACCCAATAACAAAATGAGAGGTTTAAATTTCTCCCTTCAAAATAGAAGAACATAAGTAGCACAATAATAATTTACAATAAATAATGAGTAGCACAATAATAATATCTAATAAGAAATACAATTATAATAACAAAATGGGGTTGTCAGATAGTAATTCATGGGTATACAGGTTAAAAACATTTCAGATGAAATAAGGGGAAACATGGTCTATGACTTTCAAAAATGGTCTCACCCCCCAGAAATAGACTCTTGTGAGTTCAAATTTACCATTATTATTTTGGTAACTATTAACTAAATAAGGTAATTTATTTACTACTTTTGTTAACTTTGAAAAGTTAAGTAATAGGATACCGTAATATTGCCTATATTACAAATCGCACTGAAAGAGCTAGAAGGTGATACTAGTATAACTATATTACGGCAAATTTTTATTAAGCTATTGTTTGACATGTATCTTAAATTTTTGTTTAAAACTAAAAGAAAATTTTTTTTTCAAAATCTATGATATATGTCAAACAATAACTTCATAAAAATTTACTGGGACATAGTAATATTTGTATCTAATCTCTTAAGATTCAATTTGATTTTCAAAATTAGGTAATATTGCGGTTATCATTACTTAACTTTTTTCAGTTACCAAAGGTAGTTAGTTACAAAATTACCATATTTGGGTAATAGCTACCAAAATAATAATAAAAATTAAATTACAAACTTTAACTTTTAATTTTTTAGCAAGAGTAATTTTTATTATTTAAGGGCTATTTTTTACCGCACCGTAGAGGAGAAGGGTTACAATTTAATATCCTTCCGAGGGGGTATCCTGGTTGCTCCGAGGGTTAATACCCCCTTCAAAAGAAAACCCTGATAGGTTCTTTAGAACATGATGAGAGATTTGAACCAAACCTCAATTCTATACTAGTAATTTATTGTTTACCGTTTACTGATCGTAATTTCCGGTAATTTACTACGGTTTCTTAAATTTTTTGTTACTTAGAATGGTCTTATCGTTTTTGAACCGGTTTTATTCGATTCAGCGCCCCCAAAAAATTAAAAGGGCCTTTCCCTGGGAAAAAATGTTAACCCTTAATTTTACTGACTAATGGCCCTGCTGGATAAAAACTTATCTGCAACCCTGAGGCTAGGGCTGGTGCAGCATATATGAAAAGTAGAGGCTGGGCCAGACGTTTTGTAGCAAAGCCATAAACTGGTTTAATTTCTAACAGTTGCTGCTATTAATGAACAAGTTAATTACTACTTACAAACAACAGGTCGTTAAAGATTCAAAGATGAAAAGAAAGATAAAAGATAATGCAACTGCAAGTACATATTGTGCAATGAATATAATTAACTTCAAGGTATAATGACCGGCAAAGTAAAATATCTCTACGGCGCCAAAGTAAGAAAAGGAGGGAAGGTCTAGGTTACTCTAGAGCACCGTACTACCCAGGAATTAATTTAGGCCAATGTCAATGTTATATCCTTGTCGGGGTCAAGTGTAAGACAAAACAAAACATAAACAAGATGTTGCAATTTTAAACGCCTATTATTGTTTTTGATGTTTTACTTTAACATTTGCTTTCTTGCCTCCTATAAGAGGAAGGGAAGTAATCTGTTAGTAATAACCACAACACCCCAGGGGCGAAGCTATCAGGGGTGTAGGGCCTGCCGCCGCAGGCGGGCACAGGCCTGCCGAGGGCGCAAATTTGTGGGAGAAAAAAATCAAATTATAATTATTATACATATTTGTAGGGCATGGGATGTATATGTAAAATATCATTAATTATCTCTTAAATAATTACTCAAAAAAATAATTGGTTTATATAAGATCCTAGGAGTCAACTTAGTGGAGGAAGATAGTTGATACTAATATTTTGGCAATATTAGAATATTAGAAGCAGAGTTAGTAGGGGTGATGTATTCAGGTTGTTACAAATTTTGGGTATTCATGTTAAATAAAATAAGTTGGATGCATGACAAACAATAGATTTTTGTAAAATATCGTGAATTCAGTGCTATTGGTATCAGATTAATAAGCAATAGTGCAGTTTCTAAATTAATCCATATTATTATGGTAGACTCTAATTTGAAATTCAAAAGTAATCGTAGAAAAACACTCTTTGGCCTAATAGGAAGACGATTGCCAAAATATAATTGGGTATTTAAGCTCCTGGTAGTAGATTAGTATAGCTCCTTAGTAGATTAAGATACTCATTTTTGGCGATAGCTCTAATAGAAGCAGAGTAAGTCGGAATAACATATTTGAAATGTTCCAACCTGTATAAGCTTGCTGCTTACAGCATATGAATAAATAAATATATATATATATATATACCCACTTGACACACACAATAATATATATATATATATATATATATATATATATTATAATATATATATATATATATATATATATATATATATTATATTATATATATATATATATATAATATATATATATTTTTGTATATTACATAGATTTCTTAGAAGAAAAAGGGCAAATATAGGGGGGAACCAAGCTTTCCAATATCACGTCAACACCCCAAATTTTATAATATAAGCCAATTTTTCCTCTTCTAAGATTAAAAAATAAGGCTAAACAATAGGACTTAGCAGCCTTAAATATTTTTGGGAAGTTCGCTTTTCCTGGATAGATGAATGTGTAAATGTGTGTGTAGATTGTTGATGTACATGCACTTTTCAACAAATTACAAATCAAGATAATGTGTTAAGATTGGGCTGAAATGTTATCCAAACTATGCATGGTTAACAAACATTTGAAATAATTTTTTTTATTAGCATTAGTTAATAAGTTTTATTGATGGACATATACAACATGATGCAGTTAAATACATACAAAAATTGGCTCTTATCTCGGCATTATGCCACTTAAATAAACTAGTAATATGACGAACTGATATATGACACAAAAATGTGGCCGCAGAGCGAACAAGAGGCCGAGACCTATTGTTTTTAGTCTTAAAGCCAATTTACATCTGAATTTAACTGTTATATACAGATGTTTATCTGTGAAAAACAAATTTAACACAGACGCACACACAAATATATGTATATATTATAATATATATATATATATATATATATATATATATATATATTATATAATATATATATATATATATATATAGAGAGAGAGAAGAGAGAGAGAGAGAGAGAGAGAGAGAGAGAGAGAGAGAGAGTTTGGATTAAACCCTATTAAATAAAAATCGAAACCATTTATCAAGATATAAAAAAAAATAATTATCATTATCTAGTGGTTTAACTGTAAAAATTAAATCATTATGTTGTTAAGATAGTTGCATACCTTGACCATGTGGTTATAAGAAGCATATTGTATAAATAACACTATTAAATTTTTCAATTCTTAAATTACATATTATTACGTCATACATTTAATATTAAATAATTTTAATTAATTCTTAATGAAACCCAGATTAGGTTCACTTAATTATTTACTGGTATGTAATTTGTATTAGTCATAAGTGTATCGAAATACCCAAATCAATGTCAATAAAATTGACCGTGACCATGATTAAGTAAGAACCAGCATTCTAATACCCGATAATTCTGATTATAAACCATGTAAACTAACCTACTCCACGTGGTTCGAGTTTTTTGGCACGTGTGTTATAAAACATAAAGTATTTGACAGGTAAGTAGACAGATTTGGAGTGATGCTTTACTTCCTACAATTCCATCTCTTAGAGGATTATACAAATAAGAAGAAATCGCTTCAGAATTGTACAATTGTGAACAGATCAGTTAATTGACTTTTACTCTTTCCACTCACAATTTTTTTCGTAAGGACTATAGGCGATTCTAAAGGGGGCCCCCTAAGATTTTTACCCAGAATCGCCTATGTAAGGACCAAAATATAATTTACTCAGAATACTCCGTCAGGATCCTCGATAGACAAAACTGAACCCTAACTAGCAACTAACCATTATAAAAATTCCTGAACACCATAAACAATTTTACGTACTAGGATGGTACGTAAAACAAAAAAAAATATTCAGATCATTCTTTGCATGTATAGTCATGATAATAGAATAAACCAAATAAATTATTTTTTAGGTAAACACGCAATACTTAATCAGTATTAAACACCTGTAAGGAGTATTTTTAACAAACAGCGCAATGAAATACACTATGCTTAGCCCTTTGGTTACTCAATTGTAGACTAGGAATTCCTTAAAATCTGAGTTCCTAATAAGATACTCATTCAGTAGCTCGTAGGGAGGAGGCTCGGTCAGACCACGTGTACCTATGATTTGACAATCTAAGCATTAAGTCATTGAGACCGGTAGTCAATATTGAGTGAAGTTCTAGTTCAAGGCTAGTAAACAAAACTTTTCCACATAAACATGATGCGGGTACTGGAAATTCAAAACATTATTCTTATGTAAAGCTTGTAACCTGTATCTAATGGCTCTTCCTTAATTAACTATTCTTCCTGTAAGAATTTAAAAAGAAGTCACTGACTTCTTAGAAATTGAGACATTCATAATTTGAAGTTATTGTTGAAGCAATATGTATCGTTTTTGATAAATCTCATGAAATAATGAATTTAAAGCATAAAGTATAAATAAATATGATTTGGAGATGTAAAACTTAATTTGGCATAATGTGAAAAAGATAAATTGGAAAATTATGTAACCTTGAGTTAACTTAAGAAAGATTGTGTAGATAACATTGATATGCTCTGCCCTCTGCGTAGAAGAAATATTAATAGTCAACTACACGGGTCTTAATTAAATTAGAACTGTAGTACCTCTAGAGGGCCTCTTATAGTCACTGATACGAACTACATCATCTTAAGAGATTGGGAGGGTTAAAGATCTTGAGAGATCTCTACTCTACATATAAACTAAACTCGAAATCAGGCCTGCTTTACACAATGAGCCCAGGCCCGGAGTGCCAAATTTATAAGTATCTTTTTGTTTTAAGTATTCTTTATATCTTCTGCAATTGGAGGAAGATGCATTGCTATAGAAAACTATTTGACAACAAATTTGTTTATGAAATATCTACTTTTTTACTAACCATAGATCACAAAAAACGCAACAGGACAAACGACTGAAAAGAAATCCAGTTCTATGATCAACTGAATAAATTATAAGGAATCAAACTTGGCATCTAAAAATGGTGGTGGCTATTTTAAACCATCAAAAAATTCTAAATGATTTAAAGACAAAGAGGTTTAGGGAGGACTAATACAGAAAAAGAGCAATTAACAAATAACTATTATAAACATAACTGCGATTCAAAACACAACTGTTACCTAACTAGCTTTAGCGATGCCTTCTTTAACCAAAACTATATCAATTGTCAAGGGTCCAAAACTCATAAGCACCTTTAGTGGGTCTTTTTGACATGTTTATCAATAATTAATAAGAAAAGGAGTATATCAAGTATGGTGTCAATCAATTATGCATAAAAGAGTGAAGTACATAGTTAGTAGTTTTATTTTTTTTTTACAAAAACTACTTGCATAAAGGAAATTAAAATCTAAACAGCTTTTATAAGTTACAAGGGTGCGCAATTTTTTATCCCAGGTTAGCAAACTTTGCCTCGTACAGGGTAACGAAATATCCATAAAGATAAATTGCCCATGTATGTGTTTTCAATTTTAATTTTAACAATTCCTTTATTTACTAATAAAAAAGTACAAAAAAAACAACAAAATACACTGAAAAGTATGCAAAATTACAAATGTATAAAAACTGTTGATACTCATACTAATTTATCAACCACTACAAGACCATTGAATGTGAGTGTACATAGCAACTGAGAATATAAGAAGCAAGTAAACAAAATATGTGAAAAAAGAAGTATTGATTTAATACACAAGATTAAAATGACAACAGATTAAAATCAGTAAAACACAATATAAATTCACGAAGTAATTTAGAAGTAATTTTTCGAATTAAAAAATTTGAATTCTTATATCTATATCTGAATAAATAGTTACTTAAACATTAGCAAAGTAAGTGTTATTTATTAATTTTGTAAGTATTTATGTCTTAATGTCTTCGATTGCTAGCTTATTAAAATATATGAGTGTCCCCTAAAAGCTACGAAATAAATAAATAAAAAATAAACTAAAGGTTAAATACAAAGGAAGTAAACACTGCAAAGACAATGAACTTCATTCTTACACTAATATTATTCATATTGTGTCTTCTAATGCAATTTGAATTCAGGGTCAGGGCTCAACTCATACTATTTACTCTCTACACTCCGTTTCACTGATAAAATAATAGTTAAATAGTAGGTAGTAATACTAGTAGTTATATGGTGACGAAACCAATTATCCGAACGAGATCAACGTTGGTGGAAGCTCCAAACAACATGGTTAATTTTATATACCGTTATACTTTACTTTCATTTGAAGGGTTAATTAAAAATCCATCAACTTTACACTACATAAACTAGACACAATATATGAACATTATATGAACTTACTTGTATAAGGGACTGTCATTACAAATTTACTAAGATAGACAGGTAATGGCTCTTCATAGTGACGACAACAATTTTATTATGCGCGCTTAATCTATGAGTATTATTTTTTAAAATGTGCCAAATCTTTGTATTTATTTTGCGGACTTGAAATTGAAATTAAACAATTGTCGGTCTCAGAAGTTTTAACTATGTAAACGCTGGCTTTATTACCTTACGTCTTGGTTTTACAAGAGATAGAAAACGTTATGAGTACCTTTAAGTTTTTATACGTTATTAACCCTTTAAGTTCCATGTACCTAAACACTTATATATAATATTTCAGTTAAAATTCCTTGCTCCTAAACTCTTTTATCGTTAATGTATAGTATCTTGCCCCAAACCCTTCAATGGTTTAGTTTAAAGTTTCTTGTTCTAAACCAATTAGTTTTTAAGGAGTATCGATTTTCAGAGTCATATCAACATGAATGAATTATTTGTGATTTTGTTCTGAACAGTGCATATTAACACATTTATCGGTACTTCATAAAACTTTTCTTTTAAGGTTAGGCTCATCCAGGGGAGAGAGGGGAGTTTTTGGGTTTTTTTATTATCAGTGGGAACACACTGATATACTTAAGATATTGTACTTATTTACTTGGTTCCCAACATAAAGTTGGGACCCAAGTAAATATGGCGATATAGGGCAATTATTCACTTGGGTACCGATAATATATTTACTAAATTATATAAAAGAAATGATTCAACAATCTTAATAGGGATGTTAAAAAGCAAAGGGGCTATTGTATGGGATTGAGAAGGGGAGAAAAAGAAATATTGATAATTGAGTAAACAAGATAATATAGTGCGAAGTACCCTTGGTTCCCAACATAAAATGGGGACCAAGTAAATAAGTGCCTCTTAACTGAGGGATTTTACTGGAGTTTAGACAGACCTCCTAGTTCCTATACCCAAATCCACTAGATTTTTTTCAGATAAATTGAGGTTGGGAACCAAGTAAATAAGTGCCAGATGTATTACACTAACACACACACACACACACACACACACACACTATATATATATATATATATATTATAATATATATATATATATATATATTATATATATAATATATATATATTATATATTATATAAACTTGGTACAAAAATCATCATTTAAAAGTACAGAATTGTTTATAATATATGTATAATGACATTAGGTATATATAATATGACTACTAAGCAAAATTTAAAACAATTCTGACCAACCTTAATATTGTACATATACTACTAATTTCAACAAAAAGGCGGATTAATTAATAATATCAGCATTAGTTTTAATTTTATTGTTTAACATATATAACTTTTATGTAAATAATCTTGGTGTTTTACTATTTTTAAGTATTTTGCGCATAGGGTTTCATTCAAACGGAAAGGGGGCTCTCTTTTTGGCTGATCCACTTGACTTTTATTGGGAACTAAATATACAAATTTAGAAAAATGTTGAAAATTAAAGACCTGAGTGTAAGAAAAAGTCATTAATCTTCATACCTTCTTTAAATCCACACAAATTATTTGAGGAAGATTGTTACATGCGTCAAAGATCCTTTGATCTTAGAGGAAGAAATATGAGATATGACAACCTTTAATAACAATCGTAACATTATTTAATTAAGAAATTGGAGAACATATCTTTAATGTTACCACGTATGCACAAGTACTTGTGTTCCACGACGAGGTCTTGTAACCTAGTTTAATTCATCGTCCTGAATTGATACCTATTGTACATTAAGCAGTCATTTAGAAATATTAATATTAATTTTTAAAGGAAAAAATGAATTTGTAGTATACAAAAAAGCTAAAAAAATAATTAGTAAACAAATAAAAAAAAACAATATTAAGTATTAAAAAATTAATTAATCTTATACAGTAAACTTCCATGTGCTTTGCAAATAAATAAATTAATGCAAAATCTAATTACTCAATCTACTACAAATGTTTATAATTAAGTCATAGATTAAGTTATGTAATAATTACCGTAGGTTCTTATTAATACTTCTTAAGTTTAAATCAAGTTCAAATTATGAATAGTGGGAGGGGTTAAAGTACCCTGACCTTGGTGTCTCACTTGATATATAAACAAAGTAGATTAATAAACTCTGAACTAACCACCCTCAAAGCGTCGTGTCTTATCAGTTAAGTCAATATTTTGACTATGATTCCTCTCCTCCTCCTTACCATAGTAGTAGTTAGTGCTTCATCTGTCTCCTCATTTGTTAACCGTAAGTTAATTGAGTTTTAGTGTCCAGTGTAAGGTTAAAATTGGTTATATTGTATAGACGAAGTATGATTTTGTTTTATTATTATTAAAGTTTAAAATATTGTATTTATTGGAATAATGTAAACTATGCTTTATAAGGAAATACCTTTTAGGGCAATATTAATTACATTATTGTATGATAAAGGAATAATATATCTTATAAGGGCTTTATAATATTTAATTACATTATTGTAGGATAATGTAAAACTATGCTTTCATAAGGAAATATTTTATAGGGCAATATTTTGAAACTTAAAGTTTAAGTTTAAGTAAAGTTGAACTTATAAAGTTCAATTTTTTTTAACTTAAGCAAGGATTTATTTAAAGAGACTTTTTAATGAAATTCGCCCTGAAAAGTTAGAAAACATGTTTGAAGGTACAACTTTTTCATGTACCTTGAAAAACAGTTGTTTAATTCACTGAATTATAAGCGTTATAAACTTGAAAAGGGAGGCAAACTTTATAATAATTATTTACATGAATTAAAAAAATTTTATTCATTTAAAAAATAGTGTATTACAACTTTTTTTTCAGTACCATGAAACAAAAGTTAAACTACATTCCATGGTACAAGAGCTTATTTATTTCAAGGAACATTATGGTCTCAATGAAATCATGGGCTCTCAAATCTATTGTTAGTCTTAACTTATTAAAAAGGTTTCATAATATGTAATTACCCGTAAATCATTAATATTAATTAATTATAATTGTAAATAAAAATGAAATAAAAACCGAGTTTATCCACTAATGATATATTAGTCATAGCCAGATTTCAATCTTAACAGATCATTAGAGCCGGCGAGCAGCGAAGTAAGAATCAGGAAACTGATGCGGTTACTGTTTTGTGTAGCTACAGCTTTGTAGCTGTCAGCTACAAAACCATTTACAACTCAATTTTCATTATATGTAAATGATAATGTTTTTCTTAACAAATTAAGTTAAAAGTAGTAATGCTACAAAGTTATAGCATTTGTTATGTAGGGATGCAAGTATTTTAAATGAAATTAGGCCGGCATTCGGACCTTCTCGCCAGATTTTTTTAGAAGCGAAAAGTAAAAAATAATTGTAATTTCTGAATATAAGCGGCTGTGTGTATTGGTTATGCTGAGTATGAAGCCATCATATTCAGCATAACCATTTAGAAAAGCACTCATTTATATTATATTTCATCATGTTTATAATTAATAATAATCTCTTTTAAATCATTATCAGCCAAATAATGTTTTAAAGAGAATAACCAACAACGTTGAATAAAAAAAAACATTTTAAATAACCAAGAAATCTAATTTTATTTTATCATTTAAAATCAAAAATTTTCTAACAAAATAAACAGAAAAAAATAAGAATAGAAAATTTTTTTTAAGTTAATTATATTTCTCATTTCTCTTTGCAACAGCCTATTTTTACTCTAAGGCATTTTCATGGACATAACGTGATATGGTGAAGTTGCGTGTTACAGAGAAATATTCGCTTTTTGCAGTTTAAGTAATTCTTTTGCCAATCATCAGCTAATTTATTATCTTCCGAATCAAAAGTGAATTTTGTTAAGCAAAAGGGGTCTGTCCGCTATTTTTTGTTGCTTATTATATTTTTTTTTTTACTTTACTCTTATAACATAATTTACACCATAGAAATGGTTAAATAATATTTAAATTCTATTAATTAGGAGGAGGAAATTCTTCAGCTCAGAACTATTGTAAAATAAATGTCCAGCTTAGTAAATCAGACTTTGTTAATTAATTTTGTTTTGAAATTATTTCCATTTAAGGAATATATTTTGTATTTCTAAAACGCTCCCGTATACCTAATATACCTGCTTCTATAGGTCTCATTATGCCATAAGCCGTTCAGAGGGTTTGATTTTATATCTTATTTTAATCAAATCGACCAACAATTTGCTTTATCAGGGTATTTACCCTGTAATAAAAGCCTCAAGTGGGTTGTATCCCCTATATCATAGAGGTATATTACAAGAGGTTAAATTTTTAAACATCGAAAAAGTAACCTGACCACCTCGCTTATAAATACAATCAAATAATGAGTACAAAATTTCAGTAACTTATACAGTTGAGCATTAAAAATAAAAATACAAGAAATGTGCGTGAAGCCGAAAACAATTGATTTATTATAACCTTAACTCACTCTTGGTTTAAGGTTTCAATGAGGTTACACAGAGCCACAAAAAGATGTTTTAGGACCCTTAATGTATTTAGATAGGCTATGCCCCTTCTAGTATATATCTCTATGCCCTATATAATAATCCTAACAAGTATTATTTATAAAAGATAGCCTGGACTACGAACCCCGGACCTCCGACAGCGAAATCTAGTGTTCGGCAAACTGGCTGTTTGCCGAACACAAGATTTCGTGCCGAACACGTTTATATATGCTGGCTACATATATAAACGTGAAAAATATTAATGTGATTCGTCTTAGATTTACTCGATTTTCCGCGGATGCCGAAGCGATGTGTTTAATAACAGAATACTATTAATAAAAAGCCAAAATTAACATTTAGTACTTATTGAGGCAATGGGTTGATTTTTGGTCAAATTTAATTTTTTGATACTTTTATTTCATTTTTTTATCAAATTAAACGCAGGGATTATAACAGCGTTAATACGTTTTTCTAAACTTATTATCTTGTCATTGATGAAAAGATCAAATTTAAATAAACTTTAACAGTTTTTCACAAAAGGACCTCTTAGAGTTGATTAATTCATTTAAATTTTACACTTTAATCATAGTTCTCGAGGTATAAAGTTTGATTATGGGCGTCGTGTCGGTTTTAATGCTTATTGTTAATATGAAAAATAAAAGCAGGACTTATGGGACTACTATGTTAAGATCCGCTTAAGTTTAAATGTAAAAAATATGCACTGCGCTACTTCGCCAAACGCCCAACGTTAAGCACAAAGAATGAAAGATAAAGGAGAAGGAACATATCAGGCCTTCACAATGTAAAAAGGTGTCGCTAACCCACACCAATACTCATTAGGTCATGTTATAAACATGTTGATTAAAATTTGAATTCTATATTATTATGTTGTGGTTAATTCTACACATTTAATGATATTCTTACCTTGTCTAAGATTATAAAGTTATGAATCCCAAGAATATAAAAAATATTTATTTATTTTAATAAAATACAATAAGTATAATACAATAATAATAACAAATACATTAATATTAATAAATACAAATAATAAATAATAAATATAATAAAAAAAAATAATAATAATAAATAAAAATAATAATAAATCAATAAAAATACTAGAATTAAGTTGAAATTGAACGTGTTAGATTTTAAAAGTGAAACACAACTTTTATACCCTTGTCCAATGCTTTTAAACTCTATATGGGACAAGTTGTCCATGCCCATCAATTTTTTCTTGAAAACGGTGGCTACACTTTATTGCCTTTATGCCCTGTGGTTAAATAGTCAAAATAAATCAACCGCCTTAAACAGAATTACTGACTTCCATATGATTTTGGATGAGACTGACTTGTAATCTCTAAAGTAAAAATGATTACTTAAACTTTGTTGAGCTTGTACTCCCCATGGTGATCAAAATCATTCTTGGGCATAATGGAAAAACTGTTCAATTGTTTCAGTTGCTGATACGTCATGTGGTTTAGGAAGAACTGGTAGAATCATAGGAGGAGTCGAGAGTAAGCAAGGTGAATTTCCATGGATTGTGTCGATTAAACGAAGGGGAGGTCATCTGTGTGGTGGAACCATTATAAACAAAAACTTCGTATTAACAGCAGCGCATTGTTTATGCACGTTAGTATACTTAAACAATTATTAAAGCCGTCAATTTTAGCTTCAACTTAAGAATGCTGGAAAGGTAGACAACTGCAGATAACGAATCCATAGAAAATTTACAAAAGCTTCTATAGACTCGCAATGATCAACGTTTTAAAAGTATCTCGATTTGTAGTTTACAAGAAAGCGCCAGATAGTAGTACGCTATGAAATCTCTGCTGTGGAAGACAATAGATACAATTATTAGTTGCAGTTCCACCATGGCCGGACCTCGATTGCTGTTTAATCTTCTGATAGCTTTCAGTTTGTTTAAGAACTGGTCGAGTGATCTTCAGTTAACTATCTTCAAGCTGACGCAGTTATCATTTGCTTTTAAAAGCTAATGATGGGATAGTTTTAAAAAGGCTAAGCGCTATTAGAAGATAAGAGAGAAGTGGGAATGTTAGATGTATTTGTATCAGTATAGAGACAAGATAGATGTATTACAATTAGTATAGAGGTACGATTGATTAGTTAGTAGCTATACAATAACACAAGTACATGTTAGAGTAAATCTATGGACCTCAAGTCTTGTCTATAGTGCAACACTCGATTATAATCAGATGAGAGCGTGGAAAAATAATGCGAAGAAGCCAGTGAGGTTAATCCTCACCTCCACCTTAAACCTCATTGGTTCCTTAACACTATTTGCCAACGCTGTCAACTGATTTTAACCGCGTGCTGTACAGTTATTTTCTAATAGCGAACAGCCTGTCTAAAAATATTCCATTGCTCTAAGATTTAACATGCATCGAAACTGACAAATATATCTTTGACAATCTTTCCTTGTACCTAATTTGAGCATAGCGGAACAGATTACAATAATAATAAGACCAACATCATCTAAAGTTTACTTTTTTTAAGACCAACATCTATTTACTAATTCTTAAGCAGAGCGGCTTTCGACAGTAATGCTGTCTGAAGTGACGCAGCAAGATATTCCTGAGATAAGAGCTGTTAACTCCTCGAATCTGACTGACTCAACATCAGTCACGGCACTACAGGTGGCATTACTACCAAAAGCCGGCTCTTCTTAAAAAATTAAAAAACTTGCCGAAAGACGTTGTTGGTGTATTTATTATTGTAGTCAATGTACTTTCAGAAAGATTTAACTCACTAACTGATAATAGCACACATAATTGCACAGTTCGGATTTTTTTCTTCGAAAATTATTATTATAATAATGGTGTTGGTATATCAAATAAAAATAGCCTTTCATTAATTAAATTTTCTTGAAAAACGTCAATGGCAAATTTAACTATTGTTTCTGTGAGTATGAATCGAGTACCAAGAATAAAGCTGGAATACTAAATACTTCCTCTAATATTTATAGTATAAATTATACAAATGTAGGTCAGTGGTAAAAGAAGAATAGAGTAATTAAGATTAAAGGAAATAGCTGGCATCTTTGCACCGACTAGCGGGGGTAAAAGAACTCAGTCTAAGCCCTTGACTTACCTTGATCTTGCTTTATGTTGCGTCATGTGGTATAAGAATTATTTTTTCGTGTTTGAGGGTCAGTTTAGAATGTAAAGGAAAGATACAAATTGACTACTTTATTTCTTTAATTTCGTTTACTCATGAAAATTTACCTACATTATTAGCATCTTAATATCAAATTAGACCTGTTTATTTATGTCCGTTAATCAAGGTATATTTATTATTTGGATCATACTATCACAGTAAACCTGTTCTATTAGTTCCTAATTATTAAAGTAGACTTTTTTATTTGGTACTACTCATTAAAGTAGATCTGCTTTATTAGTTATTACTTGTCTAAGAAGAAAAGTACTTACAAAGCAAGATAAAACTACACGTACTTTCATTGAACTAAATTGTTATAAAAAATAGGAACTTACACAAACATTATATATATATATATATATATATATATATATATATATATATATATATATATATATATATATATATAATATATATATATTATAAATATAACTCAAGTGGAATTGACCACTTTCTACCTCACCCTCCTTCCATGCCGACCTTTTCATTGAAAATTCGATAAATTTAGTTAATCATCTATGACAACATATAAGATGTGGGATGAATGGGATTTTTACAGTACTCAAAAATCATTGTACCCAATATAAATAAAAAAAATTTTTTAAACAATAATTTTAGGGATTTTCAAAGAATTTGTACATAAAAGAAATTGTTGAATTAATTATAAAGGTATAAACAATAAATTTCATTTATTTTATCTGTTCAAAAGTAAATAAATAAACTTTTCCCAAATGATAACATGATAACATTTATTTTACATTTATTTACTCGGGAAATCTTCATGTAAAAAATGAGAACCCGCATCATATTTATCTTCTGCTTTTGAAAAAGGAAAAAGCTATTTCTGTTTTGTCACATCTTTCTAAATCTCGTGTATTCATATTGTTTTGTTCCCTATAATTATAACGTTTTATTTATCGGAAATTTACCGTTATTTTACTGTACCGCTATGACTTCTATTTTTGTCACTATTACCTTGAAAATTAAGGAAGGTAATCACAAACGAATAGAAGAAGGCTGTCTGATGTCTGTTTTGTTGTTTGCACTCAGTGCTGAGTAAAACCGCTGTTGATTAGTTAGACTTAAGACTATTGTTGTAACAGTAACAACTATTTGATCGCACACAAATACATAGATAAATTAATTATTAAAAGGTTCTCTCCCTGAAAGGATATTAAATAAACTAGGCTCCTATTTGGGTTATTAATAGCATCGAGTTTTCTGTCTAGATTCTGTATTCAAAATAGATGGTCTATTTTAAAACAGCAATTTCTCGTGTGATTTTACTGTTAAATTTCTTCCTGTTTAAATGACTCCCCTAGTAAAATTGCCTGTGAAATCATAGGTAAATATTTGCAAACATGCTTATTTTCATTTCCAAAATGATTAAAAAATAAACTTTCAACTTAATAAACTTCTGTTTGCACTGAATTAGTATACTTTGAGAATAAGTAACATTATCTAAACAAACAAGTTTTTCGTAAAAATGGCATTTCTATCCTGTAAGTAAAGCAGGACTGCATACTGGGTTTGCGTTATGTCTGATTATGATGATCACATTGCATTTATTTTCTGAAACGTATTTTGACAAAAGCATTTTCATCTAGTGAAACCTCTTTATAATATTAAAGAAAATTTAGGTCGCCTTAAAAATCAGGTTATTTTATCAAATCGCATTATAGCGTAACCTCTGCGGCCAGTCCAGGCCGCAGAGGTAAGAGTTGTGGTAATGGCATTGTGGTAGTATATAAGATTCCGTTGTGCTTAAGGGGCCGAAATTCTCATTAGAGCGGATAGCAACCAATCATATTGTTCCCGCAGAGTATATCCTGATCGACTTTATTTGGGCCATAAATGAGGATTAACAGGCTTCAATTATTGTTGGGCCCATATCAACCTTAAGAGAGGTATTAATAATTGAAAAGATTTAACGGAAATGTCAGTATTAAAAGGAAAGTAGTAAATGGAATCCAGTATGGGTCGATATATTCGGCATTGACTATCTCCTTGGCAAAGACCAAGCCCCCACTGTACTTGATACGACACTGCGTACTCCTGCTTAGTCCATGAACTTGCTTTGTCATCAGTTCAGTCATTCTCCTCTCTTCCTCATCTGTACACATAACAAATTACAAAAGCATTTTTAATATCGTCTTATTGTCAAACGAATACGGAAATATAATAGCTTATTACAGGACTTATGACAGCATATTACTATTGTTTTATGTCGGAATCGGAAGCATTTTAATTTATAATTATGTTTACTTTGTTAACTATTGTTATAACCTATTCAAATAATTTATATTACAGACAACATAAGACAACATTATATGTCTGCTGTTCACTTCTGGAAACCAAGGTGATGGTATTAGTGAGTTTGCATTACTTTTACTTTAAAGTACATTTCAGACCTTTAAAGGACTACATAAAGCTTTTTAGCAATCATTTAAGCTTAATTGATGATGGCCAGAAGTAGTAATACACGTTTTAATTGTGTTTATCCCTTTGTGTTGTATTATATATGTATTTCTCTATAACTTCACCCTGCACCAACCTACAAAATATGCATAAATATAGGGACCCGAACTCAATTTCAAGTAATATTCTAGGATACCACTCTATTAATCAATTACAATACAAAACTCTTTTAGATGAGGTTGTACTCTTTGGCTATATTTAGCTAATTCTATGTTACAGAGGCGGATTTGTTATGGGAGCAGATATAATCAAAGTAGGAGTTGGCGAGCACGATGTTAGCAGACCTAGTAGAGCTGTTTCGGTTTCTAAAATCAGTTTACATCCTGATTTTATATGCACCAGGTAATACCTTACTAGTAATGTACTGTTGATTCTTTAACAGTTTTTTTGTTTCATCTAATCTATTATTTTTGTGTTCACTTATGTCGGTGGTGTCTTGTTTTAAATAGTAAAACTGTGATTCTTCTTTTCTATCCTTAAGAGAGTATAGAGGGACTTTCGAAAATAATACCTACAAAAATCCTATCTGGCTGTGACAATATTCAATTGAATAAGAGAAATCATAGAAAAAAAATAATGGGATTGAGAATTGAAAGTGGAAAATAGTTGAGAAAACGTAGGTTTTATGTTTTACTTGACACAAATTGAATAGTAGATAATATTTTATGCAAATATATTATTTTGAGAATCAAATGTAAATTGCGCCTATTCTCTTAGAGACTGTGCAGTAAGACTCGTTTTCGTTAAATTAAAGATAAGCTCTGCGTCATCTTTAGATCCGTACCTTTCTCACAAAACAAGTATTAGATTAAGTGGTGGCCCATCCAAGTACTGACCGCGCCCAATGGAGCTATAATAGCCCATTATCATCAATAGATTTTTGTTTTCTTACCTATATGGTTTATCTATTAGTTTACGGGTTGCGGGAGATCTCTGGGCTTTTATTGGTTCCCGCCAATAATTCATGGCGAGAACGCACTGCTATCAAGTATGCTAAAATTTATTGCCAAAGTTCAGATGACTTAATATAGATGTTTATCAATTATAAGTTTGTATAATATAAACGTTGCGGGGCGTTACCTTTAAGTAATAAAGAAATTAATGTCACTTTTTTAAAGAAATGTTCGTTTCAAACATATTTAATTTTATTTTACACGAAAGAATGACTATTCTGTGTTGCCAAATTTGGAACTAGGTAACTTTTTCCGACTTTCAAAAAGTGTTGGTAATACTACAATTTTTAGACTCCAATTTGGCACCTAGGAGTCGAAAATTAGTAGACGTACCATAGATATATGCTATGAAAGTGATCACACCGTTAAAAAGGGACACAAACTGTAGTAACCGAAAGTTAATAAAAATAATTACAAACCTTATTACAACGCTTATAAAACCTCATAAGCGTTATTGTTTAAATGAAAATTCACTATAAAATGATTCCCTTGTGGCTGTATAGTCTAAAATGATCAATGCAAACAAACTACTAACTATGCACGTGATTTATCACTAATCAGTGAATGCTGATATTTATCAGTACTCACTGATAAGGGATAAATCACGTGCATAGTTGGTAGTTTGTTTGCATTGATCATCTTAGACTATACAGCCACAAGGGAATCATTTTATGTAATCATTAGTTACGTAATGATTTTAAATTTAATTCCAATTAACTTTTCAGCAACATGCTATTATAATATCGGACATTCCTTATAATATTTTAAATGGAATCAATACAATATAAACCCCTTTAAAACATCACCAAAATATCATCTTTTGATAATCCAAAACAAATACCCAAACAAAAAATGTAAGATTATCCTTAACTCAAACAAATCCCCTCACCCCAATAAATAACCCAAATCGATACCAAAAAATAAGAATAAATAAATAAAATAACAAAAAAGAGGCAAAAATTACCCCAAACATAAAAAAATATGGCTCAGGTTTACAAAAAATAATTATTGTATACTTTTGCCAATAAAGAACTTGTTTATAAAAAATTGAATCAATGAAATATTATGTAAACTAGTGTATCATGGTTTTTACTAATTTTAGCACCCTTAATAATATAAAATTTAAAGTGTACAGATACTTTACGAAAATTGATCTACATTTTAAATTTTGAATTGTCTACTAAATGCACTTTCCTTGTCACCCCCTCTCTACATTTTTCATTCCCTAATCACTTAAGTTACACTGTAATTTAATTTCGTTTATTTGTATTTGTTTATGAGGTATGTCCATGATATTGGTTTACTCGAGCTTGGTGAATCTATAATATGGGCAGAATCAATAAAACCAGCTTGTCTACCTGGTTTAGGAATACGACAATCTGACGTACCAGCTATAGCGGCTGGATGGGGATGGACTCACGAGGACACATCTATAGGTAACTTGTTTAAATTCAAAATATAAATAATATACTTAAGAAATATATATATTTTCAATTTTGTGGATGTGGTTGAGGTGCGAAAGCATTACTTACAGATATATTTACACTAATCTAAGATTGCAGGGTCAATGCAATTATACTCAGACAATGTTTCAATAGTAAATGTGAACGTACGAACGGTACCAAAAAATATAAAATTTACAAGCACGGTTTCGATTAAAACTGGTGAGATGTAGAGTTTATGGCCTAAAGAAAAATTTTAAATTAATTTCATAAAATCATACATTATATAATATAAATATATATATATATATATATATATATATTATATATAATATATATATATATATACATATTATATATTATATATATATATATATATAGATATATTATATATATATATTATATATATATAGTAGTTATATATAGATAGAGAGAGAAGAGAGAGAGAGAGAGAGAGAGAGAGAGAGTTTTACAAAAAATTTGGTAATTGTGTGAAATAAATAAATAAAATGTAAAATAAAAAACCCTTTTATAGAGAATATTAAAAAAGAAATTATATAGGTCTTTTATTGCTAATGTAAACTATATGTTATAGGTATCAGATCAAACGTTTTACAGAAAGTGCATGTTGAAGTCGTTGATAATAAGAAATGCAGGGAATGGTACAGATCGCTTGGAAAGAAAACTAAAATACTTGATACTCAGATGTGCGCTGGTACCGAGAAGGGAGGAAAAGATACATGTTGGGTAAGTATAATAGTATATTTTGTACCTACACTTTAAGGGCTTTTTTAAAGTGCCCGGGTCTTTATGTCTCAGTAAGTTGTGTAGTAATTTGTGCAAGGATAGGATCAATTCGATATGAAGTTATTTCTACACAGTCAGCAAACTCGTTCATATATAATAATAAAAATATTACGTTCATATATTACTTTAGCAATAAAACCCTAATGAGGAGCAACTAAACCTTAAAAAAAACACTGATCATTTATCAGTTAAAATTTTAAGGATATTTGAATTATTTACATACTGTCGACTCTCATATTCTAGAATTATCTATAGAAAAAGCAGTATCTGCAATGGAAATTTTTGAATTAAAACAATCTAGTACCATAAAATTCTATTTCTAATGATTCAAAATTTAGATAATCTATTTTACCTGATCAGACCAAAGTCTTAACCAAGTTTTACGCTTAATATCATCTATTATTCCTGCTCCTTCGATGCAACTATAGAAATATATACTAGAGAATGTATAGTCTATCTCAATACATTAAGAGGCCTGAAACATTTTTTTAGGGCTCTGTGTAACCCCATTCAAACCTCCTTCGAGGTTTGTATTACCATTTGAATGGTAAGAGCGAGTCAAGGTTATAATAAATTAACTGTTTTCGGTTTCCCGCAAATAGTTGGTGTTTTGATTTGTATTTTAAACGTTCTACTATATAAGTTACTGCATGTTTGTTCTTTTTATTTGATTATTTTCATAATTGAATGTAGTCTGGTTACTTTTCCGATGTTTCAAAATTCAACCAATAGATGCAAACATTCTTCTTCTAATTTTAACTCCCTAATTAACTTTATATAATTTTTACTCATTCTTGACGTTGTTTTACAGGCTGATAGTGGAGGTCCATTAATGTTATCAGATAACCACGGAGATCTCGTTGTAGCTGGAATCGTATCAACAGGAATTGGTTGTGGAAGACCAAAACTGCCTGGTCTATATACTAGAATATCTGAATACCTTCCTTGGATCTCACAAACTATTTCCAGATAAAATACAACTTCTCCATCCTTTTAAGTTTGAAAAAAAGAAACAAATACTTCGTTTAGTTATCACTTTGTTAGCACAAGATGGGCAGTAACTTTTAGTAATATCAGTTTTGCTTTTAATGTAATTGTCATGGAACCTTCATGTTAATTGAATGATTTTATTATCTGTGTTCTCTTCTTATCTTATAAAATTAGTTTTAAATTAAGAGACGTCAGATATCAGTTTTGGTGGAAAAACACAAACAATTCAATTTTAAATTTTACTGGCAAGTATACCCAACAGTAGTATTCTTATCATAAAGGCTAGTTTCATTTTTTAAACCAAAACATGAGAATTTTCATAAAGATCATTTGCAATTGCAAAATAATTTCATATCAAAAAAATTTTACTGGAAAATGTCTCAAAATTATGTCTCAGCTATTGACCAGACATTTTAATTTTTAATATCAGAAGACTAAAACTAAGTATTGTTATTAGATTAATAAGACCCGATATAAGCAGATTCAAAATACTATCTAATAAAGATTGTAAATAATAAAGGTGTTAATCATATATTTAGGGATATATACGTATAAATTTACAGTTATCAACAGGTGCCATTAAAAAGTCAATTTTATGTTTTAATGAATAGTTATTTTTACTTAAATAATTCTAATCAATATAAATTGTTAAGATATTCTAGTTTACTAGTCAATTAAATTGATCTCAAATAAATTTAATTTAGAGTTTTTGTTTAGTTTATAATGGAATTGTTCAGAGTATATTTATAATTAAAGAATTAGTTAGAATTTATAGTATTATTATTGTATATTTAAATGTTGAACTAATTAAATATTTATTTGATACATCTTAAAGAAACCCAACGAATAAATTGATACTGTTATAAAATAATTCTACTTTTTGTTTGTTCATCCTTTTATTATTTTGAACCTAGCTCAAAAACCAATGAATTATTTAAGACAATTGACCAACAGTGGCCTAACAGGGGGAGGGGGGGCTGTGGGGGCAGCCCCCCCCCCAAAATTTTACATAACCTAAACCCGTAATAAATATGTGGAAAAAATGAAACCTATAAAAAATATTAAAAAAATATAATATATATAACATATATTTTTAACAGTAAACTTTATAAATAAGTATCATAAATATAAAAACATTATACATGAAATTGAAAGATATAAATTATTAATTTTTGGAAAAACATTCAACCTAATATAACAAATATATATATATACTATATATATATAGTACTATATATATATATTTACGTAGTAAATATATTGCTATTATATAAACTATATATCTATATTAATATATACTATATTACTTATATATATATATACTAATATATTATATATATATTATGTATAGTATATATACAATTTTAACATTCAGCCCCTTCCCGAAATTAAATCCTCGGCTACGCCACTGATTGACGAAAATGGTTAATATTAAAAATGGTATTTATCATTCTTATAGAATAAGAGATTTTAAATTCTATAATAATAGTAGATATTTTAGTATTACAACTGTTCAATGATTACCAACATTATGAGGAGAGTACCAATATATTAATCAGAATAACTAATAAAACAAACATTACCCAGTCTACTACACACCAGAACAATATACGGAGTCGAACATTTCAGATGTATCAACATCATTAAATACTTAAAAAATAAGGAAAACATGGACCTAAACATTCAAAAATGCTCTTTACCTTCAGTAAGATGACCAGTATTTATAGTATTATCATCAAAATATGGAATTTATGATACCACTTTTGGCATACCATAATATAAACTAATTATTAATTAATTTGGCTTAATTAAGGCGCTAAAGCGCCTCGCATCCCTTCAGTCGGTTTTAACGAGTTGGACGACTCAATCTCTTCCGTTTCTTATCACTTTCTCATCTCGCCGGTAATTTTATTTTTTCAGTTTCTTTTATCATTTTTTAGCGAATTTTCATTATGAAAATGGCGCTTATGAGGTTGTTCGGATGACGGAAGTTGAGGGTGGGAGTGAGCGAAATCGGTTTCTATTTCCTTCTGATAACAAAAATATGTCCGAAAAAGTTATATTATTATATATATATATATATATATATATATATATTATATATATATTATATATTATATATATATATATATATATATTATATACTTCAAGAGTTATCGTACGCCATACGAAAGAGCAGAACTTTACATTATATATATATATATATATTATATATATATATTATATATATTTCTATTTATTATAATATATTAGTTTTATATATTATATATACTATATATATTATATATTATATATATATATATATATATAATTATATATGTAAGAGTTTTCTGCTCTTTCGTATGGCGTACGATAACTCTTGAAGGCGTTCTTAAATTGAAACAAAACTTTGCTAATTGCGAGATGTCGAGGAGGTTACGAGGCCTATAGTTTATAAAAAAAATTATGACGTCATCAATTAAAGTTATGACGTCATGAAAAAAAAAAATTGAAACTTGAAATGGCTTTAAAACAAGGTATTTTATGTGTAGGTTGACGACTAGCTGAATCGATTAAGACCAATTTCAGCTGAATCGAACATCACAAATGGTGCAAAACAGTATACATATGTATATATAATGTTATATATATGTATACATCTAGGTCAAAGACTCGACGAGATTTCTGACTCGTTCAGTAGTGTTAAAGGGTGAGGATATAGTATAAAAGAGGGGCCTCTACCTCTCGCTCCATCCTGGTAAGCCTGCTGTCCCAGAGAGACAGGACAAAAATGGCTTCCACTAAACCACGCCGAACTAAGCAGGCCCGTAAAGCGGAAGAAGTAGTCATTATATGGTCGATGTCATTCTAAAACGATTGCGACCGGTTTCAGCTCAATCAGACAATTTAAGTGACAGAAACGTATTTTATTTAAAAACAAAAATTATGAATATATTTTTGTTTATAATGCTTCATAATTTATTATAGCATACTATTAATAATAGAGTATTATAAAATCTCAATTAGTAAAATCAAATTTGTGAGAAAGCCACACAGGCCCGCTTCGCGGGCCTGTGTTTAGAGGCTGTGAAAATTCGCTAGATACACTGGCAAAATGCCATGTATCTATGCCGAACCGCGAAGCGGCCCGGTTGGCCGAGAGTATTAATACTCAGAAGTGGTGATTTCAAATGAAAAGAGAAAATGGTTTAAAACTCAATTAAAATATACTTTAGAATTAATTACAAATATAATATAAATAACAATAACGTAACGATGACGTAATAATGTAGCTTCTATGAAGACTACATGGCGAATGGCACTGACTGCAGTCACACATGAGCCTTTTATAGATAAAGATTACAAATGGATAATCTAATATCTTAGGTTACAAATATGATAAGCTTGCATGATTCATCTATTGAGAGCTATAAAACTACTAAATAATATTATAAGTATAAATAACTATATAACTCGAGGCCCGTATTTGTTTTCTCTATTTATCTTTTATTTTATTTTATATTTATATTTGATCTAGTTATTTATGTATTTATTTATTTTAGTTTGTAAGCATACATACATACATATATATATATATATATATATATATATATATATATATATATATATATATATATATTATATATATATTATATAATATATATATATATATATATATATATATATATATATATTATATATTATATATTTTATATATATATATATTTGTTATACATTTAATGGGTTACATTTATTTTATTTATCATTATATTTGTAATAACTTGTAATTTTTCATTTATTTTTTTAGTTCTTAAGTCTTTTGTGTAGTCTTTTGTTAGATTGTGTTTTATACTTTGTTGGTTAGGCCTTCTTAGGCACTCATGATAGATTGTTAAGCCTAAAAGCTGCCTCCGCCTCCGCCATCAAACTGTAACATCAGACTTGTTTCATAAAGTGCTGACAAAATTATCATATGTGGGCAATAGTTAGCAATTTGAGAAATAAAACTAAGTACCCATGTATAATCACGAGTTCAATGCATTCGTGAACATAATCATAATATAAAAGTATTACTCATATTATTAAATTTGATGCCTATATACTGTATTTCTTTTCTTAACGATCATGAAACCGTAGATATTAAATTACCTAATACTTTTGAGGTCGAGCGTGAACCGAAGTAATACTAATTTAAACTCGGGTAATCATGCTATTCTGAGAATGAGCGAAGCTATTCCAAAGTCATTTTTTACTCTAGTTTTAGCATTTTGTCAAGTATTTACCGAATTCAGGCCGCTTCAAGGGCTTCTAAAGCTCTGCGTGGCTCCTTTGGCGACACTTGCTAGAGTCTGACTAGGTTTTAAAAACCAAATGCTACTAGTAGAACATGGTCCTTTAGTTTTATTCATTGTAGGATAACTACATCATTCTCTAAACAGTAACAAGCTATAAAAAAATGAACTATCTGAAAGTAACCAAAAATATCCAAGAACAGAAATCCATTGATTACTTTTAAGATTGGTTGAGAAACCATTGATTACTTTTTAATTGATTACTTTTAAGCCACGTGAGTAAATGTTTTTACATTAAGATCAAGATAAAACGTATTTATAAAAACATTTTATCAGTATTGTGTTAACAATGAAATAAAATCTGATAGTAATTTGTCAAGGTAACCCTTATCATTTTTTTAATAACTAAACCAAAAGTTAGGGCGAGCCTAGAAAATTTAGCAACATGTAAGCATTTTCACTAGCTTCTATTATATTATTATTCTTGCTATGAATAAATTATTAAATACCAAACATCAAATTAACTTTTGGTTAAGATCACTAAAATTAATAGGTATTTACTTTTTAAACAACGATTATAAAATTTCATTACATTTTTTTCTCTACTCATTATTTTTAAAAATATTTTGGATTTACACCGTCTACGATAATTTCTACCATGCACCGAAATCAAATTCGTTCTATCGTGTTGTTTTTAAGAAAATTTTGTGTTGCTCACATTTCGCTACAAACATAATATCGTTAATAGAACCATACAAACAAAGAAATAAAATTAAAAAAATATACGATTATTTAAATGAAGTAACTTATCAAAACTATAAAGGATCGTTAAAAGATCTTATAAATGATGTTACAATAATATCGACACTGATATTGTCAATTATAGTTGAGTATATAGGAGAATTTTATAAGAATTACGTATTCACTCATATTACTTATAACTTTTATCCAATGACTCTAAATATATTATTCGTAATGTATATAAAATCAGTTCTCAGATTAATTAAATATGAATTTAACAATATTTCAAATTTACTAAACGAAACTTTGGGTAGTAATTTTGAAAGTAAAGAAGTACAAGATTTAATCAGAAAGCATAATTATTTAGTTAGCATTTGTGAAAAATTGAATATCAGATACCAGTGGCAAATATTGACTCCATTTTTGACTGGCTATTTAATTTGTGTCAATACCATTTTTACATTATTTAATTTGGATAACAATAAGGAGATAGATGTCATGAGAAAAGTAACTTTTGTGTTGGTGATTGCAACACAAATTTTGGTTTTATTTGCTGTAGTAAATGAATCTCTTGATGTTTCAAATGAGGTAAGTTAAAAAAAACTAATTCTTAATGTGGTGAAAAAAGTGAGTGGATTGAGATTTGGCGCGTATGTAGCCATGTATAAGAGTAACATAGTAACATAAGTTTCATCGCAATTGTCATAATGAGTACTGTTATTAAGTCAGATTATTAATTAAACCTTTTTAAGTAAAATTAATGTTTAATCTGATCCTAATAATAGCTGCATTTTATCAAACAAAGTTTGGTATTACTGTTAAATGATTATGATTATAATATTTACATACATTAATTTTAAATTAATTTTTCTTAGGTTTTAATTAATACGTATATTAAATTAAGTAATTAATGAGTGTTATTTTCTTATGAAAATTTGTTTCTAAAAGATAAACCTCACAGGTTTTACAGTATTTTACTAAATGTTTTCTGGAATAGTTTAATTTAAACAGACCTTAAAAGCAATTCATTATTAGATGACACGAAAGAAGAAATTCTTTTTAGGCTCTACATTATATTTTTGACAACTTATTTACCTTTATACTTAATTATAGTTCGTAATATTGTTATCGATACACAAAAGCCTGGAGTTTTGTATACACAACAAATATTTATGATTTTTTGCAGGAGAAAAATAATGGAAATCTTATTATTTAGTGAAATACTTAAAGTATTTATGTAAACATAATAATAAAATACAACACTTCAGTGTGCTAAATTATTTAAAATATGGCCATTGAGCTTTTAAAAAATGTATACTCCTTATAGACATAAGTAACTAGAGAGAGCATACCTCAATACATTGGGAAGGGGAAAACATTTTTTAGGGTTCTAGGGGTCTTGCGTAACCTCATTGTAACCTTCTTGACAATGGTGTTTAGGCTGTAATGACTGAACGCTTTTTGCACATTATTTTTTTGTTTTTTATTTTAACCGTTCTGTTATATAAGTTATATTCAATTTTGTTCTAGCCATTTGATTATATTAATGATTACTGGTTTTCAGGGTACTTTTGCGATGTTTCAAAATTCAATTGATATTCCCTCTTTTGTAAAAATATTTCTATGATAAGGGTGTTTTAGGAGAGCAATAATGATTTAACACCACAAAATATATTCATCACTTGTTGCACTTAAATGATCACATTCATGCCCAGTACTTACTTTTAAAATTATAAATATTCACATAAAATTTCCTGTTAAGCTAATTTTTGTTTAATTAAGCGTTATTTTCTTTTCTAACTCAATTAATCGAAATGAAAATAACCCAAAGATTATTAAGACCATCATCAATAGTAGCAATGGTAATTAATATTTCGAAGTTAACCGGTTCGTATTATTTTACAGTTGATCTAAATATATCAATATTTCTAATAATATATTCAGTTTTATTAAGAGTATTATGGTTTTTATTTTCACGGCATGACGTATCTGATGGCAAAACTCCGTTTTTTATAGCTGTCTTTAAAATGATCGTTGGATATTGTTACAATATAGCTATTTTTACTACACTTGTAGAACCCATAGTTAAGTTTAAAAAAATTCAATATTACATGGTCAATTTGAAAAAATTACACACGGATTTAGGAATAAATCAAAAGAAAAGAAGGTTAAGATTGTGGACAATTCTCCAATTTTTCCTTATAATACCTAACATGGTCTACACGAGTTCATTCGTATATTTTGCATTAAGTAAGTCATTTTTCCGATCGTATTATCATAATTTTCCTATGTGGTCCAATATAATATCTTTGATTCAACTTAAAGTCGTTCTTTATTCAGTAACTGAAACGTTTAAGAAAATTAAAGAATTATTATACCAATATATGAAAGAATTGAACTCTGTACTTGAATGTGATAAAGTTCAGAAGTTAATCAGACTTCACAACGATCTAAGCAATATTTGTAAAAAGATTAATGGTGCTTATGAATGGCAAACGTTGTCGTCTCTATTAACAGCGTATGTAATTATTGTTAATAATTTATTTACAATAATACAATACCCTAACAAATCTGTCATCAAAATTGCATTTTTTATGACTGCTACAGCATTTATAACTGCTATTTTCTGGGTCGTTGATGAAGCTGAAGCAACAACAAAAGAGGTAATAAAAATATTTTTTTATTGACGATATGGTTCGAGGGGACCTTTATAAAGTCGATTTTTGTATCATTCCGATCAGAAAAAAACAGGGTTGTTTTTCAACCCTGTTTTGCAGGGTTGCAACCCTTAGGCCTGAACCTGAGAATTGCTCAAGGTAGTCCAGCTTCTAATCTCAGTCTGGCAACTTTTCACGCTAAATAGCAAGCGTGCTGATGTTACCTTCCCCATAGGCAGTTCAAGGTAAATATCTTAGGAAGACAACGAATATGAATAATTCGTTGTTTTGATTTACCCATATTACTTATCTTCCTATTTAACTTTTAAGAAAAGTAGATTATGGTGATTGGTAACCTTTGGTGGCTATCTAAATTAATTAAGAGTAAAAAAAATACTTATTTATTGATAAAGTATATTTCTAATAATAAATAAATATATGTAATTTCTTTTTTTATATTTTAAATAAGTTAAAATTAATTTTAATTTTAGTAGCTAAAAAGGCAATGGTGTTGGACTGTGTAAAGTGTCTTTCTATCCATAGGAAGTAAAGGTCTAAAAACAGTAGGGTACCTTAGTTAATACATGTAGTAAATAATTATACATGTAAATACATGTATAATTATACATTGGTTAAATAATTATACATGTAGTTAAATACATGTATAATTAATACATTGGTTAAATAATTATACATGTAGGTTAATACATGTTTAATTAATACATTGGTCATATTACTTCAGAAACTATAACTTATATCCTATTTATAAAAATGAAATTCGTTTGAATTCTTATTTCATCTTTAAGCCATAAGACTTTTATGTGTTATTATATAATTTTTAATATCTTTAAGTACTTTGTAAATAAGTATTATTCGAAAAGCATAAAGATTTACACATCGTGCTGAACGTTTACAAAACACTTCAAATACGAACTATGCATTAATTATAATTAAATATTAATTGATTATTTAGACAAGTGAAATAAAACAAGTAAAATAGTAAAAATAATAATTTCTTACGCTTGCAAGATAAAAGTTTAAAAATCGTATAGTGTTTAACAGGTTAAACAAAGGTTAAAAATGTTAATAAAATAAACTTGTAATATGGTGATAAATAAATATTTCAGTCCTATTACACGTATGTGTTCGTAAATCGTTATAAAAGTTTTTTAGTTTAAATTGATTTCAGGGTAAAACTTTTCAAGATGAAATCTATGAAGCAGTTTTGGGAAAATGTAACAGATCCGTTTAAACACGTTTCTACCCTGATAAATATAAATAGATCTTGCGGTTCCTTTCCTATGAATTTAAATTTTAACCCATCGATACCACTTATTTGTTATTCAATTGGACTTCGTTTCATTTGGTTTTTAGCCCAATATTTAGCTAATTTAAATCTGTCACAAGATGCGTCCTTTTACCAAATCACGTTTAAAAATATCGTTAAAATAACTTATTACATTACAATTGTTGTATCATTAATCGAACCGCTTAGGAATAGTGATAAAATCAAATTATGCTATCAACATATTAAACAAATTAAAAATTATAATTTTAAATACGCTGATACTAAGTATAAAATAAATATATGGAATGTATTTAAGTATTTATTTATTATATTTAATGCAACTTTTACAACCAATTATGTCTTGTACACAACGAGAAATATAAGTGATAAATTCGGAGTAATTTTTTATTCGTTTCCAGAATGGACGAACATATTATTTATGGTGCATCTAAGATCAATTTTAAAAGTGATTTCTGTGATATACACTAAAATGAAACTTTCATTAGAAGGATATTTATCAGAAAGTAATTCATCTTTGGAAAATAAATACGTTAGAGATTTAATTAGGTTACATAATATATTGGCTAATGTCATGGAAAATGTGAATGAGGCGTATGAATGGCAAACAGTAGGATCTTTACTAGCTGTCTATATTACAATAGTTAATAATTTCTTTTCAATTATACATGACAATAAAGGAAAAGAAACAAATATGTTGTTATTGTCCGAAGTATTTTTGTATATTTTAACCATATTTTGGGTCGTTGACGAATCATCTTTTATAACTAAAACTGTAAGTCATGTATTTATGTATATTTTTATAAAACTGATTAAATATGGTTTAGAGAATCACCGATGACCAACTGCTTTGACGCTGACTTTACAATAACACTTTCCCCCATAAGCGATTATAAACAACATTATAGCCTTGGCCGCTCCGCAGCCTTGGCGCATCGTGCCTCAGACGCTACGTGGCGAGGCTGGAGGGCCTGATTATTGTGAGTCATATTGCTAGTATATATAATTGGCATATTGCCAGGATATAAGCGAATTTTCAAATGTATTAGTCAAAAATGTGTTTTTTTACATTATGTTATATATGTCAATAAATATAACCATAGAACTAATTCTGAAAATAAAATGTAACTTCGTATTTGTGGTAATCATACAAAGTAGTAAATGTGCAAAAATGTTAAGCTGATCTTAATTATTTTTGAAGAGTTGATCTGTTTAAATGTTTAGGGGATCATTGTTGTGAGTTAATGACGAAACCATAGGGTTCGGAACATTAAAAAATGATTTTTTGGACTGTTTCATTCGATATATGACTAATTCATAAATTAAACTTTTCAAATAACTAAGATACTGAATAATGGAGTTAACTCATAAAGCCATACAAAACACCAAAATCTCTCCACAAAATGTTTATTCTTTACATAAAACAGAGCCGGCTTTCGATCGCTCGATCATCATCAGTGCCTAACCCAACAAACATAGAGAAAGAATAACCAACAAAGTACTACAATAAAGCAAAACTAAAAGAAACACTAGAATAATAACATAATAATAAAAAAAATAAAATAAATAAAAAAAAGTTAAAAACATATAAAAGAATATAAACGTTAAGAAGTTAAAAAAGTTAAATTCTAATTATCTATTAAAATAAATAAAAATAAAATAAATAAAATATAAAATTACCGGTGAGATGCTATATAAACGCCTCAATCAGACCTTCTAGACAGAGTCATGTAGCGGACTGGTGGGCGAGGGCAAACACCAACGCCGCACTATTACCGACGATCCCCCACTTTCACCTTTCTTATTAAGGGATTTCTCGCCATTTTCCTCCACATTACGTAAAATCTCAAGATTCTCAAGAGATGACATAGATCCACCCTTAGCAACGAAGTGAAGGAAAGCAACTTCATGGTCAAAGCTACCATGGTTCTCAACTATCAAATGCTGGTAAAACCTACTCGATGGAAGTGATTCGTGCTCGGCAATTCTGGTGCGGAACGCTCTACCTGTCTGGCCTACGGTGCAGCCACAGCACCACATTTCAGGCAATAAACACCATTCTTATCGAGCGCTCCTACCCTGTCTTTACACTTAGAAATGTAGCTACGTAAAGAATGCAAATTGCGAAAAAACATTGATTCCGCTTCTCCTTAAGATGCTACCTATCTTTCTCTGATACCGGCCTACGTACGGCACACTCCGCAGGATTTAAGCTTTTCATTAGGCACTAGGGTAAATTATGTCAAGGTTGACTTTCTTTTTTTACGCCGATTAATTTGTCAACAAAGACTAGTATTATAACCGTTAGACGTAGCTATCTGCTTAATTATATTGTACTCCTTATCAAAGCATCTTTTTCAAGGGAGTGCTCAATAAACGACTAACATAAGCATGGAATGCCGCCATCTTATGTGGCCAGGGTGTTGTGAAGTTGAATGAATTACCGTATCAGTAGTAGTAGGCTTTCTAAAAATACTATAAATAAGCTTATTATCTCTCCTGGTAATAGTCAAATCCAGATAATTTAAAGACGCTTCCTTCTCTAACTCACATGTGAACTGAATACCTTCATGTTTAGTGTTAAGATAATCGACGGAATTACCAAACGTAATAAAACGTACAAACGTAATTATAAAACGTTTTACCAAAGCGTAATAACTACTATCGTAAATATGTTACAGCATGGGTTAGGTATGTCGACGACATTTTCATTGTTTGGACTGGAGGTGTTAATAAATTGTTAAAATTCGTCGATTATCTTAACACTAAACATGAAGGTATTCAGTTCACATGAGTTAGAGAAGGAAGCGTCTTTAAATTATCTGGATTTGACTATTACCAGGAGAGATAATAAGCTTTTTATAGTATTTTTAGAAAGCCTACTACTACTGATACGGTAATTCATTCAACTTCACAACACCCCTGGCCACATAAGATGGCGGCATTCCATGCTTATGTTAGTCGTTTATTGAGCACTCCCCTTGAAAAAGATGCTTATGATAAGGAGTACAATATAATTAAGCAGATAGCTACGTCTAACGGTTATAATACTAGTCTTGTTGACAAATTAATCGAGCGTAAAAAAAGAAAGTCAACCCTTGACATAATTTACCCTAGTGCAACTAATGAAAAGCTTAATCCCTGGCGGACGGTGCCACTAGGCCGGTATCAGAGAAATAGGGGGTGGGGGCCCATTTAAGGAGAAGCGGAATCAATGTTGCTTTTCGCAATTTTGCATTCTTTACTAGCTACATTTCTAAGTGTAAAGACAGGGTAGGAGCGCTCGATAAGAATGGTTGTTATTGCCTGAAATGTGGTGCCTGTGGCTGCACCTACGTAGGCCAGACAGGTAGAGCGTCCGCACCAGAATTGCCGAGCACGAATCACTCCCATCGAGTAGGTTTACCAGCATTTGATAGTTGAGAACCATGGTAGCTTGACCATGAAGTTGCTTTCCTTCACTTCGTTGCTAAGGGTGGATCTATGTCATCTCTTGAGAATCTTGAGATTTTACGTAATGTGAGGAAAATGGCAGAAATCCCTTAATAAGAAAGGTGAAAGTGGGGATCGTCGGTAATAGTGCGGCCGTTTTGGTGTTTGCCCCTCGCCCACCAGTCCGCTACATGATGCTGTCTAGAAGGTCTGATTGAGGCGTTTATATAGCATCTCACCGGTAATTTTATTTTATTTATTTATTTATTTTTTATTTATTTTAATAGATAAATTAGAATTAACTTTTTTAACTTCTTAACGTTATATTCTTTTATATGTTTTTAACTTTTTATTTTATTTTATTATTTATTATTATGTTATTTATTCTAGTGTTTCTTTTAGTTTTGCTTTATTGTAGTACTTTGTTGGTTATTCTTTCTTCTATGTTTGTTGGGTTAGGCACTGATGATGATCTGAGCGATTCGAAAGCCGGCTCTGTTTATGTTAAAGAATAAACATTTTGTGAGAGATTTTGGTGTTTTGTAATGGCTTTAAAAACTTTTCAATCATATATAATTATCTACTTTAATAATAACCATGCAAAACCTATAATAAATAAATAAATATTATATATTACACGAAAAAAATCTCGTTGGTCTAGATAACACTAAGATCGTGTTAAAGCCCTTTAGGTTTCATAATATACGATATTAGTGTCTTGATTAATGTATACGTGTTGTCTGTAGCTATGTTGAAAAAATAGTGTCGGTCGAAAGCCTTAATCAAATAGTTTCTATAACCCGCCATTAGTGTTATTTCACTTAAGTGTCGTAAAAACCCGATTAAATAAAGGTCATCACTAGTTCGGGTAGGGCAATCTCGATCGCGGGTATAAATAACCCAACCGTTAGGATTGAAATTAATATAGCTAAGATTATACTGGTACTCTGATTTTTAGAATCAAAGCATACTCTTGTAAGGTTGTTTTAAAATTTATATCGTGTTGAACTAATATTGCTTAGGTTACTACTTAACATCTGTGTAATAGTCTGCCTACTTAGTGTTAACGTGTTGTAACCCTTATATAGTTTTCTCAAAATATTTAAGAGTTTATCTCCGCCTATTAAAGTGTATAAATTTAAGGTTTAGTTATACACTATTTTAAGGGTGTACAGCACGATGCGACACTTTCAGCAGTGTAATACAACCCGAAGCGTTAGTTCCCTTCAAAATAATCTTAGTGTTGGCAGAGCAGTATTACTTTTAACGTAACACTACAGTAGTACTGTCTTTACCCTATTTTTATGAATTTGGTCAATCTTTAGCATTTATCAAAACTAGACTTAGTGAAATGTAAATCAGTTTAAAGAGTTCCAAATTATCATGTAAATCTTCTTTACACTAAGGCCCGTATTCAGAATCATTTTTAAAAAAATCTCTCCTAGGTTGTCCTAGCCTTCTCCTAGGTTGTTCCTAGCTTTCTCCTAGGCCTAGCGGTATTCAGAATCAGTTTTGAAATCTCTCCTAGGTTGTTCCTAGCTTCTCCTAGCCTTCTCCTAGCTTTTAAAAAATCAACCCTAGGAATGATTTTACGTAAATTATTCGTGCTTTAAAACGTTAATATAACAAAAATAGAATAAAACTTACTTTAGAGTTAATTATAACTTAATTTTATATTTATCTTTACAATAATTTTAAACCTCAATTTTACGTAAACAGACATTTTTTGACAACTAGCGCTATCTAGTAGAGAAACTGTAAAACTAATAATATTGAGATATTCTACAAAAATAAACAAATAATGTGTAAACAAACCTGGCACAGAATAAAGCTCCCTTAAAATACGTAAATTTGTAATGTGCAACAAACTTATTTATAGTTGCCGATTATTTTAAAGTATATCTATTTTGAATGTGCGTGACCTTGACCCAGTGAAGGTTTGAAACTTAGAGATGATTTGCATTTTATTTCACTTATGAAGAAATCATTATATGTCATTAATGTACAATTTAAATGTTTTTACAATAACATAGTTAGTGATTAATAAAAACAGGTTTAAACGTTTCTGGTAGAGTGTAGGTGCCACATTTTTTGAATTGCTTAAGTTGAGTTAGGAAGATGAATTTATTCATACGTTGAGCATAAGATAAATCATCTAGTTACTTATAGTGTTGTATAAACGCCTTACAGTTTGGTGATTCCAGTTTTTCACACTGGGATCGTAAAAGTTTATATCATGTAAATCAAATTTAGTTTACGAGCAATTTAGTTGCTGTTTTGAGAGCTGGTTTTTAAAATGCGGTGATCTTTTGACAGTTTATTAAATACTACACAAAAAACAACGATAATGTATTAATATACTTGTCAGTCTTTTTTACGTTTTACTAAGTTACCAATTGTTTGCCCGTAGGATTATTGTAGTTTAGTTGTATTGATCCTTTCCTAGAATGTATTATTTATATCATTTAGAGAATAGTACTCATGCTATTTAGTATGATTTTATTTATTGTTTATAAGTTTAACTATAGTTATATACTTTCAGTTAATATTGATAGCATGTATTGCAAGGGATAGCAGATCTATAGAAGGCTTGTTTCGCTCAAAACGTTTAGGATTGTTCAATTGATACTAGTTTACAGCGTCTTACTTGCATTTCTAGATGGTAATATTTACACATTGAGCCACGTTTTAAGGGCAGAAGTTTTGAATCCGCACATTTGTATATGGGGAATACATCTAATATAGAGTATGATGTTTACGTCTTGA